>OZ020622.1:12614604-13814604 GCA_963971575.1 Liopterus haemorrhoidalis | reverse complement strand
AAAATATTTCCATAACCTAAGATTAAGGGTCGCTCAGTTGAATCCCAAGGCTAATAGATTCTAGAGGTTGTCTCAAAGGCGTATCACACTAGAACGCTATCCAAGTCTTATTTTTGCAGGTTTTTTTTCAGGATCCAAGTCTTCAGGTCTTGACATATCACACGGTATTTGAATATTAGTTAAAACTTGGAAATCGTTTGTTTACCCATGCGCACATCGTGAAATTATGACAGTTGACAGTTATATTTTGAAAGGTTATTTTAAAACAAAGACGCGTCAGCTGTAAGACCTGGGTAAAGAGACCGAGAAATTGTATCCTGTTTCATTTGCCTGGTCTTCAAAACCTAGGTTTTTTCCTTCATACTATCATACGCACAAGACTTCGATTCGAATGCAAAGACTTTAATTTTCTAAGTTTAGACTTGAATAATAACTCTAGTGTGATAAGGCAGCAGGCAGATATCGTCTGCATAGTCTAGGTCTGTTAATTGGTGTTGGAGATCCCACAATATACCATTTCTGTTACCACTAATATGTGTTAGGATCTAGTTGAAGGCTAAAATGAAAAGCAGCTGAGATAACGGACATCCTTGTTTTACCCCCGATTTAATTAGGATTGTGTTGCTAGTGGCTCCTTGGCGAAACACTCTGCATGCTGCTTCCAAGTATAATGCTTTGATAATCCTTGTTAGCTTAGGGTACTCCTACATTGGATCCGTATTTCTCTCGATCCGACTTCGGAATGAAAACAAAACCAAGATTTTAATGTAAGGGTACTCCTACATTGGATCCGTATTTCTCCCGATCCGACGTTGGGCGACCGTCGGACCAGGGGTATGAAACTCATATACACGGCCTTGAAACGGTTTTAAGTTATATTCCATCCACCGACAGCGCTAAAAGCGTTTTTTTTAACCAACATTTTGAGAACACTTCATTATCGGCAATTTGAGGCAATTGTTTTTGACGTTGTAACGTTGGTGACAGTAAATTGTGATTGTGACAGTGATGAATTTTATAAGAAATTTTAAATATTAGCACCACATTTTTTATTTTCAAATGGTGTAGTGTAATTAATAATATTTTAAATGGTAAATGCAACAGAAATATAAATAATGTAATAAAAAAAATGGCACAGACTAAATTTAATATGTACAATAAAAGTAAAAAATAAATACTTATTTATTTATTTCATATGCTTGCTTGCAAATAAAATAATAAAACTTAATGCTTACTGAAGTATAATCTGTCTCAATTTGTAATACGAAACTAAATCTGGTTACTTTGGTGACTGTTGTGGTGTAAATAGACTTTTTTGAAACCATGTAAACTTGTAAATCTGGCTTTCACATTTTTGGTGAAGTTTCATTATACTGAGGTTATATTCACTCAAAAACTACATGTCAGATACCAAATTGACATGTCAAATTTGTGATTGACATGTCTAATATTTTGAATTATATACAAATATTTATTTCATCTTATTTCGCTTATTCATAATTTCTGTTCTGGTTGTATAAAATATATTTCAAATACTTGTCAATTTGTGTTTTATACAATTTGTGTTAGTAAGTTGACATATAATTTAATGTCATAATTGACATTGTCAAATATTTTGAAAGGTGTAACTTCAGAATTACCACCCTAAGATGATATTTTAAATATACAACATAAAAAATTAAGTTTCCCTGTTAGTTTCGTATTACAAAATGAGACAGATAATATTAACTTTTAACAATTCTAATTAATTTTAATTTTAGGAAATTAATTAGGAGAGTTGTAAATAAATTAATCATAATTTTCGGTTCAAGGCAATCTTTAATTTTCTACCAAAATTACAATTTATTTCTCAAATTTGGTAGAAAATTAATGATCGCGCGATTCATAGCAATTTAAAATATAAAAATATATTTGTGTGCACTGCGGGTTGCATACTATCTAATCCTAGTTCATATTACAACCACGAATGTCGCAACTATCGCTGTCCAAAGCCGTAACGTGGGAGTCCGCTATCTTCCTTGTTTTATAATTTGTGCGTCGGACAACGTCGGAATGAAAACAAAACCAAGGTTTTAATGTAAGTGCCTACACTGGAGGCGGACGCTCGACGTTGAACTGATAGTTTCTCCGACCAACGTGTTTGGTTTCAGTCCGATTGTTCGCCCGGACGAGTCACTGAAATGGCCCTAGATAAAGAACCTTATGGTGATACTAAGTTTTTCTGTGGGGCTAATGCATTCCCTGAAGTTAGACTGGCCAGTTAAGTCCTCTTCTATCCCTTCAAGAATATAATAAAATGTTTCCATACTCATACGGTGGTACTCCTTGAATTTATCATGGTAGTTACGAAGAGTTTGGAAAGTTTTATTAAATTCTTCTGAAGATCTGTCTTGGTTAAATGTATGTACCCATGTATGTTTTCTTCTACGTCTTTTAAGAACGTTGTTCTCTAACAACAGCAAACACATCAAATCTTCATCCGAACTCATTGTGCTAAATGGTCGGTGGTCGGCCGTTAAGTGTACGCACTCACGTCGGACGACATCGGATTAGAAAATCGGACTATATCGGATCGGTAGAGCCCTGCAAATCCGCGGATATCCGCAACTTTTCTGCGGATGCGGATAAATTATCATTTAAACCATGCGGATGCGGATCGGATGCGGATTAAATGTCATATCCGCAATATCCGCGTGAATATTAAATCTTCGGTTACTTTCGGAGAAACAAGCAATTGTGTTCTGACTACGCAGTCCTCGGTTATTTTCGGTTGTCTGTATATACATGATATTTTGTAGCATTCAATCTCACTTTATGTTATTTTTATTAAGACAATTGTCCATGATCAAGACTGAGTTGAGACAATCAACTTAACCTTTATTTGACACACTTCCCTGGTGTAGCGTACTTGACACACTGGGGTTTGTTGTACCCCATCGAATAAATCGTTATCAAAAATAATCTATTAAATATTTCTGCTTGAAATTTTTTTACGAGCTTCTGAAAAGTTTATTTTGAAGACTGGATAAGTTTGATATTGAAATATTGAAAGTAAATATGTTTAAAAAATTAGAATATCTAAAAAAAAACCGAAAAAAAGACCAAAATTGATTCAAAATTCATAACATTTTTAATTTTTGATAATAATTGCTAAAAATTTAGATGAGTTATTTTGAGATATACCACTGTAAGAAAAAAAATAGTTGAATATGCTACTTTCCAAAAAAGGTATTTATTCCTGGGAGTGAAAAATGCAATTTCTTGAATAAAGTAAACTATATGTTTAGCAAATATATGATGTATTATAATAGGTTATGTATTTTATAATTATTTCGTAAATATTTAGTAAATAATAATTATTTATTTTTATTGTTTCCTGAACAATCTTCACAAAGGATGAAGCTGTGATTGCTGCAGATAGGGCGTTGGCAGGATGCACAACCTTTTCGACTTTTTTCATCCTCTTTTCTGGTGCAACTTGCACATCGTTGGGGCTGTTGCAGTGCTACATTTGCGAGTTTATGAGAGCCTTTCACATCTACATTTAAAATAGCTGCAATCCCAAGCCGGATATCTTGTCTGAGTGTTACGGTAGCGTACCGATTCTGCAAATGTAGTTTTACAAGATGCATGTGCAAATTTTCCAAGCAGTCAATAGCCGTTACCTTTTCACTTTTTCCATCAATTTTCAATTTGCACGCGAGTAAAATTCTTGAATTAACTATGGCTTGATCTAAAATGCCAAAGAAATATCGCATGGGCCACCTATTTGTCCTTCCAGTCGCAGTATACGAATGGCAAAGCTTATCAAATGTATCTGTACCTCCTTTATTCATATTGTAATACCTTACTATATCTGATTTTCCATCTGTTATGTTATTTGTATTCATGTGAGAAGATACAATGATGACGACTTTGTTACTTTTCTTTTTTGGAGCGAAAGAAAGAAGAGTTAAATCTTTCGTGTGAGCAAACTTGGTAGCAGGTCGCTCTTTAGGTGCAACTAAAAATTCAGTAGGAATCTCTCGTTTCCGACGGCATCACCACATTGTTCAGCAATTTCCTCGTCAGTCTCTTCATTTTCCAGTAATTCCTCTATTATTGGCCGAGGCCGTAAATTATAAGCCATCTAAAATGCGGATAAAACATCACACATTGCCGAAAAAAAATTAGGCACTTAATAAACAATATGTTTACCTTAAACCTTTTGATATTCACTTTAAAGTCAATCGAAAAAAAAAAATGTCAAAAAATTCATACTCTCAAACGCTCTTGACACACTGGGGTACAGGCGTGACCACTCCAGTTCAGTCGACAGTTGAAACAAGAATACCGATCTAAAAATTATTCTCATAGCTTGGGAAGGAAGTAGTATCCTCGAATTAATACCAGGTGGCGCCACAGATTCGATTTTTTTCGATTTGGATACTTTAAATGAACATAGAAAAAGCGTGGGGTTGATTCTACCCCAGTGTGTCAAATAAAGGTTAACTTTCTTTTTATTATTGAATATATTATAGAAAATAATATTTTGGACAAAAGTTTCCTGGTACACTTTCAACGTAATTCGTCCTATCTCTGCTCTAATTCTGGCTTTTAAATCTGATAAAGCTTTTTTTTTACATAAAACTGATTAGTAAGTTTTATTTAAATACCAAAATTTACCTACATAATTTTTTCTCGAAAATTTTATTATGTAACCTGCCAATTTTTTTATACTACCCGAAGTAAAAAGTCTTGCAGATCCCAAAAATTTGAAAAATGACACATGTTGCTATTTGAAAAAGTTGCAACGCCTAACTAATGCGCGAAATGGCGTAAGAGAATTACTTGATCCTAAAAATATGAAATACACCTTCTATCAAGTAACTTTTCTGATTTTTTTTTAAATTCAAAATTAAAAAAAGCAGCACGCCACTTACTTCCTACGAAAAAGAACGCTTAGGCCCCCCAAAATTGTTATCTCTCTCTAGATTTAAATAAGTTATTAGCGCATCTAGGCCTTAAAACTTTTGGGGTCCCTTAGGTTAGGTTAGTAATAAATAAGCTGGTAAATCCAGAAATTTTCAGTAGCGTTTTAGAGCAGAGATTACGTAAACTGGCGAAATATGTTAGTTCTTTCCAAACTGACAGCAAAACCTGTAGTGCGGATATTTTTGCGGATGCGGATTTGTTATTTACAAAAGCTGCGGATGCGGATCATGGATGTGCGGATGCGGATCGGATGCGGATACAGAAAAGCTTATCCGCGCAGGGCTCTACGGATCGGGAGAAATACGGATCCAATGTAGGTGTACCCTTAGGCGGAATTCCAGTTCTGTAAAGGATTTCCCATAAAGCGCTGTGATTTAAACTGCCAAAGGCGCAACGAAAATCTATAAATGCTAGGTCCTGGTTGAGGCCCTTGTAAAACAATTTTGTCTTCTCTCCCCCCAAGATCTGGGTGCACAACTAGGCTAAAGAATTAGGTAAGTAAATATTAAGGAAAATTTGTTATAAACTCGATATTTATATACTTTTGCGATATTTTTACAGGGCTTCGAACCGGAACTGAACCGAAAACCGAAAAAAACCGTTATTTTTGTCGGAACGAAAAGCGGAACTGAACCGAAAAAAAATATCGGTTTATTTCGGTTCAGATAATGTTTATGTGAGTGAATATAAAATACATTTTATTTAAGATTATTTTTTAAACTGATGAGCAGAAAAAAATCGTAATTCGTAATTTTTTAACTGATAAGTAAAAAAAAATGCGCTTCTATTATTTCGGAAGAGAGGGGTTGAACGCACAGAACCCCCCCCCCCTCGGCAACGACCTTGGTATGATTATCAAAGAATAAGGAATAAAATGTTCTTCTAAATTATAGTAGAAAATAAATTTCTAATACAAATAAAAGCATTTATACTCTATCTCTAAAAGACTGATAGTACTAAACCATTTTGTCAGGCAGTTACCAGTGGCGTGCACATTTTAACCATGTGGTTAAAATGTGTATTGGTTTTGTGTATTTCTATATTACTATTTATCATTTTATTAAACGCACGCCTGTGACCATATTTATCATATCATTAAACACACCCCTGTGACCATATTTTTCCTCAAAATTTTAGGGTCAAATTTTTATGGCCTATTGTGTTGAACCCTAGTTCGTATTCCCATATAATATGTGCGGCACACTCGGTTGTTTTTAACAATATTTCGTTTCGAACTATTCATATTTTGTCGCTTTTGTTTTACCGCTTCTGTGTGATAATACAATAACTTTTTACAAATAATAAATTTTATTGCTATCAATCTTTCGGAGATAGAGTATAAAAGTTTATCACTCGGAACTGAACCGAAAACCGAAAAAAACCGTTATTTTTGCCGGAACGAAAACCGGAACCGAACCGATATATATTTTTTTAATTGAACCGAAACGAAATAATAACGGTTCGAAGCCCTGATTTTTTATATATTTTAATTTTCCTGAATGAAAGAACTGGCAATTTTCTCATCCGCTATGATACTACAATTGATAAAACGCCCACTTCATTTCGCGGATGATGTTTTAATATTAAAAATAGCCACTTCCCTTATGCAAATGTTATGCGTACGCAAATTAACTAGAGTTCATAAACACTTCTTATCATTTTGCTTTTTAGATGACTGTGTAACTAACAGATCACATTGCAACAAAAAAACTACGCAGATAAAATCTGTTTATTAAAAAAATATATTTAAAATTTCGATAATGCATTTAATAGAAACATCCGATTATTAGAAGATTTTAATAACAACTAATAATAATATTCTAGTCATAGAATGAGGAACGAAGCAATATAACATGCCCCCGCCCCAGGGGCGGTGAAAGGCAGGGGCACAGGTCCAGGGCGCCAAAACAAACGCTTAAATATTGTCATCTGACACTACCGATAGAGGTGCCACTGCATTGTACATCATGGCTGACGCAGATAGGATATTTTTGACAGGTTCAATGGTATCTTCATGTGATATTTATTGAAATTAATTTATTATTCAATATGAGGGTTGCGTTAAATGAAATTTTCCGTTTTCTCAGTGCCCAAGTACCGCTAGGGTTATAATTGAAGGTAATAAGGTTTTTTTGCCACGTTTCGGAACACGATGAAAACTTAGATCTCTATTACGACCTACTTTTGCATTGCAAAGATAAACACAACAATTCACGTTGCATTTAATTTTTTCTTGCAATTTTAAAGATATTTTTTAATAACTCGCTATGAAAACAACAGTTAACAAACTCGACTATCCTCCACCTATCAGTTTCTCAAAATCTCACTAGAGGCGCTTCAGTTATTGTCAGTTGACAATACATAGGTATTCTAAGTTTTTCTATTTTTATTTAGACCAAAATTATAAAGTTACATTTCTATATCAATCTTATACATTTTAAATATAATATTGAGTTTAAAGATGTACACATTTATTGATTATATAATAATATTCAGTCTTTTTTCGCTTTATATGCTGTTCACTTTTGTAAGGACAAACTAGATATGGTTATTTTGGTTACTTTTATAATATATTACTGACTTTAAATGTCATTTAAAAAAATTCGTTGCGCTATAAATCAGACTTCAGATTTGTTGCTTATGACCATTATAATTAAGATATCATTTTTTATTATAATGTCAAATTGACATTTTTTACCATTTTTTACCGACCGCCAACATATATAAGGGAGGTATTGTGATCATACCAATTTTGACGTTTCGAGATTTCGATGGATCCCCACGGATTGAGGTCTCTACATAACGTTTTACTATTTTTAGCATGATGTCTGTCGGTCTGTCTGTCCGTCTGTCTGTCTGTCTGTGTACAGGTGCAGAGCAAATTCGGCTGAAATGATTTTTATGAAACTTCATATTTAAGCTTCTGCAATCAATGGCACGAGTTGATCAACTTTTGGTAAAAATCGGTTGACTAAAAATGGGAGTTTACTCGTATCGATTTTAAGATTTTTGTGAATATTTCACAACAGAAAAATATTTCGAAAAAATTTATTGAACAAAAGTTGCTATAAAAGCAATAATTAATAACTTTTATTTGAGACGTTTTTGGATAAAACGAAAAATTTCGAATAATTTTCTTCTAATGTTCATAACAGAGATATTATTTATCATTACCATGGAAACGTTACATATAAGTATGAAAAAATTGAGACTTAAAAAAAATTTCGAAAAATTTTACAAAAATTATTCGAAATTTTTCGTTTTATCAAAAAACGTCTCAAATAAAAGTTATTAATTATTGCTTTTATAGCAACTTTTGTTCAATAAATTTTTTCGAAATATTTTTCTGTTGTGAAATATTCATAAAAATCTTAAAATCGGCACGAGTAAACTCCCATTTTTAGTCAACCGATTTTTACCAAAAGTTGATCAACTCGTGCCATTGATGGCAGAAGCTTAAATATGAAGTTTCATAAAAATCCTTTCAGCCGAATTTGCTCTGCACGTGTACACAGACGGACAGACAGACAGACGGACAGACAGACAGACAGACCGACAGACATCATGCTAAAAATAGTCAAAACGTTATGTAGGGACCTCAATTCGTGGAGATCCATCGAAATGTAAAAATCGGTATGATCACAATACCTCCCTTATATATGTTGGCGGTCGGTAAAAAAGGCTCCATTTTTTCATACTTATATGTAACGTTTCCATGGTCATGATAAATAATATCTCTGTTAGAAAATATTAGGCCAAATTATTTCTACTCTGCAGCTAGAATGTATTTTATATAAGTAATTTATGATGGCGGTCGGTCCTGTGGTGGCCACAGCTGATTTTTTAGTTTAAATTTTAATGTGATGAAATTTTCGAATATTTTTAAATTAAAAAAAAAATTAAATCTGCTCTCTGTAAAGAGCTCTTAGTACTCAAATAATGAATAAAAGTTATCAAAAAACTGTTGTTTTTGATGTGATTATATATAAAACAAATATTCGTAGATATCCAGCATTATGTGGGTTTCTTACACATATTAAATACCTACAAATCCTGAAATGTGTGAAAATTCACACTTCACATAATTTTTTTAGGTATTTTATTTATTTAACCATGAAATTTTCTGAGAGATAAAATATTTCAAGTGTGTTTTGTTTATTCAATTAATGTTTATTTTTTTACTGATAACATTTGACACTATTTGTTTTGAGAACTATATATTTTATCTTATATTAGGTCAGTATTTTTACAGACTATTAACTTTTACAACATAAATAAATTATTAGAACAAATTACATATTTATTTATAATTTTCAATCAATGAATAACAAATTAAGCATCGTTCAGATAATGATCGTTCAGAGAACATTATTTATATTTTAAATAATTGTGTGTTCCGGGCCCCCTCAAAAAAAAAAAAAAACCTGGCTGCGCCACTGATATTCTGTAACAAGGTTGGAATGAGAAAATTCGATACGAGTGGAATATTCAGAGCGCGAGCCATAGGCGAGGGTGAGCAACCACGAGCATCGAATTTTCTCTTCCAACCGAGTCACAGACACTACTTTCTCCACGACCACCAGAAAAAAAAAAAAACAATTATTTTAACAAACATTTTATCTTAACAAATAATTTATATTACATAACAAATTAATCAATAAATTAAACTTATTTTTTTATTTATTATTTGTTTAATTTTAATTTAATTTACCGCACATCGGCAACTATTAGTACTTTTTAGGAAGTTATGTTGCATTTATTTAATGTAAACACTGCATATATTTTGATATAACCCTACAAAAACAAATGACAACAAACATAGAATAGTTATTCCATAACAAGTGATGGAATGAAATACACGCAAAATGCATAAGAAGATGTGCTTTAGAATAACATCCTTACTCTTGTGTTAGAATATTAATTTTCTGTAGTCAAAATTGGTTTTAGAATTGGTAAATTCTGTAGTGGTCGTGGGGAAAAGTACATACTGATGTTATCATTCACATTTTTTTTTATTTTCTAAAAGGGCCCCAAACTCTGTGTGCTCAAGGACCCCATCATGCCCTAAGGCGGCCCTGCGAATAAGTAAAAATAATATGGGTGTTCCTATTTAAAATAAGAAAGTTGCACAACGTGCTTTAAAAACTATTGGTCAAAATAAAAAATTGCTACACTCATTGATATTTTCCTGTAAATGTAATTGTTGTCTAATTTAAGCAACGTCGTAGTTCTTATAGTTCTAGAGATAGCATTGGTGACCAATTTAAAAGCCTATATATCTGAAAAATAATAATGAACTTTTTGCAAAGTTCTTCTCAAAGACTGAATTTATTTTTATCTACCAGTCAAATTCTTCTACTGCTGGATAGAAACCTCCCTATTTCTTCTTCAAATATTTCTTAGGCCTGAATTAATCGCGTTTTATAGCATACAAAAAACATTCGGATTTATCCGTGGGCAAAATATATTCTGACACATCATTTTCTCTCTGCTTCTAAAACTATTAAATAAAACCCATACTTTTTTAGCGGTATAAAAATATGTGGTGTGTAAAATTATCGCCCCTAAAACATTGTGAAAATGTTTTTCTACGACCATTAAATAATAAATGCATTGTGTCCAATTGTAAATACATAATGCTGTTCATATTGCTACAATTGTAAAAAGGAGACGCGCATGCGTGCTCACCCAGAAAAATTAAAGTTTTTTACACTACTTGTATTTAGTAAGGTAATTAATTAAAATGTTTAGCGCTTAGTAATGATGACTATTTGAACCTCATACAGCCAGAGCCGTAGCAACGCCCTGGAATCAGGGCAAGTGCAAGGAGCGCGAGGCCTGAGGGGCGCCATTGTGTATTCCGCCATGATATATTAAAACAATTTCTCAAATACTATTAGCAGTACTGTAGTCGTAAAATCAGTAGGCGTAAAATCATGGTATATTTATCGTCACAATCAAAGGGTATTAAAATTACAAACATTAACATGAAAAAAGATCAAAAGGGCTCTATTTTAGGTTAAATTATTTTACAAGTGTCTACTTTAAGTATTTCCCGAGAGCGCTATTTTAAGTATTTGCCAAAGGCGCCAAAAACATTGCTACGGCTCTGCACACAGCCCATTTTTATAATTAGAATATTATTTATAAGTTAACAGGCGCGCACACAAGGGGGTGGTCCTCGGGTCCAGACCCCCCCCCAGGAATGGAAAAATCATATACTTATTTAATACAAACTAGGCAAATGAAAATAAGAAATCACCTTTTTTATTAATAAAAATTAAATTATAATCAAAATTAAAATATATATGAACCAACTCTCCGTAAAAAAAAAACAATATATTTGTATTATATTACGAAATTTTTTCGAAATGGACCCTCCGCCAGATTTTCTGTGCGCGCGCCTGTAAGTTAAAATAAATAAAACAATAATAATAGTATTTTAAAGGTAAATTACAATCAGCTGATAGTTCAGTAGCCATGTTGTGACGTCAGTCCTAAAATTTGACAATTGACACTCAGAATTTGTTTTTAAATTATATTTTGTAATTATTTAATGATACAACTATATACACTCTGTTCAAAATCAAGAAGTAGTGATCGTAACTCTCGTCGTTCGTTGGCTGTTGAGACATTTATTCTATGCTAGAGCCAATAGCGACTTCAATCTTTCAAGTGATTTTATTACTATTTCAGCATTTCGAACAGGGTATAGTTGTAGATAAAATATTGTATTTGACTCTTATATAATTGCTATATTTCATGCGGATGATTACAACCCTCGCCTACGGTGGTGGTAAACTTTATTCTCGTGAAATATAGCTCCCAATATATGCTTGTTAAATAAAATACTATTTTTAAATAAAAAATCTTTATTCGTTTGTTCGAATTAAGAATACAATAGTTAATTATGTACGTTTTAGAGGGTAGAAGGTATTCATAGGCTAATCGTGTTAGAACGCGTGTTGTTTACTATAAATAAGGGTTTTACGTTGTTTTTTTACTACAAAAAATAGTAATATTTTCATTGAGAGTTTCCCATAAGGGAATAAAGAATGTAGGTAAAAGTACAAACTAGTTATAAGGGAGGGTAAATACCATGCGCGCGCATTTCTATCCGCCTTACACTAAATTCAATGGCCGATACAACAGTTCAGAGCAGGCTACGGCGTAAAGTGTATGTGTATTGAATAGTGTTTGATAAAAAAGTGTTATTTCAGTGTTTTAAACAAGTATCCAAATGAGTACATATTTATGGCGTTTAGAACATTTCAATTCTGCATTGTGTTTACAATAGGATTTTGGATTGGCCCTGCTTTAGGTAAATAATAGCTTATATTTTAATTTTTATTAGTAAAATTTGACAGTATAGGTTTTACGCATCGACTTAAAACAACATGGCGGTGTGTTGACTATATTGTTTTAATTTCTTCTCCCTAAATTCTATCTTATTATTTATCACACGGATATTACACACATTTTAAGGAAATCTACGTATTTTTTACATTTGTTCCGTATACATAAATCTCCCCCATTTTGGTTGGGTGAAACTGTCAGGGGAAAAACATTATTGGTTATTGTGTATATTCTAGCATGAAGAAATGCTATCAAAGCATGTTATTATCCTTAATAGATAATTAATAGCTACTTGTAAGAACTATAGATAACTATTACATATTATACAATCTATATTTCTATAAATGGGTTTAAATTACTTCCTGGTTTAATGTTATATGGCTTCTAATATTTTGTTTTGTATACGGAACAACAAATACACGTTGTGAATGTTTTTAATTAAGTATTATTACTTTGTTTTTTATGTAAATAGCTTATATAATTAAACAATAAATAAATAATCTATAAATTCTTTTAGAATGTAATTGTTTATATTGTTTTAAATATGTTGAAAATTGTAAATATTACGCTTAATTTTTTAATTTCGTATCATTTAAGACTATTTCTAATCCACATTTTCTACATTTAAAAAAATTCTTTTAGGATAATATTTTCGTAATTTTTGGATATGAAAAGTTCTGAATTATATTCTTCAAATTGTTTTCCGGTACTTTGTTTATTTGTATACATCTCTAATTATGGCTATTCTAGTTTGATGGCCTTGTTAGCGATCCTTTTTGGCGTATATCATCCAAAATCCTTATTTTGAACTTTTTGAAGTTTCAGAATCTCCTTTTTTAGGGTTTTGTAGGTATGACCAAAAAACCCTTATACCGTCATTTTGTCGTCTGTCTGTCTGTCTGTCTGTCTGTCTGTCTGTCTGTCTGTCTGTTCGGTAAAAATTGTAGCCAAACGGCTAAACCTAGAGAGTTGAAATTTGGCATGCTTATACAACTCTTTGACCCGCACATAGGAAAAATACTAAAACAACTAAAAAACATACCTCCCTAAAAATATAAACAAATATGTGCTCATCGAAAACAAAAATATTTTTTTTAAATTCTGAGTAGGGTATCAAATGAAAGCCCTTAGTACGTGGATTAACGATCAAATTTTTATTTTTGCAAAATAAATTATTTTGTAGCGATTTTTGCCAAAATTGTGCAAAAAAAATTTTGTCCCACACCCTGTAGCCCAGATGGTTTAAACTAAAAATCTCAAAAAATTCTAAGTAATGTATATTGGTGTGAACCGAAATAGTACAACAGGAATTTTTGATCAGATTATGTTTTCGGAAAATAACGCATTTTTTGTGGTTTTTGGTTCACAAAGTACAAAAGTTATACTAATGTAAGACAATCACACTGCTGGAAAACGAAGGGTTTCGAGTTCGAGTACGGAGTGAATTTTATTTTTTCTGTTTTTTTTATTTTTTTCTGCATTTTTATTATGTAGAAATTATTTTATCAAAATTCTAGTTATTTTTTAACAAATGTTGTATTTAATTTTTAAGAGCGTAAATTTAATAACCAGTCTTATTATATGATTAACAGACGATAAATTATTTTAAAAATATCGTTCATTTTGCCGTGATTACTACAAAGTAAAATTTGTCCTACACACTCAGCATACCGCCTTCACTTATTATATACCTGCGAAACCCTGAAATGTGTGAATATTCACACTTCACATCAATTTTTTTCTCTCTCGCCAACTCTCAGTTGATTAATCGCCAAATTGTTTCAGAGACTTTAGTTAAAAATGTTGTCTTCTGAAGAACTTCACGTTGTGAGGTTATTTCCATTTGCACGAAGTTAAAAACATTTAAAAATATTGTTTTTGTGTTACTTAAATGCGTTTTTCGTTTTTTCATTCTTTTGTTAAGTCATGTATTTTTTAAAATCCTGTATAAATTTCTTCTTCTGCCTTTTAGGAATTATTTAACTCATTCTTTCAGAAGGAATATCGCTACATTTTAATTTTTATTCCTGTGAAAGGCGAATAAAATAGATAAATAGCACAATAAGTAATAAAAATATTAAATTGTTGAAACTGAAGGGCTTGAAATTAGGAAAAAAGTAGTTCTTTCGTTCAAAATTTTATTTTTATTCTAGATATATATTTCTACTGATGATGTTCACGCGGTGAACGAAATGTACATCTAGAATAAAAATAAAATTTTGAAGGAAAGATCTACTTTTTTCTTAACAATAATCACTAAATATGTATTCTACTCGTTTGTAATCCAGATGGGTCGGTTTAAAATCTGACAAAATTCAAAGCAATGTACATTCATGGGAGCTAAAATAGTATAGGATTTTTTTTATTAGATTATAATCTAATAAAATGATTTTCGATATGAAAATATTAATAATTATTATTTTCATATCGAAAAAATAATTAATTAGTGCAAGCTTGCACCCAGGGGGGCTCAGGGACTTGAGCCCCCCTCCCAACGACTCAAAAGACAAGTGTTCTTAAGGAACAATTGAATTGTAGAACTCATGAGCTTTCTTTTTTTAGGTTTACTTGCATTTTGAAAGTGATGACTTTGTCTTTGGCCAACATATTTTTGAAGCGAAGACCTTTTTTTGGCCGACACATATTTTAGAAACGAGGTCCTTTTTTTGGCCAACATGTTTTTGAAGAGAAGGCTTCTTTGGCCTGCACATATTTTTGAAACGAGGTCCTTTTTTTGGTCAACATATTTTTGAAGTGAACACTTTTTTGGTCAATATTTTTGAAACGAGGTCCTTTTTTAGTGGCCAACACGTTTTTGAAGCGAGGACCTTTTTGAAGAGAAGATTTGTTTTGGCCAATAGGCGAGAACCGTTTTTTTTTTTGGCAACACATATTTTTGAAGCGAGTTCTTTTTTTTTTGGCAAACACATATTTATGAAGCGAGGTCCTTTTTTATTGGCCAACACATTTTTAAAGCGGACACTTTTTTGGCCAATACATATTTTTAAAGCGAGGACCTTTTTTTTGGCCAATACCTTTTTGAAGAGAAGAATTTTTTTGGCCAACAAACGAAGACCGTTTTTTTTTGCCAACACATATTTTTGAAGTGAGGTCCTTTTTTTGGCCAACACATATTTTTGAAGCGAGGTCCTTTTTATGACCAATATATATTTTTGAAACGAGGTCCTCTTTTTGGCCAACACATATTTTTGAAGCGAAGACTTTTTTTTGGCCTACACATATTTTGAAACGAGGTCTTATTTTTGGACAACATATTTTTGAAGAGAGGCCTTTTTTGGCGAACAAGTGAGGATCTTATTTTTGCCAACACATATTTTTGAAGCGAGGACCTTTTTTTTAGTCAACATATATTTTTAAAGAGAGGAATTATTTTTGGCCTACACATATTTTTGAAACGAGGTCCTTTTTATTGGCCATCACATATTTTTGAAGCGAACACTTTTTTGGCCAATACTTATTTTTGAAACAAGGTTCTTTTTGTTTGGCCAACACATATTTTTGAAGAGAGGTCTTTTTTTTGCGAACAAGCTAAGACCTTTTTTTGCCAGCACATATTTTTGAAACGAGGACCTTTTTTTTTGGCCAATACATATTTTTGAAGAGAGGACTTTTTTGGCCAAGACTTAAAAAAAAACTTTTTATTATGCAAAATTAAATATGGAATGTAGATGTAATCTAAGAATAGCATAGTAAAAATCACTTTAAATTACAATACATTTTTATTTTACATTATAAAAATACAGAATATAAAATATTAAAATTGTTATATTTTCTAGCTTTTATTGACGCAAATTCGTGAATTATATCTGTATAATTAACAAATTTTGCTAAATCATTTTCAATGCACAAAATTGCTAAATGATTAACCCCTTCAGTAATCATTAAAAAATTTAAAAATGGAAACATAAAACAATTTTTGTTTTATGAATGAATTTTATTTACTGAACATATATATCCTTCATAAAAGCCATTTCGGGCCCAAAATGGGATTGAAAGTTGATATTATGGTGCACAGTGTGGGTCGAGAAATGAAAGAAATCCATAAAAAAATATTCATTTTTATTCATCATAATTAATAATAGGGGATAGGGATGATTTTTTTTATTATATTCCTCTTGTTGCATATAAACATAAAAAACAGTTTTTAATTTTTTTTTTTTTTAATTTGAAGGCTTAAAAAAATCATAAATGTATGTAGCGCGCGAAAACGACGTGTGACGTCATACCCTTCTAACTGACACATGACACTACTAGTCTACCCAGCGTACATAGTCTGTTGTGAACTTATTTGTTTGTATAACTTTTATAGGTTATGTAAAGTTAGAGTGATTTAAATTAAAATAAAGTTTAATTCTATAAAAACAATTTATACATGTTTACCGAATTAAATTTTATATTAAAATATATAAAATATGGAAGATCCAGGCCTTAGTACTTCGAAACATAGTCGAAAATATTGTTTAGTACCAATGTGCACAAATAGTTCAATTAGAAATCCAAAAAAATAATTTATATCATTACCTGATGACGAAAAACAACAGAAAAGCTATGAGGCGAAATAAAACCGATATTTCAGAAAAAAGTAAACTTTATGTTTGTGAAGACCATTTTAATGTGAGTACATATATTTTATAAATTATTTTAATAATAAATGCGTGAAAAATTGTTTAAAAACAAATACAAAACTCTCAAATAATACAATATAAACACGTAAACATTATGTTTTGTCTGTATCTGTGACGTCAAACCCTTACAGTCTCAGTCGTATCTACTCGGCAACCTTCGCGGCGTGGTCGGCTTATTTCAAATTTACAATATTTTAATTAAAAAATTTGGCTATAATATTCATTAAAATGTAATTTTTGTTGTGTTAGGTGACATAACTAACATTAAAATATCAAAAAAATGTAGTTTTAAGGAAATATAAATTTTATGCGTATCCCCTATTATGCCATTGTCTCGCTTCCACATACCATGAATCGTATTTATTTTCGCCCGAGTACATTCGAGAGTGATCTTTTCTGCAGGTAAAGCTTGCCCGAGTTATCTCGGTTGTGGGAATTTTCGCACATAATAGCCGCCCGAGCATACTCGGGCGTAGTTCTTAAGCGGTTAAGGCAGGTTTTGAAAGCTTAGTAAACTATAAGCAAATAGTCAACTACGGCCACAATATAACAATTCCATAAGTAACCATAGCAACCGTTTTCTAACTATTTGGTCATAGTTAACTAAGCTTTCAGAAACCGGCACTAAGTCGTTCCTGACTTGTTGTACTTCTTTGCCACGTTTGCAAAGAATTTGCCAGCTTACTAAACGATTTTTCTGCTGAAGAAACTGTAAGTGGAATTGTACAAAACAATTTAATGGCAAGGCAGATATTTGCAAATATATATACTTACCTTATACAATTATATTAAAAAATTATATACAATTATACAAAAAACACAATATCAAAACAAAATACTCCGGGCCCCCAGGCTAGGCCCCTGCCAACCCCCCCCCCCATCCTTGTGAGGGCCATGAACATGACATACAGTTTCAAAGGTGCAAACTATTGAAAACAAAATTTCCTCTTAGTTTGTTCTTACAAAAGTGAACAGCTTATATATAGTAATTTAGATCAGTGTTTCTCAACAGGTGGTCCCCAGAAAAATTTTAGTGGTCCGCGAAAGTTTTTACATGTGTTTTTTGCAGTTTTGTTTTTATTTTTTATGCACATTTTTAATGTAAATAATTTATATGTTGTTTATTTTCTGTGAACTTTTTGTGATTTTCTACAAATAAAATAAATGTATTTAGTAGCACATTAAATATATTTGTTTTCTTGCAAAAAATGAACCAACAATTATTATTAGTGGTCCGCGTTAGAAAATTATAATCATACTGGTCCGCGATGCGTTTTTGATTGAGAAACACTGATTTAGATGGCCTGTGTTAGGCGCAAATAGCATTCGTTGCTGTGCACCAAATATTTTAACTAACCTGTCCAGATTTGAATATGGGAGGGCTTACCGTTTATAGGTCTACAGGTTAATAAATCAATTAATAAAAAAAATTACTAACAATCAAAAATTACCCAAAAATTGTCACTAGATATCTACAAAAATTTGAATTTTGTGAATATTATCACTTCACAGATTTTTTTTTGTAGTTGCTTATATTTTACTTCGAAGGAACCATATAAATTTCCTCATATAATTTTTTCTTTCAAATTTTCCGAATTTTCTTCTCTATGATTGAAACATTACAAATATTTCTCATAATTACGAAAGTAAACTGATACTTGTTTTTGCGATACGCAGCTCCAAATGACATAAGAGCAATTTAACAAAAAAAATCATAAAAAAATTGATAAAAAACGCTACAATAGAGGAAAAAAAGATTTCACACTTCCTGAATCGTGAACATTACTAAATATTGTAACAAAAAAATTGTTAAATCGTTATTTCTTGTTACTTTTTACTTGAGTTTAAATTGTGCTAGATAAAATTTCACTATTCGTTCAAATATCAAGTTCTTGTTTCAACTGACCTATAAACGACGAATTCTAATCATACCGAAGCATTTTGTATTTAAATGAAAAAATATAATTAACATTTTTATAATAATTATGTATATTTAACTGTAAAACCTAAATATATTTAGTTCAAACAGAATTATTGGAATAACAACAAAATATATAGTGAATAATTTCCGAAAATTTCGTCATAATAAAATTTAAATTAAAAAATCCTAGTTTTTTTCCCTGCATTTGCTTCGCATTCAAGTCTTCATTAATTTAATCATTTTTAGGGTTTTGTAAGTATGACCAAAAAACCCTTATACCGTCATTTTGTCGTCTGTCTGTCTGTTCGGTAAAAATTTTAGCCAAACGGCTAAACCTAGAGAGTTGAAATTTGGCATGCTTATACAACTCTTTGACCCGCACATAGGAAAAATACTAAAATATCTAAAAAACATATCCCCCTAAAAATATAAACAAATATGTGCTCATCGAAAAAAAAATGTTTTTTTTTTTAATTCTGAGTAGGGTATCAAATTGAAGCCCTTAATACGTGGATTAACGATCAAAATTTTATTTTTGTAAAATAAATTATTTTGATGCGATTTTTGCCAAAATTGTGCAAAAAAAAATGTTGTCCCACACCCTGTAGCCCAGATGGTTTAAACTAAAAATCTGAAAAATTCTAAGTAATATACATTGGTGTGAACCGGAATAGTACAACAGGCATTTTTGATCAGATTATGTTTTCGGAAAATACAGCATTTTTTGTTGTTTTTGGTTCACAAAGTACAAAAGTTATACCAATGTAAGACACTCACATGCAAGGCGTACAATAGCGTAATGGGTTAGAGCACTGGTGTCGTAAGCTAATATTAGCTGGAAAACGAAGGGTTCCGAGTTCGAGTACGGAGTGAATTTTATATTTTTCTGTTTTTTTTGCATTTTTATTATGTTGAAATTATTTTGTCAAAATTCTAGTTATATTTTGACAAATGTTGTATTTAATTTTTAAGAGCGTAAATTTAATAACCAGTCTTATTATATGATTAACATACGATAAATTATTTTAAAAATATCGTTCATTTTGCCGTGATTACTACAAAGTAAAATTTGTCCTACACACTCAGCATACCGCCTTCACTTATTATATACCTGCGAAACCCTGAAATGTGTGAATATTCACACTTTACATCAATTTTTTTCCTGCATTTGCTTCGCATTCAAGTCTTCATTAATTTAATCTTTTTTTTTTTTTTGTTATTTGAGTATAGTATTTCCAAAATGAAATGGCCACTCTTGTAAGAAGCTTAACAATGCGGTAATGGGTTTATGGCAGTAATCCCAAGAATCATTGGTGTAAAAAGAATATAACAGGTATTCAGGGAATTTTAAATTTAAATTGAATAGATGCATAACACTAGTTCAATTGAAGTTTTTTTTAAAATCCATTAAGGATATTTTCCAAATTTATAATCCTATTGTTTCTAAATTTTAAGGGTTGTTATACTTGTTTGTTAGTTAATTTTCAACGTTTATAGCGTGCATGCATTAACAATTGTATTTGATATTGAAGAAATTCTTAATTTCTGTAGTAAAAATAGTGTGCAAGGTGATTTGGAGTGCGAAAATGTGGACGTTGACGTGGAATGCGAAAATGTGGACGTGGTACTGAACGCTTATAAAAAGTTAGTTTCGGAAGGTAATGACAAACCTATACTTAGAACTGCGGAATTGACTAGCGTTCCATACAGAACAATTCAACGTATCATTCGTGGCAAAAATTAGCAGCGAAATCGACTCGATTTACAAGTTTTCAAGAAAATAGATAGTTTTATGTCTAAAACAATAATAAATAAAATATATGACTTTTATTCGACAAATATAGTGCCGACTGTGCATCTTTTAATAAAAATGTTGGAAGAAGACGGAATAGAATTTCCATACAAAGTTAGCCATATGTATAATTATTTGAAGTTGATAGGATTTACTATTGTTGCAAAAAAAGAATGATTTTTGTTTGTGCAAATTTGAAGTATTTAATATAGACTATAAAGACTTTAAAACAAAACGATTTTTAAACATGCCTATATTTCTAATTCAAATATAGCCAGTCCTAAGCCTGATAAAAATGTGAAGGAATGTCATGTGAGTATATACAGTTCATTCTAAATAGCATATAAGAAAACACGTTTATTTTAAATAATTATTACAGTCCTGGCAACTATTTTTAACAGAACCATGAATTCAGTAGGTATAATGGTTATACTGTCAGTCATTATTGGAATCAATAAGTGAGGGTGACCATTTCATTTTGGAAATACTATACTAAGAGCTTCCATTTAATTTTTTATTAATTTTTAATTAAAATTAAATAATTTAGAAAAATTTCGTCACACTAAAATATAAATTAAAAAATCCCAGCGTTTTTTCTACCTCTGCGTCGTATTCAAGTTTTCATTAAATTAATAAGAAATGTATTGATAAATAGTTAAATTTTTTGCAATTTTTAAAAACAAAACAATAGGTTGAATCATGACGTATAATAGTAGGCGGATTCACTATCAGAACACACTACACTCTACACACATGATCTCGGTTATCAGCAGTTTTTTTTTTTATTAAAAAAAAAACACTACCCTAGCCTAGAACACAAAAAATCCATAACAATATAGCCATAGCTATGAATTAAAAAATAATTTATTTTGTCAAAAAATCAAAAACTGTAATAGTTTCCAAAAATGAAATCTGATCAAAAATTCCTCTTGTACGTTTCCGGTTTAGATCAATATACATTACTTGCCGAATATTATTTTTTTAGTACAATGTTGTTGTAAAAAGCTCAATTAATTTAGCATTCGGGCCCTTGTTTGCATTGTTTACTTACAAAATACCTACGATATCCTAAAATAAACTTTTTATATCAATATTATTAATATTACGAATGTTTTCTTAATTATTTTTAGTAAAAACTTTTTAAAATATCGTCAATGAATTATTTTTATATCGTGTTTTTGACCTTTAATATATAAATAGATTAAACCAGGAAAAATAGAAACAAAGATTAGAAAAAAATATATTAATATTTTATCTGGCAAAAAATACGAGTTCTTTTCACATTTGTCTTTATTTTTCTTTTCAACTCTTCATATTTCTTTCATTTTCCATTTACTGCATATTTATGAGAATTTTGTGGAAATGGAAAATATATTCTTCACAAAAATTTTGTCTTTGAAATATCGGTTTATAAATAAAATAGTTAATTTTTTGTTGCCAAAATTGAATTTGTTTTGGCCACACTCATAAATAATATTTATTCTTTGTTTTACTCGCTAGATCTATCTTTCTTCCCAGGTCTTCTTTACTAATAATAATAATAAATTTATTTCTTGCTTTTCGGCTTTGAAAGAATTGGTTTACATACTATAACATTTATATATACTATTGTATGATACATAATAATTCATTTTGTTCGTCTTTCTAAGACTGCTTTCATCTAGACTAGGCCTCTCCCCGAGTCGTCTAGTACAGTGTTCTTCAACCTTTTTGCACCTGCGGACCAAAAAGAGTTTAAATAAAGCAATAAAACAAACAATATATCTTCAGAGCTAAAGTTTCTTATTTAAATATTTATTGTAAATAAAAATTAAAAATATATGTACAAGGTGTCTCAAAAGAAATTTTATATTTAGTGGATCGATTAAAAAAAAAGTAAGCCGTATATAGAAAAAATGTTTATTAATTATTAAAATACACTTTTTGGGGATTTATTTCTTAAAAATAATATCGTCTAAATGTAGACCCTCGCGTTCTCGGCACTCATTTAATCGAACAGTAAAATTACTTATGACGTCTCGGCAGGTGGACTCAGGGATGGCTGCCATTTCGTGACGGATATTTTCTTTCAAATGTGCCAGTGAAGTCGGTTTATTGGCGTAAACTTTAGATTTAAGATAACACCATAGGAAAAAGTCCATAGGGGTTAAATCTGGACTGCGTGGAGGCCAATTTATGTCACCTCTCCGGGAGATCAATTTGCCTGAGAATATTTCACGAACACGTGGCAGAGACATATTGGACGTGTGTGAAGTTGCTCCGTCCTGTTGGAACCATGTTCTTTGGTTATAGCCAGGAAAGTTTTGCATTTCAGGTACCAAGAAGTTGTCTAACATCTCCACATAACGCTCTGAATTCACTGTAACTGCACGCCCCCTTTCGTCTTCAAAAAAGTAAGGGCCGATAATTCCTCGCGCCGACTTCGCAGCCCATACGGTCACTTTAGGCGAATGTAGGGGTTTCTGATGTTTGCGTTTCGGATTCGTTGCACTCCAGTAGCGGCAGTTCTGCTTATTTACGTGGCCATTAAGATGAAAATGAGCTTCATCCGAAAACAAAATGTTGGTAAACGTTGAAAATCGCTCAATCACCTGATTTACGAAATTAAGCCTCTGACTGGCATCTTGGGGCTTTAATTCTTGCACCAATTGAATTTTGTAGGGGCGCAGCTTTAGGTCTTTGTGCATAATGCGATGTAATGATGATCTATGCACATTTAAAGCACTTGCGCGCTTCCGAATTGAAAGGTTCGGGTCGTCACGAACAGACTGATTAACGTTCTCCACGTTTTCTACCGTTCTTGATGACCTAGGTTGCCCGGATTTTGATTTATCCAGCGTTGTACCAGTCTCTTCAAACTTTTTAACCCAATGTCGAATGAGAGGAATGCTTGGCGCATCATTTAAGTGGCGAAAACCTCGAATACTGCAGAATTTTCTACGCGCTACAGTCACCGAATCACCGTTTTTGTAAAACTCTCGCACGCATAACGCGCGGTCTGCTCCCGAGAAACGCTCCATAGCGACTGAATTCCCAAGAGCCAGGCTACCGATTGATATAACCCCCGCGCCCCTCGGATACGTTGCGTTCACGCAGTAAGCTAAATAAATATAAAATTTCTTTTGAGACACCTTGTATATAGGGGAAGTATTTTAAGATCGCAGCGCTATTTCGGCATACTTGGAACCTTCAAAATAGACATTCGTTACATATGAACAACGTGAATTTTAATGTTTACTGGTGGTTTTTGTAATTTTGCTACAATATTAATACTTGTTTTTACGCAATTATATTTTTATGCAAACATTTTTTATAAAAAAAAAGCTCGATAGAATGTCTATTACTGTAGTTGCTAAAATCCCAACAGATGTCATATCGCTTAGCAAGTTTTCCCTATATGAAGGTCTAAAAATTATATCAATAACTTCTTCTTTGGGCACTATCAGCTGGGCTCACATTAGTCTTTTGGTTACTGCGTAAAAACAAATTACATGGAGAATTTTCTCCATAAAATCTACGCCAAGAATATAAATAAAACTCTAAATATGTAAATAATAACAAAATATACGAAAAATATAAAATAATATTATCTGGCTCATTTTGTAATACGGAAGTAACAGGGAAAGTTCATTTTTTATGTTGTGTATTGACAATACATTTATAATATTATCATATTATTGGTTCACACGGATACGCCAAAGTCTGTTTACATCACAACAGTCACCAAAGTAACCAGATCTAGTTTCGTATTACAAATTGAGACAGATTATATAAATAATATATATTTCCAATCAGAGCCGCAGTAAGGGGGGGCGACGGCCCTGGGCGCACCAAGGAAAAGGGCGCTGACGGGCTTGACTAAGAGGCGCCATTGCGAAGGCGAGGACCTTTTTTTTTTGCTCGTCACTTGGATTTTGGGAGGTGAGGACCTTTTTTTTTTTTTTCTCATCAATTAAATTTTGAAAGGTGAGTACTATGTTTTTATTTGCCAAGGGCGCCAAAACACGGCTTTGCCCCAAGCGCTAAGTTTTCCTTACTGCGGCTCTGTTTCCAATGTACGACACTGAACATCTGTCAACTTGGACTAAAAACAATATTTTAACAGTGTAATAAGGATGGTGTTCTAAACCAATCCGAAACAAGGACAAATAGCTTCTATCTTCTTACACACATTTTTCTAAGGTGACATAGACCATAGATCTGGTTATTTTTGTTACTTTTATAGTGTATTACTGACTTTAAATGTCAATTAAAAATATTCCTTACGCTGTAAAACCGACTTTAGGTTTCTAGGTTATGATCATTATAATTAAGATATAATTTTTCATTATGACATATGTCAAATGGATCGACATTTTAAAAAAGTTACATTTTTTAATACCAACATGACATACAGTTTCAAAGATGCAAACTATTGAAAACAAAATTTCCTCTTAGTTTGTTCTTACAAAAGTGAAAAGCTTATAACCAAAATAACCAGATCTGAAGTCTGTTCTTTTGGTTTAGGCGGAACTAGATTTTTAATTCTAGTTACTTTTAGCTTTTGATCGTTTTGTTCAGGAAAAGCCAAATTCAATATATAAAATCAGCTGTGGCCACCACAGGACCGACCGCCATCAAAAGTACTTGTATAAATTACATTCTAGCAGCAGAGTAGAAATAACTTGGCCTAATATTTTCTAACAGAGATATTATTTATGATGACCATGGAAACGTTACATATAAGTATGAAAAAATTAAGACTTGAAAATTTTTTTAAAAATTTTACAAATATTTGTAGAAATTTTTCGTTTTATCAAAAAACGTCTCAAATAAAAGTTATTAGTTATTGCATTTATAGCAACTTTTGTTCAATAAATTGTTTCGAAATATTTTTCTGTTGCTAAATATTCGCAAAAATCTTAAAATCGACACGAATAAACTCCCATTTCTAGTCCACCGATTTTTACCAAAAGTTGATCAACTCGTGCCATTGATGTCAAAACCTTAAATATGCAGTTTCATAAAAATTCTTATAGCCTAATTTGCTCTGCACGTGTACACAGACAGACGGGCAGACAGACAGACGGACGGACAGACCGACAGACATCATGCTAAAAATAGTCAAAACGTTATGTAGGGACCTCAATTCGTGGAGACCCATCGAAATCTCGAAATTTCAAAATCGGTATGATCACAATACCTCCCTTATAGACCGGGAGCTCATGACATTTTTGGTCACCGATTTCATACAGCATGCCTTTTGGAGGAGAGAATATTTACCCTGTGACAACAAAAAAGGGATGGTACTAAACCCTGCACGCTTTCCGGTCATAGGGAAAATTGCATTTCCACTTGCACAAAATTTTTGTGTTTTTCTCTGATTTAATATTGCTTGCCTTTTTGTCAAAAGAAAGTTATAACAAATTTAAAGTCTTCTAATTATAGGCATGCTGTATGAAAACGCGGAAAATAATATTTTTTTATTACAAGATCACATGACCGTTTGAGCCCTTTGGGACCCTCCGAATCGCATGCATATATTTAAAAGACTTTAAATTTGTTATAACTTTCTTTTGACAAAAGGGCAAGCAATATTAAATCAGAAAAAAGCACAAAAATTTTGTGTTTAAGTGGAAATGCAATTTTCCCTATGACCGGAAAGCGTGCAGGGGTTTAGTACCATCCCTTTTTTGTTGTCACAGGGTAAATATTCTCTCCTCCAAAAGGCATGCTGTATGAAATCGGAGACCAAAAACTGTCATGAGCTCCCGGTCTATTATATATGTTGACGGTCGGTAAAAAAATAGCTAATGACAACTTACAAAAATAAAAATATCGGTTAGTTCCGCCTAATCGTTTGGAATAGACTGTAGTTTGTCCTTACAAAAGTGAACAGCATATATGCTTCAAAATTTTTAACTATTTTCGATTTTCAAAAGTTGGAGGCGTCTTTGGAAATTTTTTTTTGCGATTTTTAAACTCGCATCCATTTTTTAAGGGCGGCTGTATGATGGTCGCACCCGGATGGCCGGTACGTTTGTGGCGCCCTTTATACGACTTTCTTCCGTAGTTCCATAAAATTTCCCTGTTATTTAAACTTGGCTTTACAAATTCCTACGAAGCAAATCTAGTGTGCATTGCCTTGCAGATAGATGTGTTGAGGGGGGGATGGGAGTGAATCGAAAGAGAGGGGATACATTCTGGCCTTGACCTAAGCTTCCTGCTAACAACGCGGTCATATCTACGTATGGACTATTCGCGATTCTCAGCTATTAAAGATATATAACAAACCCCAACGTTAAGTTGGTGGTTATTGTTTTGCTCTTATATTTTTTAACAGCGCACATAACTTGCTAATATGATTATAACGGGTGTTTTTTTTAGAGGTATAGAACTTTAAATTGCAATAAAACAACGATGGATTATTCGATTGACATGATTTTTTTTTTATTCGAAAGATAATCTTGTGGCATTACATTAAATCATACCAACAAGACGGCGCAACATGTCACACAGCTCGTGCCACAATCGATTTATTGAAAGACACGTTTGGTGACCGCCTAATTTCACGTTTTGGACCTGTGAATTGGCCTCCAAGATCTTGTGATTTAACACCGCTGGACTACTTTCTGTGGGGCTATGTAAAGTCATTGGTCTATGCGGATAAGCCACAAACGCTTGACCATTTGGAAGACAACATTCGCCGTGTTATTGCCGATATACGGCCACAAATGTTGGAAAAAGTCATCGAAAATTGGACGTCCAGATTGGACTACATCCGAGCCAGCCGTGGCGGTCATATGCCAGAAATCATATTTAAAATGTAATGCCACAAGATTATCTTTCGAATAAAAAAAAATTCATGTCAATCGAATAATCCATCGTTGTTTTATTGCAATTTAATGTTCTATACCTCTAAAAAAAACACCCATTATAACCACGAAAAGAGGGCGCTAGAATAGTAATTCAGGGATTCTGTGGGTTGGGTTTACAAATTTTATTACTTACGAGCAAATATCAAAATATTAGAGCAAAAAAGCACTAAAATTCTACTTGTTTGTATTGCATAAGTGGCCATCCACCAGTGCTGTAGTAAAATCAACAGAGTATGCTGTACATAAAGTGGGAAACAGAATGCAACGAGTTATAAGCGTGTTCTACATTATACTTTATTCATCAATTTTCTAAACTTTTTTCTTTGAACTAGAAGTTGTCAAAGTTTTAATACAATTTATTTTTCAATTTTTTGGTAGAGAATGAAATTCTTACACATGTTTCAGTTCATTTAAAGTACCAACATAAAAATATAATTCATATCTTGTCAAGTGTTTATAACCTAGCTATTAGATTTGTAAAATTAATGATTTACGTACAAAACACAATTTATATATTCGCTTATTCAAACCAATGATCAACAAAACACTATTAAACACGTGGTAATACAAAATATTTACAAGCGTAATTTTAATGTTGGTACTATTGTTAAAACTGTCTACTGCGCATGCACCGAGTTCCAAGATGTGTTTTCAAGAATAGTTGGATCAAATCTAGTTTTGAATAAAGTTGACCTTGACTACATACCGTGTTCTACACTGTACAATTTCACTGATTTATTTCTAGTACAAGTTCTAGTCAAAGAAATAAGTATGAAAATTTGATGAGAATTGTATAATGTAGAACACGCTATACGGCGCGTTGACGTCGTTTGGACGGCGCTATCTGTCAGAGGAAAGTTAAAATCAAGCTGTCGTACGCAAGTGCACAGAATAGGCAAAGTCCTAACGGCGTTCCAACGCCGTTGATACTGAATGTTTGTCAACTTCCAACTTTTGACGCCGTTGAACGTTGACGTAGAACACCTAACCTCAGTTTTTACTGAATGGTAAACTGTTTGTATAAATAACTTACATACAACATAAATAACATCACACACAAGTCTTCATCATCTATTATAATTTTAATTAAAGGAAGCGCACCTATAAACACAGATATAGGTTGTCACGTGACACTTTGACGGCGTTAAAAATTATTGCATTGTGTGCAGGCGAAAATTCTACGGCGTTCTCAACGGCGCTAACGCAACGCCGTCACAAATGACGGCACGCTGCGCATTCTGTTCCAGGCTTTAGAGATTGCACTGATATTCGTTGTCTTGTATTTTTTGATTATTTATTTGAATAAAAAAATGCGTGAATACATTAATAAAAGTATTTGCCCTCGGAATCTATGACTTTTCTCCATTTTTAGGGTTTTGTATGTATGACCACCAAAAAATCCTTATAACGTTACTCATGTGTTTGTCTGTCTGTCGGTATGTCTGTCAAAGTAACAATAGACCATATTAGTGTGTCGTCACATACATGTGCTGCCATCTGAGAGCTGAGTTCTTTGGAAGTTTTTGAGTGGTTTAAAATACATGTGACATTACTTTTGTTAGCTTAATTTTATGAATATCTTGAATTTTGGAGCAAAAAAATATGTATATAAAAAGTATATACTAATATATACAGTCCAGATAATAAGGATTCGAAGATATATTCATAGGTTTCGTTTTTAAATAAAATGAAAATCGAAATATCTTTATTTATTTATTTAGTTAACACTAAGTTTTCCTTAATCTTTTGATTTAGAATGCATAATGGTGTATTCTTTTGCTCCAAATATTAACCATTACAGCTACATTCATAATTGCATTTTTTTCGTTTTTCGACAGATGAAAATGAAATACAATAATAGATAAAATAAAAACAACATATTGTTCCTTCAAACCATTTAGATATGGCATACACACTTATTGCTATGTTACTTGCCATAATAAAGATTATTAACATAAATTTTCAAAATTAACCTGCAAAATAATATTGTTCTGCAAAAATAATGACATATTAAATTATAATTTTAATAAATAAATATTGACTTGTATTTTTGATGTGAAGCCTTTTCTTACTTTGAAAACTTAATTTATAATTACAAAACACAATTTAACAAAAAAACAACATGCTAAATTCAAATAAAAGGAACCCAACCGCGAGGCGGCAGCACTGAGTCTCATTTTGTGACGTAGTTACTAATATGGTCTATTGTGTCGCCATGTTCCAAGATTATTAAAGTAAAGGTTGTCTCGTAACTTCTGACCAATCAGAGCGTGAGAGGGAATACGTCACACGTATGCGTAGTTCAAACTAGCATACAAAATTAATATAGATGTTGCACGTTTTTAAATATTTTTATTGACTCTTTTCATAGTAGGTATTTATTTCAAGACAATTCTATTGAATAAATTATAAAGAAAAACCTAAGGAAATTTTATACTGATTTATATCAAATTTAAGGTGATGGGTATTTGTATTATAGTTAATAAATAACAATAAAATCGAATACAAATATAATTTTAGGTATATTTAAATAAAATAGAAAAACAAATTGCAAAAATAATATAGTAATTAATAAAATTGGAGGTTATATCTGTTTTTAAAAAAGGTTGGACGTATTTTAACGAAATTTGGTACAATAGAATAGAACCAGAATCAAATATAGGCATGGTATCTCAAAATTTTCTTTCTTAAGGGGTGTTTCTGGGTTAAAACTGGTACTAAAAACTTTAAATATTTCTTTTATAAATAAAACTATCTTAAGGCTGCGTATAACCCCCGGAGGTTACTAGTTTCTTATACAAAACTAACAATCTGAAATAAAATTAGTATCAACCTATACATCAAATTTTGCACCGAATTTGTATCTATCTAATATGATAGTTTTAATTGTAGAAACATTTATTGTAAAAATATTATCGCTCAATACCTTAAAAATAGACATCAGCAATATTGTTCTTTTTAAATATATTTGTGGGTTTCGAATAACTTTTATATTTATATAGTTTTATGTAGAAATGTTCAAATAATACGTCAATTATTTTTTCGACTTGATTACTTATAGTTTAAAGCCTTCGTCGAAAAATATTATACTTAAAGATAATGGAATGCCACTTGGTACACGTATTCTTCACGAAAAATAAATCATTTTAACACCAATTTTGAAAACCGCGACATATTCAAGAGGGCGGCAAAAATAGATTACCAAGTACAATAACTGTAAGTAATTTTCACAATACAACAAAATAGCTAGAATCATATTTGTAGAATGAAGTTTTAGGTACAATTTGCCGCATCGTATGCAAATATGCGTCGATTGGTTTACAAGATGGCGTCTAAAATGCAATTTGGTTATTTACAACTACCTAACAGTTTTTTCTATAATTAAAAATATCCTATTAGATGGATAAAAATTCGCTGCAAATTTTAATATATAGATTGTTATTAATTTTATTTCCGATTATTAGTTTTGTATAAGAAACTATTGAGGACTACAGGGTTGTGCGCCGCCTTAACAGAAAAAACTATACAATAAAAATTGTTTATAAGAAAACAAATCTTATTTGTTTACTCATTTTTTCAGTTTGATGAAGATTAGGGTAGTTACGGGGGGACACCCTAAAACTAAAAAATTGAAAGTTTTCACTTATTCCCTTCACACCAAAAATGAATGTAAGAAAATTTATTTAGAACAAATAAACATTCCTTTCGGGGAAAAAATAAACTAAACCAAGTAGAAAATCAAAAAATTAAACGGTATTTTTATATTTATAGCCAAAAATTAAACTTCATGTGTATATAACATACACGATAAACAAAGACTGACGTCCCGTTAGCATACGGTTGACTCGTAGCCTCTCTATTTATCCCCACCACTACAAGTTACGAGACAACCGTATACTTTAATAATCTTGGCCATGTTCCCCTAAATGTTCCTAAACAAAATAGTAATTTAAAAGGTTCATCTACACTGTATAGTTTTTATATTATCAAGTTTAAAGCAAGCTTTACTGCATAGAAGTATGGAATGTAACCTGTGTTTCCATCTCTCTCGTTTGTTACGTCACACAGCCTATGATTGTATGTGCGTGTATAGGTGCGTGAGTACGTATGTGTGTGCAGAGAGATGGAATGCACCGCGGGGCAAACACTGGAGGGGCCGGAGGGGGGCAACTCTAGGGCCACTGGCCGATGGAATGTTGCAGATAATTAGTGAGATTGATATAAGAGGGACTAGGTCACAGAGTTTTAGTGGTGGGTTTTAAATTTTGTAAATAAATAAACTAAAACTTCATTTTATATTTGGATTAGTACTATTAATACAGATTAGATTAGTGTGTATAGATCGTTTATCGAATGTCGAGCAGAATGTAAAGAACGATTGTAAAAGTACATAATGGTTTTTATAAGTTCGAGCCGCAGACTGAATTAAATCCACACTTTGTTTTTGTATTTAGCTGTCGTCAGTATTTTGGGCCCCTTTTTGGCGTTTCTATCAGTAGGTCCCGAGTGACCATCAGGGCCGCCGAAAGGACTGCTGGGGCCCCGGATAATGATCAGTTCTATATTCGGGAATTTTTATTATAATACAGGTGAAAATACTGATGACCTAAAAAAAAATTGATGTGAAGTATGAATTTTCACACATTTCAGGGTTTTGCAGGTATTTAGTAAGTGAATGTTGATTATTTTGGATGCGAAAACAAATTTTATATTAAAATATTTTTTTTGTTAATTTTAATTCGAACGCCTAATACCATTATTTAGGTTTCTAAATATGTGCAGTATTTTGTTTTTATTAAGCAAGGTTCATTAAGAATTTTAAAAATTGCGCCTATGGCTTCCATTGGTTGTTATAAGTTCCGCCCCTCTGATTTCGTGTACATTGAAACAGAATTAAATTATAATTTAAACAATTTCCACTGGTTATTAAATTTACGCTTTTATAAATTAAATGCAACATTTGTCAAAATATAACTAGAATTTTGAAAAAATAATTTAAACAATATAAAAATTAAAAAAAAAAACAAAATAATATTCTCTCTTCTCGCAGGGTTCGATCCCTTTCGGATCGAGTTACTTGGGTGAAAAACCAGCGTCAAAAACCACTACACCAGCATACACGTTCCATTGTAGCGTGTTAAAAAGCTATAACTTGTGTACATTATTAGCTAAAAATCACAAAAAATGCGTTTTTTTCCAAAAACATAATCTGATCAAAAATTCCTGTTCTACTATTCCGGTTCACACCAATGTACATTACTTAGAATTTTTTCAGATTTTTAGTTTAAACCATCTGGGCTACAGGGTGTGGGACAACATTTTTTTTGCAAAAATCGCTTCAAAATAATTTATTTTGCAAAACTAAAAATTTGATCGTTAATCCACGTACCAAGGGCTTTCATTTGATACCCTACTCAGAATTATAAAAAAACATATTTTTTTTTTCGATGAGCACATATTTGTTTATATTTTTAGGGGGATATGTTTTTTAGGTGTTTTAGTATTTTTCCTATGTGCGGGTCAAAGAGTTGTATAAGCATGCCAAATTTCAACTCTCTAGGTTTAGCTATTTGGCTACAATTTTTACTGAACAGACAGACAGACAGACAGACACACAGAAGACAAAATGACGGTATAAGGGTTTTTTGAGCCATCTGGGCACAATTTTGGCAAAAATCGCTTCAAAATAATATATTTTGCAAAAATAAAATTTTGATCGTTAATCCACGTACCAAGGGCTTTCATTTGATACCCTACTCAGAATTATAAAAAAATATTTAAGAAATATTATAAAAAAATATAACAGACAGACAGACGACAAAACGACGGATACTAGCGTCGGCGAATCAGTGCAGTTACGTCACACGACTTAACAAACAATTGCATTGTTCCAAACAATACATTCGTTTGTTTCGTATTGTGACGTAACTGCAATGATTCGCCGACGCTAGTATCCGTCGTTTTGTCGTCTGTCTGTCTGACGCTAGTATATAAGGGTTTTTTGGTCATACCTTCCAAACCCTAAAAAGCTCCTCTTTGATAAAAACACATAACAAACACATGTGTTTGGAACTCTTGGGGGGAGCTCAAGCCCATCAACCCCCCCCCCCCGCCTGCGCCCTTGTAAAAATTAAACTAACTGGAGGATCCGTGTACGGTTTTTGTATTGAGAAGTGACATTACCGTTGGAGGCGCTGTAATACAAGGCAATATGGCTGAATTGTCTAGTATTCAGCTGTGAATATGCTAACAGGGAACAGGTTAATTTAAGCACAGTACATTTATATTTTATGAAAATGTATCTATCGATATTCTAACAAAAAATCAACTCTAGAAAATATGTAATAATTTCAAACAGTACTACAGTCGTGTAGTACAATATTTGACCACCAGACTGCGTATCAGAGCGTGTCAGTTCTCAATTGTATATTTTTGCACAGAACCACAGCAACTCTGTACACACTTCAAGATGCTGTTATCGATAAATTAATACATTATAAACAATAGATTGACATATAAAATTTATGATAAATAATTAAAAACGCATAAATTCTGTAAGAGCCTATTAAACAATTTTATCAACTCAGAATTGCTGTAACGAGCTAAAATAAAAGTATGTATTCCTCCTACTTATTGGTTGATGCAAATAATGTTGTTATTTCTTGTAATTGTCGTAAAATTTTTATAGCCACTTTGAGGACCCACCAGAACCGGAATAAATTAAATTTGAAAAAAATAATGCGTATAAAATTTTTCAAAACACGCGTTAAAAATAAATAGTACACGATAATCTATATGCATAAAAATTGATAAGTGTGAATTTTCACATTTCAGGGTTTTGTAGGTATTTAGTAAGTGATAACAAATTGTGGGTACATATTAAAAATCGTAAATTTCGATAACTTTTGAAAGAATAACCCATGTGCTACCATTTTAGAAACTTACAACTACCAACTCAACAACAATGCATAGATTTGCTTCGTTCAACTTTTGGTAATGAAGCACCATCATTACCAAAGTCAAAAAACTGTTTACAATTGGTTTGCAGCATTCCGTATTGGTCGTGCGTCTGTCAATGATGAATCTCGTGAAGGTCGACCAAAATCGGTTGAGATTCAAAAAAACATCGATGCTGTGCGCAAAATGATTGAAGAAGATCGTCATGTGACTTACCGTGAGATAGAGACATCCTTTAGCATATCGTAGACTGCAATACATTCGATTTTGCATGAACATTTAGCTGTGAAAAAGATCTGTTCCCGATGGATTCCGCATAATTTGACCGAAGTTCAAAAAAAGGCTCGTGTTGATTGGTGTAAGGGAATGCTAAAAAAATTACCTAAGTACTGCAAAATCCCTATTCAACATCGTTACGGGTGACGAAACTTGGATTTATTCATATGAACCGGAAACTAAGCAACAATCCACTGTTTGGGTCTTCCAAGATGAACCAAAACCTACAAAAGTTGTTCACGAAACACTTCCAAGAAAATGCTTGTTTCTTCGGTTCTACTGCACATGTGGTAACCATTTCTTTAGAGGATCTGAGAACAATTAATGCTGAATGGTATACAACAATTTGTTTGCCAGAAGTCATCGACAAAATCAGGAAAAACAACCAAAAACTTCGCATCATTCTTCATCATAACAATGCAAGCTCCCACAGAGCACGTCAAACAATTGATTATTTGAGGGAGAGAAACATCGAATTAATGTCTCATTGCCCGTATTCACTAGATTTATCCCCTAACGACTTTTTTTTGTTCCCCATTGTCTAACAAAAAAATGTGTGGACAGTGATTTTCATCAACTCAAGAAGCTGTTGAAGCCTTTGAAAACCTTGTTTTTGAGATAACAACGTCAGAGTGAAAAAAAGATTTCGAGAATTGGTTTGAACGCATGCAAAAGTGTATAAATCTTAAAGGCGAATATTTTGAAAAGCAATAAAACAGTTTGTTCCAAAAAAACATTATTTCTGTCTTAGTTCTTGTAAAAACTTAAAAGGTAGCCCTCGTACCTTGAATTATATTTAGAGGGCGCTTAATATTGTCTTGCACAGGGGCGCACACAGATTTTTGGTTTGGGGGGGTCCAATTATACATAATTTTTATAAACACAGGGCAAAATTTCAATTTCAAGTGAAGAGCAAAAAAAGGTCCTCCTTTCTAAATTTTAAGTGAAGAGCAAAAAAAAGGTCCTCTCTTCTAAATTTTAAGTGAAAAGAAGAAAACAAAAAAAGGTCCTCCCTTCTAAATTTTAAGTTAGGAGCAAAAAAAAGGTCCTCTCTTCTAAATTTTAAGTGAAGAGCAAAAAAATAAGGTCCTCCTCACTTCTAAGTTTTAAGTGAAGAGCAAAAAAAAACCTCACTTCTCACAGTACGGTGGGGGGGTCCGGATCCCTTGGACCGCCCTTGTGTGCGCCCCTGGTCTTGCGTAGGGTGCCAAAGCACCTCACGCCGGCCCTGATGAAAGATGAATGATAATTGCATTTTAATTTAGTGAGAAAGCGAGCTTATTTGGTTATCTATTATTTAATATTCGTATGTTGTGAATGTAAACACAAAGTAAAGCGAAGTGGAGTGAGTGCATGCGGTAATAGTATATGTGGCTGTGGTCGGTTTGTGTTGAAGACATCAATAAGCTAGCGCTGCACACGCATACCTAGGGTTGATTGCACTGTTAATGGTCAGGTATTATATTATTCATCGCCCGACAAACTATCTTCACATATAAATAATACTAAATCAATACAACACTCCTACTTTGTTTTCAAATTAAATACAACTTTAATGTTTTTCACTTCAAAATTTATTTACTGTAAATTAGAAGGATGTTTTCTAAAATGTCAGTTTGAAACAAACTATCCCGGAAAGGAAAAAGTATAGTTCCTTCGACGTTCTCTCATAATTAACGAAATAACTGCAGTTATCTGACGCTATTATCGCAGTTGAGGGTTTATTGCCATAATCCTCAATATTTTATAACATACAGGCATAGGCGCCGGAATTATTCTGGGGGGGGGGGATCAAAACATAGATAAAGATGTCATATTCGAACAATGCTTTCCACGTGGCGGGTCTGGGAACGATCTCCGCTGAGGAAAAACATTTATTTTCTAGTTAAAAATGTGTTCTCTATAGTTAAAAATCATCGATTTAGTAAATAAGAACTATCCTGGCTAATAGCCAAAATTGCTAAAGCAAAAATATAATAATAAACAATCGTTTTTAGTGTTGGTATAACCAAAAAACCCTTATACCGTCATTTTGTCGTCTGTCTGTTCGGTAAAAATTGTAGTCAAACATAGCACATAGGAAAAATACTAAAACATCTAAAAAACATATCCCCTAAAAATATACACAAATATGTGCTCATCGAAAAAAAAAAAAAAAAAATAATTCTGAGTAGGGTATCAAGTGAAAGCCCTTAGTACGTGGATTAACGTATTTTGCCAAAATTGTGCAAAAAAAAAAATTGTCCCACACCTGTAGCCCAGAAGGTTTAACCTAAAAATCTGAAAAAATTCTAAGTAATGTACTTTGGTGTGAACCGGAATAGTACAACAGGAATTTTTGATCGGATTATGTTTTCGGAAAATAACGCATTTTTTGTGTTTTAATATACCAAAAAATACATATAACTAAAATATGTTAAATATTTAATTCGCTATGTAACACAGTAACTAAGTAAGCGCCCGTAGCGTAGTGCGTAGTGTCATCGCTTAGTAATTAGCAAACTACAGTTCGATTCCTGTCAATTTTAATTTTTGTTTTTTTTTGCATTTTTATTTTGTTTACATTATTTTGTCAAAATTCTAGTAATATTTTGGTAAATGTTGCATTTAATTTTTCAAAGCGTAAATTTAATAACCAGTGGGAAGTGTTGAAATTATAATTTAATTCTATGTTTGAATGTATGCAAAATCAGAGGGCGGGGCTTATGATTTAAGCAACCAATGAAACCCATAGGCGCAATTTTCAAAATCTTAATGAACCTTGCTATATATATATATAAAAAAAAAAAATACTGCACATATTTAGAAACTTAAATAACGGTATTAGGCATTCGAATTAAAATTCATAAAAAAATATTTTGACATAAAATTTGTTTTGGCATCCTTAAATTTGGCATAATTAAATCGTCGGCATAAAGAAGAAAGTTATATTTATTAAAGCACATATTTATATCGTTTATAAAAATACTAAACAAAAGTGGCCCTAGGTGACTACCTTGGGGTACACCGGAAGATATTTTTTGACTTCAGATATATAACCATTGCGTAAATGTAAAAATAAATTTCAAACTAACCTTAATAACTAGATTTCAAAATATTCTATTTGTTAATCTTAAATTTTCATTTCAATTTTACTTCATGATTGTTAAATTATCAATGTTTCCTTAAAATTTGTCAACTCAACTTTTTCTTTTATTTTATTTATTTCTTTTTATATCATTTCTATGATTTAAATTGAGTTGATTGACTTTTTGCTATTCATTTGAAAATTGTTTTTTTTTTTTTTAAATGAAATATTTTTTTTATTTATAGTGTGTACTTTTTTTCTCTCATTAATACTCATGAGTCGTAGTTCGCGAACCACATTTTTAGAGACGCATCCCAGACGTCTGGTTTTATAATAATACTATTTCCGAGGTATCTATATTCTTCAGGCAATATTTCCGTTCAAAACGGAAGCATCTCAGATTGTAATTAACAACGTTAATATTACTACCGGTATTTTTTCTGTGAAGTACGGAAGTTTAAAAATCAAATAAAAATGTTAAATTGATAAAGAAAATAAAGTTATTTAAATTACGCAATGTGTTTATTAGTTATGAGAGAGGGTAATAGGTTAACTATAAATAGACATCAATTAAAAATATGAATGATTGATTATTTATTTATAGCAATATATCGCAAAATTGTTTTTCAGTATTTTTGCATTCATAAAATCAGGGGCAGACTAGTTGGCGGGACTACGGGGAGATTTCCCGGCCGGGACCGATCTAGATCTTACTCCGCGCTGAGCAAATATAATTTTTGCCGCTTTTATTGAATTATAAATAATTATTTAAAGTATAATTTTTGACAGCGAATACATTTTTTGTAGGAATTTAATTTGCGATGCTAAATTGTTAATCCTCATCAAACTGAAGATATTTTTTCGACGGAAATACGGACCCTATCGGAACGATGAGACAAGTATATTTTAAAAAGGGGTTGTTACTTAAAAAAATGAAGTATTTATAATACTAATTCATAATTTATATCGACCGGAAAAAAATAAAATAAAATAAAATGCAGCAAATTTGGACAGCAGTAGCAGTATACGAGAGTTGCCTTTTATATACAGTCGATTCCGCTTAATTGGGACACATCGGGACTTAGGCATTTTGGCCCAATTATGCGGCTGCCCCAATTAAGCGAATTTCACATAAAATTAAATAATGCATATTTTTCTTTCAATAATTTTATTTTATAAACTCTTGGACAAAACTATAAATTACATATAACCAAAAAATATAAACTTTTAAGAAAAAATAATAATAAATTCCAAAATAAAATAATAAATAGGTACATACAATTTAATTCAATGCAAAAATGCGTCAAGTGTAGTCTGTCTTTTGATTTGTAACATTTCACTTCTACAAAATCAGCACAGGTATTCAGTGCGGATGTAGGGCTCACTTCATTTCCTTCCTGCAATAAATAACGCTGTAATATTAAATTCTTAATACATATTTTTTCTTGAGAATATGTGTAACATAATATGTACTGTGATCTTAAATTTACTGTCCAAATTAAGCGGAATGTTGTCCCAATTAAACATGTTAATTTACTGTTGGTTCCTTGGTTTGGTTTCTGTTCTTTGAGATTTGGCCCAAATAAGCGGCTATCCCAATTAAGCGGTGGCCCAATTAAGCGGAATCGTCTGTATTGAGATTTGAGATCAAAAACAATTATTTATCAACAAAAGTGGCTTTATTGTTTTTCGAAATATTCTCCATGAAGATCAATACACTTTTGTTTGCGTTTGAACCAATTTTTGAAGCACTTTTTCCATTCCGATTGTCGTTTTTTCCACTGCAATTGTCAAATTTTGTGTTGTCCAACGCGAACAAATCTTTTTGACTGTCAAATGTTTATGCAATAGTGAATGTATGCTCGTCCCACTAATGCCCAAGGATACCTCAATCTCACGGTAAGTCACATGACAATCTTGCAGTATCAGTTCACGCACAGCATCAATGTTTTCCGGAACAACAACCGATTTTGGACGACCGTGAAATTCGTCCTAAAGCGAACTACGGCCACGATTGAAGTCGGAAAACCATCGATAAACAGTAGTCCTTGATACCAGTAATCCTTGATTGCTTCATCGCCAAAAGTCAAATTTAGTTCATCGATGCACTGCTGTTGGGTTAATCCACATTGAAAGTTGTAAAAAATAATCGCTCGAAAATGTTCACGATTTAATTTAAATTTAAGCCGAGATGATTTTTTTTTAAGTTACTGTAAACAACACAAATAGGGCTCGTACGTCAAAACGTTCTGAGTACGTATACCGTGAAAAATATCAAAATTTACTTCAGAAGCGTCAGATGGCAGCAATAATTTAACGCAATCCCGAAATATAAGAGGCAAAATGTTGAATTTAACCTAAAAAGCTATGCACTGCACACAATGTCTAAAATAGAAATCTATAAGAAAATATATAACTAAACACAAAACTACAAAATAAACAACAAATTAAATAAAAAAATCAGCTGTTGCCACCACAGGACCGACCGCCATCATAAAGTACTTATATAAATTACATTCTAGCAGCAGAGTAGAAATAACTTGACCTAATATTTTCTAACAGATATATTATTTATCATGACCATGGAAACGTTACATATAAATATGAAAAAATTGAATATTATATAAATTTCGAAAAATTTTACAGAAATTATTCGAAATTTTTCGTTTTATCAAAAAACGTCTCAAATAAAAGTTATTAGTTATTGCTTTTATAGCAACTTTTGTTTAATAAATTTTTTCGAAATATTTTTTAGTCAACTGATTTTTACCAAAAGTTGATCAACTCGTGCCATTGATGGCAGAAGCTTAAATGTGAAGTTTCATAAAAATCCTTTCAGCCGAATTTGCTCTGCACGTGTACACAGACGGACAGACGGACAGATGGACAGATGGACAGATGGACAGACAGACAGACGGACAGACAGACAGACGGACAGACAGACCGACAGACATCATGCTAAAAATAGTCAAAACGTTATGTAGGGACCTCAATTTGTGGAGATCCATCGAAATCTCGAAACGTCAAAATTGGTATGATCACAATACCTCCCTTATATATGTTGGCGGTCGGTAAAAAGTGAAGAGCAATATTAGAGTATAATTCAAATGAAAAAAAAAAAAAAAATGGTTTAGTTATTTTTTCGCCACTAAGTTTAAGATGGAAGATATGACGCAAAATGACGAAGTACATTGACTGGGCGATTTCAGTATAGCTCTTACATTTTTATTAATTTCTAGGAAAAATTGAACAATGGCCTTAATGTAAATATTTTGAGAGTGTGTTTAGATACGTTGAAGCTTTGATAGTGGTTTGGAAAAGAGGTCAACGGATTTAGTGGAAGAAGTGGGTAAAAAGATCAATAAGTAGATGAAAATAAGAAAATCGTTGATGCGTGACTTACAAATATCACAGATTACCACTCTTACAAAATATACTACCCTTACACACAAAAAAATGGCTTTTATATTATCCTGCAGTCCTTCAAGAAAACTTTTATATTTAAAGAACGATTGATTTTAAGGATAGTTATTTTTAAACTTATATAAATGCTATTAAAAATAAAGTTGTCGGAGCAAAATCGGTAAAAAAAGCTTTGTCAATGTGGACCCGCAAACCAACCGCCTCAAAGAGGTGATATTTTCAGCACTATCTATGAAAAAAAAAACATTGTGTCGTGTCAAATTAACGTGTTTTATTTTAGAATTCAGTACAGATTTGTCTGTGTTACACATTTTATATCAGTGTGTACAGTTTGAGGATGTCAGGGAGAGGTTAGGCCTGTACTATGACATTTTGACATTATGACATATATATGTCAGTTTCTTTAGAGCAGGCCTGGGCAAATAGAGGACCGCGGGCCGGATCCGGCCCGCGAAGCATTTTATAAATTATTGTGTCCTGCAAAAATATTACTGTCTGTCTAATATTCTTTCAAATATTCATTTTTTCCAATTTTCTTTTCAATTTTTACCGACCGCCAACATATATAAGGGAGGTATTGTGATCATACCGATTTTGACATTTCGAGATTTCGATGGATCTCCACGAATTGAGGTCCCTACATAACGGTTTGTCTATTTTTAGCATGATGTCTGTCGGCCTGTCTGTCTGTCTGTCTGTCTGTCGGCCTGTCTGTCCGTCTGTCTGTCTGTCTGTCTGTCTGTCTGTCTGTCTGTCTGTCTGTCTGTCTGGTCTGTCTGTCCGTCTTTCTGTCTGTCTGTCTGTCTGTCTGTGTACACGTGCAGAGCAAATTCGGCTAAAAGGATTTTTATGAAACTTTTTTATGAAAAAGTTGCTATAAAAGCAATAATTAACAACTTTTATTTGAGACATTTTTTGATAAAACTAAAATATTTGATTTTTTTTTCTAAGTATCAATTTTTTCATACTTATATGTAACGTTTCCATGGTTATGATAAATAATATCTGTGTTGGAAAATATTAGGCCAAGTTATTTCTACTCGGCTGCTAGAATGTATTTTATACAAGTATTTTGTGATGGCGGGCGGTCCTCTGGGTGGCTACAGCTGATTTTTTTCTTTAAAATGCATAATAAATACACATTTTGGTTTAAAAATATTGTTTTTAAAATTTATAAAATATCATTCGTAACAAAAACAATATTTAAAATTAGAAAAAAAAATTTTTTTGCCCCAATTTTGCAATGTGGCCCGACAGCCAAAAGATTTGCCCACCCCTGCTTTAGAGGGTGCTCATGGACAGGCTGGTACTCTTCCTGAGCGAATCGAACTTTTTATAAAAATAATAATAATTCTGTTCTTCGAGTCTTTTACATTCTTTTGAGACAAAAATATGGTTTTAACACAGTACTCAGCTCTTCGAGACTTTTACTACACAACGCAAATAGCCTTTGTCGCTATGCGCCAAAAATTTTAACTAACTTTTAACTTTTACTACACAATTATTTTATGGTATTAGCTAACATGCCTACTATGATGGTATTATCTTTGTAGTAGCTCTTCAGATACGTTTAGAAAAAATAAATAAGTCAATTTTAAATCTTTCTCGTATGTGTTACCGAATTTTGGAGTTGCGCGATTTCCAAAGAGTTTAATAACCACTGATCTAATATTTTAATATGTCTATTGTACTTAAACTACCCCTAAAGTGGTGCCCGGAATATATAAATCACTGTAGCCGACGTCGGATGTATATTTCTGAATTTTTTTCCCAGCAATCTTGATTGTAAAATCCCAAATGAATGAAACAACGGTTAATTTGTTGAAAGTAGCAATCGGTGGACTCCGGACATGCTTGTGACAGAAGAATTCAAGTTTATGAGTATAAACGTAGAACGCACATTCCTAAGAGAGGCTCGGATGTATTTGACCGCTACATCACCTGTCTACAAGCAAATAGGGCAGCTAAACACTTAGGCAATCAAACAACACGTGCAGAGGAAAATGGTTTCCTGATTCTATAACAAACTGTCCACCACAGTATACATATTTCAAAATACTCACATTAAATAGGACCAGCGGTTCCCAACCGGTGGGGCGCGAACCCCCCCCCACACGGGGGTTGTCTTGGCTTTTTTGGGGGGTAGCCCGTTTTCGTGAGATATATTCACTTGGAGGATATCAAAGAAGAGTTTCTGTTTTGTAGAGCACTAAAAACTATTACGAATACATGAGATGGATTATGGGATTAGACAGAACGACACTAGGATATATAGTGAGAGAGGAAATGAAGAGGGAAAAGCTGAGAGTGGGAGGCGGGGCGAGGGTGGCAAAGTATGAGGAGAAAATCAGAAGGGAAGAAAGAAGGAAAATATTAAGAGAATGCTGGGAAGAAAGAATGAAGGAAGAACAAAAGGGTAAACTGTCGGAATGGGGAGAAACAAGGAAAGAGTACTATTGGAGATGTGGAATGGACATAAGGGAAGCTGAGCGAAAGAGAAATGGAGGAAGAAACATAGTAGAAGAATTGAGGAGGAGAGACAAGGAGGTACAGGAGCAGGAAAGAACAGTAAGAATAGACAATTCAAAGAATGTGAAAAGGTATAGAGAGATAAGGACGGTAGGAATACCTAAATATTTGAAAGGGAGGAGAGGAAAGGCAGGAGAGGAAAGGCAGGGGGCAGAGTTTGAAGGATTGCCACATTAAGATGTGGAAATGAAGAACGGAGTAATAGGTATTGGGCAAAACCAGAGGATAGGCTATGCAGAATATGTAGGGAGGAGGAAGAATCCTTGGAACACCTGACAAAAAGATGTGGAAAGATGACAAAATGGGAGGGAGAGATAAAGGAGCTGTTGAGTGAAGAAGGAAAGGGAGAAAGGTGGGGTGAGAGTACTCGAGGAAAGAAGGAAGGAATGCGGAGAGGCAAGACAAAACTGAGAACAGGAAGGAAGAGAGAGGCAAAGGAGGAGGAAAGAAAAGAGGGAAGAGAATTGGAAGAAAGATAATTTTAATGTAAAAGATGACTCACGCTCTGGTCGTCCAATCAGTGAAAAAGCTGATGAAATTCTTGAAAAAGTCCAGCAAGATAGGCATATCAGCAGTGTCTATATTGGTACGGAGCTAGACATTGACCACAAAATTGTTTTAAACCATTTACGGAAAGCTGGCTACAAAAAGAAGCTCGATATATGGGTTCCTCATGAGTTGAGCGCGAAAAACATGATAGACCGAATTAATATCTGCGATGCGCTGCTGAAACGCAATGAAATCGAACCATTTCTGAAACGTGTCATAACCGGTGATGAAAAATGGATCACGCACGACAATCGGAAGCGTAAAAGATCGTGGACAAGGGATGGTGAGCCGTCACAAGCGTTCGCGAAGCGAGGATTGATTCCGAACAAGGTGATGCTATGTGTGGTGGAACTGAAAGGGAATCGTCCACCATGAGCTACTTCCAGTTGGTCAGACGATTGATTCTCAACTCTACTGTGGACAACTAGAGAGATTACGCCTGGCAATTGAAAGAGAACGGCCCGAATTGAATAATAGGAAAGGTGTTGTCTTTCATCATGACAACGCAAGACCATACACTTCTTTGATGACCCGTCAAAAATTGCGAGAGCTTGGTTGGGAAATTTTGTTGCATCCACTGTATAGTCCAGACATAACACCCTCTGAGTATCACCTATTCCGATCTTTGCAGAATTCTCTCAATGGAATTAAGCTTGTTTCAAAAGAAGCCTGTGAAAACAATTTGATTCAGTTTTTCAACCAGAAACCACAGAGTTTTTCACCGATGGCATCATGGCCCTACCCGAAAACTGGCGAAACGTTGTCGATAATGATGGAGCATATTTGGTTTAAATAAATTTATTTTCACACTACAACAAAACCAGTTGAATTTTACTTAAAAAACGCCACGAACTTTTTCCCACACCTGATATAAAATATAGTTCTCTCAATACTCGTCTGTTCAAAGAACTATGTAAAATCATGAACACTGATCACGAAGTTTTTCTTTTCTACACTGCTTGTCGTAGGTTATCAAAATGAAATGTTGTCCGAGATTTTATTTTTATATTTTCCTAATATGTGGGCCAAAGAGAGGTGTATATGCATACCAAATTACATTTCTTAAGGTCCAGACGTTATAAAAGTTTCTTGATTATTACTACGAAACCCTAAAAAGTATGGAAATTATAAATGGAAGCAAGCTCGATGGTCCATTATATATCATCCAGAGGTAGAGTAAATCTAGAATTTTATTAAATTATTAGGTAGATATTGCCCCTTTGAATCAATATTTAAATTCCAAATCTTAATTTGTTGGTATTTTCTTTTGATATAAAATCTTGAAAACTCTTTGATCAATAATTTCAAAAGCATTTCATTGGTAATTTGTTTGTGAAATAAATATTTTCTTATAGTCTAAGAGCTAGCAACGTCACAAAAAAGTTTATTTTAGGTCGGCTGGTTTTTCGATATTTCCCTTTCGTATTGAAGTTAGGTAGGGATGCGGTACGTCTGGCACCTGGGAGTGGTTGCGTTTACCTGTGCGCATCTCGCCTGTACAGGTAAAAAGTGGATATTTTGAAAACATTTTAAGACATTTTATTTATTTTATATAATTTTCTATGTCTTTTTAGCATTATAAATTTATAGTTGCCAGACAGTTTCGTTGTTGCTAACATTGCGCCAGATCTAATTTAAGTATTTAAAAAATAATATTTTTCAAACCATTTTAGTATAGCTGTAATTTTAATAGGATATAGTTCTGTAATCAAAGAATACAATATTAATTTGCCAGACGGAAATTCCGTTGTTTAACTAGGAACCAGACCTATTTAAGTTCCGGGGAGAATAGGTGAGTTAGAAGAGATAACAGTAAAACAATCACAGCAGCTATTTTTTAAGTTGGCGTCGTCCACATGAGTGTTTATGTTTGCTTGTTTTTATAAAATAAAATAGAAGCAGAATTTTATCGTGATGAGTGAGGAAAAAGAAAAATGTGTTTTTTGTTCAAACAAAAGTGGTAAAATAATAAAATTTAAAAAATAATAATAATTTAATTTAATTTTTTTTAAATTTTTTATTTTTAATTTTTTTTTTTAAATTTTTTAACAGATACTCAGGTCATTGCATTGTGACAGAATTATTCAATAAAAATACTGAATTACATTTTATGTTTAATTTCCTACATATTTAAAATAAATGATTTGTTTTATTTTGTTAATAATATTTTTTATCAGTTGTTCTCATCTCATTTTACATTTTAATTATTATTTTGCTCTATTTTTTTATGAAATTCTAACCTATATAACCTGTCTCTCTCTAACACCCTCTGTTGCAGCTATCTCTCTCACGCAACCAACGAATAAGCTGCCACACTCTTCTAACTTACCTATTCTCCCCGGAACTTAAATTGGTCTGGTTCCTAGTTAAACAACGGAATTTCCGTCTGGCAAATTAATATTGTATTCTTTGATTACAGAACTATATCCTATTAAAATTACAGCTATACTAAAATGGTTTGAAAAATATTATTTTTTAAATACTTAAATTAGATCTGGCGCAATGTTAGCAACAACGAAACTGTCTGGCAACTATAAATTTATAATGCTAAAAAGACATAGAAAATTATATAAAATAAATAAAATGTCTTAAAATGATTTCAAAATATCCACTTTTTACCTGTACAGGCGAGATGCGCACAGGTAAACGCAACCGCTCCCAGGTGCCAGACGTACCGCATCCCTACCTAACTTCAATACGAAAGGGAAATATCGAAAAACCAGCCGACCTAAAATTCTTTCTCGAAAACGTTGCTAGCTCTCGGACTATTATATTAATAGAATTTATTACAAATTATATAATTTTATAGTGAAATTATACGCATGAAGTTGGTTTTAATACCGAAAACTAACGATTTACTTTTGGACAAGTGCGTGCTTTTTACCAATTTACTTCTCCTCCAATTAGTAACATTATGAAACTCTATTTTTAGACAAATTTAGTCTTGTCAATTCTGCTTAATAGTATACTTTAAATTTGATTTATAGAAGCTAATTTTATACGTAATAAACAAAATATTAATATATTCAGTTATATTGGTAAATGGACCGTCAATTTTGCTACTTAAAAGCAGGATGATGTAGCAAGTCGCTGGTTTCCTGATTTTGTATTACGTTGCTGCCATCATATGTAGCGAGCTTATGCTATACCGTAAACATATACCAATGCTTACTATTCAATTTATATAATTATGATGATTTAACGTTCAATCCAGCCTCTAGTGTGGCATTACTACACTATTGTCAGGCTTCGTGCCGGACGGAAGGGATTGTGTACTGGGCGCTAGTGTCGAAAGACAATTTTCTGCATTCAAATAGATAAGTATTCAAAGCCAAACTATTTTCATCAAAAATATGTCAAAAAACTTTTGTCCCCCATCCTATTTCCCAGAGGAGTTAATCTAAAATTCTGAAAAAAAAATTCAATCTAATAAGAGCCGGGATAGTTCAACAGGAATTTTTGATTATTTTTGCGACAAATATAATTTTTTTTTTTGTAATAATCAAAATAATAATTTGTTTAAAATTTATTGAGTGGTATCAAAAGAAAGCTCTTAAGACGTAGATTGAGCAGCGAAAGTAGTTTTTAGATTTTTACTTAACACGATTTTTTCTAAAAATGTAATAAAAAAAAATACTGTCTTGCACCCTTTAATGCAAAGGGGTTAAACTAAAAATCTGAAGTATTGTACATTGATCCAAAACAGTGGTTCTCAACCTTTTTGACTCGCGGAGCCCTTTTTAGGATCAATTTCAATGGCGGAGCCCTTTAGGCCAGCGTTCCTCAACCGGGGGACCGTGAAGGCTTCGTCGGGGGGCCGCGAAGTCATACAAGATCAAAACATGAAAATATAATAGCAATGCGCTCAACCTTGCAAGATATAAATTTTATTCATATTTATAAATACGAGTCTTATATTTATATTCCGAAAAATATGCCTTTCATAACATAAATAAAATAAATATTTTAATTATTATTCTGTCTAATTACTTATTTTGACAACTAAATTAAGCTACAGGCTATTTCAAACGTTTAAGCAGAACTAAATGAAGTATTAATTTTCTAAAGTTGTCACTAGCTAACTTTATAATGAGTAAAATGGGCTTTTGCTAAACAAACTGATCAAAAGCAATCAAAATTCAAGTTGTACTATGAAGTAGGTACGACTTAAAAATGCAATATTTTTTATTATATTTTTTTTTATTACTCTCCGAGCTACAGATAACTCAAGAGCAAGAATGCGAATGTGTTTAAATCAAAATATAAGGCACTTTGAACACTTGTAAATAAAAATACTTTACTTTCAAGTCGTTGTAGGGAATATAATCGTCATATATATTATAGTTTTTTGTCAACCGTAAAAGATACTGAAAAAATGTTTAAGTAAAAGTTGTTTCTTTTGAAAAGCTCTATCCAAAAATACTCAATATGACATACGTACCCATATAACAATTCGAAACTGTCCTTAATATCCTGTACTTCCGTTTAATGTTTTGTATAAATTTTAGTTCAAAATTTTTCCCAGCTTGCTCACACGTTGCCTTTTCGAGAAAAATCGTGTTCCCTCTATCTTGATACACCATATATATATATATATATATATATATATATATATATATATATATATATATAGGGGGGCCGCAGACAATATTGATATAATTTCGGGGGGGGGGTCCAATGCTAGAAAAGGTTGAGAAACACTGCTTTAGGCCTACCCTATGTCTTACAAATTAATGGCGTTTTTAAATTTTACTATAAGTTCACTTTTCTCTTTCACAGCTCACTTATTGATAAATAGACAGATTTTTATAAAATAAAGCAAATAATCAAAATACCTACAATTCTGCATTTCGTGCCGATGTTGTTCTTATTAACGACAATATGAAAGACTAAGTTCTTTAAAACAGTCTAATTTTGATTTTCAATTCATTTAATACAATTTTATTGGTTATAAACCAATTTAATAAAACCTTAAAATGTTGAAACTTCTGCCTAATAACTTAAAAGCAATGTCTTTGTTTTAAAAATGGGATATTAATGATCAAGATCCTTTCAGAAAGTTTAGTAAAGAGGTTTGAAAAATTCCTCTGAAAACTTTCAGTCAAGTTCAATATTTTATAGAAAACTCCATGCTGAAAAGATTCTGTCAAACTCTCTAACTGCAATGATCTAAATTTATATTCCTGTCGATTGATATTAAAGCATTTTTAAATATTTTTTATTAAATATTTTAAGTGAAAGACAGTCTTTCTCAAACATTATAAAGTATAGGCCACTGTTGGTGGACCCATGGACACCTTCTTCGAGGTGAAGAGTACCCTATCTGTGAGACGTGTAACACAGATTTGTCTGTGTTATACTTTTTAACTGAATGCGTACAGTTCGAGGATGTCAGGGAGAGGTTAGACCTGTGCTATAGGGATGGGGAAAAAACATCGATGTTTGTTTTAAAAACATCGATGTTTTTATCATCGATTGTCAGCTGGCGATAGTATCGATAAAACATCGGTGTCTACTATCGATGTCGATGTAACTTTGAAACTCAGAAACTACCGCTAGAGGCGATGGAATCTTAAAAATTTAATTTTTATTAAAATTAGTACACAAAATATAAGCGCCATCTATTGTGATATAACAATACTAATAGTGTTAGTTTTTATTCTTCTTAGCAGTTAGCAGAATACGAAAAAATAAGAAGAAACTTCTAATTTTTGCAAACAATGCGAACGACCAACGACGCCAACACACTTTTTCTTTTTGAGTCTTGTTGACACTTTCCCAGTTGTTATTCCTCCAATCCCTGGATTTTTGTAAGTTGTCATTAGCTATTTTTAGGGTTTTGTAGGTATGACCAAAAAACCCTTATACCGTCATTTTGTCGTCTGTCTGTCTGTCTGTCTGTCTGTCTGTCTGTCTGTCTGTCTGTCTGTCTGTCTGTTCGGTAAAAATTGTAGCCAAACGGCTAAACCTAGAGAGTTGAAATTTGGCATGCTTATACAACTCTTTGACCCGCACATAGGAAAAATACTAAAACATCTAAAAAACATACCCCCCTAAAAATATAAACAAATATGTGCTCATCGAAAACAAAAATTTTTTTTTTAAATTCTGAGTAGGGTATCAAATGAAAGTCCTTAGTACGTGGATTAACGATCAAATTTTTATTTTTGCAAAATAAATTATTTTAATGCGATTTTTGCCAAAAATGTTCAAAAAAAATTTTGTCCCACACCCTGTAGCCCAGATGGTTTAAACTAAAAATCTAAAAAAATTCTAAGTAATGTATATTGGTGTGAACCGAAATAGTACAACAGGAATTTTTGATCAGATTATGTTTTTGGAAAATAACGCATTTTTTGTGGTTTTTGGTTCACAAAGTACAAAAGTTATACTAATGTAAGACACTCACATGCATAGCGTGCGATAGCTACATGCGTTAAAGCGCTCTTAAACTGACTGGAAAACGAAGGGTTTCGAGTTCGAGTACGGAGTGAATTTTATTTTTTCTGTTTTTTTTTTTGCATTTTTATTATGTTGAAATTATTTTGTCAAAATTCTAGTTATATTTTGACAAATGTTGTATTTAATTTTTATGAGCGTAAATTTAATAACCAGTCTTATTATATGATTAACAGACGATAAATTATTTTAAAAATATCGTTCATTTTGCCGTGATTACTACAAAGTAAAATTTGTCCTACACACTCAGCATACCGCATTCACTTATTATATACCTGCGAAACCCTGAAATGTGTGAATATTCACACTTCACATCAATTTTTTTTTATATATTGAAGTTGGCTTTTCCTGAACAAAATGATCAAAAGCTTCAATTAATCGGTAAAAGTAACTAGAATAGAAAATCTAGTTCCACCTAGACCAAAGGAACAGACTTTATTTCAACTTAAAAAAGTATAAAAATAATTGTGTATGATAGTGTTATTTTTATGTTAAATAATATAAAATTAACATTAAGATTACTATATTAGTATTGTAATAAAATCCAATATTTCATTTTTGAAATGTAAAAATAGTAAAGTCTGTTCCTTTGGTTTTAGGCGGAACTAGATTTTCAATTCTAGTTACTTTTACCGATTGATTGAAGCTTTTGACAAATTACAATAATGAAAATTGCGGTTAGTTCCGCCTAATCGTTTGGAATAGACTGTAGGTACAAATTAGGATTATTATATTGGGTATAATAATATTAATGTGAAATTAATTACTATTAAAAAGGAATATTTCTATTTCAAAATTCCTGTTGTACTATTCCGGTTCACACCAATGTACATTACTTAGAATTTTTTCAGATTTTTAATTTAAACCATCTGGGCTACAGGTGTGGGACAAATTTTTTTTTGCACAATTTTGGCAAAAATCGCCTCAAAATAATTTATTTTGCAAAAATAAAATTTTGATCGTTAATCCACGTACTAAGGGCTTCCATTTGATACCCTACTCAAAATTAAAAAAAAATTTTTTTTTCGGTGAGCACATATTTGTTTATATTTTTAGGGGGATATGTTTTTTAGATGTTTTAGTATTTTTCCTATGTGCGGGTCAAAGAGTTGTATAAGCATGCCAAATTTCAACTCTCTAGGTTTAGACGTTTCTCTACAATTTTTACCGAACAGACCGACAGACAGACAGACAGACAGACAGACGACAAAAAAATGACGGTATAAGGGTTTTTTGGTCATACCTACAAAACCCTAGAAACCCTTAAATCTAGATGTAAGCTAAAACTCGTTGTAAAACACAAAATTACCTATAGTCTATCTCAGAAAGAGCGATAGTAATAAATCTTTTTGTCAGGCAGTTACCAGTGGCGTGCACATTTTAAACACGTTTAAATTGGTTTTGTGTATTACTATATTACTATTTATCATTTTATTAAACGCACGCCTGTGACCATATTTTTCTTCAAAATTTTAGGGTAATTTTTTTATGATCTATTGTGTTTAACCCTAGTTCGTATTCCCATATAAGATGTACGGCACACTCCGTTGTTTCTTAACAATATTTCGTTTCGAACTATTCATATTTTGTGTGCCGCTTCTGTGTGAAAAAAGAATAACTTTTTACAAATAATAAATTTTATTACTATCGCTCTTTCTGCGATAGACTATAGCAACGCAATGCGTTTTAATGAGTTTTACCTTACATTTAGTTTTAAGACTTATGCAACCGGGCATTAGAATATCATTTGTTTTGTTCGATTTCGATTGAACAATAATTGAAGACCCTGGGATAAGAAGGCTACAAGCCACACTTTGTATAATTTTAAGTTGTTTATTGGATTATGATCGTAAAAATGATATTTCCTACACAAAAATATAATTTAACATTTCAATAACAGATGGCAGAAATAAATCGAAATATTGTTTTTGCCATTCAGATATTTTTCGTTGAAATTTGCAGAATAATGTCATAAGCCACAGTGTTTTCAAGATGGATTCTTATTCATAGACAAAGAGCCTTTAACATTTTGCAATGTCCGTTGTTTTAAATTTGATACCAATTATCCAAATACTGTGTTTGTAAAATATGTGTAAAATAGCGAAAAGGGGTCGATCAATTTGTTATAATTTAAAATAATTGAAACCAAAGTACGATGGCCCTATTAGAGTTAATTTCAAAGAAAAAGACAAAGAAACTTTTACCATTATACCGCCAATACATCATGGCTTCTATACCAGTTTAAGCGGCTTTAATAGTGAAGTTGACGAAATTAATGATGGTTTTCCGGAAAATGAAGAACCAGAGTAGCTCAATTTAATATGGCACCTGTTATTATTAGATTATAACAAAACATTCATCCGTCAGTTGAATATTTAATTTTGAACAATACAGATTTTTTTAGATGGACAGGTTTCTTGTTATTGATTGTAACATTAATATTGTTTTGAAATTAAATAATTAATTATTATTGTTTGCATAAAAAGAATATAAGCCATAAAAAGTATGATATATTTTAATATAAAAAGGGTACATGCCTCATTTTTTTAAACAAAAATACTTAATATTATTAACATATAAACATTATTTACACTAATTCCATTCTAGTACATATTTTTGAATTTGTTAAAGATGTTGCGTATATTGAAAATTGTGTAATAACGTGCATACGATTTATAGATTCTTCTAAAATATTCTAAATGAAATAACTCAAAAACTTAGTTTTGTGGCTTAAATCCTTCTTATCCCAGGGTCTTCAATTCATCCATTTCAATAGTTCTCAGTTGTGCATGTCACTAAATCCTATCTAATAAACATTTGATGGAATAATTTCTAATAATTGTAATATTTTCTTTGACGTCAGTTATGCGAATGTATAAGAGTTTAGTATACGCACAGACACGCAGTAAATATCAATTAAGATCAGTGCTTGTTATGGTCGGTTCACAAACAGGAACAGAATGAGATAATAATGGTTCCATGGCAATTACGTAACATGTACAGTACGTAAGACGTAATGATTTATTAACGTAAGCGTACCTATGTAAAACGTTGGAATTTATAAAGGTATCAGATATTTTATACCTACACGAGAAAAGATTATACACGGATTATTAACGCTACATTTTCGCCTGTAATGTTTTGGATATGTTACGAAAATTATATATTATAATTATAACAAAATATGACCCAAAAATTGAGAGACTTTGAGATTAATTTAACAATTCATTTATGCAAAATGGCTTACATACACAAACATCGATGATAAAACATTCGATGTACCTAGGGAAGGCTTTAAAGAGATTTGAAGATTAGAGAAAACTATTTAGAAAGACGTCTCTCTCTCTCTCTCTCTCTCTCTCTCTCTCTCTCTCTCTCTCTCTCTCTCTCTCTGTCTGTCTGTCTGTCTGTCTGTCTGTCTGTCTGTCTGTCTGTCTGTCTGTCTGTCTGTCTGTCTGTCTGTCTGTCTGTCTGTCTGTCTGTCTGTCTGTCTGTCTGTCTGTCTGTCTGTCTGTCTGTCAGTCTGTCTGTCTGTCTGTCTGTCTGTCTGTCTGTATGTCTGTCTGTCTGTCTGTCTGTCTGTCTGTCTGTCTGTCTGTCTGTCTGTCTGTCTGTCTGTCTGTCTGTCTGTCTATTTGTCCGTTAATATGATTTTTACTTCAGAACTGCTAATCCGATTTCCATGCGGTTTTTTAGAATTTTGTAAGTATGACCAAAAAACCCTTATACCGCCATTTTGTCGTCTGTCTGTCTGTCTGTCGGTAAAAATTGTACAATGCATGCTTATACAACTCTTTGACTCGCATATAGGAAAAATACTAAAACATCTAAAAAAAATATCCCCCTAAAAATATAAACAAAGATGTGCTCATCGAAAAAAAAAAAAAAAAATTAAATTCTGTGTAGGGTATCAAATGAAGGCCCTTAGTATGTGGATTAATGATCAAAATGTTATTTTTTATAAATTATTTCGATGCGATTTTTGCGAACCGGATGCGAATTGGTGTGAACCGGAATAGTACAACAGGAATTTTTGATCAGATTGTGTTTTCGGAAAATAACGCACTTTTTGTGTTTTTTTTGTTGACTATGTACATAAGTTATAGTTACGTAACACACTATACTTATCCTGGCAACACAAGGCGTATCCTGGTCTAATGGCTTGCTTCGCAGCAAACTAGGGTTCGCTCTCTGGCAGAGGAGACAATTTTATTTGTTGTTTTTTTTTCCATTTTTATTTTGTTTAAATTATTTTTCATTCTATGTGTCATGTATACGAAACCAGAGGGGCGGAGCATATGACTTAAAACAACAAATGGAAGCCATAGGCGTACTTTTCGAAATCTTAATGAACCTTGCTATGTATAAAAAAAAAATACTGCACATATTTAGAAACCTAAATAATGGTATTAGGTATTCGAATTAAAATTAACAAAAAAATATTTTAACATATAATTTGTTTTTAAAGCTCTTAGATTAACAGACGATAAATTATTTTAAAAATATCGTTCATTTTGCCGTGATAACTACAAAGCAAAATTTGTCCTACACACTCAGCATGCCGCCTTCACTTATTATATCCATGCGAAACCCTGCAATGTGTGAAAATTCACACTTCACATCAGTTTTTTTAAATTATTTTAAATGGTGTGATATAAAACTTTTTCTGTAAAAATTTATATGTAAATGTGTATTTCATTTTAATATATTAACTGTATTTAAATTTAGAGACTGAAAAAAAGGGGGAAAAAATTAAGATTACAGATTATTTGATCAGACAATATTTAAAATTTGATAAAAATTATGGAAAAGTTCATTTTTTTACTTCAAGAATGCGCTCAAAGTTACGAGGTTATAAAAATATATATAAATTAATCGTAGTTGCATATGTAGAAATGTATTGTCATAAAATTGAAATAAATTGTGTAAAAATTCCCATTAATCATTTTTTAATACACACATGTACACTTTATTCACTTTTGTGAAAATAAACTAAAAGGAAATATTGATTTTAATAGTTTGCACCTTTGAAATAGGGGATAGGCATGATTTTTTTATTTTTTTTTATTATATTCCTCTTGTTGCATATAAACATAAAAAACAGTTTTTAATTTTTTTTTTTTTAAGTTGAAGGCTTAAAAAATCATAAATGTATGTAGCGCGCGAAAACGACGTGTGACGTCATACCCTTCTAACTGACACATGACTCTACTAGTCTACCCAGCGTACATAGGGTTACATGACGAAATTTCACTGGACAAAATTACACGGGACAAAATTACACAGAAGAAATTACACATAGACAGAATTACACAGGGAAGAAATTACACAAGGACGACATTACACATACGAAAATTACACTAAGACAAAATTACACATTTAATTTACTTTAATTTACACATACGAAAATTTTCTTCTGTGTAATTTTGTCCCGTGTAATTTTGTCCAGTGTAATTCTGTCCTGACACCCGTACATAGTCTGTTGTGAACTTATTTGTTTGTATAACTTTTATAGGTTATGTAAAGTTAGAGTGATTTTAATTAAAATAAAGTTTAATTCTATAAAAACAATTTATACATGTTTACCGAATTAAATTTTATATTAAAATATATAAAATATGGAAGATCCAGGCCCCAGTACTTCGAAACATAGTCGAAAATATTGTTTAGTACCAATGTGCACAAATAGTTCAATTAGAAATCCAAAAAAATAATTTATATCATTACCTGATGACGAAAAACAACAGAAAAGCTATGAGGCGAAATAAAACCGATATTTCAGAAAAAAGTAAACTTTATGTTTGTGAAGACCATTTTAATGTGAGTACATATATTTTATAAATTATTTTAATAATAAATGCGTGAAAAATTGTTTAAAAACAAATACAAAACTCTCAAACAATACAATATAAACACGTAAACATTATGTTTTGTCTGTATCTGTGACGTCAAACCCTTACAGTCTCAGTCGTATCTACTCGGCAACCTTCGCGGCGTGGTCGGCTTATTTCAAATTTACAATATTTTAATTAAAAAATTTGGCTATAATATTAATTAAAATGTGATTTTTGTTGTGTTAGGTGACATAACTAACATTAAAATATCAAAAAAATGTAGTTTTAAGGAAATATAAATTTTATGCGTATCCCCTATTGTACGTTATGTTGATATTTAAAAATTAATAAAAAAGTTTTTAATTTTATTAAAATCTTATACCAGTGGTTCCCAAACTATTTCGGTTCCCGGCGCCCTTAATGTATCAGAATTTTTCCGCGGCGCCCCAAGTATAAACATTGGTCTAACTAACGCAGTTGAAGGAATATTGGAATGTCTTCGCGGCGCCCTTGTAGCCCAGCAACGGCGCCCTAGGTCGCCGCGGCGCACAGTTTGGGAATCGCTGTGTTATACGATTTGACATATGTCGTATTGAAAAATGTTGTCTTGGTTAAAATGATCATAACCAACAAATTTGAAGTCTGTTTTACAATGTAAGAATTTAAAAAAACACATTTAAAGTCAGTAATACACTGTAAAAATAACCAGATCTAGTTTGTCCTTATAAAAGTGATCACTATATATTGTTTTCACTTTTTTGATTGAATAGTAATTCCTCCTTTTAATTTGGTTCGTTCCGCATCTTTCAGTCCTTTAAACATATAAAAAGGGAATTTTTATGCCCCACTTATAAACTGATAATCTTCTCTATATAGGTACATCAGGTCGTTAAGGATGAAATTTGTAGTTAATAATATTGCCAACTTTACCAGCTTATTATTTGACATTGGTTTAATATTTTACCGTTCTGTTTAAAGAAATCATTGTATGCTCTAAAAAGTATGAAAAACTTTTTTTTTTAATTCATTTTGTTGAAAATGGAATGGTCGGAAATTCGCACTATTATGAAGTATGAATTCTTACGTGGAACTACGGCATCGCAGACCGTGTGAAACATTAATAGTGTATTTGGCTCTAGTGTTACTACGCAGCAGACAATATCAAATTGGTTCGCCAAATTTCGTACAGGTAACTTAAAAAAAAACCTGGCTCATCGATCACAGCAGAAATATAATGCAACCAACTGGACGAAATGATGCAAAAACTTAAAGAAAAACAGCCTAGATTGGTAACAGATCCACTCCTATTTTATTGCATGATAACGCTAGACCACACACTGCATAAATTACTGTGGCAAAACTACAGGAATTGGAGTTGGAACTTCTTCATCACCAGACCTAGCCCCCACTGACTACAACTTCTTTCGCAATTTGGACAACTTTTTAATAGGGAAACCGTTTATTTCCGACAATGCTGTAAAACTGGCCTTCCAGGAATTCGTTGACTCTCGTCCGCCAGGGTTTTATACCACCGGCCTGAACAACCTGCCGCTTAAATGGCAAAAGTGTATAGACAATATGGTTGCATACTTTGATGAATAAAATAATACCTTATATTTGGAAGTTATCAACCAACTTTGCCTTTTTAGGGTTTTGTAGGTATGACCAAAAAACCCTTATACCGTCATTTTGTCGTCTGTCTGTCTGTCTGTCTGTCTGTCTGTCTGTCTGTCTGTCTGTCTGTCTGTCTGTTCGGTAAAAATTGTAGCCAAACGGCTAAACCTAGAGAGTTGAAATTTGGCATGCTTATACAACTCTTTGACCCACACATAGGAAAAATACTAAAACATCTAAAAAACATATCCCCCTAAAAATATAAACAATAATGTGCTCATCAAAAAAAAAAATATTTTTTTTAAATTCTGAGTAGGGTATCAAATGAAAGCCCTTAGTACGTGGATTAACGATCAAAATTTTATTTTTGCAAACTAAATTATTTTGATGCGATTTTTGCCAAAATTGTGCAAAAAATTTTTTGTCCCACACCCTGTAGCCTAGATGGTTTAAACTAAAAATCTGAAAAAATTCTAAGTAATGTACATTGGTGTGAACCGGAATAGTACAACAGGAATTTTTGATCAGATTATGTTTTTAGAAAATAACGCATTTTTTGTGTTTTTAACTAAAATATGTTAAATATATAATTCGCTATGTAACACTTCAGATAAGAAACTCTGGTAGCTCAGATGGTTTCGTAACGCACTTTGTAAATTGCAGTGCGAACGTTGCAGAGTTCGAATCCTGTTAATTTTATTGTTTTTTTTTTTTTTGCATTTCTATTTTGTTTAAATTATTTTGTCAAAATTCGTTATATTTTGGTAAATGTTGCATTTATTTTTTAAAAGCGTAAATTTAATAACCAGAGGGAAGTGTTGAAATTATAATTTAATTCTGTGACGAAATCAGAGGGAGGGACTTATGATATAAGCAACCAATGGAAGCCATAGGCGCAATTTTAAAAATCTTACTGAACCTTACTGTATAAATAAAATACTGTACATATTTAGAAACTTAAATAATGGTATTAGGCATTCGAATTAAAATTCATAAAAAAATATTTTGACATAAAATTTGTTTTGGCATCCCAAATAATCATCATTCAGTTACTAAATACCTGCAAAACCCAGAAATGTGTGAAGATTCACACTTCACATAAATTTTTTTCTACAAATTTCATCCTTGACAACCTAATATAAAAGAGGAAAATTGTTTGTTTGTTTGTTTGTTTGTTCGCTATACATTCCTAAGTCATTTAACCGTTTAAGACTTAATTTTGCACAGTTACTTAGGACCCTGTGGAATTAACGGTGCAAAAAAATTATCGGTTTTTAAATGATGTACATGTTTTTAGGGCTTATGCATAGAAATAAGTCAGAAAAAATCTTGCGAGCAGAACATTAAAATCGTTACGACGGCTAAACTGTAAGAGATATATCGAAAATATATATGACGGACTTTTAAAGTTTAATATTACTATAAAAAAGCCCGCGAGAGCATATATCGCAGGTTAATAGATAACTCACAATTATCATTTATAAGTTTTCATTTTCGGCGAAAATTATAACGCTCAATTCGCTGTGGAATATCGTCGTTACCTTTAAAGATTTACGGAAAAAAAAAATTTTTAATAGCAATTACTAACGAGTATTACTAATACTATTACTACTACTATAGTATTACAATTACTAGAGTATTTACTAACGACAAAATAAGCTCTGACCCATATACCTATCGTTTATAGATCAGAAGTAATCACAGAAAGAACATCACAGTAAATAAATAAATCTGATGCGTGTATTGGTAGACGCTACGCTGGGTAGTCTGATCGTTTGGCAGTAGTGCGAGGTGCCGGTGGGTTAACAATACTGCTGGTTCAAGTTGTGCTTAGTTGAAGTAAATGTTAAATTGTGTTTTGTTTATTTGTTACTTGTATATTATTGTATTGATTATATTAAATACTAACATCGAAACTTTCCTTCAATATTGTGTTTTATTACACTAGATCTTTTGCTTATCATTTATCATATTTGTTTCTGACATGCGCAATAGAATTGCCGCCTAAGCAACAATAAAACCGTTAATAGTAAAAATATTGTTACTGCCGAATGAGTGATGTTTACACGTTTCACATATTGATGAGAGATCGTACATTGTTGAAACCCTACATAAAACTATTTTGGTTAATTAAACGTTTTAAATTAAATAACTACAATCGAAGGTAACGTATGTTGGTATTTAACCCATTATTGAAATAATTTAAATTTTTTGATTGTGCAGCAATCATTTATTTTTCCGAATTAAAATATTTTTGATTAATTATTATTTTTTCCCTTGAGCATCGCCGGGTATATCTGCTAGTAAGATATAATCGCAAAGGACAAGACGGAAGTTGTAATTTTATTTTTTTTTTAACTTCAATTCCTACGTATATTTCCGGGACGCCCACGTAAAATATTGCAAATATATATGTTTGCGATTTGTATTATCGAAGATTAGAGGATTGAGTAATTAATTATTTGAGCAAATGTTTATATATTGGTTTTGAAAAATGGTCGTTAAAATTATAAGAACAACGAAGGAGAATGTGTTTTTTTAGACACTAAGGGCCGGTTTCTGAAAGCTCAGTTAACTATAACAAAATAGTTAGAACATGGTTTCTATGGTTACTTATGAGATTGTTATATTGTAACCGTACTTGACCATTTGCTTATAGTTTACTAAGCTTTCAGAAACTGGCCCTAAGACAGATAGACTCTGTCTGTCTGTGAGATAGAAGTTGTCACGAACCCACATTTGCGATAATTTGGCAGTTATTATGTGGTTGTACTCTCGAAGGTACCTACCACACTCGTACCCTTTTGATCGCTTGAAGTACCGTCATCAACACCGCAACTTTAGTACTAAAATAGTGTAATAATTTCGAAGAGGAAACACTCTTGGGGCTTTTATTACGTCGAAGAAATCGAAGTCGTAGGAACAGAATATTTTGGGTTCATCCTATTATAGTAAATAAAAATGAGAGCCAGTTTTACTTCCTTTATTTTAAAATTAATAAACAAAAACACGAGTATGAACCATATAAATGTTACAGAGTGATTAACAGGATGCGTAGTTGGCGACGAGTGGTGGAGTTGCGATACGCAACATACGACCACAGTTTTGTGGGTATCATCGGCATATAAAATAGGTTAACAGCAGAAAATAAATCACTGAAATAAATTAAAAATAGTAATGGACCTAAAATTGAACCCTGCGGTACTCCATACATAATATTGAGCGACGCTGACTGGGAATTATTTATATATACAAACTGTTATAAATAAACTGTATAAATACATCACCCACAAGTTAACCACTGTGATGTGGTTATGCTTAGAGCCCTGCGCGGATACGTTTTTCTGTATCCGCATCCGATCTGCATCCGCATAGAAAAGATCCGCATCCGATCCGCATCCGCAGCCTTTGTAAATATGAATATCCGCATCCGATTCGCATCCGCAAAAATATCCGCACTATCCGCACAGGATTTGCTGTCTGTTTTTTGTCATTTTTCGCCTATTGGAATATCGCTGCTTTAAAACTACTGAAATTTTTATCACATTACATATTACTGGGTCCAGAAATATGTTTTCTATCTAACGTCGTACTAAAATTATATAAATTAAAAAATAAAGATGGAAATTACAATTACGGCCGGTATTATCAACCTCTTAAATGCGAGTTTAAGTTTTAAATGTTGTTTAAGTCAAAATGTTCGTCTTACCATGCACATTTAAAATTTAAGTCGCATTTAAACCGCATTTATCTTAAAGGGAGGATCAACTACCAGTTAATAAGTTAAATGGGCATTTAGTTGTATAAACATGGCGGCAATACCAATGTCAGATTCCGATATTTCTTCTGATGAAGAATTATTTGAATATTTAAATAGAATTAGACAACCAAAAAGATATCTGGAAAGACATGATCATTTTAATTTGTGGAGTGATGCAGAATTTCATGCAAGATCCAGACTTTGAAAAAATACAGTAGTGATCGTATTAAGCAAAATTGAAAATGAAATTAAATCCATATCCAAGAGGTAAGGTCATTGTATATTTCTTGTAAAAAATAACACATTTTATATGATATCTTTTTGAAACAGAAATAAATGTTTACTGCAATGAACCATGCTTTTAACCTTACGGTTTTATGCAACTCAAAATACTGTTGAAAGGCAGTATGGTGTGTGGAAACGCGATTCCCCGTGTTGTCATTAGGAATGCAATTATCGATGGCTACAATAAAAGCAGTTATTGTTGCTAGAGCTATTCTACACAACATAGTAGTTGACGAGAAAGAAAACTTGCCTCAAGGAGACGATTTTAATGAAGATATAGAAAATGAAATTATGGGTGTAGAAAACATTAAAAAAAGAAATGCATTCATTAATTATTTTCAAAATTTATTATAATTTCTATACATGTTTATATAAAATATAATTTTCAATAAAATTAATTTAAAAAACAATAAAAACATTTATTCTTTCCTTATAAAAATATACTAAAGCTACTAAGCTCATATACAATATAAGTGTACGCCTGTTGCTAGGAAACATTGTTATTTAGTTTAAATTAAATGTTAATAAATGTTATTGGCCAATAGTCTCTGCAAATGAGGCCATAAATATATTATTGCACTTGATTTGAATCACAACATTTAGGTTAGGAAACAAACAAACATGAAATTTATAACGACTGCGAACATACCCATACGATGTTTATTGGTAACTTTTGTACTATTCCAACTAAAAACATCGTGATCCAACTTTTAAAAGGTAGTTAGTTAACTTAAGAGGCAAACAACTTGGTAATACAGCTATTTTCTTAAATGCTCATTTTAATATAAATGACATTTAACTAAATCCTCATTTAGAGTCATTTGATAATACCGGCCGTTAGACTCTTAAACCCAGTTTATATAAAACGTAAAACTTTAAACAGTAATATCTCAAAAACTTAGTTTTTTAAGATATCTCACTATTGTTTTAGAGCAGCGATATTTAGAAATAATTAAACAGATTATCACATTTATGACCAATAAATAACAAGAAAAGTCCTATAAGATCAACAAATTTATTAAAATGAGTTTTTAATAATAAAATTAAATTCTTAAATTCATCCTATTATTAAAAGATGAAAGTTATATGACGATTTCAAGATATTTTTATTTTTTTTAATTTGATATGAGCTTCATATGTTTTTAAATGTGGCAAATTGCCATGGTTAATTTTGACTAATATTTCCAAAAATGCAAAATAAGGCGATACAGTAAAATCTATTCAAAACGATTAGGCGGAACTAACCGCAATTTTCATTTTTGTAAGTTGTCATTAGCTATTTTTTTATATATTGAAGTTGGTTTTTCCCGAACAAAATGATCTAGAGCTTCAATCAATCGATAAAAGTAACTAGAATTGAAAATCTAGTTCCGCCTAAACCAAAAGAACAGACTTTACATAATTATTTTTTAATTAATAAACTGACAATAAATCCAAAAAAAATGTTGTATCTACGACTTTTGTTAAAAATTGAAAAGTGCTGTAATGTATCATTATTTTACTCTTGCCGTAAGTCCAATACAAATGCCAACGATACATTTTTGGGGTTCTAAACGCGTCTTCCGTAGGAAGAGGCGTCCAACCGAAGATTTTATATCCACGCGGATATTGCGGATAAGCGGATATGATATAAAGTCCGCATCCGATCCGCATCCCCACGATTTAAATGATAATTTATCCGCATCCGCAGAAAAATAGCGAATATCCGCGGATTTTCAGGGCTCTAGTTATGCTGTGGTACGTGTGAGGTTAACCTAAATCGTACTCGGTTCGTAGCGCTATCAACTCACTTCTTGTTTTATCCGAGGTTTATCCATTGATTGTAAAAGTGGGCTTTAATTAAACTTTTGGAATAAATTTTACATAATATAATTATTTATAAAAAATATATTGATACGGCTCTTATAAAATTAAAATTGAAAGTAAATAATGTTATGTTTGGAATTTCTTTATCATTTCCTATCATCAATGGTATAATTTTGCGGTCACAAACATATTTGAAGTATTAGTCATTTGGTCTTATACTCAAATTCCTCTCACGTATTTTGTGAATATGTTGATGTCAAGCCGAAATGCGTGATTTTACGCATCCTGCTAACGTTCACCTTTCTAGAAAGAAATTGTATTAGGTTATTTAATCTATAAATTTACGAGGATTATTTTAGGAGAAAAAACAAATTTATGGGATGGTTCACATAGATAGACGGGTGATCCTAAGGGTAAATCATGGTTAGGGTTTTAAATGTGACCTTTTATATATTAGAGTCGTTTGAAAAGTTCGCCATCTGGGTTGCTATAGTAACCCTATTTAAGATTGCAGCGCCAAGGTGGTAAACTCGAAACTAATCTAACAACCTTTTAATGTATGTATCTGATATCTAGAAGGAATTTAATTACTCCCTCCGTCCGAAAATATGGTATACCAGGTCTACAAGTATGAAATGCGGATTTTTTTCAAACTTGCCGCGCAAACAGAGTGTATAGTTCAAAGTTTCAACACATATGGCGTTTTGTTAAGTTATCATTAAGTGTCAAATGCGTATAGGTTATAATTTGAAAAGTGATCATATAGTTTTGTTTTACTGTGTTAAAAATGTCAAATTTTGTGCCAAATAAAGAGCATTCGCGGACAGTACTGCTGTTTTGTTTTCATTTGAAAAAAACTGCTGCTGAATCATACCGACTGCTTCGAGAAGCTTATGGTGAATATGCTCCATCGCAAGATACGTGTGAACGATGGTTTCGGCGTTTCAAAAGTGGTGACTTTGATCTTACAGACAAAGAACATGGAAAACCTCCAAAAAAATATGAAGATACATAATTGGAAACATTGCTAAAGGAAGACGATAGTTAATCACAAAAACAACTAGCAGAGCAGTTAGGCGTTAGTCAACAAGCTATTTCCAATCGCCCACGAGAGATGGTAAGATCCAGAAAGTCGGCAGATGGGTTCCACATGCATTGAATGAGAGCCAGATGGAAAAACGCAAAAACACTTGTGAAATTTTGCTTGCACGATACAAAAGAAAGTCTTTTTGCATCGTATCATTACTGGCAATGAAATATGGATTTATTTTGAAAATCCCAAACGCAAAAAATCATGGGTGAACCCAGGCTCACCATCCACGTCAACTGCAAGACCGAATCGCTTTGGCAAAAAGACAATGCTCTGTACTTGGTGACATACGAAAGAAGACAGCACAAGGTAATCTTTCTTCACGATAAGCTCCATCACATAAGGCAAAAGCAGTTTGCAACACATGAGTGCCTCCACTCAAGTGGGAAGTGTTACCCCATGCCGCTTACTCACCAGACTTAGCCCCTTCAGATTACCACTTGTTCGCATCGATGGGTCACGCACTTGCCGAGCAGCACTTTTGTTCATATGAAAATGTGAAAGAATGGCTAGATGAATGGTTTGCGGGGAAAGGGGAAGAGTTCTACTGGCGAGGTATTCACAAATTGCCTGAAAGATGGGAAAAATGTATAACTTCTAATGGAGCATACTTTAAATAAATAAACTTTTACTGTTCTTGTGAGTTGAATGTGTTTTATTTAAAAAAAAAAATCCGCATTTCATACTTGTAGACCTGGTAGATCAGGGGTTCTTAAACTTATGTAGTCCGAGGACCCCCTCTTGAACAAATTTTTTTTTGCGGATCCCTGCCCAACCTTAGGCATTTTACGTCGTTCTTGAGACTTAATTTCTGGCTCAATAATCTTAAAGGCACTACGTTATAATAAATATTGGTAAAAATGTATCACTGGTTATGTTAATAAATGGTCTTGCGCATTAATAGAGATTGACATTTTTATTAGCATAGAGAATAAATAAACATTCAAACCCTTGATAATGTTTTTCTAATATTGCAAACTTGTCTAGAAGCAACCATGTTAGCAAAATGAGAGAATTCCTTTAAGGTTCCACACATTAATAAGGCAAATCTTCATCGTAAGGACGATAACAAACATAATTATGTTCCATACAAGTTGTGGACAAGTCCTTGCTAAATTAAAACTTTTTGTATTATTCTTTACTAGATATTTGTAACTATTTCATAAATAAAATCAATCAAATTTTTTTTTTGATGATAGATATAGTCTTTATTCGTGCCTTGCGGTTTTGAATGGAGTACAGTTCTTACATAAATAACCCATAATTAACTTTTTGATATATATATAACAAAAATAAAACAAAAATAAATATTTGATACTATTCACAAAAAGAAAAATGAAAAAAAAAAAAAAAAATACATTTATAAACTTATAACTAAAATATGCCCTTTTTACTTTTATATTGCTCTCTCTTTTTCTCTTCTTTTCTTTAGCACCCTTTTCATCCAAGTTAACCCGGCTCCCGACTCGTCCAGCAGTTCTTGAATCTTCCTTGGCTCTCTTCCTATTTCTTTACAGTTTTGTAGGTGTTCTATCGTTTCTTCCGCTTCGCCGCACGTTCTACATAATCTCTCGTTTTCTTCTTTCCAATATTTACTTGCCTCTGTCTCATTTTCACACCTAAATCTTGCTATGGTTTTCTGTGATTTGTTGCTGTTGTGCAGATATTGTGGCAGCCATTGTGTTTGTATTCTCCCATATTCTTTAAAATACCTAGACTTGCTAATTTTATTCTGTTGGTTCTGCAGTTGTACCTCTCTATCTCTTTCTGTTGTTATTTGTTCAATTGCAACTCCGTCCTCCTGCTTTCTTCTTATCTCGTCTGTGCTGTAGCCGTTTCTCTCGTAATATTTTCTTCTGTCGGTTTTCCAATTTGTTTGTGTATTATTTTCTCTTTCTTTCCAGCTTTCCTTCAGGATTTCGTTATTGCAGGCTTGAATTTTTTGTTCATATTTTCAATCAAATTAATTAAAATCGTAAATGTATAAAATATTTTCGGACAAGAAAAAAATCAAAATGTATACCAAATGTATATACTTTTATGTCTGGATTTGTGTTTTCTTGTATTTTATTTTCACTAATTTCAAAAAATGATGATTAATTGTTTATTAGATTAGAGTCATAGAGTCTCTCTTATGACTATTTGCCTATTCTCGGATACAAAGGGTTACAAAATTGAATGTATTGATAAATTACTTAATAAAAAACTAAACAATATCAGCAGCAAAGAATTTATTCGGTTAATAATAAAGAAATTAATAAATACGTCGTCTTATCTTTTCTTGGGGTAGTTAGTTATAAAATCGCGAATGAAATAAAAATTAACGAGCTTAATGTATCATTTTTATTCTAGTGTTGTAAGCGTGGAACAAGAAATTCAACCAATAGGATAGCTCTATATTGAAAAAAAAACCGTACCATGGTGTCGTAGGCGCGGTGTTACAAGCGCGGTGTTACAAGCGCGGTGTCGCAAGTTTAGAAATTTCATTTTTGCAACAAGGTAAAATAATCTCCCTGTTGCCTTCTGTTTCTATGCATACATGGGACGTACCCACTATCGCTTTTCTTCATATCGCAATAAGTCTAAATACGCATAAAAAAAGCTAGACGTCTCCTTCGATTTGACGACATATTTAATGAAATTGAATAACCGTTTACTCCAAACAATTGTATAAACTTTTAGGTTAGATTTGGGTTAGATACAAATGTTGTCGAATCCGAAAACGCGCACTCATCACGCCTCCAACCCCACCATGAAATTCGAACTTGCAAGTATAACACCACGCCTCTTACCCCTGTCGCGCCTTTGATACTACCATGAAAATGATGCATAAAACAACATTTAAAACCGCAAATAATATTAATAAATACCTTGTTAATAATAAAGACAATAATAATACTGGACCGTTGTGGAGTTTATATTAATTATGAGATTAATATTAGATTAATTTGTGATAGGTGTAATTAGGCATATGTAGGTCAGATGGGACGTAGCTTCAACACATTAGATCATTCAAAAATTAAACTTTAGAGTCCACATTTGCAACACATCTTAATTCAGAAAGCCATATATCATCAGTCATACACGAAATTTTATATATTCAAGAAAATGGATTAAAACTTAACTTATTAGAAGCCTACGAGATTAACAAGATTATGAAAACCAGCAACCCTCTTAATGAAATAACAACTCTCAAATTTCCTATTACTAGACTTAAAGGTTAGATTATAAGATATAGTTTGTCATATATTTGTTTTTGGAAATTTGTAACTGTTACCACCAACACCTTCTTTGTACAAAAAAAGAATTTGTATTCTGTAATTTATATTATTGTAACTGTACGCTATTTTCAAGGCCCTGTGTTTTGTTTCGTCAGAGCAAAGTCGTTCAAGTGTTTTCTTGACGGCCTCGCTGAGTGCTCTGAACAGTATCCAGTGATGGCATCCTACCGGTTCGCACCGGATCGCGCGAACCGTTTCTTAAAATTATTGAAACCTTAGGGAACCGATCGTTAGAATTATTGAAAATAAATGAATTACTCTGACTTCAGTTTTGAATCGTGCAGTGTTGCAAATGTAATATTTATTTTATAGGTTATTAATAATACGCTCTTAAAATGTTTTCCTTATATTTAACAAATTGAAATAAATGATTTGTTTTCACTCTTAAAAATACAGAATAGGTTCCTAGATATCACATGCATTTATAGAACCGCTTCCTGAAAATTTAGGATTCCATCACTGACAGTATCTAAGATCTAGATCCAGTGCATCTTGTATAGTATTTCCAAAATTAAATGGCCACTCTCACTTATTGATTCCAATAATGGCTGACTGTATAACCATTATACCTACTGAGTTTATGGTTCTGTTAATAGTAGTTGACAGGTCCGTAATAATTATTTAAAATAAACGTGTTTTCTTATATGCTATTTAGAATGAACTGTATTCGCACTCACATGACATTCCTTCACATTTTTATCAGGCTTAGGACTAGTTATATTTGAATTGTAAATATAGACATGTTTAAAAATCGTTTTGTTTTTGTTTAAAAGTCTTTATAGTCTATATTAAATACTTCAAATTTGCACAAACAAAAATCATTCTTTTTTTGAACTTGTCAATTTATGGTAATTTAAAATTATTAAAATATTAATCATTATCACTATTATCATTGTTTATATCACTATCAGAGTTTGTGTCACTACCTCTGTCATTTAAATTAATAATTATTAAAGATTTATTAGGTGGATTTATTATTGTTTAAAATGGGTTTTACACGATTCAATTTATTGATCAATTAATTGATGTGTGTAAAGTGAAAAAATTAATCAATTTATTTTGAAAATAGAACAAGTTCTATGTTTCATCAATTTTTTAGGGAATTCTAGGTATATTTTTATCTGTTAAGATATTGCCAACTGTTTAGTTGTAGCATAACCTCGAAATATATTGTTTGTGTTTCGTTTTCAATCTGACATAACCTCAAATGTTCTAATTTACCATCATCTAGGTTATTTCTTTTGTTTTTGTTCACAACACGTAACTTTGTGAAGATTTTTTCAATATTTTCATTTTGATAAATATGTCAACATGTTTTACAGTTGGTAACGTAAAAATTTTCAAAAAAATTGATAAATAAATTGATGAGTGTAAAGTGATGCTGTTGTTTCCAAGGTTACCAATACATTTTTCAATTAATTGACAAAAAACTTGATCAATTTATTGATCAATTAATTGAACTGTGTAAAACCAACTTTAGACATAAAACTATCTATTTTCTTGAAAACTTGTAAATTGGGTCGTTTTCGCTGCCGATTTTTGCCACGAACAATAATACGTTGAATTGTTCTGTATGGATATGGATATAATTCCGCAGTTCTGAGTATAGGTTTGTCATTATCTTCCGAAACTAACTTTTTATAAACGTTCAGTATCAGAAGTTTGCATTCTTCTGACAAATGACATATTTTTTTTGGTAGCCACGTCCACATTTTCGCACTCCAAATCACCTTGCATAGATTCACTATTTTCACTTCAAAAATTAGAAATTTCTTCAAAATCAAATGGTCGCCAAAGAGCCATGTTGTTAATGTATGCACGCTATGAACGTTGAAAATTAACAAACAAATAAGTATAACAACCCCTAAAATTTAGAAACAATTGGATTATAAATTTGGAAAATAACCTTAATGGTTTTTAAGAAACTTCAATTGATCTACTGTTACAACTATTCAATTTAAATTTAAAATTCCCTCATACCTCCTATATTCTTTTTAGAGCAACAAATCCTAGGATTACTGCCATAAACCCATTACTGCATTGTTAAGCTTCTGAACAAGAGTAGCCATTTCATTTTGGAAATACTATACTAAAGATCCGGTTGCTACTCCACAATCTGAATGCTCAGAATGTGAGGGTAGATCTGTTTTGGCTGTCGGGATATTTTGGTATTAAACTAACAACTAAATAGCTAACATTTCATCTATTTTTTGCCAACCCTGTATAAAGTTTCTTGTATCATTTTGTACATACTGAATTAAATTATTATTAAGTCCCATATTCACGTAAATTCTCTTAAGACTTCTCTAAAATATTAACCAAGAAATTGTGTTAATAAATTGATGAGTTGCAAGTTGCATAGAAATGCCACCAAATTGGCTGGTATTATATATTCCCAGTGACGTAATAGGGAGGTACGTGATGAAGGTATAAGTACAATGTTTTATACTTCCTGTACTGAGAACACAGAATTCATATCCGGTTACAGAAGTACGTATTATTTTGGACAGGCTCTTGTCAAATGAAATTTTCCTTGAATACAAAATATGTTATTTTCGCTTCAAATGGAATATTTTAAAAATAAAGTTGGTAAACATTTTTACTATATGCTTGACATAATTTCAAAAACCTTAATGTCAAAACTGGTATTTAACACATATTTTTAAAGAGTCTTTTTTTTGTTAACCACAAAGACAGACATTTGATTTTATGTTAGTTCAGACAGTTAAAGTTTCCCATCTCTGATGAATAGGACATTTCGAAATAATGTCTGAAGTTATCCAGGAGAATGAGGGTTCTACTGTATGTGGTTCTTTTTTCTTCTTCCTCCTTGAGAGATATGTTCTCAGCTGTGTATGAAGATTCCCTGGAAGTTTAGAAGGGTAATGCTCGATATAGTGGATGGCAGAACTGGTGGAAAAAGAAAAATTTCAACCTTTTGAATTACCCACCTCTGATGTTAGTGAGAACGTATTATTATTTGGGGTTTGTCAGGTCTTGGCAAGCGTCCACTAGTCGTAAACTTCAGTAACCTTTTGAGCCTCGTCCTACTAGAGCAGTGGTTCTTAACCTTTTTGAAGTCACGGAGCACTTTTGACCATAAGGTAAATTCGCGGAGCACCAAAATCAAAAAGACAAAAAAACAAACACATCATTTTTATTGAAAATTAAACATAATTATTACATAACAGGTAAAAATAACATTGATTATACATTATACATAATCAATTTTGCATATATATAGAGTCAATGCTCTATCTGGGTAATAAGATATGATTGGAGTCAACACTATAATTCGGATTTAAAAATTTCGCGGAGCACTTGCAACAAGCTCGCGGAGCACCGGTTCTGAACCAGTGTACTAGAGACTGGTGGAGTTTAATATACACGCCTGCATCCCTATCTGGTGATAAGCAGTCGTGGAAATTACGCCAGATACAGTGCCCGTACAATGCGTGACCCAAGCAACACTGCTTTCTGCATCCTGTAGATCAGAGAAGTGGCAGAAGATCTGCAGACTCAATGACTCGATTTCCCTTCTGTAGGAGGTTTTCATACCACCCAAAACACCAACTATCTAGACTACAAGCTTAAATTTATATCCTGGATACAGCTTTCTTAGCTCGGACAAGAGATCCATATACTTGGTCTTCTTTTTCTTCTCCTTGAAAATTCGATCACAAACATTTATACACTTCTTTCGCCATCAGGATCTATGTTTTCAATAAAATCAATAACTTTTTGAATCATAGCTATGGAATCTTTAATGTTCTGGGCAGGGCTTCGAACCGTTAATTTTTTCGTTTCGGTTTGCGTTTCGGTTTTCGTTCCGGTTCAATTAAAAAAATATATATCAGCTCGGTTCCGGTTTTCGTTCCGGTGTTTTTCGGTTCAGTTCCGAGTGATAAATTTTTACATGCTTTTATTTGTATTAGAAATTTATTTTCTACTATAATTTAGAAGAACATTTTATTTCTTATTCTGTGATAATCATACCAAGGTCCCTGCCAAGGGGGGGTTCTGGGCGTTCACCCCCCAAATAGAAGCGCATTTTTTTTTTACTTATCAGTTAAAAAATTACGAATTACGATTTTTTTCTGCTCATCAGTTTAAAAAATAATCTTAAATAAAATGTATTTTATATTCACTCACATAAAAATTATCTGAACCGAAATAAACCGATATTTTTTTCGGTCAAAAATCGACAAAAATAGGTTTTTTTTCGGTTTTCGGTTCAGTTCCGGTTCGAAGCCCTGGTTCTGGGTTGTAAACTGGTAAGGTGCTTCTTCTTCATCATCTAGCTCTTCTTCTTCTTCTCTGTTCTCTTCCTGGTTAAATTCAATAAGATCATTGGTTGTCAATTCAGCATCGTGTGATTGTAAAAGTTCTTCAATATCAGAAGTATTCAAATAAATCCTTCACCTTCCAATTATCCTATTGCCACTATATCGGCAATTTCGGTGTCAAATACAAGATTTTTCCAGACAACAAGGTTGTGTTCTTCAAGTGTTTCAAAAATAATTGCGCCAAAACTCGCGCAATCTTATTTGTTTATCCGTCTCCAGCTTAAATTAGTTGAAAATTGTATTTAAGATAATATTTTTTAAAACTTCCAATTACTTCCTGGTCCATAGGTTGTAATAATTAGGGATATGCGATACTGAGAAGGTATCTATATTTGGGTATCGATAATATCGAATATAAAATATAGATACCGGTATCGTATCGAAAAAAATATCGATATTTTCAAGTATCGAAAGGAAAAATGAATATATTTTCTATAGAACGAAAGAAGAAAAAAAAACATTTTATTCTTATAATAACAATCTATTGTTTTACAATAATAAATAGATTAAAGTAGTATACATCAAAAGTGATAGATGACCTAGGGAACAATAAATTGGACACCTACAAACAACGTAGGCGACGAAGATTCGTTCATGGAAGACCTAATAAATAAGAGGCGTTCATGAAAAGAAGAGGTAGACGAGGCCATGGAGCCTAGCAAAAGTTAATATACACACCAGTGAACGAATAACAGATAATAAACATTTTACGAAGGGCTTTCCGATCTTTCACTTGCAAAACTGGTGTGTATATGAACTCTTGCTTTAAAATAGAATTAAACACTCCATTCTTCTTCATTGCAAGCACCGAGAAAACTCCTTGGTCTATTTTGGTTAAATAGGTCCACACTAGAGATGGGAATTTCGGCTCAGTTTGCGGAACCGGATCAGTTTAGGTAGTTCAGTTTGTTGAGCCGGTTCATTGATCCGGCTCAGTGATCCGGTTAAGTAAACATGTTTCCGAGACACAGGTCAGTCGTTAGTTCGTAGGTAGAACGCCGCTTAGAGCCGGCTCTTGCTTAGAGCCGGTTCTTGCAATATATGAACTGTAAACATGATTCCGAGACACAGGTCGTTCGGTCGTAAGTAGAACGTCGCTTAGAGCCGGCTCTTGCTTAGAGCCGGTTCTTGCAATATATGAACTGTAAACATGATCCCGATACACAGGTCGGTCGGTCGTTCGGTCGTAGGTAGAACATCGCTTAGAGCCGGTTCTTGCAATATATGAACTGTAAACATGATCCCGAAACACAGGTCAGTTAATTGTCGGACGTTCGTTCTTAAGTAGAACGTCGCTTAGCTCCGGCTCTTATCTAACATTTTTTAAACAAACAATTCACCTTATGTAGCTACTGTATTTTAAACCAGACTTTATGGCAATGTTTATTGCCCTTATAAATCGGACATCTGGGATTTGGGCAATATTTTTAATATTTTTATATAGTATGGTTGTAAGAAAATACAGACTAAAGCTGCATTCAGAGCTCAGTAAATTAACACGCTGTGCGTTATGGATAGTTAGTAAACGAGTGCAATTGGTATGATCGGACAAGCTCGTACTATATCGCTCAACAGTAGTATAGCAACGACAAAGCACGAGCATGTCCGATCATACCAAATGACCTCGTTTACTAACTATCCATAACGCACAGCGTGTTAATTTACTGAGCTCTGAATGCAGCTTAAGCCTATTAGTTTCAAATAAACTGCCCTACAAATTGTTGACAAAATACACTTTATGATAATACATTACTAGCCGATTTCTCGCGAAGTTCAACATGACATCGATCCAGATCCGGATCACTCCGGTCACTGCTCACAATCGCCCGACCAATCGTATCCTCGAAACTTGAAACTGTGAACCGTGAGCCGGCTCATTTCAATTTGGTGAACCGTGTCACTTCGGTCAGTGTACTGAGCCGGTTCAGTGAGCCGTTCATGAACGACCCATCTCTAGTCCACACTTTGCTTCTTGGTGGTGACATTTTTAATTAAGATACAAAAATAACCAATAACATTTAATAACCTCAAACGTAGAGAAAAAAGGCGCCAAACGCCAGCAACTTCTAAACCGTTCAACGCATGTTTCTTGGCGTACTATGTCCTGCGCCATTGCGACGGCGTACCTCCGCGCTACCAGTTTTTACAAGAGTACAATTTTTAGAAGTGTTTCTTATTGAAAAAAAAAATAATAAATAACCACAGAAATATTTATTTGTGTATAAAGAAAAATTGTACGATATTATTTTTTAAAAACAAAAAGCGATACAATACTGGGTCATATGTACTGATATTAATAAAGTATCGGAAGATTAGTATCGATTCTAATATCGCGATATCGAATGAAAAATATCGATACTGGTATCATATCAATAGTATCGGAACATCCCTAGTAATAATGCAGTTGTTCTAAATGCTATGAACATTTCTTAAACTTTTTCAACCGCGTTAATGTGCGTTAGCGTAAATAGAGATCGCGTAAATGGAGGGATTAGTGTAGTTGAAAATAATAATTTTTACTTTATTGTAATTTGTTTGTTTAGAAATTTGATATGTTAATTTTGAACACCCATGATTTGAGTATAACAAATATATCTTATTAATTCAGTAATGTCCTTCAAAAAGTGTGGGTCCAAATATCGAATATTAATAACAATTCTGCAAAAATTTTAGCGAAAACTTCACGATATGATATTATAACTTCATTATTTATACATACTGTTCATTTTAAATTTCGAATACCGTGTCTTTTAGAGTTGTTATGACCTCGAGTTCATCAAAAATAATGGTTCAAGGACAATCACGTTTCCTGGAAAATTCTACGGAATATTTAGGGCAGCGGATCTAAAACAGTTGATCATGGTACCTTGTAGTGCCACAAAAACAAATAAATAGAACACAACAGTGTTCATACTTCCACATAGACATTAAAGCTTCATCTATATTAATAAAATTGAAGGCTGTATCTGTTTATTTTTTTATTTTTTCGGTCTCATATTTGGTTTCTCACAGACAGACAGATAGTCTGTAGGTCAGTCGTTTAATCAACGTAGTTGGTCATTTTGCGTCATAACTTCAATGACAAACTTAGTGGCGAAAAAATAACTTTATCCTTTTTTTTGCATGTGAATTATAGACTAATATTGCTTTTCACTCTTTTATTTTACTAAAATAACATTTTGAAGTCATATTTAGTTTGTGTTCGATAGTCATTTTGAAGATTTACACATTTTAAAAGTGTTTATTTAATATAGGGACATTTGTGTTGGTATCGCTAAATAAATCGATGTTTACACTTGATATTTTATAATACGTTCTGATGTGTTTTGATACTTGTGTTCACATATCTAACTTATAGTAATTTTTGAAAACCTTATTATTTAGTTTGTTGTTTATTTAGCAGTTTTGTATTTAGTTATATATTTTCTTATTATTTTCTTATTAGTTATATATCTTATAGATTTCCATTTTTTTTGAAATTTTTATTTGCTTTTGGTGCTTTGGCACTTAGCCAGGACAATTCTTATTTGTGAAAAATACCATGCCTGAACGGGATTCGAACCCGCGACCTTAGCAACGCAGAGCACATGTGTTACCACTACGCTACGCCGGTCGGCAGATTTCCATTTGATATTGTGTGTAGTGCATAGCTTTTTAGGTTAAATTCAACGTATTTCTATTTTCTTTTCTTTGATCAATTTTTACCGAACAGACAGACAGACGACAAAATGACGGTATAAGGGGTTTTTTGGTCATACCTACAAAACCCTAAAAAGGGATTTTGAATATTTTTTAGATTGAATCAAATGCTTGTTTTCAATATCATTGGCCACTTAATCATCTCGGACTTTATCTAAAAATGTTTAGAATCGTTGGTTTAGGGCGTAAGAGAATGAGAATAAACAAGGAAAAGGAAGAAAACAGTAATTATTACATGAGACAAACAGAAGGACAGCAAAAAAAGAAATTGAATTACTTATGCATGGTTTTTAAATATGCAGTATTAAAAAAAAGATTTTTTTTTGTTTGATATAATACAAAATAAAAATTTATATATTTATATGTTTAGTCAGGTCTGAAATTGAGATTTTTTTTTTTTATTTGCACAACTTTAAGTAAATATTATAATTTTCTATTTCAATGTGAGGGTTAGGCAAATAATAAATATAAAATTTAAATAATTACAGTTTATTTAGAACATTGATCTCAAATTTCTTACCATGAACAAAAGAAAGCCCATGAAGAAATTGTAGCTTCTTATATTAGGCATATTACAACTGTAACCGTTTTAATTAATCCAAAAATTGGTTAAATTTAATTTTAATATGGCACTCGGCTTCGCGCCCCCCCGACGAATCTTTCACGGTCCCCTAGGGGGCCGTGGCCCCCATGTTGAGAAACGCTGCCCTAGATGGCGTTAGATGACATTTTGAGAAAATTCCTGAATAAAATATTTTAGTGAAAATGTTTAAATTTTCGAAAATTCTATCTCGAGAACGGTAAAAGATAAAGACCTGTGGATTGATTTTTTGGAGCTGTCATTGTTTTTTTACCCTGTAAAAAAATTGGGGCTTTACACGCCGTGCCCATTTTTGATTTATATAGTTTTGAAACTGGCGAATTTAAAAAAAAGTTTTATTCGTTTGACCGTATTTTAAAAACTATAATATATCGAGAATTGCGGTTGGACTTTTTATAATCCTGATGTCTTAAATGGCCTTAAGTCAAATTATAAAGAAAAAAATTTAGATCTTTAAATTTTTTTTTATATTTCATAAAATTCTAATCGGTAAATGGTAAATCATGAAAACGGTAAAAGATAGAGACCTCCGGTTTAAATTTTTGAAACCCTTGTTTCTCATATAGTCTAGAAAAAAAAAATCTTAATAACCCAACTTTAACAATCAATACGAATCGTCAAACGAAACCTTTGAAAAAGGTCAAAAATCCAAAAAAACGTAAGGGATACACCTTACGATTTTTTCGATTTTTTGCTATTTTCAAAGTTTTGATTAACCAGTCATATAAATTCAAAAAATTGGATGTTTAAAGGCTTATTTTCTTTTTAGACTAAACAAGGCTCCAGGGTTTCAAAAAATTAAACCGCAGGTCTCTATCTTTTACCGTTTTAAAGATAAAGTTTTACGAAATTTTGAAAAAAAAAAACATTTTTTCCCCCAATTTTTCTTCTTCAAAATTTGACCTAAGGCCATTTCGGACATCAAAAAATTCAAACCGCAGGTCTCTATATATTATAGTTTTTAAGATAGGGTCACGCAAATTTGTTTATACATATTTGTAAAATTCGCCAATTTCAAAACGATATAAATCAAAAATGGGCCTGGCTCATAAGGTCCCAATTTTTTTACAAGGTAAAAATACAATGAGAGCTCCAAAAAATCAAACCACAGGTCTTTATCTTTTACCTTTTTCAAAATAGAATTTTCGAAAATTAAAAAATCTTTAGAAAAATATTTTATTCAGGATTTGTCTCAAAATCTCACCTAACGCCATTTAGGTCTACATGATTCAAAAAATGTAAATCATAGATCTCAATATCTTATAATTTTTGAGATATAGTCATACGAAAATAAAATTTGACCGATTTTAGCAATAATTAAAATTGTCACAATTGTAATAGGCCTAAATAAAAGTGGCCACAATTTCTTCATATGCCAAAAAAACAATGAGGAAGCACAAAAGTCACATTGTTTGACCCAATAAAAAATGTATTAAATTTAGTCTTATATTATCCAAATATAGTGATATTTTTTTGTTTTGCGTATAAAAAATCGTGAGATCATATTTAGATTTACTATTTATGTTAATGTCAAGTTACGCAATTTTGCGTCGGTGTACATTTAAATAATTTAACATTGAAATTTATATTAGACACATGACGAAATTTTCAAAAATACAAGAATAATATTCGCTAGAATTGTTATCAAAGTACGAGGGTTACCTTTTATGTTCTTACAAACGACCAGTATGGCAATATTGAAATGTGTCATTACTATATTTGTAAAATTTGATATTTATTATTGTGAAATCAGTGGCAGCTTATAAATTGACCGAGTAGTATGTTGACAGTGAGCGTGAACAAAACAAGTTTGTGAAAAAATGGATATTACTCGTGAATGTTTTCGTTGGATGATTTTTTACGATTTTAGTAAAGGCCTAACTCAGCAACAATGCATAGATTTGCTTCGTTCAACTTTTGGGAATGAAGCACCATCAGAAACGACTGTTTACAATTGGTTTGCAGAATTTCGTCGTGGTCGTGCGTCCGTCAGTGATGAATTTTGTGAAGGTCGACCAAAATCGGTTGTGATCTAAAAAAACATCGATGCTGTGCGCAAAATGATTGAAGAAGATCAGCATGTGACTTACCGTGAGATAGAGGCATCCTTTGGTATATCGCAGACTACATCATATGAATAAATCCAAGTTTCGTCACCTGTAACGATGTTGTATACGGATTTTGCAGTGTCTACGTTAATTTTTTTTAGAATTCCCTTACACCAATCAACACGAGCTTTTTTTTGAGCTTCGGTCAAATTATGCGGAATCCATTGGCAACAGATCTTTTTCACAACTAAATGTTCATGCAAAATCGAATGTATTATACATACATTTTTTGAAATTACTCAAAAACGGTAATTCTTAACTTGTAATGGAGGTTATTTTTGAGATCTACATAGATATACAAATTTTAAACTAAATCTGAAAAAAAATAATCTGATAAATCGTGTTTTTTTAAGGTGTACACCTTACAATTTTTTCAATTTTTGGCTTGATTTTATTGATTTTATCTATTTATTAATTGTTTAATTTATTGTTTTTAATACGTAGTGTAGTCATTTAGATGGGCTGTGAATAGGCGCAAATAGCCTTTGTTGCTGTGCGCCAAAAAAATTTAACTAACTCAATTTTTGGCCATTTTCAAGGGCTTTGTTTCGGACAGTACAAACTATATTATTTGACTTATTAAAGCGCTATTTTTTTTTCTAGACTTTAAAGATATGATTTTTGAAACTTAAAAAAATATTTTAGAAAAATTGTAAATTTAATAAAAAAGTTTTTTGTTTCAATTTTCATTTAAAAGGGTATTATTGACCGTAGAAGGTCAAAAATTCCAACCGCAGGTCTTTATCTTATACCGTTTTAGAGATATGATTTTTGGAAATTTAAAAAAATATTTTCGAAAAATTAACAAAAAATGTTTTTGTTCCAATTTTCATTTAAAATGGTATTATTGACCTTTGAAGATAAAAATTCCAACCGGATGTCTTTATATTTTACCGTTTTTGAGATATAATTTTTGAAAATCGAAAAATATTTCGATAAAAGATAGTAGTGGAACTCTTGGGCTATATAACACTAATGGAAATGATTAATTGTTAATATTATGTTTAAATCATTTTTTTCGGATATAAATTATTATTTATCTAAATGCGTATGCTGCCTGAAAAAAAATTGTAAATAAAACCTTGAACGGAAGTATAAACCTTGTTTCGTTGGCTTCATAAATACTTTAATAGCTGGAACACTAAGAACCAACAGTACGTTACGGTATAATTTGTTTATAAAAAATAGAAAAAAATCTACACTGAAAAAAAAATCACATGTATCCTAATAATTATAATTCTAATTACAATTCTTATTATTAAAATTGAAAATATTAGACACGGAATATTAACACATAAAATACTAATATGTTAGTGAACAGCACTACGTTTTGGTGAGACAAGTGTGAGACGTGGATTAATAATATTAAAAGAAATTTATGTCTATTTCCTCACCTGTGTCTTAAATTTATTTTTATTTTGGGTTTTAAATTTTCTTAAATTATGTACATCATTATAAATTTTCGTATCTTGGTTTAAGAATATAAATTTGGGAAATTTTTCATCAGTGAAATATAATAAAAATAAAAAATTGCTGTAGTTTTTTTTCGCCTGTGAGTTATTGACCCAACGCTCAAGCGTGTACCAACAGTTGCCTACATTTCAGGTGTTATGCAAAAAATTCAGAAGTCGAACGAATTTTTTAGCGTAAGAAAAGTAAGACGGAATATTGCGTATTACATAAGATAGACTTATGATTAGGTTTTTAAATAATAATTAATAGCTTTATCCTTTGCTGTTTTTTAGGGTTTTATTGGTATGATCACTAAAAAACCCTCATAACGTCACTAAGGCGCAAATAGCCTTTGTTGCTGTGCGCCAAAAATTTTAACTAACTAATAATAACGTCACTGTGTTTGAACGGTAGAAATTGTAGTCAAACGGCTGAATATAGAAAGTTGAAATTTGGTAAGATTATATAACTCTGACCCATAATAGGAAAAATACGTCTTTTATTTATTTTTTTTTTTTTTCTGGTGACCCTTGCTGTTGATATGGCAGACACCTGGACGGTTTTAGTGGCATGATAATAGGCAGAGCTGTGCCAAATATTCAGGAACAGTATTTCAAATATCAAATACCAATCGAAGTATTTGAAATAATTTAAATTTATTTGAAATGCTAAAATTATCTAAAATAATAGGAAATATTTGAAATAATAGGAAATATTTGAAATAATAGGAAATATTTGAAATAATAGGAAAATATTTGAAATACTAGCGAAATATTTGAAATATTAGGATGTATTTGAAATACTAGGAAATATTTGAAATATGTACGAGGGAAATATTTGAAATAATAAGGAAATATTTTAAATACTAGGGAAATATATGAAACATTAGGAAATATTTGAAATAAAAGGGAAATATTTGAAATATCTACTAGGGTAATATTTTAAATAATAAGGAAATATTTGAGATATTAGGGAAATATTTGAAATATTAGGGAAATATTTGAAATATGTATTAGGGAAACATTTGAAATATTAGGAAATATTTGAAATATATACTAGGGTAATATTTTTAATAATAGGTAAATATTTGAAATATCTACAAGGTTAATATTTGAAATACTAGAGAAATATTTTAAATATTAGGAAATATTTGAAATACTTGGGAAATATTTGAAATATCTACTAGGTTAATATTTGAAGTACTAGGGAAATATTTTAAATATTAGTAAATATTTGAAATATGTACTAGGATAATATTTTAAATAATAGGGAAATATTTGAAATATTAGTGAAATATTTGAAATATTAAGAAATATTTGAAATATGTACTAGGGTAATATTTGAAATAATAAGGAAATATTTGAAATACTTGGGAAATATCTTCTAGGGTAATATTTTAAATAATAATGAAATATTTTAAATACACTTATACCTTGCTTTACGGCCTAGATACGTTCCGGAAAAGTTGGCCGCAAAGCGAAAAGCCGTATAACGAATCAATTCCGAATTCTCAAAACCAAGATCATTTGCTAGGTTCAATATGGTTTGTCGAAGTTCAGAAATAGAATCAACTTAAGGATCATTAGTTTTTATTCTTTCTGGCCATATTTTTTTCACATTTATTATTTTTTTGGCCGTTTAACGAAACATTTTGGGCCGTATATCGAAAAAGTGCCATAATTAAAGAAGGCCGTTATAGCGAAAAGCCGTATAAAGAGCGGCCGTATAGCGAAGTATGAGTGTATTGAGAAATATTTGAAATATTAGGAAATATTTGAAATAATAGGGAAATATTTGAAATACCTGGGAAATATTTGAAATATCTACTAGGAAAATATTTTAAATAATAAGGAAATATTTGAATTATTAGGAAATAGGGTAATATTTTAAATAATAGGGAAATATTTGAAATATCTACTAGGTTAATATTTGAAGTACTAGGGAAATATTTGAAATATTAGGAAATATTTGAAGTATGTACTAGGGTAATATTTTAAATAATAGGGAAATATTTGAAATATGTATTGGGGTAATATTTTAAATAATAGGGAAATATTTGCTGAAGAAATATTTGAAGTACTAGGAAAATATTTGAAATACTGTGGAAATATTTAAAATATTAAAAAATATTTGAAATACTTCTAAAGTATTTCAAATACTGATATTTTCAGACAACAAATATTAAATACAAGTACCACGGAGATTGTATCTACAAATCCAAATACCAAGAGCATTTTTCATTGATATACAGGGAACACGTAAAGACTGATAATAAACAGAGCTGTTTGACTAAGATGTATGACTTATGTGAGTGAGGTCAAAAGTCATTCTGACAGTGTGCAAAGAAGAAGAAGAAATTACAAATACAGTAAAATACTTACGCATGAAATGATAGAGAATTAATTTCTTCTACTGCAAGCTGATTTTTACTTTTAGCAGAGCATCGATTGGTACACCCAAACGCACCATTTTAACTAATTTATACACAATTTAAATACACAGTACACAAAACTAGATATTTAAAAACTAAAAAAACTGTACTAACCTTAAACTATGAAAACTCGGCTATTAGCCTCGTTGCAGAAATAGGCCGACGTAAAATAAATAAAATTAAAAAAAAAACCTATGAAAACTATAATAGAACTTACAACAGGAATCAAACTATGAAAATAAAAAGTCCAACTACTACACACTATATTGACACACAAAATACAATTTTTTATGCAAAAAAAGAGAATCATCATTCTCTCTATTAACTCTATGGAAAGATTGCAGTGGTAAATGCCGGTGCCGGTTTTGCCGGTATGTGTGAAAGACAGCAATGGTTAGAACCGGCACTGGTTTCGCCAGTGTATATGAAAACGTCCTTTTACTTAGAATTGAAATAGCCTGGTCCGAATTAGGATGAACTTTTGTGGCAACAAAAAAGAACTGTCTGAAAAAATAAATAAATAAAATAAAGAGTTCTAAACTGATCCTCTTCAAAGCCCCAATACTATTAAATATAATTCAGTTTTCCAATATAAATCTTTGCTTTCGTATTACATTTATCCTTTTTAGGGATCCTATAAATTTTGTATGTTTCTATTTTTGGCATCTCTTAAATAATTTACCGGTAACGGATGGTTGGTAGCGGATGTCTGATATAAAGCAAGAACAAGACTTTATTAAACGTGTATACGTTTATATATATATAATATATTGACATTGACAGATTGCAAAATGATGTTCTTGTAAGAAGACTTGATTGAAAAAATCACGCAAGACGAAAGGATAATGAATTGTATAACATGCCAAAATATGAAAAAAAGAAGCAAAAAATATAGGGAAAAAAAGTAAATATGGATTATGAGACCCTGGAGAATATTTCATCAAATTTTTGTTAATTTTTTCTAACCTTTTCGTGTATCAATATTTCAAAACTTTCTTGGATGTTTTCTTATAAAAAAACAACATAAGTGACTTGTAGATTTTTCACACGTTTTAAGATTTTATAGATATATAATAATAATAAATTTATTGTAGTTGAAAGTACAAAAAAATACAAAAACTAAGTTAAAATAAGTTATGGACAATAGAGAACCTATGCTATCATCCCAAAATGCATGATGAATGTTTGCAACAACTTTAGGCAGATTTTTTCGTGTCAAAATCATTTCGTTTATTTTTCCAGAAATCCAAAAATATTTTTAACAAATAAAATCTTATATAATCCAGTCGTAACTGTATGAACAAGTAGTTAGTTAGTTATTTTATTTATACCTTTCGGTTAAAAACTACATATTATTTACATACAGTTTAATTTAATTTAGGCGAGATGTGTATCTTTCCAACAACAAAAAAAAAAAAACAACGGTAAAATATTAAGCCAATGTCAAATAATAAGCTGTTAAAGTTGGCAATATTATTAACTATAGTGCGTTCAAAGGTGTTTGCAGTACAGGGCATATGGAGTAGTTCTTTTTCACACTCTCTAATGGGTTTACACAATGACGCTATCCTTTTCTTGCTTGTCGACGTTGCCAGCTCTAAAACGCGCTGATCTGTGAAGACGCAGTATTCTACAAATGGCCATTTGTTTTTGTTGAGTATTATTTTGAGTTTTATAAGAGTTGATTTTTGTAAATCAACTATTATTATTATAACTCATATTATTATAATTGACACATTTGACACTTTTACAATATTTGGCAACACCGCTCCCATTTGCCATAAGAGCTATACTGCAAACTAACCTTTGAACGCACTATACAAATTTCATCCTTGACAACCTGATAGATAGATAGTTATTTTATTTGTACCTTTCGGTTAAAATCTACATATTTACAAACAGTTTAATTTAATTTATTTTCAAATACGTATTCTAATTGTTGTTGAATCTTCGTCTCAAATCTTCTTTTCTCTCTAAGACGTTCTCCATTCATTGCCATCTTTGCCCTGACTCACACAACGTGCCTTCTCTTGTTCCTTTTTTAAATTTCATTTCTCCATATTTCTTCATCATATGCTCCAAGGTCTCTCTTTCCTCTCATCCTGCACATTTTTTGTTCATCCGTTCTTCAGTAAACCTAACCTAATTTCCTAAATTGATCATATATACGGTTCGTCTATGTAATTTTGGGCAAAATTTGTTGTAATCGGTGCGATGACATTTTTTGTAGGTTATGTAAAGGCATACAATGTAAACGTTCTCTACGATATAGACTGAGCCAATGTGTTTATATGCCTATTTCATTAAAACAACTCACTAACTACAAACTTTGGAAAACTGTCTACAATCGACAACGTACAACGCAATAAATTTAGAGCTCGGAATGATTGCTCGCGTTACCATATGGCAAAGTTGTTAGTGACAATCAACATTGCAAAAGTCATGGTCTATAGTTGACTAATTTAAGATCTCTGAACGCAGATTTAGTATTGATGAATTTTATTATCTGGTTGTAGTGATAATCTTTCAATTTCTTTTCTTTCCTTCCAGCGCCATATTTCTGTGCCGTACATAATCATACATTTGATTATGCTGTCAAAAAGCATCATCCTTGTTTGGAATCTCTTTTTAAATTTTCTTTCTCCTATGCTCCATAATTGGGGCAACACTTATTTTCTTTCTTATTTGTCTTATGTGTGCGTCTTCTCCGCCGTTTTTTTGTAATATGTATCCCAGATATTTAAATTCTCTCACATCTTCAATGGTTTTTTCATTTAATGTCCATTTTGTTGCTATCGATCTTCTTCCTCCTTTCCCAAAAATCATGATTTTTGATTTTTCCGTGTTTACTTTCAAGTGATAATCTATTCTGTCTCTAAAAATTTAAATTAAATTTAATTCCTACCCACTCTTCCTTAATTATTCGAGTTATTATTTTTTCGAAGTAATATAAGTAACCTTTTGAAAATGTCTTGATTTAAATCTGTCACTAATTCTTCTCATTTGTATTCGGACCTTTAATAATTGTCCCTAAATCACGTAATATTCGGTAACTTCCGTCTGTAACATTGAATGAGGAGAGACAATACCTAAGCCTCGGGTAAAGGCAACGGACGCCCATCATTTATAGAATTCAAATGGGCTGTTTTGGAATATATTTAACATTGACAATGAATGCCCCAGCTCGTTAAAGATTAGAACTCTAAATAGCTGTAATTTACTCATATAAATGCTCAGACATTCTTCATGTACGTGTATGTGACCATTATATTACAATAACTAAATTAAAATTAAGATAATTGCTTACTTTAATAAACGGTAACTAGAGTTTGTTCATTTAAACAATGGGACAAATTCGTTATAGACGTAGATAAGTTGTTTATATTGGTTTATATTGGGTTGTTTGGAAAGTCTCCGCCGATTTATAAGGTATAAGGTAGAAAAATTTCTATAATACAATTAAGTTTATTAAAGAATGTATTCTCCATTTTGTTTTATAACAGTTCGCCATCTTTCTGGCAGTTTCATAATCCCACTCTCATGGAAAGTCCCTGACTTGAGCTAAAAAACTCATCCAGGTGCTGTTTGCAATCTTCCAGAGAACTGAATGATTTTCCGTTCAAAGAATTTTGTAAATAGCCGAACAGGTGGTAATCTGACGATGCGAAGTCGGGACTATATGGTGGATGAGGCAACACATCCCAACCATGTTCCAACAACTTTTGTCGGGTGACCAAAGATACGTATGGTCTAGCGTTATCCTGATCGAAGACTACTCCTTTATGATTGGCTAATTCTGGGCGTTTCTGTTCAATAGGGGATACGCATAAAATTGTATTTCCTTAAAACTACATTATTTTGATATGTTAATGTTAGTTATGTCACCTAACAAAACAAAAATCACATTTTAATTAATATTATAGCCAAATTTTTTAATTAAAATATTGTAAATTTGAAATAAGCCGACCACGGCGCGAATGTTGCCGAGTAAAAACGACTGAGTGTGGCGTCAAACGATAGGGGTTTCACGTCACAGATACAGCTACAACATAATCTTTACACGTGTGTATATTGTATTGTTCGAGAGTTTTGTATTTGTTTTTAAACAATTTTTCACGCATTTATTATTAAAATGGCAGATAAAAATTTTGTTAGGGCTCAGAGTGATAATTTACCCAACATTGATGCATTTATGCACACAACATAAAATTTACTTTTTTCTGAAATATCGGTGTTATTTCGCCCTATAGCTTCCAGCCACAAATTTCGCCTTTTCTGTTGTTTTTCGCCATCAGGTAATGATATAAATTGTTTTTTTGGATTTCTAGTTGTGCACATCGGTACTGAACAATATTTTCGATAATGTTTTGAAGTACTGGGGCCTGGATCTTCCATATTTTATATATTTTAATATAAAATTTAATTCGGTAAACATGTATAAATTGTTTTTATAGAATTAAACTTTATTTTAATTAAAATCACTCTAACTTTACATAACCTATAAAAGTTATACAAACAAATAAGTTCAGAACAGACTATGTACGCTGGGTAAGCTAGTAGTGTCATGCGTCAGTTAGAAGGGGTATGACGTCACACGTCGATTTCGCGCGCTACATACATTTATGATTTTTTTAAGCCTTCAAATTAAAAAAAAAAATAATAAAAACTGTTTTTCATGTTTATATGCAACAAGAGGAATATAATAAAAAAAAAATTAAAAATCATGCCTATCCCCTATTGCTTCCTTCAAGTTATCCAACTGATTGCAATATTTTTCAGAGTTGATTGTCTGGTTACGCGTCAAAAGTTCATAATAAACAATGCCCTTCCAATCCCACCAACAACAAAGTATAACTTTCTTTGCAGTAATGTTGGTTTTGGGGGTGGTTGATGGCGGTTCATTGGAATAACCCCACGATCGTTTTCGCACAGCCCCGCCATCTGAACGGGGGCGCCCATTTCGCTGTTCAACAACTTTTAAGCGCCCTTAAGATAATTTCTCGACCCAGTTGTACACTGTTTTACGCGACACTCTTTTCTGTAAACAGGATACATTTCCTTATGGATATTCTTTGCAGGAAGTCCTTTTGCCCACAAAAAACTCACAACAGCACGTTGCTCTTTCGCATACTCTTCGAGCACGGTCGCCATTTTCACTCTGCCTGCGCACGCACACGGCAACTTTCACTTAGTGTTATCAAGCTGGATTGTGCTGCCACCTAATGACACTTTTGGAAATAGCTCACTGCTATTTTCAGCTTTCCAACATCGGTTTGTGACCTAATTACTGACGTTCCCTCGTATATTAAAAAAAAATAACGGAATTTTTGGATTATTTAGTTTGATAACTCACATGAAAAAACACTTTGGGTTGTTAGATTTTTTAAGATCTAGTATCTTTAGACTGATTTTTCTTGAGGAATAAAGTAATGAAATTTCTAAATAATGAAGTAATCAATCACTTAAATAAATTATTTAAGTAATTATTTTATTTAATAATGAAAATGGATGACTTCCAACCTGAAATACTGTAAATCAGATATTAAGAAGTACAACTAAATAATAAAAATTTTCATCTGTAGCTTCTTCATTAATATTTCAAAAAACGGCTTCTCTTGGAATAAAAAGTTTTTTGTTTTTGAGATACAATAAAAATGTAGGTAGTTATCACATGACTTATATGAAATACTTTATCATCATCAATTCTTGTCCATTACTGGGTAACGTTGGACTGTTTCTAAAATATTTTTTTAATCCAAACAGTTGGATTTTTTTAGTTTCAAACAGTCCAAAATATGTCAAAATTTGTCATTTAAACGTGGGGTAGCTCTTCGTGCACTCTTGCCAATTAATAGATCTGCTATTGCAGATCTGCAATTCATAGAGCAATTTCCTTATCTGTTTGAATTCAGATGCGACCGAAAAAGATCTACTTTTGGCCACGGTACACAGATAACTATTATTTCAACATTTTTTTAATATCTCTTACGGATTGTAAACTTGAAAGTTATTGAAAGTAAAATTTTTACGGGGAAAGTATTCTGGGGTCAGTTTGTATCTCTGCCCCGTTCATACATGCCTGTCGACACAGTTGTAGATGAGCAAGATTTCATTCAATATCCAGTCTAATTCTTGAATTTTCTTAACTCCTCAGGATTACAGAACGCTTTTCCTTTGAAAGTAAGTGTACCAGTAATGTTACTGAGGAATTTAAACCTGCCAAAATCATGTAATGGAACACGGTTACAGGTGAACATTTTTAGAGACTATGTAGTAGAGACAACCATTATAACTGATTGTGGTACAGGCAAAGAGGTGGTAGTGCTACACACAAAAAGATGTTAATCTTTAGAATACCAATCCTATAATTTTACCATTTCAGCTCAAACATGTCAAATTTGTCAGGGTTTTGCGTTGACTGTTAGTAAGTAACAGGGTCAAACGCTGAAGATAGCTGGCGTTGATTTGCGGAGTCCATGCTTCTCGCGTAGGCAATTATATGTAGCGTGTTCGCGTGTCAGTTCTAGCAACAACCTTTGCCTGCTAGCGGCTAGTGGCGCGCCAACGAAATTTGCCGCCTGGGTGCAAGAGTTTATTTGCCGCCCCTACGTATGTCGACAATAAAACACAATAAAATTTTAAATGTATCTATATAATCTCATATTTTTAAATCCATTTGAAAATTATCATTTGACTGTAAAAAATTTAAAAAAAACTCACATTTTAAATAACATTATTAAACAATGATTGAAGAGGCTTTTTTCCGCCCCTGAAATTTGCCGCCCGTGTGCGCTGCACTCCTTGCACCCTTAGATTGGCGCGCCCCTGCTAGCGGCTTATTGTAAAAATAAAAATATTGTTTAGAAAAAGTTTAATTTTGGTCTTTCACATATTTATAGTATTGTCTTCCATTTGGTCATCTTATTACGAGAAGGTATATTGTTCCAAGTTAAAACAAAAATTTTGTCATTAATAACGAACCGCCAAGCGAAGCCCATGTTCTACAGCAGGTATGAATTACATTCGCGGGCCAGAACTTTTTTAAGGATCAGTTTTTTTTTTTTTTTTTTAATTCACCGAAAGTGTCTTTATTATAAAAAAATAAAACATTCTAAATTTTCTAAACTATACAAAAAAATATATAAGTTCATAACATTCATATAAAAACACAAGAAAAAAATAAAAAATCTTTTAAATGCACAAACATTGTTAGATAAAAACAAAATGTTTATTTAATTTTAATGGGACGGTTGGGACATATTGCTCACAAGTTTGTCAATGTTCAGGGAAACAACTGATGTAGCAACACGCAACGTGTTTTCTAGTTGCGAATCCGTTATTCGCGTCCTTGTTTTATTTAACGAACTTCAACCTAGAAAATAACTGCTCACATTTGTAAATGCTTCCAAAGAGCGCAATTCTCTTCTAAACAAAAGCTGTGAGTTTCGGAAATTTGTCAAGTAGGAAATATATCTTATAAAACTCAATTATGGCGGATTGCTAACGTAGTTTTCTCTAACTCAAGTTAAAATCATTTGTATTTGTATATTAGAACATACAAAAACAAATGATTTTAACTTAAAGAGTTAGGGATAATTCTTACTTTAGCAACCGGCCATTAGTGAAATGTCCTTCATCTTTGACTTTTAATCTTAGTTCTCCAGTAGCTCAAGTAGTTCCATTTGCAGAGAAAGTGGCGCTTGTTATTGAGAAGTGACATTACCGTTGGCGGAGCTGTAATTCATGGCAAAATGGCTGAATTGTCTAGTATTCAGATGTCAATATGCTAACAGGGAACAGGTTAATTTAAGCACAGTACATTTTTATTTTATGAAAATGTATCTATCGACGATCTAACAAAAAATCAACACCAGACCATATGTAATAATTTCAAACAGTACTACAGTCGCGTAGTACATTATTTGACCACCAGACTGCGTATCCGAGCGTGTTAGTTCTCAATATAGCAACATTAACCGTTTAACCGCATTTGATATCTGAAAACAAAGAAATACTCACGGGCCAAATTCAATGGAATTTTGGATAGATATCGCAGGCTGGACAAAATGAGACAACGGGCTGGTTCCGGCCCGCGGGCCGTAGGTTGCACATGCCTGTTCTGACAGTGTTGATCGACGGCAGGTATTTTTTATCGTTCTCTTCTGTTGTTTTGTGGTTTATTTGAACTCCAAACATAATTAACACTCACATATTTTTATAACATTTTACAAAAACCCTTCTTTGTTGTTTTAATTAAATTGGCTGTTTATTTGTGGTAACTACTGATGCGTTAGAAATTTTAAACCGTTTAATTTTTGTCTAAAATCTAAAATTACAAAAAAATACTGAAAAATTACTTCCGTCCAAATATTTATTTTAATTTGAAACAACAGGAAACGAAATTCAACCCTCGATTTGAGGGTGAATTTAGGGGTTACTGCACTAAGTTCAATGACATTTAGAGTATTACTTAAAACGTTAGATATTACATAAATGTAATACGGAATGGTAAAACAAGTATAAATAATATAAATAGATTGTTAAATGATCCGTGAAAGTTAAGGCGTAACGTAAAAAATAACGTAAAACTCTAATAAAACGTATGCGAGTTTTGGTTTGGACTGTACTGATCGATATTACAATTCAAATGTTATTTTTTACAGACAAAATATAAGAATGTTTTACTGCAAACTCAGCTGGCCGACAAATGTTAGATTATCAAATAAGTCAATGTGCTTTTTTGTTAATCAATGCTTACAGGAATTGTTGACGAAAAAAATTACTCCATCTGTCCTAAAATATGATATACATTTACAATTTTAATTAATTAGAATGATTTTATTTATGAAATAGTTACAGATATCTAATAAAACAAAGAATAATACAAAAAGTTTTAATTTAACAAGGACGTGGCTGTCTTCACAGCTTACAGTGGGTTGCCAAATTATTAGGGACAGTACAAATTTTCTGTAGTTTTCAAATGAATTTAATGAGGAAATAAGTGGTTTTGGGTCTCGTATTTATTTTTATTCATTAGAGTGCTTTATTTATAATATAAAACGACATAATTGCTTATTCATAACCATTTATTTTTGTATAAAAACTATTAATTTAACAAATTAAGTAAAATCTTAATATTTTGTAGTGCCACCCTTTGCTGCGATTGCGTCTTCCAAGCGTTTGGGCATGCTTTCTATGCAGACTTTTGCGTTGTGTCGGAGATTGGGGTTGTGATGCCACTCTCTGATAAGGGTTTCTATAAATAGCCGCTTGGTGGTGATGATTTCTTTGGCGATCTCCCGCTTTTTAAAATAATAATGATACCAGCAACAAGAATATAGAAGAAAAATGATTTAAAAACAATTTATTTTCTCACAAAATGCATTTAAACTAGAAAATTGCAAGGGAGGTGTACTGTCCCTAATAATTTGGACACCTATGGTATATGAGACATGATAATAGGCGTTTACGTTTAGCCAATCTACAAAATTGCTCAGATTGATCTGGTGACGTCACAAGATTAGTCGGATTGTTCAGATTTTGTTAACACTTTTCGTAAGGAAAGTTAAGTCCGTTCTACATTATACCGTGCGATCAAAATTTCTTGTCAGTTACATAACAGTAAACATTGAGTTTAAAAATATCAAAACTGTGTTCTAATCTACAGCTGAAAATCACAATTTAACAAAGAACCAATCAGATTACTTCGTTGGTCCGAAGTCACCCGAGAATCAACGAAAATATGTGTTTCTAACTTAATACCTGTTGTCAACACATTGGCGTGTAGAGAAAAATAGTGTTCATTTAATAATCAAATCGTATAAGGTAATAAAAATAGAATGTACGTCTATGTGTACATGTCCTTGGAAATAAGTTTGATAACTAAATGTTTCTGTCAAGTGTTGCATAACGGACAAGATTTCTTGATCGCTCTGTACTTCTTTCAATACTTTTTTCAATACTATCCAACTCTGACGTCATTTCAACTTTTGCTACTACAGAATATAGTGGGGGGAAAAAATAAGAGACAGTGATACCTTCCATCTTTTATTACTTTGTGACACTCTTCACTGCCAACTTAAAAAATTTTAGGTTCAGGTGACAGACAACAGTTTGGTTTTAGAACCAATTCTAGTAACCAATTTATAAATATTGTTTAATTGTGCTAAGTTTATATTTAATTATATGTTCTTAATAAACTTCTTATCAACTTAATAAACTTCTAAAAGTTAAGTTGTAAACAAAAACTAAAAAATTGATGTGAAGTGTGAATTTTCACACATTTCGCAGGTATTTATTAACTGTGTGATGATTATTTGGGATGCCAAAACAAATTTTATGTCAAAATATTTTTTTTATGAATTTTAATTCGAATGCCTAATACCATTATTTAAGTTTCTAAATATGTGCAGTATTTTTTTTTTATATATAGCAAGGTTCATTAAGATTTTGAAAATTGCGCCTATGGCTTCCATTGGTTGCTTAAATCATAAGCCTCGCCCTCTGATACCTTCAAATATAGAAAATTAAATTATAATTTCAACACTTCCCACTGGTTATTAAATTTACACTTTTAAAAATTAAATGCAACATTTACCAAAATATAACTAGAATTTTGACAAAATAATTTAAACAAAATAAAAATGCAAACTAAAAACTGAAAAAATAAAAATTGACGGGATTCGAACACAGTTTCTTACAGTAGTTTCAACTCGCTAAGCGAGAACGCTACCACTGTGCTATACAGGATCACTCGTTTATTATGTTAAATAGCGGTTTAAATATATTACATATTTAACACAAAAAATGCGTTATTTTCCGAAAACATAATCTGATCAAAAATTCCTGTTGTACTATTCCGGTTCACACCAATGTACATTACTGAGAATTTTTTCAGATTTTTAGTTTAAACCATCTGGGCTACAGGGTGTGGGACAAAAATTTTTTTTGCACAATTTTGGCAAAAATCGGCTCAAAATAATTTATTTTGCAAAAATAAAATTTTGATCGTTAATCCACGTACCAAGGGCTTTCATTTGATACCCTACACAGAATTGTAAAAAAATATATTTTTTTTCGATGAGCATATATTTGTTTATATTTTTAGGGGGATATGTTTTTTTAGATGTTTTAGTATTTTTCCTATGTGCGGGTCAAAGAGTTGTATAAGCATGCCAAATTTCAACTCTATAGGTTTAGCCGTTTGGCTACAATTTTTACCGAACAGACAGACAGACGATAAAATGACGGTATAAGGGTTTTTTGGTCATACCTACAAAACCCTAAAAATTGGTAGTTGGTACGACTGAGAAGTATACAACTGTCATCCAAATGTTCGCATCACAAAGTCATCCTATAAGTCGTTAAAGTAATGTATACTCGGACGGAAGGTGTACTAATTACGTTTCTTTGCAGACTAAGATGAGATGTTGAATTCACTTTGTTATGGTTCATGTATCTGAGTATTGGTATACAGGTTACATGCAAATACCTGATAATTAACAGATTAAAATGGAGGAGTGAGGTCAAAAGTCAACCCGAGTGATAATGCCCAAAGATGAAGAATATATGTATTTTAAAATATTTTACAACAGTATAATCTGAATTCAAATTTATTTCTTCAAATTACATTATAATAAATTGTTATAATACTAATAAAATATACAAGCTGTTTCAAAATTAAGCCATATTTCTTCTTTAATATTTCTTCTTCGTAACTTAAGCAAAGTTTTTGCTACATACTAAATTTTCTAAATTTATTTTTTATAATATGTTGCGTGGAATGAGTCTATTACCTGTTTGGCCCTAAAAATAAAAATAAAATCATTGTTAATATAGTAACAAAACATTTATAGTATTTATTTATGCACGTTTGTAAAGGTGGTCTTCTTAATCGACTGTGAATTTTACTATGGCAGCCATCTCAATTTTTAAATGGCTGTAAATTTCTGCAAATCAGCTGGTGCATCCTATCCTTATTTAACTTATTAAATTTAATTTACGTACGAGGTGTGTAAATTAATTAAACGGACTGTTATAAAAAAAAATATATTCAAATAGAATTACAATTCAATATTGTCTCCCTCAAAATAACTTCCTTGGGAAGTCACACAGCGCTGAAGACAGTTCTTCCAATCCTCATAGCAGTGCTGGAACTCGGATACTGGAATAGATTTCAGCTGGTTGGTTACGGACGTTTGAATATTTTCGAGTGTCCCAAAATGACGTCCCTTGAGGTGATTTTTCAATATTGGGCAGAAGAAAAAGTCACAAAGACTCAAGTCAGGCGAATAAGGAGGCTGAGGAGCCACAGGAATGTTTTTACTGGCCAAAAACTCGTTTATTGAAATTTTTATCATCTCCAATTCATTCCAAATCTGATGAACGGTAGTGTGAGTCAAATTCAACTCTTCCCCGATCATTCTGACTGTCAACCGACGATCTGAACGCACAAGATCCCGGATTCTGTCGACATTTTCATCGGTTCTTGAAGATGAAGGCCTTCCGCTGCGTGGTACATCTTCAATCAACTATCTTCCTTCTGAAAATACCTTAAACCACCAAAAAACCTGGGTACTTGACAAAACACTGTCTCCGTAGGCCAGCTGAAGTTTTGCAAAAGTTTTCGTTGCACTGTGCAAACTCTGAAGCAAAACCTGATAGCACACCGTTGCTCGAAATGAATATCACTCATTTTTAGAACGCACTAGAAAAAAATCGTTACGGACAATAGAATTACATGTTCACCTGCCGTCCCTCCAAGTCCCGCGTCCCAAATGTTGCTAGATCTAACGCTGTGTTGCCAGTCTGGTTACTTAATTTACACACCTCGTATATCACTCTGGATAGACAGTAATACGTAAATAAAATACCTGTCCGTGCCGAGTCACAGTTTGTAAACTAGCTGGTTAAGGGAATTGGAAATACACAGTGTTATTTGCCTTGGTATTTAACTCAAAGAAGTTAACAAACTAGAGTTAGTAACTCTTATATTTAACTAAAAGTTGGAAATACCAAGCCTTACTTAAGTTATATCCATTTGACTGTACCATTAAACTTGAAATTGTAAATCTGCAATGTGATATGTTAAAAGCCAAATATGAAGGAGGGAATCAACTTTTAATTCAGTTATATAAATGTTTACCAAACGATCAATACGAACAAATCATACACGTAGATTTAAATTAGGATTTACCAGTACTATTCAGCCCTTTACAGAAAAGTTTGCTGATCCCTGGTTTAATAATAATAATAATATTAATTTATTGTCCACATACAATATATAATCATTAATAGACAATCAATCAGATAAATTACAATAACGTTACAAATAACAATCGATACACAGAAGTTATAAATTAAGTTCAAAAATTCCTCAAAACTATACTACATAAGGTTTTCAGCCAATAACTTTTTAATTGTTTTTTTTAAATTGTACTGAACCTGATTCTTTGGTAGATACTGGTAACGAATAAACTCTATAGAATAATAGTTAATACTATATCTTGATTTATTTATTCGTGTAAAATTGGGGTAAATATTTGATTTATTACGTGTATTGTAGTTGTGAACGTCTTCATAAGAGACAAAAGAATTTAGGTTTTGATGGGCATATACTAAACTGTGATAGATAAAAAGTGATGGTAGTGTCATGATTCTAAATTTTTTAAAGAGTAACCTATAATCGACTCTATAATGGTTGGTTTATATACGGAACAAGAATAAGGAATAGGAAATAAGAATAGTACACAAGAATAAAAAATATTAAACCGTTTATATAGGACATAACATTTCGTCGCTGCGTCTGCGGACTTGCGTTAGCCTGTGTTTAACGTTTGTCACTTGAGAGGTTCTTAAAACTTATAAGAAGAATAAATAAAAATAATAAAAATATTTTATTGTTGTTTACAACCCTCTGATCACATCTGAAAAACATCTGTTGAACAAACTTTATTACGGCAGACATTTTGATTGCTGTGCGCAGGCTTATCGTGTCTTATTCTTGAAATAAGAATAGAAGTTGAATGTTACCAACTATTCTTATGTTTAATACCCTTTTCACACTAGATCTTTAAGACGATTGAACTTAAACTTCATCGATGTTTAATATCGGTTTGCTTTCACACTTGATGTTTAATTTGAAGAAGAAATCTCCATGTAAAGCTAGTATGTATTGCCAACATAATTTCATATCGTTTGAATTTATTCTGTCATTATTTTGTATATCGAGGTTAGGAGAAGTTTATTTTTTATATTTATTTAAATAATAACGCAAATAATCTTCTCATAACCTCGATATATAAAATGATAACAGCTGAACATAGATAAAAGAAGAGAAGCACAAATTCAAGGAGTATTTTTTTATAATGGGAATTAAGTTGGCAATGCGGGCGAAGTTTAAGACGCAGATCTCTGTCTTAAACATCGCTCGTGTTTAGACGAGGCCGTACGGTTTCACATTAGCGTTTAAAAATCCATTCACTTAAACATCCGATCTTAAAGATCTAGTGTGAAAAGGGTATAAGTTAAATTTCATTCCTACATAAACCGATATACGGCGCAGCCATGTTTTAACATCTTGTGTACTATTCTTATTTCCTATTCCTTATTCTTGTTCCGTATATAAACCAAGCATAACATGCACCCATCACTCTTATTGCACGCCTCTGTAGTCTAAAAACTCTTTCAGCAGAGACAGAGTGTCCCCATGCTAAAACAGCGTATGCTAAAATACGTAATTAATAAAACATGCCTTGTAACAGATTTTTGTAGGTTTCTTAGAAGATAGATAGTTTTGCACAATTTCCCACATATATGGGCAACGTGATGGTGCCATATCAAATGAGGATCAATATGGACTCCTAAAAATTGAATGTAATCCGGATGATTATACGATTTTTTATTGATATGAGTACATTTTGTGTTTTCTCCTCATTTAATGATAATTTATTTGATAGAAACCAGTATTTTGCTTTAGATAAATTATCACTAGAAACATATTGCATGTGTTCCAGGGACAATGATCTTGTTATAAGGGTCGTACCCTCGGCATATAAAATAGATTTCGTCTTAATAGAGTAGAGGCCACAGACGTACAGTTTTGCAATGGTTCTGAGTAGATAAAGGTTGCGAAACACTGATCTAATATGTGTTGATACTTACATATCTCCTGTACATCCATGTATCATATTATGTATATATTTCGGACAATAATGAGGCATTACAATTTTACAATGGAATAGAATACCAGTACAAATTCCAAAATACCATAATTCAAAAGGCCAGTTGGGGAGAAGTTTACTATTTTTAACATTTGCCCAGAGTATCTGAAAAATAATACATAATTAACCCTTTAGTGCCCAACACCGCCTTAAGCCCCTCTAATGCCCGTGGCCGCCTACAGACAGCTGCGCAATGAAACACTTACAAACGCCGATTGAGCAAAATATATTCAATAAATATAAAAAATGTATTTGTTTACTCACTGAAAGATAATATTGCATATGAAGCTTATAAAAATTAACCTGTTAAAGCATGTATTTTTACGAATATGGTTCTGCCGAAGAATAACGTAGCCTTGAAGCGGACAGCGGACCTTGAATTACCGGAAAGTTCTCGACTTTTATAGAAGAAAATAAGGTTTTCTATATAACTCGCGGTATCTGAGGCCGAGGAGTATTTAGACTGTGAAACTCGGCAGTCAGTCAGTTTCAAGCATTCAACATCAGCGTAGAGTTAGACAAGTGATTGAACTTAAGTGGTGACACTTTTTCTTTGGATTTCGAGGTTATAAATTTCTACGGGATCCCGGGATTGCAAACCCTAATCGAATTGTATTGATATATTCTGCAAATGAAAATGCTGTGTCCCATTCTCGAAGTGAACGGACTGTACCTTACCTGCAAAATTGTTGTTAAAGCCAATATTGCAATTGGCAAATTCGGTTGTATAAAATAAGAAGAACCAGCCAAAAACCCAGATATCAAATTTTGGATATTATTATCCTCTATTTTGTCATTTAATCCTAGTTTTACTAACTAAAAATAAAGTTATTATTATTTTATTTGTTTATTTAGTAACTCTAGTAATACTTACTTGATATATTAAAACGTAAGCCCCAAATACAGTTCCAAATTTTAAAGAATTCTTATTAAAAATAATTTTTAATAATTCTTTTGGAGCTTTGAAAATTGTTCTAAATTTTGATGATACTGCTCGGAAAGTTTGAAAAATGTAGGCTATTGTAAAATATTTTGTTGATTCCTAAAATATATTTAAACAATTATAAAAGGAACGTTTTTAACAAAATATCTATGTATTTTTAATACAAACCTGAAAAATATCTCTATATATTTTTAATTTATTTTCTTTTTTAGATGTTTCTTTCCGTTTATTTTTATATATCAACGGTGTGAATACCCTAAAATTAAAACAAACTTGTTAGAGGCTAAGTGTTCTGTTATGTAAGTGTGGGGCTTACCATAAATTCGTTATTTTCTTAGCTGCTTTATTTGCCTTTAATAAATACATTAATACTGAGTTGCACAACATGAAATAGAAAGTATCATATAAACGCGACCGTTTTAAAGCACCTTCGCCAGAACTCCAAGTTATTAAAAGTTTTATCACCTGGAACATACAATATATTTACTGTTATATACTGTTTATTATATGTTACTTCATGGAGAAATGTGCTTAAGAAACTAAGACAAAAACGAATAGAATATTATGAGATTCTGATTCTGTAGTCTGTCTCAGCTAGTGTTTCTGATTTCTCGACATTTCTTATTCCTGGAGAAATTAAAAATTAGACTTATTTTCTCAAGAATTCTCGAGAAATCTCGAAAAAAATAATTATTAGAATATATATCTTTTTTAATGTTGAAAATATTGTAGAGGATAAAAACATGTTAAAATTATAGTCAACTTTAAAGTACTAAAGTATTCATTTAAATAACATTGGAACAAATGGATAACTGGGCTTTAAAAATGATTATGAAAACGGCACGTAATTGCATATTAATTGAAAATACGTATAGAGAATATAAAATATGTATAGAGAAATTTTCAAAAAATTAAGAAATTAATAATAGTAGTAATAATTATTTTATTTAACTTGTAGGTAATCTTTTACATGACAGTTTTAAACTGAACAAAATGCAGTTATATAATTTTTGGGTTATCTGACATAAATATATTGACAATAAAAAAACACAACTCAAAAGCGGCTAGATACCGCGACTCCCGGTTAGAATTTTTGGATTCTCGTAGTTCATTTAGTGTAGAAAAAATTTGGGTCTTTAATCGTTAAATGCGTTTTGAGATGATGAAATTTTTTTAATGGCATAATTTACATTATTTGTGAAAAATGTGAATTTAAAAAAATCACAACACAAAAACGGTTAAAAATTGCGACCTGCGGTTCCAATTTTTGGATTTTATGTAGTTTATTTAGTCTATAAAAAATTTGGGACTTAAATAGTTTAGTGCGTTTTGAAATTATGACAATTTTTTTAATGGCATAATTTACATTATTTGTGAAAATTGTGAATTAAAAAAAAATCAACTCAAAAACGATTAGAAAAAACGACCTGAGGTTAGAATTTTTGGATTTTTCATAGTTTATTTAGTCCAGAAAAAATTTGAGGCCTTATTTGTTTTGCGTATTGCGAAATTATGACAAATTTTAATATGGTGTGATTTATAGAAATTTTCATCTTCGCATGGACGTATCTCAAAAACGAAATACGATAAAGACTTGCCGTTGAAATTTTTGAAATTTTGAGGTCCTAATTAACTAGTTGCCATATTCTGAAACAATTTTTTTGCTGCAAATTTTGATAAATCCTAACTAAAAAATGTTAGGGAAGGAAATCTGCGGTTTGAATTTTTAAAATTCTCCTACATAAACCAATTAGGTTTTGTATGGGTAGTATTCCAAAACCATTGAAAATGGCAAAAATCGAAAAAATCGTAGGGGGTAAAATCAGGGCTTCGAACCGGAACTGAACCGAAAACCGAAAAAAACCGTTATTTTTGTCGGAACGAAAACCGGAACTGAACCGAAAAAAATATATCGGTTTATTTCGGTTCAGATAATGTTTATGTGAATGAATATAAAATACATTTTATTTAAGATTATTTTTTAAACTGATGAGCAGAAAAAAAAAATCGTAATTCGTAATTTTTTAACTGATAAGTAAAAAAAAATGCGCTTCTATTATTTCGGAAGAGAGGGGTTGAACGCCCAGAATTAAACGTACGCCTGTGACCATATTTATCATATCATTAAACACACCCCTGTGACCATATTTTTCCTCAAAATTTTAGGGTCAAATTTTTATGGCCTATTGTGTTTAACCCTAGTTCGTATTCCCATATAATATGTGCGGCACACTCGGTTGTTTTTAACAATAGTTCGTTTCGAACTATTCATATTTTGTCGCTTTTGTTTTGCCGCTTCTGTGTGATAATAAAATAACTTTTTACAAATAATAAATTTTATTACTATAAGTCTTTCGGAGATAGAGTATAAAAGTTTATCACTCGGAACTGAACCGAAACCGAAAACCGAAAAAAACCGTTATTTTTGCCGGAACGAAAACCGGAACCGAACCGATATATATTTTTTTAATTGAACCGGAACGAAAACCGAAACGAAAAACATAACGGTTCGAAGCCCTGGGTAAAATCGTGATTTTGAGGCAAAAAATTTTTGTCTCTGATTTTATTGAAAATTGGTACAAATATGTATTTTTGGACATAGATCAACAAAATTTGATCCATTTTGAAGTTTGGGCAAAAATTTTGGAATTATAGGCAAAAAAACTTACCCAAATCGGCTCTAACACAAAAACTACGAAAGCATGATTTTTTAAAAATATTTTTTCATAATCATCACCCCAAAATAAAAGCTAAAATTAAAGTAAAAATATTTTCGGTCAAAATTTTTAAAATTTTGAGTTTTTTTTTTTTTAATTTGGTTGGAAAATTGGTATAATTATACATTAGATCACAAATATTGCTCACATTTGAGTTACGGTCTAAAAATTTAACATTTGCGGCAAAAAAAATAAACTTTCCCTTTTAGTTACGTATTACTAAATGAAACATTTAATACCTAAACTTGCGGTATCCGAGGTTTCTCTATTATTTGTAAAAGGTACTATAATTTTAATATATTAAACTAAATTTATTATAAAATAATTACCATGTTTGTGAAAATAATAGCGTCTAATTTTTTCATCCTTGGATTTTCAATAAAAATAGCCATCCCTCCAACAACTGCCGGCAAAAAAGCAGTTGTATAATAATAATATGTTCCTAATATATTCCTAAAAATAATACATTTTCATATTATATATTCTATTGTTCTCATTACAAACTTTAACAATAGGCCACATAAGTTTGGAATTAGTCTGTAGGGTACAATAATATTACCTCAAGCAGTGAAGGTTATGAAGCTGGATCCCAATCTAAAACTTCAATTTAGTTAAGCACTACAAGGGAGATAGAGGAATTACGAGGGCTACTTTTTAAGTTTTTACAAAAACTAAAGTATCATTCACAGCTCATGTTTTAATAGATAGTACGTAATTCATAATGTTAATGTTAACGCATAACAATGTTAGTTCTACACAAATCCGTATAAGCATTCATAGCTCCAATTTAGTGGATAAGCGTAAGAAAATATTTAACGCATAATGTTAAAAGTTTGTATATCTCAAACTTCTGACATTAACATTAACATTAAAACACCGACAACTGTCAAAATGAAGGAATATATTATACTTGAAATTCGAATAAGACTTGTGGATGCAGCTTGTGACATAATTATTAGTAAAAATGTTGAAAGTAATATTGAAAAATAGATGTGAAGTGAGAATTTTTACATATTTCAGGGTTTCGCAGGTATACAGTGATACATTTCAAAATAGACGAATATATTATACAGGAAATTCTAAAAAGACTTGTGGTTGCAGTTTATGATGTACTAATTAATAAATGTGTTGAATCTAATAAAAAATTGATGTGAATTTTCACATATTTTAGTGTTTTTCAGGTATCTAGTACCCAAGTTAAAGCAGTTATATGTGTGAAACATTATTTTTTTTGCGGTAATCAAGTCAAAATGAACAATATTTTGAAAATATTGTACCGTTTGTTATTCTATGTAGGTACTAATAGCTTTTCGTTAAAATACTACATGATCTTTTAAAATAAAATGTATTTTTTCAACAATAAAAAAATTAATCTGACAAAAATTCCTTTTGAACTATTTTGGTTTCCATCAATGTACATTATTGAGATTTTTTTCAGATTTTTAGACCAACACTTCTGGGAAACAGAGTGGATACAAAAGTTAACTTTTTTTGTGAAATCAAAAAGTTAGGTTAGAGTGAGTAGCTTCAGAAACATTATAGTTATTTTATTTAATAATTAACTTAATAAATATTATTTTGATTCTTTTTAGAAGTACATTAATAAAAAAAAACAATACATATATTTAATAACAAGATATTTTTATTATAAATTGTTTAGTAATTTCTATTGCGTGTAGATGGCAGCTAGATCGATTTATCTATTAAAACATGAGCTATGAATGGTACTAACGTTTTGTGCTTAGCCACTAACATTATCCATTAACATTATGCATTATGAATTACGTACTATCTATTAAAACATGAGCTGTGAATGATACTTAAGAAAGAAACAATTTTGGAACGAACTGTTTTATTGCTTTTCAAAATATTCGCCTTTAAGATTTATACACTTTTGCATGCGTTCAAACCAATTCTCGAAACATTTTGTCCACTCTGAAGTTGGTATCTCAAAAACATGGTTTTCAAAGGCTTCAACAGTTTCTTGAGGTAATGAAATTCGCTGTCCACGCATTTTTTGTTTGACATTGGGGAACAAAAGAAGTCAGAGGATAAATCAGGTGAATACGGGCAATGAGACATTAATTCGATGTTTTTCTCCTTCAAATAATCAATTGTTTGACGTGCTTTGTGGGAGTTTTCATTGTCGTGTTGAAGAATGTAGCGACGTTTTTGGTTGATTTTCCTGATTTTGTCGATGACTTCTGGCAAACAAATTGTTAAATACCATTCAGCATTAACTATTCTCCGTACCTCTAAAGCAGTGTTTCCCAACCTTTCTGACTTGCGGAGCCCTTTTCAGAATCAATTTCTATTAGAGATGGGTCGTTCATGAACGAACCGGCTCACTGAGCCGGCTCAGTACACTGACCGAAGTGACACGGTTCACCAAATTGAAATGAGCCGGTTCACGGCTCACTGTATATTTTCAAGTTTCAAGAATACGATTGGTCGGGCGATTGTGAGTAGTGATCTGGATCTGGATCGATGTCATGTTGAACTTCGCGAGAACTCGGCTTGTAATGTATTATCATCAAGTGTATTTTATCTTCAATTTGTAGGGCAGTATATTTGAAACTAATAGACTTAGTCTGTATTTTCTTACAATTTTATGGCCTTTGCTGCTGTGGCTATTAGCCAGGACAATTTTTTATTTGAGAAAATTTCCATGCCTGAACGGGATTCGAACCCGAGACCTTCGCAACGCAGAGCACATGTGTTACCACTACGCTACGCCGGTCGGCGAACCATACTATATAAAAATATTAAAAATAATGCCCAAATCCCAGATGTCCGATTTATAAGGGCAATAAAATCGCCATAAACTTAACACATCTGGTTTAAAATACAGTAGCTACATAAAGTGAATTGTTTGTTTCAAAAATGTTAGATAAGAGTCGAGGCTAAGCGACGTTCTACGTACGACCGAACGACCGGCAACTGACTGACCTGTGTCTCGGTCTCAAGAACTGGCTCTAAGCGACGTTCTACCTACGACTGAACGAGCGACCGACCTGTGTCTCGGGATCATGTTTACACTTCATATATTGCAAGAACCGGCTCTAAGCGACGTTCTACCTACGACCGAACGAGCGACCGACCTGTGTCTCGGGATCATGTCTACAGTTCATATATTGCAAGAACCGGCTCTAAGCGACGTTCTACCTACGAACTAACGACCGTCCTGTGTTTCGGAAACATGTTTACTTAACCGGATCACTGAGCCGGATCAATGAACCGAACGACCTCCACTGATCCGGTTCCGCAAACTGAGCCGAAATTCCCATCTCTAATATTCTATGGCGGGGCCCCTTAAGCATATCCTATGTCTTACAAATTAATGGTGTAATTAATGTTACAAAGTAATGTTAACGGATAGGGGCAGATTTTTTCACTATAAATTTCACTATAATTTTTTTTTTTTTTTCTTTTACAACTCACTTATTGATAGATAAACAGATGTTTATAAATGAAGAAAATAATCAAAATACATGCAGATTATTCAAACAAAAATGCATCTCGTTAATTAAATTCCAGCTAGTCATAGAGTCATAAACCGGCTAGAGTCAGAAATTACTCGGACATACATTCAACTTGGCATATTTTCCTTCAGAATGTAATTTCCAGTTTTCTTATTTAGATTCTGTTTTTTATTTCGAATTCTTTTGATTTTATTTCATTTTTATTTATTTTATTTCCTGGAACGGCAGCGGAGCCCCTGAGAAGTGCACGCGGAGCACAGGTTGGGAACCAATGCTCTAAAGCAGGGATCGGGGAACATTTTTACCCATTACCCAAAGATATATTTCTTTACACCGACGTTACCCCATTGGCTTGTACAAAAAACAAAAAGGGAAAAGGTCCTCATCTCTCAAAATCGAAATGACGAGAAAAAAAAGGTCCTCACCTCCCAAAATCTAAATGATGAGCAAAAAAAAGGTCTTCACCTTCGCCCCTTTTCCTTAGTTTATAAAATAACACGTTTATAAAATAGCAAATTGGAAAAATTTCCTTATTACCCTCAAAAATTTCATTTTTACCCCATTTGGGGTAATATACCCCGGTTCTCCGACCGGAATGGTTGCGACATGTCCAGTACAACCGAAGAAACAATCGATCATTTTCTTGGTCTTAACAACTTTTGTGGGTTTCGGTTGGAAGACCCAAACAGTGGATTGTTGCTTAGTTTCCGGTTCATATGAATAAATCCAAGTTTCGTCACCTGTAACGATGTTGTATACGGATTTTGCAGTGCCTAGATTGATTTTTTTTAACATTCCCTTACACCAATCAACACGAACCTTTTTTTGAGCTTCAGTCAAATTATGCGAAATCCATCGGGAACAGATCTTTTTCACAGCTAAATGTTCATGCAAAATCGAATATATTGCAATCTGCGATATGCCAAAGGATGCTTTTCGCGGTAAGTCACATGCCGATCTTCTTCAATCATTTTGCACACAGCATCGATGTTTTATTGAATCACAACTGATTATGGTCGACCTTCAAGAGATTCATCACTGACGGACGCAAGTAAACAGTCTTTTCTGATGTGCTTCATTACCAACAGTTGAACGAAGCGAATTTATTTGAGTTAGGCCTTTACTAAAATCGTAAAAAATTATCCACCGAACACCGTCACGAGTAATATCCATTTTATCACAAACTAATTTTTTTTTTAAACGCTCACTATCAACACTCGGTCAATTTATAAGCTGCCACTGATTTCACAATAACAAATGTCAAATTTTACGAATATAGTAATGACACATTTCAATATTGCCATCTAGTGGTCGTTTGTAAAAACATAAAAGGTAACCCTCGTGTAACATAGAACTCAATTCCATGGATGGAACTAACGAAGTAGCAACTTAGCTGAACTGTTGCAGTCGTTTGGGTACGCACATGTAGAAAGATTGTTTCCAGGGCCTATAGGCGACAGCTAGTGTTCTAGAGATCCATATTTTAGCTGTTTAATGATTGAATTCAAAAATTGATTAAACACGGTTATTCTTTAGTAAATTTGAAGTGTTTCTACGTTTATATTGTTATATTTCTAATGACTTAAATTTCTAAATTGCAAAGTGAATTATTAGCACCGCCCCTCATTACATTTATTAAACATCTGACCAGACGATATCTAGAAAACGCTAAAAACAGTGACAGTGCGCTCATCAATAATATAGGTAAACCAGTGGCGAAGGGAGACCTCCGCTAGACTTGCCCTTCCATAAAAAACCAGTGGCGAAGGGAAACCTCCGCTAGACTTGCCTTTGCATAAAAAAAATTTTAATTTAAAAAATAAAATTAAAAATATTTAGATAAATCTTCAAAAATACATCAAATTATGTTCTATTCAAATTTTTGTCCAAGGCTTGGTTGACTAGTTACGAATTAATTATCATGACCATGGAAACGTTACATATAAGTTTGAATAAATTGAGACTTGGAAAAATTTTAAATAATTTTACAAAAATTTTTCGAAATTTTTCGTTTTTTCAAAAAACTTCTCAAATAAAAGTTATTAGTAATTGCATTTATAGTAACTTTTGTTCAATAAATTTTTTCGAAATATTTTTTTGTTGCTAAATATTCGCAAAAATCTTAAAATCGACACGAGTAAACTCCCATTTCTAGTCAACCCATCTTCATAAAAAACAATAGGGTTCTTTCCATTTAATAGGAGAATTTTTTAGTACCAGAACGAATTCTCTAAGTTGAACCGTTCTTGAGTTATCGTGTATACACACAGACACACACACATACGGACGGCAATTCGAAAATAGGTTTTTTGGATTCCCTGGACCATGAAACGTGGTCATCAGTCAAAATCTCGACATCGAAAATTTTCGCGATTACAATACTTGCCCCTTATATATTAAGGTCGGGCAAGTAAAAAAGAATACACAGCAGACATAAAAGAGTCTTACCGCAATATATTTATAATAGTGATAATAGTGATTAATTATTAATTAAATTATATTTTATGTAATGCAATAAAAATGGAAACATTATTTACTAGGGAAGTTACGTAATCTCTATAGCTAGGTAATCCAATTATGTATATGTAAAACTATCACAACTGTGAATAACAAATAATATTTGTTGAACCAGTAATAAACTAAATATAAAAAAAATTCTAAAAATTTACTTCGGTATTTACACATTCTAATAAAAGGGCGCAGGTTGGTTGGCCTTGCTCCGGGCGTCAAAAGAGCTAGCACAGACTGGTATGACCACGCCCTTAGATTTAACCAATCAAAAAAAACGACTTCATTATGAATGTTTACCTCTAATTTATAGACTCGGTGAATGAAGTATAAGGCCGCGGTCTGACTGATCGAGTGCTATCGATCGTTTGCTGTCGAGCAAATTTCAAACACACGTTAACTTAGGGCATGAGTCGCACTGAACCATCGTTTGCTGTCAAGTAGCATCAAGTTTTTGTATTTCAAACCGGTTTGAATTTCACTCGACGCTCGAGGCAATAGCACATGCGCATTTAAGCATATACAGTTCATAACCATATATTATTTGACAGTTGGAAAGTCAAAAAAAAAAAAAAATTACAATATAGAGTAAAATGGACTCGCTAATTAGTATTAACTGTTTGATAGTATTATTTTAGGTTGGAATATGCACTATTTGACAAGTGAGAAACAAATTTACTTGACACTGAATGATCGATAATACTCGACAGTACTTGATCAGTCAGACCAGCTTTTAAATTTTTAAATGACACTACACGACACGGCGCTACGTTACACGACGGCGCTCGATCAGTCAGACTGCTGCCTAAGTAAAATAGTTACCTAAATAAGCAACTTGATGAAATCCATCCAGTTGCCATACAGCAACCATATAGTACTGATTTTGGAAATAAAATTAATTGGTTCTTCAGAAACTGTATCGTAATATTGCGTCCTTTCAATAAAATCTGTAACTAAAGAAATCAAAAATTAAAATCCTGCTTTAACCAGAGTCGGAAAGCCGAACCGGAGCCGAATCCTGGAACCCCGAGAACCCCATTGATATTACAAAATCTTAACCGAAACCCTAAACCTAAAATTTAAATTTTAAGAATCGGAACCAATACAGGAATCTAGTAAAAATTTATGTGAAATGTGAATTTTCACACATTGCAGGGTTTCGCAGGTATATAATAAGTGAAGGCGGCATGCTGAGTGTGTAGGACAAATTTTGCTTTGTAGTAATCACGGCAAAAAGAATGATATTTTTAAAATAATTTATCTAAGAGCTTTAAAAACAAATTTTATGTTAAAATATTTTTGCTAATTTTAATTCGAATACCTAATACCATTATTTAAGTTTCTAAATATGTGCAGTATTTTTAGGGTTTTGTAGGTATGACCAAAAAACCCTTATACCGTCATTTTGTCGTCTGTCTGTCTGTCTGTCTGTCTGTCTGTCTGTCTGTCTGTCTGTCTGTCTGTCTGTTCGGTCAAAATTGTAGCCAAACGGCTAAACCTAGAGAGTTGAAATTTGGCATGCTTATACAACTCGTTGACCCGCACATAGGAAAAATACTAAAACATCTAAAAACCATATCCCTCTAAAAATATAAACAAATATGTGCTCATCGAAAAAAAAAATTTTTTTTTTTAAATTCTGAGTAGGGTATCAAATGAAAGCCCTTAGTACGTGGATTAACGATCAAAATTTTATTTTTGCAAAATAAATTATTTTGATGCGATTTTTGCCAAAATTGTGCAAAAAAAATTTTGTCCCACACCCTGTAGCCCAGATGGTTTAAACTAAAAATCTGAAAAAATTCTAAGTAATGTACATTGGTGTGAATCGGAATAGTACAACAGGAATTTTTGATCAGATTATGTTTTCGGAAAATAACGCATTTTTTGTGTTTTTAACTGAAAAAATGTTAACTATTTAATACGTTGTGTAACTTATCACAACAATAACTCTCGTGGCGTGGTTGGATTCGTCATGCGCTTAATAATATAAGTTAACTTGCAAACTAGGGTTCGAATCCTGTTGATTTTATTTTTTATTTTTTTTTTTGCATTTTTATTTTGTTTAAATTATTTTGTTAAAATTCTAGTTATATTTGGTAAATAGTGCATTTAATTTTTAAAAGCGTAAATTTAATAACCAGTGGAAAGTGTTGAAATTATAATTTAATTGTATGTTTGACGAAATCAAAGGGCGGGACTTATGATGTAAGCAACCAATGGAAGCCATAGGTGCAATTTTCAAAATCTTAATGAACTTTGCTATATAAAAAAAATACTGCATATATTTAGAAACTCTAATAATGGTATTAGGCATTCGAATTAAAATTCATAAAAAAATATTTTGACATAAAATTTGTTTTGGCATCCCAAATAATCATCGTTCAGTTACTAAATACCTGCAAAACCCAGAAATGTGTGAAAATTCACACTTCACATCAATTTTTTTATATAGCAAGGTTCATTAAGATTTTGAAAATTGCGCCTATGGCTTCTATTGGTTGTTTTAAGTCATATTATCCCCTGCTCTGGTTTCGTATACATAACACATAGAATGAAAATATAATTCCAACTGGTTATTAAATTTACGCTCGTAAAAATTAAATGCAACATTTGCCAAAATATAATTTTGACAAAATAATTTAAACAAAATAAAAATGAAAAAAATAAAATAAATAAAATTGTCTCCTCTGCCCGGGAACGAACCCTAGTTTGCTGCGTAGCAGACTAACCATTAGACCAGGGTACGCCTTCTAGTATAGTGTGTTACATAACTATAATTTTTGTACGTCGTCAACCACAAAACACAAAAAATGCGTTATTTTCCGAAAACATAATCTGATCAAAAATTTCTGTTGTACTATTCCATTTCACACCACAGTACATTGCTTAGAATTTTTTCAGATTTTTAGTTTAAACCATCTGGGCTACAGGGTGTTGGAATTTTTTTGCATAATTTTGGCACAAATCGCATCAAAATAATTTATTTTGCAAAACTAAAATTTTCATCGTTAATCCACGTTCTAAGGGCTCTCATTTGAAATCCTACTCAGAATTTTAAAAATATATATATTTTTTTTCGTTGAGCACATATTTGTTTATATTTTTAGGGGGATATGTTTTTTAGATGTTTTAGTATTTTTCCTATGTGCGGGTCAAAGAGTTGTGTAAGCATGCCAAATTTCAACTCTTTAGGTTTAGCCGTTTGGCTACAATTTTTACCGAACTGACAGACAGACGGCAAAATGACGGTATAAGGGTTTTTTGGTCATACCTACAAAACCCTAAAAAAAGAAGGTTCTGAGGACTCCGTCAGCTATCATCGGCCCGCCGAAGCATTTTAACAATAACTCGTTACTTCCATTGAAATTTTCATTAGAGAATTAATTTGACATTGTAGTCTAGTGTCATTCTGTATAAACATAAAGGGCAAAACATTAGAAATTAAAGTTTTGATTTATTTTTTATAAACTAAGGAATACAATTAATTACTTGTCACAAGTTTACAAAAGGTTTGGAATCGCGTCGCTGTCGGGGAATACCCGTAACTTATTTGCAGTTCGATTATTCTTTCTAATGTTATCGAAATTTAATATCACTTACTAAATACCTACAAAACCCTGAAATATGCAAAAATTCACACTTCACCTCTTTTTTTTGTTAGTTGTGCATATATTTTGACTATAAAAAACTGACCTTTCCTATAGGTACTTATTGTGAAGATACAATCTAATAAACTATATATATACCCTGTGATATTAGTCATATTTTACGAAAACGATGTTGCCAACAAATAAAAACTAAAATAATATTGAATATAGATACTCATAGTGTATAAAAAAAGACTGTTTTATTACCTAGGTGTTTTATGCTCCAATTTCAGGTCGGCCATAGACCGATATAACTTTAATAAAAATAAGATTGGATATAGACATAGCTATACTCATAACAAAACTGTTATTCAAGATTTTCAGTAAACAAAATTTTATATGGTTTTGCACATTGAAAATATTACAAAATATTGAGAAATAAATTTTTTTGTCTTAGTATGCAATAAAATTGGTACTATTTTGATAAAAATTTGGTACAATTTTGGAAAAACGTAGATTTTTTTTAGGGTTTTGTAGGTTTGGCCTCCAAGAAAACCTTATAAAGTCACTCCTGTGTCTGTCTGTCTGTCTGTACGGTAGAAATTGTTACCAAACGGCTGAACATAGAAAGCTGAAATTTGGCATGCTTATACAACTCTTTGACCCACATATTGGAAAAAAATTGATGTGAAGTGTGAATTTTCACACATTTCATGACTTCGCAGGTATTTAGTAAGTGAATGATGATTATTTGGAATGCCAAAACAAATTTTATGTTAAAATATTTTTTTATTAATTTTAATTCTAATGCCTAATACCATTATTTGGGTTTCTAAATATTTGCAGTATTTTTTTTATATAGCAAGGTTCATTAATATTTTGAAAATTGCGCCTACGGCTTCCATTGGTTGTTTAAGTCATAAACTCCTCCCCTCTGATTTCGTATACATTCAAACATAGAATTAAATTATAATTTCAACACTTCCCACTAGTTATTAAATTTACGCTTTTAAAAATTAAATGCAACATCCGCCAAAATATAACTAGAATTTTAACAAAATAATTTAAACAAAATAATTTAAACAAAATAAAAATGCAAAACAAAAAACAGAAAAAATAAAAATTGACGGGATTCGAACAGTAGTTTCTTACAGTAGTTTCAACTCACGAAGCGACAACGTTACCACTGTACTACGCAGGTTCACTCGTTTACTATGTTAAATAGCGGATTAAATATTTTACATATTTTAGTTAAAAACACAAAAAATGCGTTATTTTCCGAAAACATAATCTGATCAAAAATTCCTGTTGTACTATTCCGGTTCACACCAATGTACATTACTTAATTTTTTTTCAGATTTTTAGTTTAAACCATCTGGGCTACAGGGTGTGGGACAAAATATTTTTGGCACAATTTTGGCAAAAATCGCCTCAAAATAATTTATTTTGCAAAAATAATTTTTTTATCGTTAATACACGTACCAAGGGCTTTCATTTGATACCCTTCTAAGAATTTAAAAAAAATATTTTTGTTTTCGATGAGCACATTTTTGTTTATATTTTTAGAGGGGTATGTTTTTTAGATGTTTTAGTATTTTTCCTATGTGCGGGTCAAAGAGTTGTATAAGCATGCCAAATTTCAACTCTCTAGGTTTAGCCGTTTGGCTACAATTTTTACCGAACAGACAGACAGACAGACAGACGACAGAATGACGGTATAACGGTTTTTCGGTCATACCTACAAAACCCTAAAAAATGATAAATACATAATATTAAAAAAATAATAAATAAAATAATGTAAACCTATGTTTGTTAATAATAATAATAATAATAATAATAGTTTATTTATTTAGCTAATGCTAGTAAGATCCATATTAACAAACATAAACATATAAACATTATAATAAACATTCAAATCAAATTTAATCCTTATTTTGTCAATTTAAACCATTATTTGTCCACTTAGTTCATGCAAAACGTGATTTTTGTCAAATTTAAATATCGATTTTTCGTAATTTAGTGCTTTAAAATTTTAATAACATATTTGAATTAATTGTTTGGGACCTTAAAAATAAGTAGGTCGTAAAATTAGGTTCCAAACTTGTTGCTAATTGGTTGGTAATGTTTTCTACAATAATTTCAAAACTGTATTACTGTGATAAATCATATTTTAAATGTTATCTTCTCAAATATTTTTAATATCAGCCCTGCCTACGAAATCCTGTAAACTATGAAAATTCACAGTTTATATATTTTTTCAGATAAACATGTTTCGTCGCATAAATGTTTACGTAATTCCTGCTAATGATATAAAAATTAAATTTCCTTATCAACTTATTTAAGAGGATTAATTATTTTTTCAATCCCATACTAATTCATTTGTGGTTAACAAAACATCGAGATAACATTAAAATGTCTTTCTTATAAATTCTAAGTTATTTTTTGTACGTATTTTAACATTGAATATATTGGGTGTCGTGAAAGTGTAGTTATTTTTGGACATTTTGGTATTAAATCAAAAACTATATCTCAAAAATGGTAAGAAATAGAGACCTAAGGTTTAAATCTTTAAAAAATTTAGTTTTACGATGTTTTTTCTGTAATATTTGGTTCGTAATGACCTAAAACTAATTGGTAAAATTTTGATTATATTTTGTAAATTTCAAAAATTCATATCTCAAAAATGGTAAGAGGTAGAGACTTGAGGTTTGAATTTTTGGAATTCTTACAACTTGTTTTGTCTAGAAAATATTAATGTTTGGTCCGTAATGACCTAAAACTATTGAAAATTTTGATTTTTTTGTAATTTTAAAAATTCATATCTCAAAAAAGGTAAGACATAGAGATTTGAGATTTGAATTTTTGGAATTCTCACACCTTGTTTTGTCTAGAAAAAATTAATGTTTGGTCCGTAATGACCTAAAACTATTGAAAATTTTGATTTTTTTGTAATTTTAAAAACTCATATCTCAAAAAAGGTAAGAAATAGAGACTTGGGGTTTGAATTTTTGGAATTCTCACACCTTGTTTTGTCTAGAAAAATATAATGTTTGGTCCGTAATGACCTAAAACTATTAGGGAAAATTTTGAAACTTTTTGTAATTTTAAAAATTCATATCTCAAAAAAGGTAAGAAATAGAGACATGAGGTTTGAATTTTTGGAATTCTCACACCTTGTTTTGTCTAGAAAAATATAATGTTTGGTCCGTAATGACCTAAAACTATTAGGGAAAATTTTGATTTTTTTTGGAATTTTAAAAAATTCGTATCTCATAAAAGGTAAGAAATAGAGACTTGAGGTTTGAATTTTTGGAATTCTCACATCTTATTTTGTCTAGAAAAAAATAATGTTTGGTCCGTAATGACTTAAAACTATTAGGGAAAAATTTGGAAAAATTTTTCAATTTTTTTTCTTTTTATCAAAAAATATCTCAAATAAAAGTTGTTAGTTATTGCTTTTATAGCAACTTTTGTTCAATAATTTTTATCGAAATATTTTTCTGTTGTGAAATATTCGCAAAAATCTTAAAATCGACACGAGTCAACTCCCATTTTTAGTCAACCGATTTTTACAAAAAGTTGATCAATTCGTGCCATTGATGGCAGAAGCTTAAATATGAAGTTTCATAAAAATCCTTTCAGCCGAATTTGCTCTGCACGTGTACACAGACAGACAGACGGACGGACGGACGGACAGAGAGACAGACAGACAGACGGACGGACGGACGGAAGGACAGACAGACCGACAGACATCATGCTAAAAATAGTCAAAACGTTATGTAGGGACCTCAATTCGTGGAGATCCATCGAAATCTCGAAACGTCAAAATCGGTATGATTACAAAACCTCCCTTATATATGTTGGCGGTCGGTAATAAATGGAAGCACTTAGTACTCAAATAACGAATAAAAGTGATTGATTATCAAAAAACTATTGATTTTGATGTGATTATAGAACAAATATTCCTAGGCATTATTTTGACATCTTACACTTAATAAATACCTACAAAACCCTGAAATGTGTGAAAATTCACACTCCACATTAATTTTATGATTATTCTCCGTTTATTATAAATAAATAAAAATCATTTGGCTGTTTGGCCAGAGTATTATTATTATAACATTTCGCTAAGAATTTTTTAGCTTCTTCAGGTGCTAACATAATATTATCTAAGTCGCCATGTTGATGTACAAGGTGTCTCAAAAGAAATTTTATATTTAGTGGATCGATTAAAAAAAAAGTAAGCCGTATATAGAAAAAATGTTTATTAATTATTAAAATACACTTTTTGGGGATTTATTTCTTAAAAATAATATCGTCTAAATGTAGACCCTCGCGTTCTCGGCACTCATTTAATCGAACAGTAAAATTACTTTTGACGTCTCGGCAGGTGGACTCAGGGATGGCTGCCATTTCGTGACGGATATTTTCTTTCAAATGCGCCAGTGAAGTTGAATTTTATAGGGGTGCAGCTTTAGGTCTTTGTGCATAATGTGATGTAATGATGATCTATGCACATTTAAAGCACTTGCGCGCTTCCGAATTGAAAGGTTCGGGTCGTCACGAACAGACCGATTAACATTCTCCACGTTTTCTACCGTTCTTGATGACCTAGGTCGCCCGGATTTTGATTTATCCAGCGTTGTACCAGTCTCTTCAAACTTCTTAACCCAATGTCGAATGAGAGGAATGCTTGGCGCATCATTTAAGTGGCGAGAACCTCGAATACTGCAGAATTTTCTACGCGCTACAGTCGCCGAATCACCGTTTTTGTAAAACTCTCGCACGCATAACGCGCGGTCTGCTCCCGAGAAACGCTCCATAGCGACTAAATTCCCAAGAGCCAGGCTACCGATTGACATAACCCCCGCGCCCCTCGGATACGTTGCGTTCACGCAGTAAGCTAAATAAATATAAAATTTCTTTTGAGACACCTTGTACAATATCGGAACTGTGCAGAGGGATGTCGCTGGCATGTATAGTTTTAAATTTGTACAATAATTTTTTATTTATATTTATAAATAAGGGTGCGTCTTATAATCTACGGCTTTTAATAATTGATGAAATACGGTATAATAAATTAATACTTATATAGTCTATATTTAAACACTTTTCATTTTTGACAAACCTTATGATAGATGTATTAAATAAGAATAACTTACCACATATATTAAAATAAAAAATTTAGAGCTCCCCTTTATGGATCTATAAACCATTTCTAATGAAACTTTGAAGCAGTTTTTGTTCCAGGGGTGTACAACTTCATGACATTTTAGTTTAGATACATTTTTATAAAATACTTCTTTACTTAACATAGTCATTTTACACGTTTTAATTTTAAAATTTTACCATTAAACTTAATTTTTTGTATCAAAAAAGTGTTTCAATGTTGGCAGTGAAATAGTAACTGAACTGTGGATGTATTTTAATTTTGAAAATGCATAAAAGGTATTGTTTGTAAGGTTAAAGTTTATAGTTTAAATTTGCATATTAATTTTATTTGCCTAATATTTCTAATGAATTGTATAATGACTTCCACAATAACAGGAAATTTTATTGACGTAACTCCTTTACCAGTGTCAATCTGATTTTTGGACCCAAATCCATCCTTTTTAGGGTTTTGTAGGTTTGACCAAAAAACCCTTATACCGTCATTTTATCGTCTGTCTGTCTGGCTGTCTGTTCGGTAAAAATTGTAGCCAAACGGCTAAACCTAGAGTGTTGAAATTTGGCATGCTTATACAACTCTTTGACCCGCACATAGGAAAAATACTAAAACATCTAAAAAACATATCCCCATAACAATATAAACAAATATGTGCTCATCAAAAAAAATATATATATTTTTTTAAATTCTGAGTAGGGTATCAAATGAAAGCCCTTAGTACGTGGATTATCGATCAAAATTTTATTTTTGCAAAATAAATTATTTTGATGCGATTTTTGCCAAAATTGTGCAAACAAAATTTGTCCCACACCCTGTAGCCCAGATGGTTTAAACTAAAAATCTGAAAAAATTCTAAGTAATGTACATTGGTGTGAACCGGAATAGTGCAACAGGAATTTTTGATCAGATTATGTTTTCGGAAAATAACGCATTTTTTGTGTTTTTAACTAAAATATGTTAAATATTTAATTCGCTATGTAACACACTAGATCAGTAGCTCTAGTGGCGTAGTTGGTTTTGTCATGCGCCTTGTAATTTGCAAACTAGAGTTAGAATCCTGTTAAATTTATTTTTTCTGTTTTTTTTTTGCATTTTAATTTTGTTTAACTTATTTTGTCAAAATTCTAGTTATATTTTGGTAAATGTTGCATTTAATTTTTAAAAGCGTAAATTTAATAAGCAGTGGGAAGTGCTGAAATTATAATTTAATTCTATGTTTGACGAAATCAGAGGGCGGGGCTTATTTATGATTTAAACAACCAATGGAAGCCATAGGCGCAATTTTCAAAATCATAATGAACCTTGCTATATAAAAAAAAATAAAATACTACACATCTTTAGAAACTTAAATAATGGTAATTGGCATTCGAATTAAAATTCATAAAAAAATATTTTGACATAAAATTTGTTTTGGCATCCCAAATAATCATCATTCAGTTACTAAATACCTGCGAAATCATGAAATGTGTGAAAAATCACACTTCACATAAATTTTTTTCCAATATGTGGGTCAAAGAGTTGTATAAGCATGCCAAATTTCAGCTTTCTATGTTCAGCCGTTTGGTAACAATTTCTACCGTACAGACAGACACAGGAGTGACGTTATAAGGTTTTCTTGGAGGTCAAACCTACAAAACCCTAAAAAAAATCTACATTTTTCCAAAATTGTACCAAACTGTATCAAAATAGTACCAATTTTATTGCATACCTGCAAAACCCAGAAATGTGTAAATTCACACTTCACATCAATTTTTTTTGTTAAGTGTCAGGGTTAGGTCAGTGGAGATCTTGCGAGAACTGTCAGTAGAAGGAAAATAACCAGAAGCGTAACAAATATTTTTTTAGACGACCGTGTCAAAAACAGTTCTATTTTTATCAACTAGTACTAAACAAAAAGTACATCTTTTTCGGCGTAGACCGATTCGCTTACTTTTTAGGCCCCTGGATGCCAACGCCATCTACGATAATGGTGTTTGTTCAATAACAAGCGAATGTTTAAAATTATGTAGCTAATTAAAATAAATAAGTTTAATTTTTCAAGTTAAAATTACTTTTGGTCGCCCAAAAAATATAATGTGCACCTTTGCCAAAAAGTTATTTTCCGTCCTCATCTGTTTGAAGGTCTCAGCTCTGCCTCGGCTATCAAATTCAGATTCACTCTTTGGCCATAGTACACAAATAACTATTATAAACTCAAATATATTTAAAAAATTACAAAAAATTATCTGTTCAGATCTTGCTGCATGCTAAAGTCTCTTTTTTATGCCTTAAAACTCCATAATTTGTATAAAACAATTAAAAAACATTTTGGTGTTTCGCAACACAAAGCGTCCGAGGCGAGCGTGCAAGTATGTTGAAAGCTGTGGTTTATTTGTGGTGGGGATAACTAGAGCCCTGCGCGGATACGTTTTTCTGTATCCGCATCCGATCTGCATCCACATAGACAGAATTCGCATCCGTAGCCTTTGTAAATATAAATATCCGCATCCGCACAGGATTTGCTGTCTGTTTGGAAATAACTAACATGTTTCGCCTTATTTAGCATATGGCTGTTTTAAAACACTACTGCAATTTTTTAAATTTTATCACGTTTTATTACTCAGTCCAGAAATATGTTTTCTATCTAATGTCGTGCCGAGATTATAAAGATTAAAAAATAAAGATGGAAATTACAATTATTCGACTCTTAAACTAAGTTTACATAAAATGTAAAACTTTAAACAGCAATAACTCAGAAACTTAGTTTTTTCAGATATCTCACTATTGTTTTAGAGCAGCGATATTTAGAAATAATTAAACAGATTAATTCATCACATATATGACCAATAAATAACGAGGAAAGTCCTATAAGATTAGCAAATTTTAAAAAATAGTCCTTAATAATAAAACTAAATTCTTAAATACATCTTATTATTAAAAGAATTTTAAGGTACAGTCTGTTCCAAACGGTTAATCGGAACTAAATGGGAATTTAGTTCTTTTAGATTGTCACGAGAAGGGACCTTGCTTGTGTTATTTCATTTTTCACGTTGGAATGTTAAAATTTTAAATTCCAACAATGAAACCATGGAAACGAATGACGTATGTCAAAATTAAATTATTTTTTTTACATATTTTAATGACAAAAAAAAATAAATAAATGGGAAATTTGTATTAAGAATGACACAAAAAATATAAATATTAAGATAATGACATTTTAAAATGATATTAACCTTAACCAAAAAATGTTTATTGTAAGTATGATTTACAAAGCTTAAACCAAACGGCCGAAAAGCACGATTTAAACGATGAAAGTAACTAGATTGTAAAATTTAGTTCCGCCTAACCGTTTGGAACAGACTATGCTGTTTACTTTTGTAAGAACAAACCAGATCTAGTTATTTTGGTTACTTTTATAGTGTATTACTAACTTTAGATGTACAGTCTGTTCCAAACGGTTAAGCGGAACTAAATTTTGCAATCTGGTTACTTTCATCGTTTAAATCGTGCTTTTCGACCGTTTTGTTTAAGCTTTGTAAATCATACTTACAATACACATTTTTTGTTAAGGTTAATATCATTTTAAATTGTCATTTTCTTTATATTTTGATTTTTTGTGTCATTCTTAATACAAATTTCCCATTTATTAATTTTTTTGTCATTAAAATATATTAAAAAAATAATTTAATTTTGACATAGGTCATTCGTTTCCATGGTTTCATTGTTGTAATTTTAAATTTTGACATTGCAACGTGAAAAATGAAATAACCCAAGCAAGGTCCCTTGTTGTGACAACCTAAAAGAACTAAATTCCCATTTAGTTCCGCCTAAGCGTTTGAAACAGACTGTAATTTTAAAAATTTCCTTGTGCTGTAAATCAGACTTCAGCTTTGGGGGTTATGATCATTATAAATTTGATATCATTTTTTGTTATGACATATGTCAAATTGACATTTTTTAATACCAACATGACATACAATTTCAAAGGTGCAAACTATTGAAAACAAATTTCCTCTTAGCTTGTTCTTACAAAAGTGAACGGCTTATATTAAAAGAATTTTAAGGTAAAGTCTGTTCCAAACGGTTAAGCGGAAATAGATTTTGCAATCTAGTTACTTTCATCATTTAAATCGTGCTTTTCGACCGTTTTGTTTAAGTCCTTAAGTTCTTATTGCGTCTTTCATAGGAAGAGGCGTCCAACCGAATATTTTATGTTCACGCGGATATTGCGGATATGATATATAATCCGCTTCTGAACGATTTAAATGATAATTTATCCGCATCCGCAGAAAAATGGTGGGACATCCGCGAATATCCGCGGATTTGCAGGGCTCTAGGGATAACACGCGACGTTAATTCATAGATTTTACAAAATCAGTAAATTCCTAAAAGTATCAGTGTTAATAACTCTGTACCCTATTATCATATCAGCCGTTAATACGCTAGGGAAATAGTGAAGCAGTGGGAGAGATGAAGGGAGAAACAGACACCGGGTACGTCATCTAGTTGACAATAAAACAAACATTAAAACTTCAATTTCATTAATTACCATTCCATTTAATTTTGTTATTTTTAACTGATTGTGTTTTATCGAAAATAATATTTTGTTTACAACTGTACGAATAAATTTTAGCCCTAAGCGTAAACATAAAAAAACACTTTGGGTATGCGTGTTTGCATCCCTTCTTTCAGACAAATTGATAATTTTAACTCCCCCCTTATGCATAAAATTTTATGTTTAGGGTAAAATGTCCCCATTTTAAATACTAGGGATTCACGAACATCTTACATTTAGAAAACAATGTTTTAAAATTGCTTTCCCAAATCGAAATGCATTTATTTTATTTCAATTTATATTGAAATTTTACGAAATTGTTTTGGGCTTGGTATTTCCTACTTGTAGTTAAATATAAGAGTTACTAACTCTAGCTTGTTAACTTCTTTGGGTTTAATACCAAGCCAAATAACATTATGTATTTCCAATACCCTTAACCCGCTAGTTTACAAACTGTGAGTCGGCACGGACAAGTATTTTGTTTACGTACTACTGACTAAAATCCAGAGTGAGATATATGTATAATAAATTTAATAAGTTGAATAAGGATAGGACGCAGCAGCTGATTTGCAGCCATTTAAATTATTTTTTGCAAATCGAAATTTAATATGTATTTTCATTATTAGAAGAAAATGTCTTAATATGGGCCCTGCATTTAATATGGGCCCCTAAAGAAAATGTACTAATATAGCTAACAACATCTTTCGGCAATAACTTAAAACACACCTACCTTTCGTTCAACAATTTTACAAATTTAGTGTAGTTGAGTTCTTGTTCCGTTAGAAACAAATTACAGTAAATTTGTTTGCTTAATTTTGATTATTTTATTAAGGTAAGTTGTTATAAGAATGGGCAAGATTTTTATTCGATTTGCTTGTGATTTATACTTGAAGCTGTTGTATTGTGACCGAGGTATATTGTGTTACTAGGAGCTACTGCCTCACTTAATCTCAAAAAAGTCAAACATTAATTTAGATTGCCATGTGCAATGTTGGAAATATGGGCTCCCCGCGAGGTCTAAATATGGGCCAGGGCATATTCAACAATTTTGTCCAGCTGATGACGACATAGACGTTGATGAACTAGGGCAACAAAGTCCGTATGATGAAGATGCTGCTTGCATGTTTTGTGACGGTTTTTTTTTTACAGGACCAAATGGGCGAGCTTTGGGTTTGGTGTCTAATGTGCAATATGTGGGCATATGAACAATGAATGCTCCGGGACAGAAAAAAATTTATATGAATGTGATTTTTGCCAGTAATCAATTGTTAAACTGTTACTTTGAGTTTATATCTTAAACAAAAAGAAAATTTATTTTGAACTACCCAATTTTTAATGTATAATAAACAGCTGATAACGATAGCTGATAATAAACAGCATATGAACAATGAATGCTCCGGGACAGAAAAAAATTTATATGAATGTGATTTTTGCCAGTAATTAATTGTTAAACTGTTACTTTGAGTTTATATCTTAAACAAAAAGAAAATTTATTTTGAACTACCCAATTTTTAATGTATAATAAACAGCTGATAACGAGAGCTGATAATAAACAGCTGATTACGACATGGACGTTGATGAACTAGGGCAACAAAGTCCGTATGATGAAGATGCTGCCTGCATGTTTTGTGACGGTTGTTTTTTTACAGGACCAAATGGGCGAGCTTTGGGTTTGGTGTCTAATGTGCAATATGTGGGCATATGAACAATGAATGCTCCGGGACAGAAAAAAATTTATATGAATGTGATTTTTGCCAGTAATCAATTGTTAAACTGTTACTTTGAGTTTATATCTTAAACAAAAAGAAAATTTATTTTGAACTACCCAATTTTTAATGTATAATAAACAGCTGATAACGATAGCTGATAATAAACAGCATATGAACAATGAATGCTCCGGGACAGAAAAAAATTTATATGAATGTGATTTTTGCCAGTAATCAATTGTTAAACTGTTACTTTGAGTTTATATCTTAAACAAAAAGAAAATTTATTTTGAACTACCCAATTTTTAATGTATAATAAACAGCTGATAACGAGAGCTGATAATAAACAGCTGATTACGACATGGACGTTGATGAACTAGGGCAACAAAGTCCGTATGATGAAGATGCTGCCTGCATGTTTTGTGACGGTTGTTTTTTTACAGGACCAAATGGGCGAGCTTTGGGTTTGGTGTCTAATGTGCAATATGTGGGCATATGAACAATGAATGCTCCGGGACAGAAAAAAATTTATATGAATGTGATTTTTGCCAGTAATCAATTGTTAAACTGTTACTTTGAGTTTATATCTTAAACAAAAAGAAAATTTATTTTGAACTACCCAATTTTTAATGGGGGCCTGTATTTCATACACTCAATCATGATTCGAACATTTTACAAATTTTCATAGTTGGCTTCGAATCTCATTATTTTCTATTTTTCGTAAAAGTGCAATTTTGAATATTGTATATAAGTCTTTGGGCTAGATCAGTGGTTCTCAACCTTTTTTGTGGTGATCACCCCTTTGAATGTGAAATTAAGCTCCCGCACCCCCCATAAAAAATGGATTTTTTCAGTTAAGTCATAACAAATTGATCAAAATAAAAAGTGAAGAGCAAAAAAAAAAATCGCATGTATATTTCTTTAAAATTATACATCAAATTAATTGATGTAGCATTCAGCGGTTCTTAAGCCGCATTCAGACCTCTTTAAATTAACGAGTTACTGACTGTGCGTTGTGTCGCTCTGAGTTATGTTTCTATGCATTCTTTTTAACGTTGCTCGTAGCGTTCATAGCGAATTAGAAATTAATACGTTACGAATAGTCCGCCATCTGTGAATTTTGAAACCTACTATTTAGCTTCGTAAAATATTTTATATGTATTATCGTTCTTATAATTCTGTTGTCTTAGATTTTAACTACCTAATTACCTAAATTGATCATATTTACTGTCCGTCTTTGTAATTTTGAGCAAGATTTGTCAATGATGACATTATGTTAGGTTATGTAAAGGCATTCGATAACTACGGTGTCACTGATAGAATGCGATAGCGAATGTGTTTATATGTCTGTCTTATTAAAACATCTCACTAGCTATAAGTTTAGAAAATTATGCACAATCCACAACAAACAGCGTATTAAATTTGGAGGTCTGAACGGTTTCACGTCTTACCATATGACAAACTTTCTGATGATAGTGAATAGTCTATAATCTACAGTGCATAAGCTATTGATTTAAGAGCTTTGAATGCGGCTTTAACCTTAATAAAATTAGAAAGAAAATATACTTATTGAAAAATAATTTTTTATTATTATTTATTACAAAAAAAAAATAATACAGGGAAAAAAATATATAATGATTCTTATTCTGCCCAAAAACAATAAATAATACAATAATACAAAACCGCGTCTCGCGCCCCTCAAAATGCTTTCCCGCACCCCTGCGGTCAAGTTGCCTTTTTATTTATTATTTTATGAAAATAGAATAATCTTTTACCTTAATGTATGTTTATTTACATTTTTCCTATATTAAATCTTAATTAATAAATTAAGTATGTCCTTTGTTACGTTTTTTGGTGGTCATACCTACTTATATACTAGTTAATTACAGCATGCGATAAGCTTACAAATATTATCAAAGCTATAGCAGGAAATAAATGGGGTTCTCATCCAAAAATCTGTCTATTAGTATACAAAGCCATCATACGCGCAAGACTAGACTATGGTAGTATATTTTATGGGGGTGCCAACCAGACAAGACTAACTAATATTGACCGAGTACAATACAGAGCTCTTCGGGCCTGTATTGGAGCACTACGTACAACACCGATACCTGCCCTTCTAGCAGAATCGGGAGAATGTCCGCTATGGATTAGAAGAAGGAAACTTGCAGATACATACATGTTGAAAAGAAATTCTCTTCCTATATGCGATCTATTAAATAAGCTGGATGAATTATCCCATCTCTGTGAAACAAATAGGTATTGGGCAAAGAAACCTACACCTGCTCTGGTTGAGGCCAATAAATCGGTCCAAATGCAAAAGAATCTTATTATGAGTACAAATAAACCAGTATGCTTCTTGTATCCGTTCCACTTTAGTGACAAACATGAATTTGCACATCATCTGAAGGAAAAACCTACGTCGGAATACAAAATATACACAGATGCATCGAAGAATGAAACAAGTGTAGGCTGCGCATTCTATGATCCGCAGTCAGATCATTCAGCTTTGTTTAAACTTCCAAACCAAACGTCCATTTTTACAGCCGAGGTGGTAGCCATACAGAAAGCCGTAGAGTTCTGCCGTGAAATACAACACCAAAACATATCTATCATATCTGACTCCCAAAGTGCTATTAAAGGGATACATATGCCTATGGATAAGAATAACAAATTTCTCTATGACATTCTCCAAACTGTATACGAACTTGCGGAAAAACAACAAATAATATTCCACTGGACAAAAGGACATAGTGGTACTCTAGGAAATGAAACAGCGGATAAATTAGCGAAAGAAGCCACCAGCAAGGGTACTCCACTGGATATATCTCTCCCCCTAAGCGATATAAAAACAGTTCTCAAAAAAAGAACAGAAAATATATGGCAAAGAGAATACACTGCAATGAGTTTGACTGTAGGAAAAAGATATGCCGAGATCCAGCCGGTGATAAGAAAACCTTGGTTTTTTGATTATAACTGGAAAAGAGGTGAGATAGTTAAAATCGTACGACTAAGAAATAATCATGGGTGTTACCCAGCACACCTATACAAGATGGGCATAATTGAGTCGCCAGTATGCGACTGTGACTATGAGTCTGATGCAACTATGGAACACATCATATTTGACTGCCTACACTTCACGGACGAAAGACGCGACTACATACAGGAATTATCAACAAACAGAATTAACGCTCCTACAACAATGACGGAGTTATGCAGAAACGAAAAAATTTACAAATACGTAATAAAATTTCTCAACAACATAAAGCTAGACATTTAAAACTGTTCTTAGAATTAACTGTACATCTCTACTGTCTTCCCTTCCGATGGTCTGATTCCAGTTTGTATAAATCCCGCAGAGACGGACCCCTCTGCACTATACTTTCCTTCTTGTGTACTTGTGTTATCCTCAGTTAGGAAATATTGAACAAATACCATGTCTGGCTCATTGTTCTAGTTAACAAAGGCCGTTAATAAAAAAAAAAAAAAAAATACCTACAAAAACCTAATAAGTCGCATTTTGGTAAAAAAATGACGTAGATATTCAAATATAACAGCGGAAGTCTATAAATTAGTTAACTAACTTAATTGAACATAGTTTAATTTAAATTTCAAGTCATCAAATATTAACAATAAGTATTTTAGAAAGCACTTTGATATTCTGGCCCAGTTTCTCCACGTTTTTATCAAATTATAAACTTCTAATGTATTTGCTTAAAAAAGTATCTCGTAAATCTTTGAAGGATTTTAATAAAAACTGTCAAAGTCTAAATTATCAGTGTGGGTTTTTGATTTTAGTCTAAAAAAATATGTTTTTAATATCTTTAATATGGTTTTGAAATATTTTATGAACTAACTGAGCGTGAAATTTAATCAAATAGATTAAGTTAATAAAAAAGAAAATATATTTTATAACATATACTCCTGTTCATGAAAGTTCGGACGCAAAATAAATTTAAAAAGATCAGCTGTGGCCACCACAGGACCGACCGCCATCACAAGTACTTGTATAAAATACATTCCAGCAGCAGAGTAGAAATAACTTGGCCTCATATTTTCTAACAGATATACAAGGTGTCTCAAAAGAAATTTTATATTTAGTGGATCGATTAAAAAAAAAGTAAGCCGTATATAGAAATTTTTTTTATTAATTATTAAAATACACTTTTTGGGGATTTATTTCTTAAAAATAATATCGTCTAAATATAGACCCTCGCGTTCTCGGCACTCATTTAATCGAACAGTAAAATTACTTATGACGTCTCGGCAGGTGGACTCAGGGATGGCTGCCATTTCGTGACGGATGTTTTCTTTCAAATGCGCCAGTGAAGTCGGTTTATTGGCGTAAACTTTAGATTTAAGATAACCCCATAGGAAAAAGTCCATAGGGGTTAAATCTGGACTGCGTGGAGGCCAATTTATGTCACCTCTCCGCTCAATCACCTGATTTACGAAATTAAGCCTCTGACTGGCATCTTGGGGCTTTAATTCTTGCACCAATTGAATTTTGTAGGGGTGCAGCTTTAGGTCTTTGTGCATAATGCGATGTAATGATGATCTATGCACATTTAAAGCACTTGCGCGCTTCCGAATTGAAAGGTTCGGGTCGTCACGAACAGACTGATTAACATTCTCCATGTTTTCTACCGTTCTTGATGACCTAGGTCGCCCGGATTTTGATTTATCCAGCGTTGTACCAGTCTCTTCAAACTTTTTAACCCAATGTCGAATGAGAGGAATGCTTAGCGCATCATTTAAGTGGCGAAAACCTCGAATACTGCAGAATTTTCTACGCGCTACAGTCGCCGAATGACCGTTTTTGTAAAACTCTCGCACGCATAACGCGCGGTCTGCTCCCGAGAAACGCTCCATAGCGACTGAATTCCCAAGAGCCAGGCTACCGATTGACATAACCCCCGCGCCCCTCGGATACGTTGCGTTCACGCAGTAAGCTAAATAAATATAAAATTTCTTTTGAGACACCTGTATTATTTATCATGACCATGGAAACGTAACATATAAGTTACGACATGAGTAAACTCCCATTATTAGTCAACCGATTTTTACCAAAAGTTGATCAACTCGTGCCACTGATGGCAGAAGCTTAAATATGAAGTTTCATAAAAATCCTTTCAGCCGAATTTGTCCTGCACGTGTACAGTGACAGTCGGACAGACGGACAGACAGACAGACAGACAGACAGACAGACAGACAGACGGACGGACGGACAGACAGACCGACAGACATCATGCTAAAAATAGTCAAAGCGTTATGTAGGGACCTCAATTCGTGGAGATCCATCGAAATCTCGAAATGTCAAAATCGGTATGATCACAATACCTCCCTTATATATGTTGGCGGTCGGTAAAAATAAACTATCCTAACAGACAAAATAATCCAATAGACAAGCAAGCCTGTAGCTGCAAACGTTAAATCATTTGTCACCTGCTATTTGTCCGCTAAGCAAGGGCAAAATGTCAAAATCGTATGATCACAATACCTCCCTTATATTCGTTGGCGGTCGGTAAAAAAAAACTACATATTACATTTACGATTAAACTAAATGCTTAACAATTTTCACTGACTTTATTTTATTTTACTCGATACTAGTATGGATGGCAAGGTCGAACAACAGTGAAATGGAAAAAATTGATGTGAACTGTGAATTTTCACACATTGCAGGGTTTCGCAGGTATATAATAAGTGAAGGCATGCTGAGTGTGTAGGACAAATTTTGCTTTGTAGTAATCACGGCAAAATGAAAGATATTTTTAAAATAATTTATCGTCTGTTAATCTCAGAGATTTAACAAATTTTGTTAAAATATTTTTTTGTTAATTTTAATTCGAATACCTAATACCATTATTTAGGTTTCTAAATATGTGCAGATTTTTTTATATAAAGGTTCATTAAGATTTTGAAAATTGCGCCTATGGTTTCCATTGGTTGTTTTAAGTCATATGCTCCGCCCTTCTGGTTTCGTATACGTGACACATAGAATAAAAATATAATTCCAACAATTCCAATTGGTTATTAAATTTACGTTCTTAAAAATTAAATGCAACATTTACCAAAATGTAACTAGAATATTGACAAATTAATTTAAACAAAATAAAAATGAAAAAAAAAAACAAAGATAAAATTGTCTCCTTTGTCCGGGAGCGAACCATAGTATGCTGTGTAGCAAGCGAGCAAGCGAACCATCAGACCAGGATACGCCTTCTAATATAGTGTGTTACATAACTATTCCTGTTGTACTATTCCGGTTCACACCAATGTACTTAGAATTTTTTCAGATTTTTAGTTTAAACCACCTGGGCTACAGGGTGTGGGACATATATTTTTTGCACAATTTTATCAAAATTCGCATCCAAATAATTTATATTTCAAAAATAAAATGTTGATCGTCAATCCACGTACTAAGGGCTTTCATTTGATACCCTACTCAGAATTTAAAAAAAAAATATATATTTTTTTTCGATGAGCCCATATTTGTTTATATTTTTAGGGGGGTATGTTTTTTAGATGTTTTAGTAATTTCCCTATGTGCGGGTCATAGAGTTGTATAATCATGCCAAATTTCAACTCTCTAGTTTTAGCAGTTTGGCTACAATTTTTACCGAACAGACAGACGACAAAATGACGGTATAAGGGATTTTTGGCCATACCTATAAAACCCTAAAAACTAGGGGAGACTTACAAAAATAGGTCGAGGATGTCAGGGAGAGGCTAGGCCTGTGCTATAACCTGTCAGTTGCTTTAGGTGACGACAGAGTACTCATGGACAGGCTGATACTCTTCCTGAGAGAATCAAACTTACTGTTTTATGTGTGAAGTCTTGCACCTTAGTTTAATGTGTTCTAGTTATTGACTGCGATATTCGATGGTAATTGGCTCCTTTACAGCCTCTTACCATTACCCTGAGTCTGTTCATTTTTGCGAACAGACTTTTTATTTTATTTATTTGTACAAGGTGTCTCAAAAGAAATTTTATATTTAGTGGATCGATTAAAAAAAAAGTAAGCCGTATATAGAAAAAATGTTTATTAATTATTAAAATACACTTTTTGGGGATTAATTTCTTAAAAATAATATCGTCTAAATGTAGACCCTCGCGTTCTCGGCACTCATTTAATCGAACAGTAAAATTACTTATGACGTCTCGGCAGGTGGACTCGGGGATGGCTGCCATTTCGTGACGGATATTTTCTTTCAAATGCGCCAGTGAAGTCGGTTTATTGGCGTAAACTTTAGATTTAAGATAACCCCATAGGAAAAAGTCCATAGGGGTTAAATCTGGACTGCGTGGAGGCCAATTTATATCACCTCTCCGGGAGATCAATTTGCCTGAGAAAATTTACGAAATTAAGCCTCTGACTGGCTTCTTGGGGCTTTAATTCTTGCACCAATTGAATTTTGTAGGGGTGCAGCTTTAGGTCTTTGTGCATAATGCGATGTAATGATGATCTATACACATTTAAAGCACTTGCGCGCTTCCGAATTGAAAGGTTCGGGTCGTCACGAACAGACTGATTAACATTCTCCACGTTTTCTACCGTTCTTGAACCTAGATCGCCCGGATTTTGATTTATCCAGCGTTGTACCAGTCTCTTCAAACTTTTTAACCCAATGTCGAATGAGAGGAATGCTTGGCACATCATTTAAGTGGCGAAAACCTCGAATACTGCAGAATTTTCTACGCGCTACAGTCGCCGAATCACCGTTTTTGTAAAACTCTCGCACGCATAACGCGCGGTCTGCTCCTGAGAAACGCTCCATAGCGACTGAATTCCCAAGAGCCAGGCTACAGATTGACATAATCCCCGCGCCCCTCGGATACGTTGCGTTCACGCAGTAAGCTAAATAAATATAAAATTTCTTTTGAGACACCTTGTATGTAGTGTAGTCATTTAAATGGGCTGCGTTAGGCGCAAATAGCCATTGTTGCTGTGCGCCAAAAATTTTAACTAACTAACTAACAAAAATACGTAAAATATTTGCAAAATGTTGATTCTTCGGGGACAAGTTTTTTTACCACCACTGTATATTCCACCTTTTCTTTTATATTTATCTTTTAATATTCCTTAAGTCGCAATGTTCCCAACATTAGAAATTTAGTAGAATAAATGTGACAGGACGATATTATCCTTATCAAATCACGTTGTTTTTACTACTTTAGGTTGGAAGCATTGTTTAAAAGCGACGCAAACGCGTAGTATTATGTCAGACCAGTTTCGTGGGATAATATATAGATGTACTAATTATCTCATTAACTTTGTGTAACTCAAATTTATCTCAAATAGCTTTTGTTATTTTGGGCATTAATTTTAAGCTGTAAGATTTTTATGAACGCCATGTTTATACTGTATACTCTGTGCTTTAAATCTTTATTCTTGCTTCTCTAATTCGAGTATCTGGTTCAAAAATGAGAGGAAAAATGATCTATAGGCCAGTCGATCAATCAACGTACTTCGTCATCATTTTGCGTCATAACTTCTATGACAAACTTAGAGGTGAAAAAATAACTAAATCGAGTTTTTTGCATTTGAATTATAGACTAATATTGCTCTTCACTCTTTCATTTTACTAAAACATACCTATTGCAGTCATATTTAGCTTGTGTTCGATAGTCATTTTGAAGATTTACAAATTTGAAAAGTGTTTACTTAATATAGGGTCATTTGTATTGGTATCGTTAAATTTTATTTTGTTTCCATTTGCCGACATTTTATAATACGTTCTGATTTATTTTGACACTTGTGTTCATATGTCTATCTTATAGTAATTTCTAAAAATCTTTTTACCGACCGTCAACATATATAAGGGAGGTATTGTGATCATACCGATTTTCACATTTCGAGATTTCGATGCATCCCCACGAATTAAGGTCCCTACATAACGTTTTGACTATTTTAAGCATGATGTCTGTCGGTCTGTCTGTCGGTCCGCTTGCCCGGCCGTACGTCCGTCTGTCTGTAACGTTTTGCCTATTTTTAGCATGATGTCTGTCTATCTGACTGACTGTCTGTCTGTCTGTCTGTAACGTTTTGCCTATTTTTAGCATGATGTCTGTCTATCTGACTGACTGTCTGTCTGTCTGTCTGTCTATCTGTCTGTCTGTCTGTCTGTGTACACGTGCAGAGCAAATTCGGCTAAAAGGATTTTTATGAAACTTCATATTTAAGCTTTTGACATCAATGGCACGAGTTGATCAACTTTTGGTTAAAATCGGTTGACTAAAAATGGGAGTTTACTCGTGTCGAACAGAAAAATATTTCGAAAAAATGTATTAAACAAAAGTTTCTATAAAAGCAATAACTAACAACTTTGAGACATTTTTTGATAAAACGAAAAAAAATTGAAAAAGTATCTATTTTTTCATACTTATATGTAACGCTTCCATAGTCATGATAAATAATAGGTGTGTTCGATTTGCACATTTGCAGTTACTGTTTACTGCCGCGTTAAAAAAATCTGTTCGTTTGGTCGCAGTAACTGCAAATCTGTTTAATTTGTCGTAATTTACTGCCAGTTTATGACGCTACTGCGAAAAAGTTACAGCTGTTTCTCTTGCGGATTATTTGTTACGGCTGTGAACGCTTTAACGCGGCAGTAAACAGTAACTGCAAATGTGCAAATCGAACACACCTATTGTCTCTATTAGAAAATATTAGGCCAAGTTATATCTACTCTGCTGCTAGAATGTATTTTATGCAAGTACTTTATGATGGCGGTTGGTCCTGTGGTGGCCACAGCTGATTTTTTAATTTAGTTTGCTATTTATTTAGCAGTTTTGTGTTTAGTTATATATTTTCTTATAGATATCTTATAGATTTCTATTTGACATTGTGACATTTGGCATAGCCTTTTAGGTTAAATTCAACTTATTTCTATTTTCTTTTCTTTGATCATATTTTTGGATTTAGTACTATTTTGTCTATTATCATCATCATTGACAGCCCAATTTGAGCCTAGGCCTTATGTTTCCAGGTTTCATGACCATGTTTTCAATCTATGTATATTCAGGAGTAATATGGTCAGTATTACGTCCATTTTTTTAGCGTAGACCGAAAGGCACCTACAGTTTATTGCCGGTTGCGAACGGCTAAGCAGAACCTATAATTTGTATAAATATTTGTACACAAATTAAATAAGCAGGAATTGATCTCACGTCCGTGCCCTTGCTTAGCGGACAAATAGCAGGTACAAATGATTTAACGTTTGCAGCTACAGGCTTGCTTGTCTATTGGACTATTTTGTCTAGTAGAATAGTTTATTTTTACCGACCGCCAACATATATAAGGGAGGTGTTGTGATCATACCGATTTTGACATTTCTAGATTCCATGGATATCCACGAATTGAGGTCCCTACATAACGTTTTGACTATTTTTAGCATGATATCTGTCTGTCTGTCCCTCTATCTGTCTGTGTACACGTGCAGAGCAAATTCGGCTTAAAGGATTTTTATGAAACTTCATATTTAAGTTTTTGACATCAATGGCACGAGTTGACCAACTTTTGGTAAAAATCGGTTGACTAGAAATGGAAGTTTACTCGTGTCGATTTTAAGATTTTTGCGAATATTTAACAACAGAAAAATAATTCGAAAAAATGAATTTAACAAAAGTTCCTATAAAAGCAATAACTAACAACTTTTATTTGAGACATTTTTTGATAAAACGAAAACATTTTGAAAAATTATCTATTTTTTCATACTTAACCATATTACATTAACGTAACCATGGTAATAATAAATAATATCTCTGTTATACTAGCGTTCGCGAATCAACGCAGTTACGTCACATGACGTAACAAACAATTGCATTGTTCCAAACAATACAGTCGTTTGTTACGTATTGTGACGTAACTACGTTGATTCGCCGACGCAATACTCTATCTCTGAAAGACTGATAGTAATAAATCATTTTGTCAGGCAGTTACCAGTGGCGTGCACATTTTAAACACGTTTAAATTGGTTTTGTGTATTTCTATATTACTATTTATCATTTTATTAAACGCACTCCTGTGACCATATTTATCATATCGTTAAACACACCCCTGTGACCATATTTTTCCTCAAAATTTTAGGGTCAAATTTTTATGGTCTATTGTCCTTAACCCTAATTCGTATTCCCATATAATATGTGCGGCACACTTTCACAATTTCGTTTCGAACTATTCATATTTTGTCGCTTTTGTTTTACCACTTCTGTGTGAGAATACAATAACTTTTTACAAATAATAAATTTTATTACTATCAGTCTTTCGGAGATAGAGTATAGTATAGAACAGGGGCGATCAGACTTAAACCATCGGCGATCGACCATAAAAGCATTAGGCGGCTAGCGATCGACTAGGTAAAAATAAAATACAAAGTTCATAAATGGTTATATTTATTAATTGCAAAGATACAACAACTAATGTTATTTTGATGTTGATGAATGGCATTGCATGTCATCTGCATACTTTTCATAAAACGGCACATAATTACAAAGTGCCAAACGCAAGCATGAATTAAGATGTTCGTCACTGAGCCGATTACGATATTTAGATTTAATTATTTTTATTTCGGAAAACGCAGACTCGCACAAATAAGTTGACCCAAATAATGCTGCTAATTAAAGGGCTATTTGTTTCAAACATGGATATTTTTCTTCAGATAAACAAGCCCAAAACTTGTTTTCTGTTGCTCTGGCTTTGAGATGTATATATGACATAATTTTCAAGACTGGAATGAGATCTACCTCATTCCAAATAATATCTATTAAATGTTAAATCTTAAATTATCATCTATTATTCTATCAGATAGTTTAACATTTAATGTTCGTTACTAAATTAATAACTATTAAATTACAATAACTGTAAAAAAATATTTAAAATACTAAAATTAGTACGCGATCGACTTAAAAACCTCTCGCGATCGACCAGTCGATCGCGATCGACTGTTTGAGCGCCCCTGGTATAGAAAATATTAGGCCAAGTTATTTCTACTCTGCTGCTAGAATGTATTTTAAACAACTTTGTGATGGTGGTCGGTCCTGTGGTGGCCACAGCTGATTTTTTTCAATTCCGTTCTTATTCTTGACTTGGATGATTACAACCCTCGCCTACGGCTCAGGTGGTAAACCTCACTCTCATGAAATATAGCTTCCATTATACATTTGTTAAATAAAATACTATTATTATTTATACATATCTCTATTTTTATAAAATTGGAGGTTACAAAAATTATTTTGACGCTAGTTCGATTTTTAGGGTTTTGTAGGTATGACCAAAAAAACCTTATACCGTCATTTTGTCGTCTGTCTGTCTGTCTGTCTGTCTGAAAATATAAACAAATATGTGCTCATCGAAAACAAAAATATTTTTTTTAAATTCTGAGTAGGGTATCAAATGAAAGCCCTTAGTACGTGGATTAACGATCAAATTTTTATTTTTGCAAAATAAATTATTTTGATGCGATTTTTGCCAAAATTGTGCAAAAAAAATTTTGTACCACACCCTGTAGCCCAGATGGTTTAAACTAAAAATCTAAAAAAATTCTAAGTAATGTATATTGGTGTGAACCGAAATAGTACAACAGGAATTTTTGATCAGATTATGTTTTTGGAAAATAACGCATTTTTTGTGGTTTTTGGTTCACAAAGTACAAAAGTTATACCAATGTAAGACACTCACATGCCAGGTGTACGATGGCGTTATTGGTTAGAGCACTGGTGTCGTAAGCTAAAACTCGCTGGTAAACGAAGGGTTTCGAGTTCGAGTACTGAGTGAATTTTATTTTTTCTGTTTTTTTTTTTTCATTTTTATTATGTTGTAATTATTTTGTCAAAATTCTAGTTATATTTTGACAAATGTTGTATTTAATTTTTAAGAGCGTAAATTTAATAATTATCTTATTATATGATTAACAGACGATAAATTATTTTAAAAATATCGTTGTTCATTTTGCCGTGATTACTACAAAGTAAAATTTGTCCTACACACTCAGCATACCGCCTTCACTTATTATATACCTGCGAAACCCTGAAATGTGTGAATATTCACACTTCACATCAATTTTTTTTATTTCGGTCTTTTGTGGGCTATTTATTGTTGCAGTTTTAATGTTATTCCCCCAACAAAAAACGCCCGTTAGGCTCACACGAAACTGCAATATGCAAATTACATAATTTGGAGAGTGAACCTTGTTACGTTGAATTTCGTTGTGCAATTTTTTTTTATTCGCCCGATTTATTTATGGGGTGTACAAAGAACGTATAATCTTCATACTAACTCATTGTAAGTTCGAATGGATTGTCCGAATCAAGCCTTGAACTTAGAATCAGGTTTCAAACATTGGTCCGGCGAAATATTTCTATAGATTTTTTTTTAGGGGAATAATTTTTGCGTAACGTTAATTTGGATAAGGTATTATAGCAATTGTTAACATAGGTCAACACTTTTGGCCCTTGTTAAAGAGGCTTTTGTTAAAATAAATGTTCGTAAATCGCCGAGTGTTATATTTTTGGTAACCAAGTTTTTGTGGAGACAGATTTGTCAAGAAATTAAGCGTTTAAATCACAAACTAATTTCTAAAAATTGAAGACATTTTATTTGAACAGTTTAGTAAAGTTTAACTCACGAAATAAACCTTATAAACGGCACCTAATGCTGGGAATATTTCATATAAAGTATTTGAAAAAGTGTTTCAATTACTTTCTGGTATTTGAAATATTGTATTTCAAATACTTCAAGAAAATGCTCTTGGTATTAGTATTTGATATTTGTTATCTGAAAATTATTTCAAAAGTAATTAAAAGTATTTCAAATATTTCCTAATACATACTTCAAACATTTCTCTAAATTTCAAATATTTTCCTAGTATTTCAAAAATTTCAAATATTTCCTTAGTATTTCAGATATTTTCTTATTTAAATATTTCCTAGTATTTAAAATATTTTCCTAGTATTTCCAATATTTTCTTAGTAAATATTTCAAATATATCTTTAGTATTTCAGATATTTTCTTATTATTTTAAATATTTCCCTAGTACATATAGACTGTGTTTTTGGTTTCAGCGGAACTAGATTTTGAATTCTAGTAACTGTTAACGTTAGATTGAAGCTTTTGTACATTTTGTTTAGCAAAAGCCAACTTCAAACATTAAAAAAATACCTTGTAACGACTAAAGAAAATTTAAATTCCATTTGGTTCCGCTTAAAGGTTTGGAGTAGTCTATATTTCAAAATTCCTCTAGTATTTCAAATATTTCTCAGTTATTTCAAATATTTCCTAGTATTTCCAATATTTCCCTATTATTTCCAACATTTTCCTAGTACATATTTCAAATATTTCCCTAGAACATATTTCAAATATTTCCTAGTATTTCAAATAATTCCTTATTATTTCAAATATTTCCTAGTATTTCTAATATTTTCTTATTATTTCACATACATCCCTGTTATTTCAAATATTTCCCTAGTATTTCAATTATTTCCCTATCATTTCAAATATTTCCTAGTATTTCAAATATTTCCCTAGTATTTCAATATTTCTCTATTATTTCAAATATTCCGTATTATTCCAAATATTTCCCTGTTATTTCAAACATTTCCCTGTTATTTCAAACATTTCCCTAGTACATATTTCAAATATATTCTAGTATTTCAAATATTTCTCTAGTATTTCAAATATTTCCTATATTATTTCAAATATTTCCTTGTTCTTTCAAATATTTTTCTAGTAAATATTTCAAATGTTTCCTAGTATTTCTAATATTTTCTTATTATTTCACATATTTCTCTAGTACAGATTTCAAATATATCCCTCTTATTTTAAATATTTCCGTAGTATTTCAATTATTTCCCCATTATTTCAAATATTTCCTAGTATTTCAAATATTTCCTAGTATTTCAAATAATTCCCTATTATTTCAAACAATTCAATATTTCAAATATTTCCTTAGAAAATTTTTCAAATTCATTGAAATACATTATTTTAAATACTTTTTAAAAGGATTTGATATTTCAAATACTTTTTATCAATGATGACTAATAGTATTTGTTATTTCAAATACCTTCATCGGTATTTGGTATTTGAAATACTTTTACTGAGTATTTCGCGTAGCTCTATCCAGAGCGGCAGTAAGGAAAACTTGCGCTAGGGGCAAAGCCGTGTTTTGGCGCCCTTGGCAAATAAAAACATGGTTCTCACCTCCAAAATTTAAGTGATGAGCAACTAAAAAATAAAGGTCCTCACCACCTAAAGTCCAAGTGACAAGCAAAAAAATTTAAATGTTGAGCAAAAAAAAAGGTTCTCGCCTTTGAAATGGCGCCCCTTAGCCAAGCCCGTCAGCGCCCTTTTCCTTAGTACGCCCAGGCCCCCCCCCTTACTGTGGCTCTGGCTTTATCAGTGACCGTCCACGTTCTGTAATACCACCATGAACATTCACACTAATTTTTTAATAAATATTATTGACCTTTAACTTAATGTTAACAATGAAATTAATGTTATTTATTTTGTTTTAGTGTATGCAGTGGCCACAGCAGGTGCTGGCATCACCAGCACCCTGTCACTGCTCGTTAGTGACCCCCAGGATGTAGTGACACCACGTGGACAGCCGGCATCGCTCCATTGCCGCGTGGATAACTCCCTCGCCGGCGGGTATCGAGTTCAGTGGCTATACACACCTTCAGGCTCATCCGAAACCATTTTACTCACCAATGACACCTGGAGAACGGTTATGAATAATGGAACGTTACATATGAAAAAGGTTCCAGGGAAAAAAATCGGAAATTTGGATGGAGAATATAGGTGTCTTGTGAAAAATAAAATTGGGAGTATTTTGAGCAGACCTGCTAAATTTCAAGTTGCAAGTAAGTATATTTTTAACAAAACAATATTAATGTTATATAAAAAATCAACTGTGGCCACCACAGGACCGACCGCCATCACAAAGTACTTGTATAAAATACATTCTAGCAGCAGAGTAGTTATTATTGTAAAAGACAATAACGTATTATATTACGTTGACAATTTCATAATGTGTATTTATAATTTAGGTAACCTAATCTGTCTCATTTTGTAATACGTAACTAATAGGGAAAGTTCATTTTTTATGTTGTTTATTGACAATACATTTATAAAATTATCATAGTATTGGTTCACACGGATACGCCAAAGTCTGTTTACACCACAACATCACCAAAGTAACCAGATCTAGTTTCGTATTACAAATTGAGACGGATTATAATAGCCTATAATCCTATAATTTTTTTAAACAAAATTTAAATAATTTGTGAAAATTATGTCACGATAAAATTTAAAATAAAAAATCCTAGCGTTTTTTTTTTTCCTGCATTTGCTTCTTATCAGGTCTTCATTACATTAATAAGTAAAATATTGATATAATCTGTCTCAAATTGTAATACGAAACTAGATCTGGTTACTTTGGTGACTGTTGTGGTGTAATCAGACTTTGGCGTATCCGTGTGAATCAATACTATGTTAATATTATAAATTTATTGTCAATATACAACATAAAAAATGAACTTTACTTGTTAGTTCCGTATTACAAAATGAGACAGATAATAAATTGCTTTATTTTTTGAAATTTCAAAAACGTATTTCTATGTTACTACTATAAACGATATATTCCTTTTTGGTACCTTAAAAACAAAAAAATTAAGTAATTCAAACAATAGGTTGAATTTTAATTTCAAAAAAAGACACTATCTTAGCCAGAAATACAAAAAATCCATAATATTATGTCATAATTTAGCTTTGAATTAAAAAAATAATTAATTATGTCAAAAACACAAAAACTGCATTATATTGGTTTATATTAATGTACATTACTTATTTTTTTTTCAGATTTTTAGTTTAACCACTATGGGTTAAAAGGGTGCGGGACAGAAATTTATTTGGAACATTTTTGGAAAAACTCGTGTTAAAATTAAAAAATTCTAAAAAACTACTTTCCGTTCTTATACTACGTCTCAAGAGCTCTCTTTTGATATCACACAATAAATTTCAAGAAATATTTTTTAAACGACACAAAAAAATCGATATTTTTCGAAAAACTAATCTAATCAAAAATTCATGTATTCCCATTATCATAACTATTCCGGTTCCTATCAATGTACAGGCTATTCCAAACCATTGCGCGGAACTAACTGGAATTTTCATTTTTGTAAGTTGTCATTAACTATTTTTTTATATATTGAAGTTGGCTTTTCCTGAACAAAATTATCAAAAGTTTAAATCAATCTGTAAAAATTACTAGATTTGAAAATCTAATTCCGTCTAATAGTTTGGAATAGACTTTACATCATGGAGATTTTTTAGATCAACCCCTCTGGGAGACAATAGTAGTTCTACAGATTTGGCGAAAATCCAATAAAAAACTTGATTTTTCAAAAATAAAAATATATTTTTTTAAAATATAGGCTAATGCGCAAAAAGCCTTTGTTGCTATGCGTCAAAAATTTTAACAAAATATAGGCTATTCCATACGATAAAGGCCTTATCACACTAGAGTTATTATTCAAGTCTAAACTTGGAAAATTAATGTCTTTGCATTCGAATCGAAGTCTGGTGTGTGTAATAGCATGACAAAAAACCTAGGTCTTTAAGTCTGAGCAAATACAGATCAAGTGAGATGTGTGTATTGTTAACGTTATGTACGCAGACGCAAGTTACTTTTCCCTGTTTCGCGTGTGGTAGCTGAAGACGTGAAGACTTGAATCCTGGATAAAGACTTACAAAATAAAATTTCGATAGCGTTCTAGTGTGATACGCCCTTAAGGCGGAACTAGATTTTGAAATCTAGTTACTTTCATCTTTTGAATCGTTCATTTTTGCCGTTTTGTTTAAGCTTTGTATATCATACTTACAATAAACATTTTTTGGTTAAGGTTAATATCATTTTAAAATGTAATTTTCTTTATATTTTGATTTTTTGTTTCATTCTTAATACAAATTACCTATTTATTTATTTTTTTGTCCTTAAAATATGCAAAAAAGTATTTTATTTTAGTCATAAGTCCTTCGTTCCCATGGTTTAACTGTTGGAATTTTAAATTAATGCATACCAAACGTCAAAAATGAAATAACCCAAGCAAGGTCCCTTCTCGTGACAATTTAAAAGAACGAAATTCCCATTTTGTTCCGCCTAAACGTTTGGAATAGCCTGTACTTTAACAAATTTTGCATAGTTTATAACAAATAAGAACATTTTTTAGATAAATGCAGTTAAGAAACAAAAAAACATGTTACAAAATGACAAAAATCGCTTCGAATTTCCTGTCAGTTGAATAAAATTCGTACAAAAAATGTCATCTGTTTCAAAAAAATATACAGTTGTAAAATGCAGACAAAAATTATCATAAATATTATAATTTTGACAGCCGAAATAGTCTAGCCTTGAAAATATTGCATCTTATGGATACATATATGCATTACTTGCAGTAATAAATAATTTAAAATACATGTTTTATTTCTTATTTGAATAACTTGTGACTACAGATGGTATCTCTACTAAATTAATATTTAGATATGGAAATAATTAGTTTTAGAATCGCAAAATTCGGAAGCATTGAAATTTTCAACAGCAATTTCTATTATAAATTATGTTTAATTATAAATTAATTTTAATACAAATTAGAATAATAAGAACGGATATATTAATTATTATAATTATTGAATTAAAAACTACTGATAGGCAAAATTTAGACATCAAAATTCAAATTTTAATTTGTTCCACTGTTTTTGATTTTGTAATAATTAAGTTTTCTTTTGTTTCAGCTATTGCGCGTTCATTTAATATACAACCAGAAGACAAGGATATAGAATCTGGTCAACCTTTATTTTTACCATGTGCAATCCAGTCTACACCCTCTGCTGTGGTTCACTGGATTCGTGATGGCAACCCTCTACCTCAAAACATTAGGTAACTATCTCTATCTCTATGTACTAGGGACATTCAATAATTAAAGTGACAAATTGATTTAGAAAAAAAAAATAAACGGTTTGTAGGAGGAGTTTGGTACTTTCACGACTTTAGGCTGGCATCACTGGGATGATCTGAGAACACCTGACGGATGAAAATTGTTTTGCTTATAAACTCAAAATTGCATATAACGATGGCGTGTCCGCTTTAACAACGTTCAGTGATCCGGTTTTTGTTTTCTGAAGCTGATAAACCAGCTAAAATCTTTTCTCGAATGATTTTACAGTATGGTGAAAGTTGTATGAATCGCAGAAATTTTTATAAGTGGGTAGAACAGTTCTAAAATTGTCCAACATCAGTGACTGCCGAGCAACGTCTTGGCCGGCCAGTTGAACTCCTTCACTTGAAACCCGCATTGACGACATTATTCGTGAAGACCGACGTATTACTGTTGAAGATATAGCAAAAAAAGTTGCAGTAAGTGTTGGCACAGTTTATCATGTTATCATTGACAAGCTCAAGTACAGCAAAACAAGTGCAAGGTGGGTCCCGAAACAGTTAACGCAACAACACGAGGAAACAATTCAAAGTGTGTACAGATTGAAAGAACGCTATGAAAGGGAAGGTGACCCCTTTCTAAACAAGATTTTAACGTGTGATGAAACTTGGGTTCACCATTTTGAACCAGAATCCAAAAGACAAAGCATGGAATGGAAGCACATCAGCTCACCTGTCCGAAAGAAATTCAGAACGCAAGCATCTGCGGGAAAAGTCATGTTGACCGTCTTTTGGGATGCCCGAAGTGTCGATTTTTGTGATTATTTGGAAGATCAGCGTACAATAAACAGTGCTTACTACTCAGGACATGCTGATGAACAAAGTAAAGCAAGTAATGAGAGAATAACGTCGCGGATCTCAAAGAAAATGCGTGATATTTCTCCACGACAATGCTCGCCCTCATACCGCCAAGCTGACTCAAGAAACCATTGAAAAAAATGGGTTGGGAGATACTACCTCATCTACCTACAGTCCAGGTTTGGCTCCCTCTGATTTTCATTTGTTTGGTCCACTCAAGGAGGAATTACGTGCAAAAAAGTTCAGCGACAACGAGGAAGTCAAAGAATTTGTGGGAAACTGTTTCAAACAACAAGACAAAGATTTCTTTGCATCAGGTATAAAAAAAACTAGTTCATCGTTGGGACAAGTGTATTAATATTCATGGGGATTATGTTGAGAAGTAGTAAAAGTCTCATTTTGTAAAAATGCAGTTTTTTTTTTTCTACACCAATTTGTCTCTTTAATTATTGAACGTCCCTCGTATATAAAAGAGGAAAATTGTTTGTTTGTTCGCTATACATTCTTAGGCCGTTTAACCGATTTAGACCAAAATTTGCACAGTTATTCTTTAGAACCCTGCTGAATTAAGGCTGCGTATAACCCCCGGAGGTTACTAGTTTCTTATACAAAACTAACAATCTGAAATAAAATTAGTATCAACCTATACATCAAATTTTGCACCGAATTTGTATCTATCTAATATGATAGTTTTAATTGTAGAAACATTTATTGTAAAAATATTATCGCTCAATAACTTAAAAATAGACATCAGCGATATTGTTCTGTAATTTTTTAAATATATTTGTGGGTTTCGAATAACTTTTATATTTATATAGTTTTGTGTAGAAATGTTCAAATAATACGTCAATTTTTTTTTCGACTTGATTACTTATAGTTTAGAGCCTTCGTCGAAAAATATTATACTTAAAGATAATAGAATGCCACTTGGTACACGTATTCTTCACGAAAAATAAATCATTTTTACCCGTAACACAAATTTTAAAAACCGCGGCAGATACAAGAGGGCGGCAAAAATAGATTACCAAGTACAATAACTATAAGTAATTTTCACAATACAACAAAATAGCTAGAATCATATTTGTAGAATGAAGCTTTAGGTACAATTTGCCGCATCGTACGCAAATATGCGTCGATTGGTTTACAAGATGGCGTCTATAATGCAATTTGCTTATTTACAACTACCTAACAGTTTTTTCTACAATTAAAAATATCCTATTAGATAGATAAAAATTCGCTTCAAATTTTGATATATAGATTGTTATTAATTTTATTTCCGATTATTAGTTTTGTATAAGAAACTATTGAGGACTATAGGGTTGTGCGCCGCCTTAACGGTGCAAAAAACAACCGTTTTTTAAATGATGTATATGTTTTTAGGGCCTACGGACGGAAATAAGTCGCAAAAAATCTTGCGAGCAGAACATTAAAATCGTTACGACGGCTAAACTGTAAGAGACATATCGAAAATATATATGACTCACTTTTAAGTTTTAATATTACTACTTAAAAGTCTGCGAGAGCATATATCGCAGGTCAATAGATAACTCACAATTATTATTTATAAGTTTTCATTTTCGGCGAAAATTATAACGCTCAGTTTGTTGTGGAATATTGTCGTTACCTTTAAAGATTTACGAAGAAAAACTACTTTAATGGCAAGAGTATTTGCTAACGAAAAAAAAAAAAAAAAAAAGCACCTTGACCCATGTACCTATCGTTTATAGATCAGAAGTAATCACAGAAATAACATCACAATAAATAAATTAATCTGATGCGTGTATTGGTAGATGCTGGTCAGTCTGATCGTTAGGCGGTAGAGTGGGGTGCCGGTGGGTTAACAATACTGCTGGTTGAAAAATTCAAGTTGTGCTTCGTTGAAGTAAATTTAAAATTGTGTTTTGATTTTTTGTTATTTGTATATTATTGTATTGATTGTATTAAATACTAACGAACCTTTCCTTCAATATTGTGTTTCATTGCACTAGATATTTTGCTTATCATTTCTTATATTTGTTTTTGACATGCGCAATAGAATTTCCGGCTAAGCAACAATGAAACCGTTAAAAGTAAAAATATTGTTACTGCCGAATGAGTACTGTTTACACGTTACACGTACCAATTGATGAGAGATCGTATATTGTTAAAACTCTACATGAAACTATTTTGATAAATTGAACGTTCTTAAATTAAATAACTAAAATCGAAGGTAACTTTTGTTGGTATTTAATCCATCATTGAAATAATTTGAATTTTTTGATTTTACAGCAATTATTTATTTTTCTGAATTAAAATATTTTTGATAAATTATTATTTTTCTCCCGAGCATCGCCGGGTATGTCTGCTAGTAACAAATAAGCGAACTGAAAAGTGATCTTATGGATTCTTAAGCTAATTTATTTTGTTTTATATTTTCAGATATGTTTCTCTCCCTAGTGGAGGATTACTTATAACAACAATTCAGCCTAGCGACGCTGGATCTTATAGGTAAGTTAATATGAAATGAATAAGAAAAAAAGATATTACTAATGACTCCGTCTTTTGTCTTTCTAAAACCTTGTTATTACGGCTTAGTACGAGGGCTACCTTTTAAGTTTTTATAAAAACTAAGAAACAAAAAACAAGTTGGAAATACCAAGCCTTATGCGTGTTTTTTATTTTTTATAGGTGTACTGCAGTAAATGAAATGATGAAATCTAAAAATATTCGTGATAGCGATGAAGCAAAAGTGACTGTAATTTCAACGGCATCTTCTATTAAAGCACCAAAGTTTCTTCCGGTTCAGGAGAAATATAATATAACCGCTGAACTCGGAACAGATTTGCAGCTTTATTGTAGCGCAATTGGATGGCCTAAACCGAACATACGATGGACTTATAGTGAGTATGATCATATTTTATTACTTACTAAAATAAATTTTATATATATTTTAATAACTTATTAAAATATATTTTTACCAAATTTTACGAGTGTTATATATTACTTTTTTTTTCTCAGGTGCAAAGGTTCCGCTAGGAAACTCGAGTGTGCTGTTACTGCGAAATTTGACATTAGAGCATAATGGTACATATACTTGCACAGCTCATAATTCAATAGGACGCATAAGTCAGGTTAGTAACCTTTTCTTCTATAGGGGAAACTTCCTAAATGCCCTGGCATCTGGTGGCGATTTTCGGAAGATACGAGAGTGACATTGTTTTGTTTTGTTCAGTGGAGAAACACGTGTTTTTTTTGTTGTGGATCATAGCAAAAATCGATTCATTTTGTTGTGTGCCGCAATGTAAATCGTGGATAAAGAAGAATCCCAGTTTAGCATTCCATCATTTTCCTAAATCTGAAACAATATCAATTGAAACGACATTTGGAGGTAGAGAAAAAGTGGATCATAGATCTCTATGGATCCAAAAACTAAAAATGGGCAAAAATCCAATCCAGGCATGCGCATTTAATAATAATAATATTGTTATTATCTGTCTCATTTTGTAATACGTAACTAACAGGGAAAGTTCATTTTTTATGTTGTATATTGACAATACATTTATAATATTATCATAGTATTGGTTCGCACGGATACGCAAAAGTCTGTTTACACCACAACAATCACCAAAGTAACCAGATCTAGTTTCGTATTACAAATTGAGACAGATTATATTAACTACAGTCTGTTCCAGACGGTTAAGCGGAATAGATTTTGCAATCTAGTTACTTTCATCGTTTAAATCGTGCCTTTCGGCCGTTTTGTTCAAGCTTTGTAAATCATACTTACAATAAACATTTTTTGGTTAAGGTTAATAGCATTTTAAAATGTAATTTTCTTTATATTTTGATTTTTTGTGTCATTCTTTATACAAATTTCCCATTTATTTATTTTTTTGTCATTAAAATATCTAAAAAAAATATTTAATTTTGACATGTCATTCGTTTCCATGGTTTCATTGTTGGAATTTTAAATTTTGACATCCCAACGTGAAAAATGAAATAACCCAAGCAAGGTCCCTTCTCGTGACAAACTAAAAGAACTAAATTCCCATTTAGTTCCGCTTAACCGTTTGGAACAGACTGTAATTAATAATTAAAAATAATAATATTATTAACAGTCTCGCGGCCAATAAAAAGACAAATACATACAAATTAAACAAATAAAATAAACAATACAAAAAAAATGAACAAATAAGAGTTTGAAATTGTCCTCAATAATACTATACAATTACCGCATTATAAGAAATAACGTTTTAATACATTATTATAAAATAATGTGGTGACAGACTAAATTTGTCTAAGAACAGCTGACCATTTCATATTAAAAGTGTTACCACAGGTAATGAAGTTATGAACAAGCTTGTTCACAGACTTCATTAATCTATCACGCAGGTTAAAAACGTATTTCTGAGGACAGTCATACAAGTACATACATCATTCATTACAAACATTTCACTAGCCCTACAATATTTATGTAACCCATTGATAAGTCTAAATGCATTATTGTAACATGTTAATTTACGTACGCTAGATCGGCTTGTATTAATCCATAATGCAGACGTATAGAAACATCAACAAAATGTATTAAACAAGTATCTGCGTATATTTTTACTGCATTTAGAGAATCGCCGGTTTAACATATTTGCTCTTAGACACAAAGAGCGACATTGTCGATCGACATCTAAACAATCAGAGATTATCGCTAATCACATGACCAAGATAACACACACAGTGATGGCATCCTAAATTTTCAGGAAGTGGTTCTATAAAGTCATGTGATATCTAGGAACCTATTCTGTATTTTTAAGAGTTAAAACAAATCACTTACTTCCATTTATTAAATATAAGGGAAAAAAAAATTAATAACCTATAAAATAAATATTACATTTGCAACACTGCAGGGCACGGCGCACGATTCAAAACTGAAGTCAGAGTAATTCATTTATTTCTAATAATTGTAATAACCGGTTCCCTAAGGTTTCAATAATTTTAAGAAACGGTTCGCGCGAACCGGTCCGATCCGGTAAGATGCCACCACTGAACACACATGGGACACTTTTTTCACATATTCACGGTTGAGCTTAATACTTCTACTAAACTTCATGTCTTAGATCTGGGCTGGAATACGATGAACTCGGTTTTGTTGACGTTGTACACCATTCCTTGTTCCATAGCATAGGATTCACAAATTCCCAATAGTTTTCTCAATCGTTACATTTTATGGAAGTGGTTATTTACGTCCAAGAAACGACTGAAAAAAGGCCCTTACTCCACCCAAAATTTGCCTAAATCATCAGTTGATATATTAAAAGGCTCTTCCACTTTTTTAGGCAGATATTTTTATTTTTTACTAATATATTTACCATATTTTTGTAGATATTATATTGACAGACAGTCAAAAAGAATTAAAAATACAATGAAAAATTTCTTTAGAATATTATTACATATCTTGTACATTGTAGATTATCTTCAAATAAAAAAAAAACACAAAAAAGCTCGTAAAATAGGAAAATACAATTCGTGTTCACTTTCACCATGTAAACAAATACACAAGTAATAGTTTAATGTCACTTTTGAGTGTTCCAGCTTTTGCCGCATATGGTGCTGCGATTTTAAAAGGTTTCTCCTATGCTGTAAAAGATGCAAAAATATCATTTTTTAGAAAGCAAAAAAAAAAAAATTAAGAAAAAAAATTTGTGAAGCACAATAAATTTTATAAAATTATAAGTAACAAATGATTACAAGGCTGAAAAACGTACGAGGGTTGCCTCGTATGTTTCGGGATTGCGCTAAACTAGTGCTGCCATCTGGCAACTTCTGTCGTAAAATTTGACATTTTTGACGGTATACTCAGAACGTTTTGACGTACGAGCGCTATTTGTGTTGTTTACAGTAACTTGAAAAAATTCATCTCGGCTAAAAATGGAATTAAATCGTGAACATTTTCGAGCGATTATTTTGTACAACTTTTGACATGGATTAACTCAACAACAATGCATCGATGAACTTAATTCGACTTTTGGCGATGAAGCACCGTCAAGGACTTACTGTTTATCGATGGTTTGCCGACTTCAATCGTGGCCGTAGTACGCTTAAGGACGAATTTCGTGAAGGTCGTCCAAAATCGGTTGTTGTTCCGGAAAACATTGATGCTGTGCGTGAATTGATACTGCAAGATCGTCATGTGACTTATCGTGAGATTGAGATATCCTTGGGCATTAGTGGGACCAGCATACATTCACTATTGCATGAACATTTAGCTGTCAAAAGGATTTGTTCGCATTGGATACCACATAATTTGACAATCGGAGTGGAAAATGCCTCAATCGGAGTGGAAAAAGTGCTTTGAAAATTGGTTCAAACACATGCAAAAGTGTATTGATCTTCATGGAGAATATTTTGAGAAACAATAAAGCCACTTTTGTTGATAAATAATTGTTTTTGATCGCAAATCCCAAAATATAAAAGGCAACCCTCGTATATTTGGATGAACTTAAACAGAAGTATGCTAGAGTTTGTTATTTATTTATTATTTTATTCATTTGAAGTAAATATGTATTCTATTTAAGTAGATGAGCTGTTTTTGGTGCAAACAAACTATTTTCTCTAGGTCGTATGTTTTTACATGTTCAAAAACGTCATCTTTCGCATTTAATTTAAAAAATATTGATAACAAAGATGCCTTTTTTCCACTTACTAATCAAAAATATTAAAAATGCTGAACTAAAGTAGTCTTATTTCAAAACAAGATGGGGACAGTGTACTTCCATATCAGCAATGAAAGCTGACGTGTGGAAAAAAAAATCTTAAGAGTTAAATTACACATTTTTCTTCCATGATAATAGTTCATCGACTTTATGATTACTAGGTTCTATTTCTAGAAAAAATCTTATCAGGTATATAAAAATATTCCCATAAGAAAATTTTAAATGAAATGGTATTTTTTTTTTTTTACAAAAATATATGGATAATAAAGATTTACAAAACTATGTATATCCATGGCGTGAAATCAGAGCTGTGCCAAACATTATTTCAAATGCCATATATCGATCAAACTATTTGAAGTACTTGGGAAATATTTCAAATACTAGGAAATATTTGAACTACCAGGAAATATTTGAAATATGTACTAGGGAAATACGAGGATGGATCAATAAGTACCCGTGTTAGGAATGAAGACGCAAGTTTTTCACATTTTTTTTGTTTATTACTTTTCAACGTAATCTCCTTTTAGGTAGATACACTTTTCCCAATGTTTTTGCCATTTCTTTAACCTCTCCAAAAAATATGATTTATCAAACTCTTCAAAATACGCTTCTGTCTCGGCGATAACCTCCTCGTTTGAGCAAATAATTAATGAATTGGTGTATTTTAATATTTTTTTTGCTGTTTATAGAACGTCACAAATACATAAAATGGCCGTACTCTCTAGCCATAGACAAATAACAATATTATTTGTCTATTGTTATTTGTCTAAGGCTATTATTTTTAGTTTATTTATAATTTAATTTTAAACTTTCATTTCTTTCCCGCCGTTCCCCCACATTTTTACGTCATACTCCATATGCTCGGTCTTAAAACCCCGAACACATAGAGCGCACTCTAAATGCTCGCTCGATCGCAAAACGAATGCAATTGAGTGTACTCCGAGCGTCAAATCGAACACGTTTGAGTGTACAGAACGTGCTCGGAACGCTCGGAGCGTCAAATCGAATGTACCCATGGGGAACAGATAAAAGTAGCAGGGAGCCAGATCGGGCGAGTATTATGGGTGCGGCAGCAATTCGTAGCGCAGTTAATGAAATTTGGCCTCAACAATTCCGTATGAATGTGCTGCTGCGTTATCATGGCGGAACAGCACCTTTTTTTTAGCCAAATGGAGCCGTGTCTCCTTCAATTTTTTATCGAATCGGCCCAACAATTCACTGTAGTACTGTAGTACTGTCCCGTGATTGTTCTTCCTTTCTGCAAAAAGTCCATGTGGATTATTCCCTTCGAATCCCAAAAAATCGTGGCCATGATCTTTCCGGCCGATGGGACCGCCTTTGCCTTCTTCGGAGCAGATTCACGCGGAAAAATCCATTGTTTTGACTGTCGCTTGGTCTCTGGCGTATAATAATGTATCCAGGTTTCATCAACGGTGACGACTCGACGCAAAAACTCCTGCGAATTTCGGTTAAAGAGGTCCAAACACTGCTTCGACATTGACAGCCCTATTCGCTTGTTGTATCCGTGAGCAATCGCGGCACCCATCGGGCCGACACCTTTTTCATACTTAACTTATCATGTAAAATATTGATTGCCGTTCCGTACGACACACCTACGGCCTCTGCTACTTCGCGCACTTTAGTTCGGCGATCAGCAAGAATCATATCGTGGACCTTTTTAACGATTTCGAGAAACATGATACACGTGCGATACAACTAACTGCCAAATAAAAACTAACCTATGAATCAGTTTGAAATTTAGTATGGTGTCGTTTGACAGATGGCAGAACACGACGGTAATGCCAACTTCCTTCAACAACGCCACCTGTCTTCAAACACGGGTACTTATTGATCCACCCTCGTATTTGAAATACTAGGAAACATTTGAAATATGTACTAGTACTAGCCTTTTTTTTTCATCACTGCGATCAGTCTTCTTTTTTTTTATTTAGTTAAGGATGGGGGTGCAAGACTAGTACTTTGCCTCGGGCGCAGAAATACCTTTGTTTGGCTCTGCTAGAGAAATATTTGTATTACTAGAAAATATTTGAGTTAATAGGGAAATATTTGAAATAATGGAGAAATATTTGAAATACTTCTATACTGACATATTCAGACAAAAAATAACAAATACAACGGAGAAAGTATTTGCAAATCCAAATACCAAGAGCATTTTTTGAAGATATCTCCATATTTATAGTTTCTTTGTTTACCTTGCTCTGTTGAATGTTAAATCTCTACAGGTATCTTATATACTATCTAGATCTTCTATTAGCTGGTCTTGCCATCTTTTGCGAGGCTACAGGTCGATGAATGTTCCTTTTTTAGGGTTTTGTAGGTATGACCAAAAATCCCTTATACCGTCATTTTGTCGTCTGTCTGTGTGTCTGTTTGTCTGTCTGTCTGTCTGTTCGGTAAAAATTGTAGCCAAACGGCTAAACCTAGAGAGTTTAAATTTGGCATGCTTATACAACTCTTTGACCCGCACATAGGAAAAATACTAAAACATCTAAAAAACATATCCCCCTAAAAATATAAACAAATATGTGCTCATCGAAAAAAAAATTTTTTTTTATAATTCTGAGTAGGGTATCAAATGAAAGCCCTTAGTACGTGGATTAACGATCAAATTTTTATTTTTGCAAAATAAATTATTTTGAAGCGATTTTTGCTAAAATTGTGCAAAAAAAAATTGTCCCGCACCCTGTAGCCCAGATGGTTTAAACTAAAAATCTGAAAAAATTCTAAGTAATGTACATTGGTGTGAACCGGAATAGTATAACAGGAATTTTTGATCAGATTATCTTTTCGGAAAATAACGCATTTTTTGTATTTTTTTGATGATGAAGTAAAATATTTAATTCCTTATGTAAGACTGTAAATCAACAAGCTTCGGTGGCTCAGTCGCTAGCGATCTGGCTTCCCAATTTAAAAACCGTTCAGAAAAGGTTCGCTTACTGGACAAATTTATTTTTTGTTTTTTTTTTTTTTTTCATTTTTATTTGGTTAAATTATTTTGTCAAAATTCTAGTTATAGTTTGACAAATGTTGCATTTAATTTTTAAAAGCGTAAATTTAATATCCAGTTGAAATTACATTTTCTTCTATCTTGTCATGTATACGAAACCAGAGGGGCGGAGCCATATTTAAAACAACGGAAGCCAATAGGCGCAATTTTCAAAATCTTAATGAACCTTGCTACATAAAAAAAAAATACTGTACATATTTAGAAACCTAAATAATGGTATTAGGTATTCGTATTAAAATTAACAAAAGAATATTTTAACATAAAATTTGTTTTTAAAGCTCTTAGATTAACAGACGATAAATTATTTTAAAAATATCGTGCATTTTGCCATGATTACTACAAAGCAAAATTTGTCCTACACACTCAGCCTTCTCTTATTATATACCTGCGAAACCCTGCAATGTGTGAACATTCACACTTCACTTACATTTTTTTCTAAATCCTCTACCATTCAAATGCATTCAAAACTTGTATAATTCAAATATTTTTTATTTTGTTACAGGATTACAATGTGGAGATAGTCCAGACTCCATATTTTACGAGAACACCTATTTCTCAATATTTTCCTTCAGCTAAAACAGTACGTGTTGATTGTTTGGCCGAAGGCATACCAACTCCTGAAATAACTTGGTTAAAAGACGGTTCCCCTGTAGAATTAGGGGGAAGAATAAACTATAAAAAATCTCAAAATGCAGAAAAAATGTTAGTTTTAAGTCACACATTCACTACAGACTCAGGTAAATTATTTATAATTAATTTTATTTTGTTAAAACTGATGTTAAATTTGTTTTTAGGAATATACCAGTGTATAGCGACTAATAAAGTTGGGCAGGTTTGGTCGGCTGCCCAATTGGTTGCAAATGTATCCGATAATAGACCACCACCACCCCAGAATGTTCGATGCAGACCGTATGATAGTACAAGTATATGTTTGCAGTGGGATCCTCCCCCAAATATTAATATTTCGGCTTACAGCGTTCATTCTTTTCACGCAGGTAGCAGTTGGAATTACCAAATAATATATTTTAACACTTTGTCCGCGAGCAATCATATACACACCGGCAAATTTAAAGGAACAGACATAAAAATCTAATTATTTTCTCTGTAGTGTACATATTGTTGATATCTCTCAGGTAATCTTCTAGTACAGGGGTTCTTAAACTTATGTAGTCCGAGGACCCCCTCTTGAACAACATTATTTTTTGCGGACCCCATCCCTATCCTAGGCATTTTAACATTTTCTGAGTTAGAAAAATTCATTTTATAATAAATTAATATGGTACTACAATGAAACTTGCTAATAATAAAGGTTAGAACAATTATTACTGATTAAATACTCAGTAACAATTGTCAACCTTTAAATACAGGTTTACAATTGTTTAAGTTAATTTTTAGTCATGGCTCACTATTCTTTTTTCGACTAGGTGTATAAAAATGTGCCCGCCATTTTACTTTTTAATAATGTAACATATGGATTATTTTACATGATTGTAAAGCAAATTTGATGTACTTTTCAAATTTGTAAAAAAATGTAGTATGTTCCGTTTGAAATTTCAAAGTTGATATTAATTACTAATAAACCCGTCATCAAGTAGCTTACATGTTGCTGTATAAATCATGTTATATGTCCACTAAAATATAACACCCTATATAAGGGAGGTATTGTGATCATACCGATTTTGACATTTCGAGATTTCGATGGATCTCCACGAATTGATGTCCCTACATAACGTTTTGACTATTTTTAGCATGATCATATTTAAGCTTTTGACATCAATGGCACGAATTGATCAACTTTTGGTAAAAATTGGCTAACTAGAAATGGGAGTATACTCGTGTCGATTTTAAGATTTTTACGAATATTTCACAACAGAGAAATATTTCGAAAAAAATTAAAGTTGCTATAAAAGCAATTACTCAATACGCTCTGGGGAGTGGGGTAGAAACTAGCCATTTTTCCCTTCCCGCATACAATGTGCGAAGTCAAAAATAAATATCACTATTTACTATTTTATATATTTAATTTTAAAAGTGACGTACCTACTTTCGTTTAATTTTTAATATTTTTTACAGGCCTAGGACCTGATTTAGTTACAAATCGTACGTACCATTTAGCTCAGAGATTACATCCGAATACAAATTATAGTTTTTATATTAGAGTTTACTCACGAGTCGCAAGTGATCATTCAAAAAATATTACTTGTCAAACAGGTAAGTACACTTTTGAATTTAAACTTAACATTTTTGTAAATTGTTAATTTTGTTTTTAGTTGTAACTGGTTCCCGTACAGTTAATGTAACGGCTCTAAGCAGTACAATATTACGAATTGAATGGAACACACTAAGTAGTGATACCCCATGTGGAGGAGTAGCAGAGTACAAATTACAATGGCGTAAAAAAGGAGACGGTTATAATTTAAGTGAAAACGTCAGAAATAACTACCATATTATTAGAGGTAAAATATTAGGATGTTCCATTGAGAGTCGCTGTTTTCTTGTGTTTTTTAGTATTTATTTCAATAATAAAATGCGTGAATACATTAATCAAAGTATTTGCCCTCGAAAGCTACGACTTTTTTCTACTTTTTTTGGCAGAAGTTGAATTCCGCGACGAAAGAATGGTCTGTCTTTTGAGCCAATCCATTCAACAACCCAATTTTTTACTTCTCCGTAGTTACAGAAAAGTGCATCTTCCAAAGCATCGATTGGAGTTGGAGTTGAGAGCTCGGGGCCAGGTCCGGTGAATACGGTAGATGCAGAAGAACCTCCCATTCGAGCCACATCAGTGTTTCAAGGCAGAGCAACATGGGGCTAAAGCCTGTAACAGAATGCACAGCGCGCTACGCCGTCATTTGCGACGGCGTTGCGTTAGCGCCGTTGAGAACGCCGTTGAGAACGCCGTTGAATTTTCGCCTGCACACAATGCAATCATTTTTAACGCCGTCAAAGTGTCACGTGACAACCTATATCTGTGTTTATACGTGCGCTTTCTTTTATTAAAAGTATAATGGATGATGAAGGCTTGTGTGTGATGTTATTTATGTTGTATGCAAGTTATTTATACATACAAACACTTTACCATTCAGTTAAAACTGAGGTTAGGTGTTCTGCGGCAACGTTCAACGGCGTCAAAAGTTCGAAGTTGACGAACATTCAGTATCAACGGCGTTCGAACGCCGCTAGGACGTTACACATTCTGTGCATTTGCGTACGACAGCTTGGTTTTAACTTTCTTCTGACAGATAGCGCCGTCCGAACGCCGTCAACGCGCCGTAGAACTCGTTGCATTCTGTTCCCCACTTAAGCATTGTCATGGAGAAGAACCACTTTCCGGCGATTTGATGCAATGGTCGTTTTCGCATCAAATTATCATTCATACTCTCCAATTGTTGTCGATAACGTTCGGTGATTGTTTCATTTGGTTTTAACTGCTCATAATACACCTTCCATATTCCACCAAATAGACAGCATTGATTTGTTACCGTGGATATTTCGCTTTGGTGTCGACGTTGATGTTTGACAAAGAACAATGATTTCTTGCGTTTCGGGATGTCGAAATAGATCACTTTTTCATCGGCAGTCATGATACGCCACAAAAAACTCTTTTTTATTTCGTTCCATTTTCGGTTTAGGTTCGTCTAAAAATTCCGGTTCAGTCCCGGTTCGGTTCCGGTTCGAATAACAAGTTAAAATCGAGTCTAACGGCATTTAATTACCGGTATAAATTTTGGTTTAAGTTCATGTTTTTCAATTATAAAATTGAAAATACAAAAGAAATAGAACAATTAAAAACTGATTATTTTATTGTCAAAAACGAAAACAAAATACAATTTAGGAACATAGAAATGAAAATACAAAGACATATTGCACGTAAATAAAATAAAATTCTAACAAATCAGGAGGAGATTACAAAAATAATTAATAAGACACAGGGCCGGATTAAGGGGGTGTCAGACAGTCAGTTGCCTGGGGCGCAAGATGCAAGGAGTGCTGAAAATTTTGATTGAAGACTTATTTTTTGCTCAACAAATATTTTTGACAGCAATGAACAACTTAATTTTCAGCGCCCCTTAAAATTTGGGTTCAGCTGACTAGTAACTTCAACTTAATTTTTGCGTAATTATGCACATCTGAGGGCGCCATATAAAGATTCTGCCCGGGGCGCGGAAATACTGTTGTCGGACCCTGATTCAGTTTTTTTTTTTTTTTTTTTTTTAATTTAATGGCCTTTGCTGCTGTGGCAATTAGCCAGGACAAATTTTATTTTTAGAAAATTTCCATGCCTGAACGGGATTCGAACCCGAGACCTTTGCAACGCAGAGCGCATGTGTTACCACTACGCTACGCCGGTCGGCCTGATTCACAGTTCATATAATAATAATTATAGAGACGAAAAATGTTAATAAACAATAATAAATAATATGAACTTTCCTTTTATAAGAATAATAAATAATAAGATTGTAAAATCGCAATATTATAAAGAAGATTTTTTTTTACAAATATAACAAATAATCACAGTACATTTAGTTGAAAAAAATAATATATGAAATGAAAATAAAATTAAAAATCAATGTTTAATCGACAAATTTTTTCTTCAAATTTGCTTCTGATAGATTCATTATTTTATCAGTATAAGTTTTAGTAGTAAGAAAGCGATTAAATAATAAATGGAAAAAAAAATGATCCGAAATTAACCATTAACATTTTGTTCCGGTTTTTAAACGGAGCAATTTTATGTTTCGGTTCTGTTAAAAATTCCGGTTAATTTCGATATTCGGGTCGGTTCCGGTTCGACTCTACTCGCAAGCAAATAAATCGAGATGTTTAACCGATTAGCATGACATTTTCGGTCAATTGATATGGCAGCCACCCTTCTTTCTGGATCTTTCCCATGGCTTGTTAACGTTGTGAAATGATTTATCGACAGAGCTGTTGAGTGTTTGTGCAGGGCTTTCTTCCAATAGACCTTGCAGTTGTTCATAGAAATTTTTCAATTGACCTGGCCGTTGTTTGTTGTAAACAATCATCACTTTTGAATCGTCGGAACTAATATCTACATGCTGTGTCCGATGGAGTACATTCACCATAAGTTTTCACAAGCAATCGATGAACTTCAGCTGCACTTTTTTTCAAATCAAAGTACGTTTCGAAAAAATAATTTATCACGTTCCATTTTCGATTTTAGAAAAGCACTTGTGTAAACGAATGATGGGGTCTGATGAGTGAATTTTAGTAGGTTCACATTTCAAAAATATGTAAGAAATATCTGTCACTTCCACAGCATACGCACCTAAAGTCAAGTACACTTAAACAGCGGCTTTCTAATCTATTAACATAACAAAAATTTAAATTTGATTTTAATTATTTTCTGTGTTAGGTTTAATTCCGAATGAAAATTATGAAATGAGAGTACAAACTTCTTTAACTGAAGATGAGGAGCTTCCGTGGACAAATTTTACAATGCCAAATATTAATACACAATCTTCGACTCAGAGAAGTCTATTAAATGAAACTGAGATAAAACATTCGAACAGAGTTTTATCTCCGGTGTTGTTAGAAGCAGTTCCATCCTCTTCAAGAAGTATTAGTTTATCCTGGAAAGATCCTAGGGCTCCCGAAGAAAAATTAGCTGGATATTATATGATCTGTTTTGCTGAAGTTAAGACCCAGCAAAGTTGTGAAAATGGACCTAATATTATTAAAAGGTAAATTTTTAATTGTGATATTTGATCATTATCTACCAGCCGATGTCTAATATTGTTGCTCCTCATAGTTTCTGTCTACATAGTCGACATAGACTACATATATTACATTGTCTACGCGATGTTTACATGTAAAGTAGACAAACACAAAAAAACGCGTTGAAGCCTATCTATTGTATTTACTTTTCCCTTAAATCTAATATAAATAATAGACAAAATAAAATGTCCCTGTCTTTAATATTCTCTCCGTCCGAAAATATGGTATACATTTCTTAAGAAATGTGGGATCAACTAAAGCAGGGGTACTCAACCTTTTCATACCTACCGCCCACTTAAGCATCTCTATTGGTAGAAAAATTTTCATACCGCCCACCTGCTGTATAATAATAATAACTTACCAAATACTTTCGCAAAATTTAGCTGCAAAAATCCTTGTGAAACAATTTACTGCATCATCTCTTATTATTAAACACAACAAATATACATGCACCAAAACGTGGCAACGTTGGATGTCACAAAGTACCCTGTGTAACACAGTAGCCACACTTCCCTTACCCGTAATTTTTGAGTAGAGGTTCAATGAAAACATGTAGTTAAATTTATCTTTTTATTTATACTTTGCATACCTAGAAGTATGAAGTCTATTGAAATTACATTTAGTTAATTAAATTATTAATGAGATTCTTCAGGCTGATGCTGCGAAACTAAATATTGGATATCTGGTTCAATTATTGTAAGGAACAAACGAAGGTCTCCTTTTTCGGAAATATTCAGACGGTTTCTTTCTTTGGTCATAAAAAATTTCCATTTTAATGTTTTTAAAACGTCAATTGAATTTAAAAAAAAAAACGGAAAGTAGCCAGTTTTGGACAAAACCCCTACCGTCCACCAAAATATTCCTACCGCCCACTAGTGGGCGATAGGAACCAGGTTGAGTACCACTGAACTAAAGTAATATTATCTTTATCTTTTTTGTTTTTATTTTTAACTAAGTGGTTGATAGGCAACTAATAAACAAATGGCGCGCAAATAGTTGTGTATATGTCAAAAGTAATTCACAAAAAAAAAAAACGCGTAAATTAAAGTGACACCCGCGGTCTAACAAACTGGCGATTTTTGATCAAAATTATGTTGAATTTCAAGGAAGAAGTTCCAAATCGACTTAAGGCTGCGTATAACCCTCAGAGCTTACCAATTTCTTATACAAAACTAACAATCTGATATAAAATTAGTATCAATCTATACATCAAATTTAGCAGTGAATTTTTATCTATCTAATAGGATATTTTTAATTATTGAAACATTTTTTGTAAAAATATTATCGCTCAATAACTTAATAATTGACATCAGCAACATTGTTCTGTAATTTTTTAATCATATTTATGGGTTTCAAATAACTTTTATTTTTATATAGTTTTGTGTAGAAATGTTCAAATAATACGTCAACATTTTTTTCGACTTGATTACTTATAGTTTAGAACCCTCGCCGAAAAATATTATACTTGATGATAATGGATTGCCACTTGCTACACGCATTTTTCACAAAAGTTAAATCATTTTTACCAGTAACACTTATTTTGAGTACCGCGGCAGATTCAAGATGGCGGCAAATATAGACTACCAAGTACAATAACTATAAGTAGTTTTCACAATAGAACAAAACAGCTAAAATCCTTTTTGTAAAATGAAGCTTTAGCTACAATTTTCCGCATCGTACGCTAATATGCGTCGATTAGTTTATAAGATGGCGTCTATAATGCAATTTGCTTATTTACAATTATATAACAGTTTTTTCTACAATTTAAAATATCCTATTAGATAGATAAAAATTCGCTGCAAATTTTGATATATAGATTGTTATTAATTTTATTTCCGATTATTAGTTTTGTATAAGAAACTATTAAGAACTCTAGGGTTGTGCGCCGCCTTAAGCCGCATTCAGAGCTCTTAAATCAATAGACTATAGACTACAGCTTGTAACTCTGTTGATCGTCACTAACAAGTTTGTAATATGGTAAGACGTGCAACCGTTCAGACCTCTAAATTTAATACGTTGTTCTTTGTCGATTGTGGATAATTTTTTAAACTTATAGCTAGCTAGTGAGTTGTTTTAATGAGACAGACATATAAACACATTGGCTATCTCAGTCTATCGGAGAGACCGTAGATATTGTATGCCTTTACATAATCTAACATAATGTCATCATTAACAAATCTTACTCAAAATTACAAAGACGGGCAGTAAATATGATCAATTTAGGTAATTATATTAGGTTTAGTTAGTTAAAATCTAGCTCAGCAGAATTATAAAAATAATAATAGATAATAAACATTTTACGAAGCCATCGTAGTTGGCTTAAAGACACACTGATGTCGGACTATTCATAAGCAGTGACGCACCCAGACTGACGCAAAAAGAGGGAAATACCATTTTTTTTATCCCCATGGTTTTAGATAAATATATGTATTTAAAAATAGATATGGGGATCTTTTTTAGGTCTTCACTTGAATTTCAGAAACGAGGACCTTTATTGTTTAGATCATCACCTGTATTTCAAAAGTGACGACCTATTTTTTCTCAGTTGTATTTCAGAAGCGCGGAGTTTGTTTTTAGATCATCACTTTTTTAGAAATGAGAATAATTTAAATAATTTTGCGCCCCCCCAATTCCTAGGTGCGCCACTGTTCGTAACCCACTAATTTCCAAATACTGTAAACGCTACGTCGAACGTTAAAATAATGTATTAAAACATATGCACAACGACGTAGTCTACAGTCTAGAGTATATTAATTTAAAGAGCTCTGAATACAGCTTTAAATCACAACTGCCAAATTTTAATGTATTGGATCTTGACTTTTTCAATTCTACACAATCCTTACAACATACATCTCCGCCGAATACAATCGACGAACTGATTGAATGCGTACAAAATGCATTTAATGCATTAAACATACAAATCCTTGATAATGTTTTTCTCACATTGCAAACTTGTCTAGAAGCAATCATGTTAACAAAAGGAGGGAATTCCTATAAGATTCCGCACATTAATAAGGTAAAACTGCATCGTAAGGGACGATTACAAACAACATTATCATGTACCATAGAAGCTGTAGAGACAGCCACGTCCTTGTAAAATTAAAACTGTTTGTATTATTCTTTGTTTTACTAGATAATTGTAACTATGTCATAAATAAAATCATTATAATTAATTAAAATTGTAAATGTATTGACATCTGACACTACCGATAGAGGCGCTACTGCATTTTACATCATGGCTGACTTTGGTAGGATATTTTTGACAGGTGCAATGGTATCTTCATGTGATATTTATTGAAACACACGGGAACATACTCTAAAAGGGTCTTTAACTGTCTTTCCACTTCTAAGAACATATTCCCATGCTTGTCTTCTATCCATAACTACACGTGCACCACCACGTAAATTCAGAAACACGTTTTTTTTTTGCCACGTTTCGGAACACAATGAAAACTTAGGTCTCTATCACGACCTACTTTTGCATTGCAAAGATAAACACAACAATTCACGTTGCATTTAATTTTTTCTTGCAATTTTAAAGACATTTTTTTAAAAACTTGCTATGAAAACAACAGTAAACAAACTCGACTATCCTACAACCGTCAGTTTCTCAAAATCTCACTAGAGGCGCTTCAGTTATTGTCAGTTGACAATATCATATTTTCGGATAAGAAAAAAATCAAAATGTATACCATATTTTCGGATAGAGGTAGCATTATTTTTAATAATTATGTTTTTTTATAGTACTTCAACAAAATATGAAATTAAAGGACTAAAACCTTACACGATGTATGAATTCAGGGTTAGAGCTCATAATTTAGATGGACATTATGGTCAATACTCACAGTCAATTGAATGCCGGACACCTGAAGATGGTAAAATATAATTTTAAAAATATGTAAACCAAAAATTAATTAAATTTTTGTAGTTCCATCACCTGTTGGTGATTTGATGTGGAAAACTGAGAATTCAACCTCAGTTTGTTTACGATGGAGGGTACCAAATCATCACAACGGGATCTTAAAACACTACGTTGTTTCATATACATCCGATCAAAATTTATCTTTCGAACAATGGCCTTCTATAACATTACCCGTACATAAAATTAGTTCACAGGTAAGAAACTGCTTTTAATTGTATTAATAATTTTATTTTATGGGTTGTTTTTGTTATAGGGTTGTTGGAGACCTAGTGCTGATACTGTTTCAATTCATCTTCAACCCTTGATCGAAGGGAAGAAATATATGGTTATAGTACGAGCAGGTACTAGAGTTGGTCTTAGTAAACCTTCCGAAGCAAAAACAGTTACGATATTAAATCAAGGAATTAAGATTCCGGATTTAAATAAAACCGGGCCACCTACTTCAGATAATAGAGATGGAATGCCACATGATCAGAGGCTTGGTATGTCATAGTAATAATAATATTAGTCTACTAGCTGAAATGCCCGTTGTCACACCACTTCATCTCTTTCTTTGCGTCTCTACGTCCCGTGGCTAGCACACACTCGGGTGTATTCTGTAAGAAATGCGTTAAAATTAGCGTCAGGTTAAAAATTTTATTGTAACATCGTGTCTAACGCCTTTATAGAAAAATGCTATTCTGTAAGAGCATTTGTTAAGGTAAGCGTTAATCTTGATTAGATGAGTAACGTCCGTAAGTTAGTTATTATAGTTGAAGGTAATGGGATTCGGACCAGTCAGAAAATAAAACAAATTTACTAACTTCGCTTACGTTTCGATTTAATTTAAATCTTCATCAACAAAGATATATATCTTTGTAGCTCTGATGAACATTTAAATTAAATCGAAACGTATGCGAAGTTAATAAATTTGTTTTATTTTTTAACTGGTCTGAATTCCATTACCTTCAACTATAAGTAAGCGTTAATACCATATTTGTTAACGCGAGATGCTAACTCACCTTGTAGAAAGGCTATATTGATGCACGCGCATGCGCTGCTACGTTGAATTTTAATATTTTTGACAAGTGTCAAATGTCTTAACCCAATATTTCGTTGTAAATTTAAATATTTATTGGCGAAATTTATTTTAAAAATGGATCAGAAATGTTTGGTCCTGTGATACTTATTATAACTGGTTTTCACAGTATATTAAATAAAATTATAACTGGTTTTCACAGTATATTAAATAAAATTATAACTATATTCAACTTTTATTTAGTCAGTTTATATACTACATTATATTATAAGAGTTTATCTCATTTTTGAATAAAATCTGGGTTTATTTAATTTTTATAAAGGTGTTTGGTAATATCAATTATTAAATAATTAATTGATTTATTACGCTATTTCTACCCTGAATTATGTGGAAGAACACTGTTGCGCTCTTCATTATCATTGTTATCAATTATTTCTTCAAATAATACACCATTAAAATGTACTGTGATGTTGTGAAGCACTGCAGAAGCATAAGTGATTTTTGTAGCTTGCAGAGGATTATAATTTTAAGTACTGTGTTCAACAAAAACCAACACTGATCTTCAAATGGTTACTGGCAATTCTGTCTTATCATATAGGTATATATTTATTTACATTTTCTTGAAATTTTTAGTGATAATATATACCACGTCGCTCAATAAGTCTCCGGTCTAACAAACAAAAACATTTTTTTTTTTTAGAAATTCGACTTTATTTATCAACATACTCTCCTTCAAGAGTGCTACATTCATTCCAACGCTCCTCTATCTTTTCGATGCCTTCTTTGTAGAACGATTTGTCTTTGCCCTCAAAATAGGCCTCGGTTTCGGCAGTCACTTCTTCATTTGAGTCAAATTTCTTTCCCTGGAGCATCTTTTTGAGGTCTGAAAATAGCCAGTAGTCGCTGGGGGCCAGGTCTGGAGAGTACGGTGGGTGAGGAAGCAATTCGAAGCGTAATTCATTCAATTTAACCATCGTTTTCATCGACTTGTGACACGGGGCGTTGTCTTGGTGAAAGGGCACTGTTTTCTTTTGCATGTGAAGCCGTTTTTTCTTGTTTACTACACTCAATCGATCCAATAATGCCATGTATTCGCTATTGATAGTTTTACCTTTCTCAAGATAGTCGACAAAAAAAATACCATGCGCGTTCCAAAATACGGATGCCATACGTGTGTAGTAGTGGAGCCATGTTTCATCCATTGTCACATACCGACGCAAGAAATCCTTTTTATCTCGCTTGAACAGCTCTAAACAGCGCTCTGAATCGTCGACGCGTTGTTGTTTTTGGTCCGGTGTAAGCAACACGGCACCCACTTCGAAAGCAATTTTCATATAAAATTGTAAACACACTACCTTCTGATATCTTTAAGGTGTCAGCTATCTCACGCAACTTCACTTTACGGTCTTTCAAAACTATTTTGTGGACTTTTTTTATGTTTTCTGGAACAACTGCCGATTTTGGGCGACCAGAGCGTTCAGCATCATCGGTGTTTGTACGATCGCGTTTAAATTCAGCATACCAATCAGTAATAGTTGATTTGCCTGATGCAGAGTCTCTATAACGCTTATCAAGCCACTGTTTGGCTTCAACAGTATTTTTTCTCATCAAAAAACAATGTTTAATCAACACACGAAATTAACAGACGACGGGGTCTGTAATAACGAATTGTCTCCGTAGGAAGGCAGGCATGATAGCTACTATAATCATATATATAACACCCTCTAAAAGTTAGTGTTGTATTCTAGTCTTGTAATTTTATTTCTTTTAGGAATAATTGTCGGGGTTATAATAGCGATATTCTGCGTTATATTCTGTATAAGTTGCATGATATTCCGAAGACGTTGCATTAAATCTAGAGGCCTAGATCGTGTCAGAGTTGCCAACCCCCAAACAACAAATGGTCAGACCCATCAACCTCAAGCAGTGTCCACTGTACCTAATTTAAGTTGTCAACCTGTAACTGTAGAAAGACCTTGTCAAGACGCAGAAGTACATGAATTACAATGTCTGGTTGGTCGTGATGGAGCAACTACCCATATACCACCGTTAGTACACTCTCATCTAGATACTAAGGTAAGTTAGGACTTTTAGTTAGTGTTTAAGAATATGTGGTATTATTTGGTGTTTTAGGGAGGTGTTAGGTATCCAAATGGACAGGTTAATGGATTAAAATATCTTCCATTAAGCAATGGAAATATTCCAAATGGAAATGTGCATATTACTGAGAACCCACAGGTAATATTTTATAACTAGTTTTAGGAAAATTACAAAAGTATATTTTGTGAAATTAGCAGAATTGAAGTAATAATAATGGGCCATGTTCATAATACAACATTATTGTTAGTAGTGTTTAATACTGTCTAGTAAATTGTAATTTAGTAATACAGATTTAGAAGCGCGGAGAGGCTGTATTAAATGGCATTAAATTAGTGATGTGTCCATAATACTGAGTGATTTTAATCATATATGTACAGTCTGTTCCAAACGGTTAAGCGGAACTAAATGGGAATTTAGTTCTTTTAGGTTGTCACGAAAAGGGACCTTGCATGGGTTATTTCATTTTTCACGTTGGGATGTCAAAATTTAAAATTCCAACAATGAAACCATGGAAACGAATGACATATGTCAAAATTAAATATTTTTTTTAGATATTTTAATGACAAAAAAATAAATAAATGGGAAATTTGTATTAAAAATGACACAAAAAATCAAAATATAAAGAAAATGACATTTTAAAATGATATTAATCTTAACCAAAAAATGTTTATTGTATGTATGATTTACAAAGCTTAAACAAAGCGGCCGAAAGGCACGATTTAAACGATGAAAGTAACTAGATTGCAAAATCTAGTTCCGCTTAACCGTTTGGAACAGACTGTATATGAGAGATTTGAGATGTTCGTGAAAAATTTGAATTAAGAAATCAATTACTAAGAAAATTTTATAATAAAAGAAAAAATTTATTAGAATCATTAAGTGATGAATTAAATTTACAAAAGAGTTTAAGTATTAATTAAAGGTTATATTTTATACTAGCAGTGTACCCGATGCTTCGCTACCGGAAAAAATACAGCCGTAGCCGGTTTAGACCGGGCCCATGTCGGAATGGGTTCAAATTAGATTTGGTGCGAATAGTTTTAGTATGGTCTAATTATATATTTTTTGTTTTACTCTACCATTGTATAAATATGTGCTTGTTCACAAATAATTTAAGTGAGATAATTCTTTAGCGTTTTCAAGGCGAAATGTCATATTTCTGGAGGCCACAAACTGTTTTAAAGATGCCTATACTAATTTTCCCATCGGAGTGTCTCCCGATCTCCGTCATATCCCGTGAAATCTTAAAATTTTGGTAAAGTAGTAGACAGAGTAGGTACTATTTTTTCTGTTATATGCAGGTCTAATATAGTTTTAAAACTCCTTTCTAGATTGCCTTGATAGATTTTGTTTTTTTTTTTTTTTTGAAATTCTTGTTACGCCTTTTGCAGCAGCCATTCAAGCAAAAACTGATTTGAAAGGAATAATAGGTTCCCCAGCTTCATAAAAGTCAAAATATAAGAAACTATTTCGCGACTTTGGCTAGTCATAGCGCGACCATTTAACTTACTTTTAAAAGGCATATTTACTATTGCGAGATTTTCTACCGACTGTACTCAGAGCGATGTTGCCCGCACGAACTACCGAGATTAAATGCGTCCCCACTCCTACATATTTGAGCCATTTACGATTTTGACCGAACACTCCCGATCTTAATATAATTGTACAACCAACTATTGAAGGGAAATTCCCGTGTTCTCACTGACGGTTTAATAGATATTCCAATGGTCCAATATAATTAAAAACATAATTATTAATTTCTCGTTTCTAATGGGACTTTTTTGAGATTTTCTATTTTTCTAGTTATGATGAAGGCATTTTCTACCTGTATGCCAAATTTCAACTCGGTACCATATCTGGAAGTGGGTTAGAATTTCCGGACATACCCACAAATATTCTCTTTTATATATAAAGATTAATTTCTTATTTTAACAAGTAACGCTTAGTTGCAATATTTAGTAAGATTATGAACATGGCTCAATATTTTTGTGTTAATTTTAGTAAAAAGTACATTTTTCATTAATTCGAAAAATTTATCAACTTTGCGGCACTCTAGCTGTCAAACCGTTCATTCCACAAAAAATCTTATAAAAGCTAATTTATAGAGAATTTATTCCTCTTTAATTCAGTATAGATATATTTTTTTCGAATTTTGCAATGGAACGGAGATATTTACAAAACAACATTTTTATTTGCACATTTTTCGACATAAAACATTCTTTACTCATGAGATAAAATTAAAAAGATTCTTTACTTCATAAATTAATTTATTGTTGCTAGACGTACATTTCGGCTACGAAGTAGCCATCTTTAGTAGCCAAATAAAATTACTTCATAAGATAGCTACTTCGTAGTCCAAATGTACATCTACCAACAAATAATTTGTGAAGTAAAGCATCTTTTTAATTTTAACTCATCCTAAACTTCACATTAACACAGCAATTAATATATTTTACTCATGTTATGTATTTATTTATTTATTTATGTTTTCAGTATGAACCTTACGAATGCAATGGTCACTTCAATTCAACGTCAGAATCTCGTCAACTCCTTAGCGCAGATGCAGAACGTAGTGGTAATTCCGACGATACATTAAATTCAACTCAACTAACGAGTCTCGATGACACACTAACTTTATCGACAGCTAGAACAATATCACCGGTTATAGGTCCAAACGGTTGAGACCTATATTTTATCGGTAGCTCATATTACAATTAACAGGTTAGTGAATAAAGCTCCGCAGCTAAACATAACCTAAAATAACTCTGTGATATACTGGCGTAAGTCAGTGTAAGACGGGTGTTTTTATTCAGTTCCATAATTTTTAACAACACAACAGGCTATGCGTACAGATTAAGTTTAAGACAAGTTGGCTGCTAAAATTGTAAAAATTATGTATATAAGTTTGGGAGAATATTTTTGGAGAAATTATTTTATTTTTTACCTAATCAGATCAATAGTGTAGTTACTATAATAGTTACTATGTAGTAACGTTTTTACAAGATAACTTTTATGGTGACTGGTGAGAAAGGAATGAAATTAGTAACAGAAACGCAGTACGCATGCGCATTGGTGGTACACAGATGACAGTTGAGGTTAAAAATGTGAAAATATTGTATTGTTTACATTATTTTGTTTTTATGTATAGGCTATTCCAAACGTTTAAGCCGAACTAACTGGAATTTTCATTTTTGTAAGTTGTCAAGAGCTCTGCTTTTAAGGTTTTAAGTGGGGTTTTGCTAAACAAAATTATTAAAAGCCTCACTTAATAGATAAAAGTTACTAGAATTCAAAATCTTGTTCCGCTTAAACCAAAGAAACAGAATATAATATTATTTTATGTATATTGTGTTCACTTTGTAAGTATAAACCAGATCTGGTTATTTTGGTTACTTTTATTGTGTATTACTGACTTTAAATGCCATTTAAAAAAGAATTGCTTACACTGTAAAATAGACTTCAGATTTGTTGGTTATGATTATTATAATTAAGATATTTTTCAGTATTTCATATGCCAAATAGTGTGACATATTAATAAAGGGTCATTTTTAAATACCAACATGGCATACAATTTCGAAAATGCAAATTATTAAAATCAAAATTTCCTGTTAGAGTTTTTTTTACCAAAGTGAACACAGTTATAGGCAGGGCTTCGAACCGTTATTTTTTTCGTTCCGGTTCAATTAAAAAAATATATATCAGTTCGGTTCCGGTTTTCGTTCCGGCAAAAATATCGGTTTTTTTCGGTTCAGTTCCGAGTGATAAATTTTTAAATGTCAATGTTTGTTAGAAATTTATTTTCTACTATAATTCTGGGGGTTCTGGGCTTTCACCCCCCCCCCCTAATAATAGAAGCAATTTTTTTTCTTCCGGTTCGAAGCCCTGGTTATAGGCTATTCCAAATGATTAGGCGGAACTAGATTTTGCAATCTAGTTACTTTCATCGTTTGAATCGTTCTTTTTGGCCGTTTTGTTTAAGCTTTGTAAATCATACTTACAATTAACATTTTTTGGTTAATGTTAATATCAGTTAAATACGTCATTTTCATTATATTCGCATTTATATATTTTGTCATAAAAATAGGTAAAATATTTTATTTTTGACATGTCATTCGTTTCCATGGTTTCACTGTAGGAATTTAAAATTTTCACGTACCAAACGTCAAGCATGAAATAACCCAAGCAAGGTCCATTCTCCTGACAATATAAAAGAACGTAATTCCCATTTAGTTCCGCCTAAACGTTTTTAATAGCCTGTATATATTTTATAAAATATGTAAAAAATCAAAATGAGTGAAGAAATAAAAAAAAAAATCATGTAAAAATAAATTCCCAACAAATAGTGGCGTAGGCGGATGGGGTTTGGGGGTTAAAGAACAATTAATGCAATTATAAATTATTTAAAATTATTAAAAATTAGCCATTTCGAAAATTACTGATTTAAAACTGATACCCGTACGGATATGTGTGAATCATTGATACGGCACGGATGATACTGCATGTCAATGATTTGTCAGTTCAGTATCACTTACAACTCATTGACGTCGCCGACAGGTCATTGACACGTTACTGACAAGTCATTGACACGTTACTGACAGGTCATTGACAAGTCACTGACAGGTTATTGCCACGTCACTAACAAGTCATTGACACGTCACTGTTGTGTGTGAAGATACTTTTACTGTGCGATTATTGCGTTCTTTCTCATGAAATAAGATGTTCAAAAAATATAAGTCAAATTACAACAAAAAAAAAAGGTACAAAATAAAATATTATCTACAAAAATATTCTAAGTAAGAATTAGAAACTGAGTCTACCTCAGTACTATAAACATTTTTAATTTTTAAGTAACATATATTTAAAGCAAAATCCACTACTGCATAATTTTGTTATTTAATATTTATTTTTTACATATTTATGATTACGTATACTGCCGTTTGTTATTTTTACAGTTGTTGTTAATTATCAAAATTTATTGTTAGATTAATTTAATCACCGATTAAAATAAACTAACAATAAATAACACTCATTAAAAATTACTGATATTAAATTACGAACACAATTTTGTGTTTCCATTTGACAGTATTTAAATGACAATAACTAAATCCAAAAATACTCTTTTTAAACTTAAAATTAAATCAATTAAATTTTATCATCAGTTAATATTTTTTTGACTGATTTTTTTTGGTTTTGCAATAATTTTAAATTAGTTTTAGAAGCTCCATTAAAAAGAAAATGCCTAAAAATATACACCAACTTATACGAAATTTTATGCAATTTCAAGACAACGATTTTATTACTAGGTTTAAAAGTTTTAAAGCTAATATTTTAATTCTTAAATGGTTTAAAAATGGATTACACCTTAAAACTGTCAATTTTAAATTTAATAGATAAAAATGATTCAATTTGGGTCTTTATTGACCCAAATTTGGAGTCAATAACTAGTTTTTGGTTATTTTAATACATTATATGCGAAAAACGAGTTACCAAATTTATATTGATATTATCTTGATTAAAACGCCATTTATATTTTTAGATATATTTTTTAATATATAATCGTACTTTTCTATGAAAATAAATTGAAGATCCCAGCGCCACAGCGGTCAATTTTTAACTTCGATAGCGAATATTCTTGTAGGCTATTCCAAACGTTTAGTCGGAACTAACTAGAATTTTCATTTTTGTAAGTTGTGTTTGTAAGTTGTTTTGTCATGAGCTCTAATTTTATGGTTTGAAGTAGGCTTTTGCTGAACAAAATTATCAAAAGTCTCACTTAGGGCCGCTTTTACAATCGTCGGATAGAGTTCGGATAACGCTATTCTCGGTATAAAGTCAAAAAATCGCTTTTACAATGCGCGGATAAAGTTCGGATAGGTTAAACATCGGAATAAATACCAAAATATCTTATCTGGCAAACGACACTTCAGATAAAGGTAGTATAAGTTATTTCCTTGCTCCGATTGGTGAATAAGTATTTGCTACCCAGCAACTGTAAAAAAATGACATATGATAAATGTCACATTATAACGTTTTATTTTAATTTTTATTACAGTTATATAATTGTGGTTACAGCAGCGTAGTGGTTAGCCATAGACAAAAACCTATAGACCTGCCACTAATGGGGAATCCAAATACATCTGTACTGGCGCTGCAATGACGGCTTGGGTACAAACTTTGGAAGCCAATCGATAATACAGACATACTGCATAATATTAAAAAACTGGCGCTAGTATTTAAAATTTCTCTTATATTTTTAGGTAAATAAAACACATAAATTACATGAAAACATATTTATTTTTTTAAATATTTTTTTCCAAACATACTTAAAATATTTAGAACATCTTTTAGCAACTCTGCAATATTTTTCTACAATAACTAAATTAATTTGTTTTACATAATTATAAAAAATTATCCTAATAAAATATTTTATATAAACTAACAACTTCTCCGAGTGCTCACAGTACCCAAAACTAAAATTTATATGCCTTATACAGTTAACAGAACTCTGACAATTAAGACTACAAATACATAATAATAAAGTACAACAAACTAATAAATTGAAACACAAACCAGCGTGTTTTGTAGGTCTCGCCACCCGCACTATTTTTATTCAATATAAGGGTTCTATAATAATAAACTGTTAAACAATAGCAACAGCAAAATAGACTTTCTTGCTAAATGTAAATAAACGCTAACTGTCATTTACTAACACAAACAATCTTAAACAAAGAAAGGTATATATGAGTCATATATATCTTTCTTTGTCTAACAACAACAGCGCCAATATGCGGTTTGGCCTCATACTAAAAGCGAATGTAATTTTTCTCCATAAGAGTGCCCAGGGTATGGTGGTTAGCTCACTTGCTTTGAAAGTGTGAAATCATGAGATCGAACTAGAATGGGGGAAAAAAATGAAAAAAAAAAAAAACTTGGCTGTTGCAACCATAGGCTCAGATTCTTTACAATGAATGCCTGTATCTCTGTAATTTTCGTAAATATGGGGCATGCTTCACAGGGCACGTAAAACTGGTGATCTCAGCTCCTGTAAAAGGTAATCGTTAGGTCATGTCAGAGGATGCTAGTATCGACCTGAAAATCTCTAAAACATAGAAATTGCCAAACGAAATAATAATAGTACAGTAATCCCTCATTAACCATGTATTTGTTCAGCAGTTTTGATTATACACAGTTGTGAAATAATAATTTTATTTATTTTTTAATTGCGTAGCAATGAACAGTAGCAGCCGCTTATCGCTGGAATGTGCTGCTAGCACTTTGAGCGCTTCGAATATAACTGGCCACTATCACCCCTTCCACACTATTTACACATAATGCCTGTTTTTGTATATGTATATATGCAGTGTTGGGCTAGAACCGGTTCGAATGAACCGATTGTTATCTATTTATATATTTTTCAAAATCCGAACTGGTTGTTAATGTTGTTATACACTGGAAAAAAAATACTCCTGTTATTAATCAGTGAAATTTTCCTCTTAAGAGAACAGGTTGTTACAATTTTGGCGGTCCTCCACTGTACAAAATATGTATACGCTTATATCTCGCGTTTTTTTGTCCACAGTATGTTGTGGAACGTAAGAACTGGGGTGACAAAGGATTACAGTACATAAATATGAACAGTAAAAAAAAAAAAAAATACTTTTGTTATTAACCAATGAAATTTTCCTCTTGAGAGTACTGGTTGTTACAATTTTGGCAATCCACCACTGTACATAATATGTACACGCTTAATCTTATTACTCGCGTTTTTTTGTACACAGTATGTGGAACGTAAGCTCCGCGATGACAAGGAATTACAGTACATAAATGTGAACCACAATCTGTGCCACCACGTGCGGTTGTACATAGTTTGCACCGCACATGAGCGGCTCATCAAAAGGACGGCATTTGGTAAAGATTCTAATAGAATTCTACTAGTAGAGGATGATATTATGAAAATTTACACATGGGCGGTATTTGGTCTCGATTCTATTAGAGGGCGGTTTTATAAATATTTGCACACAAGAGGCTGACACTAACGCGGCAGATATACCACAATAAAAGAATTATCTGAGTCGAATATTTCGACATCTCCCAATATTTCCCCAAACATACTCAAAGCTGTTGTTAATAATAATGTCAATTTAAAATATGACTTTTCTAATATGTCAGTTTACGTCTCAAACAATACCAACTTTATTTTACAGGCTATTTCAAACCTTTAGGCGGAACTAAATGGAATTTAAATTTTCTTAAGTTGTCACTAGCTATGTTTTTGTATATTGAAGTTAGCTTTTCCTAATCAAAATGATCATAAGCTTCAATCAACCGGTAAAAGTAACTAGAATTGAAAATCTAGTTCCGCCTAAACCAAAGAAACAGATTTTATTTACAATAAAACCATGGATAACTATCCGAGAATAAAAGATGCATTGTAAAACCGAACGTTGGAATAAACATCGGAATAAACTTATACCTCCGATATACCGTTACTAATCCGACGTTTGTAAAAGCGGTCCTAAGACAGAAATACGTGATTACATTTGCTCGATTTCGCATATAATGTGTTAAATTCCACATTTTGGGCCGTATATGATCATTTTTGCTCAAATACGAGTAAAATTGATCTTAGTTTAGTTATGGATCTCAAAAAAGTCCATTTTAATTATTAGGTCTCAACCTGGATCATATTAGGTCAAATTTTATTTGATCCTAGAAACCTAATTATATTTAAAAGTTTTTTTTTTTATATCCAGTTTGATCATTTAAGTATCCTGTTATTTAATTGATATTCTGCAATTTTTTTGATTTTAAAGACTTAACATACAGAGTGAGTTTATCTTACGTGATCGTTTCCGTTTTACATTTTTTACTTTATAAATACATACAGATATACAGACTTACTGTTTATATTTTGTATGGAATTTGGTACCTGATCTATAGCATTTTATAATACTGTTGTTACAATTAAAATAGATTTTAGACTGTGCACTGTTTTAATGTGTGTTTGTTTTGTATGTCAGTGTTGCTAATGTATATGTGCTGATTTTATTTTTATATTTTGTAATAGAAAAGAAAAATTAACAAGCAAATTAAAACTGTAAATAATACAATACCACTTTGCGGTTGAAAGACACGTTTAAATTTGGATGCAAAGTAAAATTAAAGATAAAATATGATTTGTCTGTCTAAAATACCTTTTACGATTTTCTTTGGATCAATTTTGATACAATTGAGTCTATTCTCAAACCAATTACCAAGATGGGCACGTCTATTTACATGAAAATATGTCGCCAACAATTACCTTGTTTACATGCACTCTTAACTGGGAGTAGAGTTGGGCAAATTACAATCAAACTAAAGCCGCATTCAGAGCTCTTTGAAATTAACACGTTGTGTTGCTATAGACTGTTTTAACGAAGGCAATTGGTATGATTGGACAAGCTCGTACTATATCGCTCAACAGTAGTATAGCAACGACAAAGCACGAGCCTGTCCGATCATACCAACTGACCTCGTTAAAACAATCCATAACAACACAACGTGTTAATTTCAAAGAGCTCTGAATGCGGCTTAATGATTGAGGATTGAGATTAAACATTTAATTTCAAGACGTAATTAATGACTAAGATACACCATTCATAATGCAGTTATTCACATTGGTAATTAAATTAATTATCTACTCAATGTCATGATTAAATTTTTAGTTATGATTGAAACTAAAATCAGGATTGAGATTTAATTTTTTCACTCACACTGTTCATTGGCATTTAATGTTTATACATTGTACGGTTATAATTACAATTATATATTTGTATTTTTTCACTAACATGAGTGACAACGATACTCGTGAAAGTTTTGGTGCATCTACTTAGTTAATCAATGATGGTAAAAGAAGAAATGTTTTATTTAAATCGAAAATGGTAGATGGTATGTTTTTTCAATATTTAGCCGAAAAAAACTGTGTAGATCAAAATAAGGTCATTGCTCAATGCGGTCAATGCCAACCTAAAGTTAAAATTAACCTTTATCTACCGAAAGTCTCAAATATGAGTCGTTGCTGGTATTTATTGTTCACCGAAAGACTCGTATTTGAGTCGCTGAAAAATTTAATTCTCTTTCATTTCGTTTTGGTTTCATAATTCTAGTGTATATAGAACGGGCGTAGCAATACTACCGAAAATTAATGCCAGACGTTAAAGGTTAAAGGATATAAAAATAGTTCATAGAATTTTATATCTCATCTTAAAAGACGACACTGAAATAATGTATTTCTTGCTTTTAAAAAACACATTGATTCTAAAGGTAGGCAAACAGTTGTTTCTATATATTATATAAATATATCCAAGCGATTCAAAATTTTCTGACAAAATATCACCAAATGATTAAAAACTAATGATTTGAAACTAATGATTACTATTTAGTTTTTTTTTTTGAAGGATTTTTGATTACATCCATTATTGATTGAATAAATAGTGATTAATTTAGTTTGATTACATTTTCATTCAAATTTTTAGTTGATTGAAAATTTAGTTAAATAATGCCCAACTCTGACTGGGAGTATGTTTAATACCGGTGGTCGTTACACCCGAATTTTCTTAGAGTTTACATGTCGAAGCTTCATACCACGTCGCTCAATAAGTTTCCCTAAAAAAAACAATTTTTTTTTAGAAATTCGACTTTATTCATCAACGTACTCTATGATACATTCAGAGAATTTTAGGAGCGTTGGGCTCCTAAAATTCTCTATAACGCTTATCAAGCCACTGTTTGACTTAAACAGTATTTTTTCCCATAAAAAAACAATGTTTAATCAACCCACGAAATTCTTTTTTATCCATTCTTTTGAAAATTACAAAACTGGAGTCACTAAAACCACTGTAACCTCTAAACTAAATGTCAGAATGTCATGAAATTTTCACACGTATCGCTTGAAGGTTGGTACTATCTAGAAATCATATGGGTCTGTCAACAGTGTTGCCATATATATGTCAGACCGGAGACTTATTGAGTGAAGTGTTACGTATGAATTTACTCCGAGATTAAAATGTTCAAAACTGCAAACTTATAGTTACAACAACCGTTACCGGCAGAAATTCCACATCAATGTCTTCATCCAAATACATCGTAATCTTGAATTTCTTCCTAAAGTTAAAGTCAAGTTGGGTTCAATTCTTCTTTTGGAAATAAATGGTATATCGCATTATAGTTAATTTAAAAGGTAATTTTATTGAGATTATTGTTTGTTTTCCATCCGCAATCCCCTTGCCCCTCGAAAACTAATGTTGGCGACACATTTTGCTTTGGTTTACATACGGCACGCGGTGTCCATCTTGGTTATTGGTCTGAAGGTCTATTGATATTTTTTTAAATATAAAAGAGGTGTGTAAATTAATTAACCGGACTGATTTAAAATATATATATATATATATTCGAATAGAATTACAATTCAATATTGTCTCCCTCAAAATAATTTCCTTGGGAAGCCACACAGCTCTGGAGACGGTTCTTCCTCATAGCAGTGCTGGAACTCGGATACTGGAATAGCTTTTAGCTGGTCGGTTACGGCATGTTGAATGTTTTCGAGTGTCCCAAAATGACGTCCCTTGAGGTGATTTTTCAATCTTGGGAAGAGAAGAAGTCACAAGGACTCAAGTCAGGCGAATAAGGAGGCTGAGGAGCCACAGGAATGTTTTTACTGGTTCTGTGAAAGGTTTTTTGGAACCATTTTTGCGCAGATTATTCTCATCCCCAATTAATTGTTCAAAATCTGATGAACGGTAGTGTGAGTCAAATTCAACTTTTCCCCGATCATTTGAACCGATGATCTGAACGCACAAGATCCTGGATTCAGTCGCCATTTCCATCAATTCTCCAAGATGAAGGCCTTCCACTGCGTGATTCATCTTCAATCAACTCTCTTCCTTCTGAAAATGTCTTAATCCAAAAAACCTGCGTCCTTGACAAAACACTGGTTTCGTAGGCTGAAGTTTTTCAAAAGTTTCCGTTGCACTGTGCCCAAATCTGTAGCAAAACCTAATAGCACACCGTTGCTCGAAATGAATGTCACTCATTTTTAGATCGCACTAGAAAAAACTGTCACGATAAAAATCGCTACGGACAACAAAATTCTCTAGCGAGTTCAAACTCTAAAGGCGTATCACATGTTCACCTGTCGCTCCTCCAAGTCCCGCGTTCCTAATGTTGCCAGATCAAACGCTATGTTGCCAGTCCGGTTACTTATTTTACACACCTTGTATAATACAGTTGGTATTGCTTATTTAAATACTCGGCGGCGCAAATAGCCTTTTGTTGCTGTGCGCCAAAAATTTTAACTAACTTAAATACTCGGCTGTTTTGTTCAGCTGAACGCAACCATATTTTTTTTTCTGTTACAAATTAATGTTAAATGTATGTATGTTAACTGTTACCACACTAATTATTAATTTAACAAAACGTCCAAAGAATAAATAAAACACATATTTTGTTTAGCAGCTAACAATATATTTATCTATTTTTCAATCTTTTTGTGCCTTGAATACAACTCGAAATTTTTTTTTACTCTTTATAAAATGAGTTACCGTTAATGATATCTAAAAAACAGCTTTTATTTATATTTTTATTGTTGAATGAATGTATAGATGTTTTAAAATATAAGTTGCACTGTATGATTGTTCTTTGTATAATAATTAGATTAATGTGTACAATTATGACAAAAAATTAATGTCTTAGAATAGTTTTGGGTCATTTTAAAGTATGTTTTTATTTAAATTTACAAACAGATTGATTAAACTGAAATTTTTGAGATGGTTCTTCGTACGGGACGTTCCATGCTCTAAAATTATAAGAGATATGACTTAAATTAGACCAAATTAAGACTATACTACATTCACTGAGGTACATTACTAAAAAAACAATTTTACGAAGCTTTTCTAGCATGAGTCTATCACTAGGCACCATTGTTGTAATATATACATTTAAAAAAATATCTAGATACAGATACAGATACAGAATTGGAAAAAATATGTAGATACAGATACATGCCAAAAAAATTGTATCTAGTTACAGCTGGATACTTTTGAAAAAGCACTGAAAATGAAAATACCATATAAAAACTTGTTTAAGAAATTAATTTTTACTGAAATACAGTGGTACCTTAACTTACGAGTGTCGACTAAAAAGTTTTTCGAGTCGTCTCTCGGCCGATGTTTTGCTTTGAGTTGAGAGCTAAAATTCGAATTACGAGCGGTGGTTATCTCTACAAGTGAGATGAACGAAATGTTGGGAATGTGGTAGAATGTTTCAGACTTTATTCAAAATAAACACCAGAATAAGTTACAACTGGGCGTTCGACGACGCTATTTAATGACACTTGCCGAACTCATTTCAGAAACATTGTGAAAGGGAGGATGAAACAGATCGCATTGGACAGGTTTTTATCGAAAACCCTGCAGATGAAAGTGAAAAAAGCGTGGCGAAATGGACAAAAATCAGCGAATAAGATTCAGTTATGCAGTTCAACCTTTCTCCTCCACCTCTGTCAGTATCTTCAAGTCGTCTGAACTTTACCTTGATCTACATAATACTTAATAAGTTTACTGCAGTAATTCTATTGTATTGCGCTTTTATACAATATTCCTTATTTATAAACACAATTTTCTTAATCTAAAAACATGTAACAAAAAAATTGCGGTGTGTTTTGAGGGTCCGGAACGTATTAATGGCTTTTCAATTCATTCCAATGGGGAAAATTGATTTGATATACGAGTAATTTGAGTTACGAGCTCCGTCACGGAACGAATTAAACTCGTAAGTCAAGGCACCACTGTACATATAATATTCTACCACTAGAGTAGGGTGAACAACTTTTTGAAGAACCAACCCAGGACAAAAAAAAGGAGAATAATTTAGTTTATTTAACATTTTTTTTTACATATTAATGAAATTACATATTATAAATGAATGAAATACGTTTCATTGTCTTTTTCCAGTAATATTTTTCCGAACTAGTTGCCGCTTTTGAGCAAGCCTGTAGCTGCAAACGTTAAATCGTCTGTACCTGCTACTTGACCGCTGAGCAAGGGCACGGACGTGAGTTCAATTCCTGCTTATGTCAAATAATTTGTGTAAAAATATTTATACAAATTACAGGTTCCGCTTAGCCGTTCGCAACCGTTTTAAATTGCAGGTGCCTTTCTGTGTACGCTAAAAAATTGACGTAATACTGGCCATATCACTTCTGAATGTACGAGGGATGTTTCCAAAGTTCTGGGAATTTAGCTATAATTTTTATTATTTTGTTAATTTTCGTCAATATTACAATGTAGTTTTTCAACATAATCTCCATTTAACTGAATACATTTATCCCAACGATAAACTAATTTTTTTAAACCGTCCTCAAGTATCAGACCTATTGAGTTTCTGTTCTGGTCCCAACAGCCTTGGCATTCAGCGCGGCGAAACCTTGCTAACGCCCAAACAATCATGCAAGATGTCGTGACCTTGTCGTGTACCTATCCCTAGGCGCACACTAATTTGACGAATAGTCATTCGCCTGTCCTCTTTCAGTAGGTCTTCGACGGCAGTAATGTTTCTTTCATTTACCGACGTGCTTGGGTGCCCACTGCGTGGATCGTCTTCTAGTGATGTTCTACCGGTTTTAAAACGATCGATCCGCCGTTAAACAGTACTTTTGGATTCTGCAGACTCACCAAATACTCCTTGCAGACGCTGAATAATTTCTGATGTTTTCACACCTTCTTTCCACAAAAAGAAAATTATTGCTCTTTGAGATTTTGCTGCGTCTTCCATGGTTACAAAAACAGTGCTATAAAAACGCGTCTATATCAGTCGAACACTTAAATCATACTGAACAATATTGCACTAGTTGCATAAACATGTCAAGACTTGTCTGGCACCAATAACATTGCCTATAAGTTCTGCGTAATTTAATTATAGCACAATTCCCAGAATTTAGGAAACATACCTCGTACATAGATTGAAAACATGGTCACGAAACCTGGAAACAGGAGGCCTTGGCTCATTTCGGGCTATCGCACCAATGATGATGACTTGCCGCTTTTAATAAATCATTTTTTTCTTTTATAAAATTGTAAAACTCAATGCAATCCATTTAAAAATTAACTTCCACTTGCAGTTCGGCCTTTATTAAATCATTATTTCAACGGTTCCTGGTGTCAGTACAAATAAAAGACATCAAACTGAAGATCTTCTCAACAAATGCGTTTGAGCATGGCATACTGAGAATTTTGCTAACTAGTAGCAAAAGGTTCTTATAACACTGTAGGAATTAGCTTCCAACTCATTAGCTTCAAAAATATCAAACCACATTTTGTCATTACAGGCTTATTTTTGTAAGACAGCTGTTTTTCGATACTCTCCTTTGCATCTATGAATTCATCATAGAGGTCCATACCTAAAACGTCTGTAATTTTCCAACTCTTTGCGGCAGATTTTATATGATCATATGTTAAAATTGGTGTTTTTAAAGAAAATGGCCTTATTGCATATAAGTAATTTGAATTGGAAAAATCAAAATTTGATTCTAAATAGTTAAGAGTTTTGGTAAAAAAATTAATAAAATCTTGTGCAATTTTTCTACATTCTGCTGGCAGTATTTTGTTGAGTCTGTAGCAGTTTTTTTCCAAAAAAGGAGTTTTTTTTTTTGTCTTTCAAGTTTTTGACGTAACCTATACATAACATCGAACAACTAAAGGCCTTATCACACTAGAGTTATTATTCAAGTCTACACTTGGAAAACTAAAGTCTTGGCATTCGAATCGAAGTCTTGTGTGTGTGATAGCATGACAAAAAACCTAGGTCTTTAGGTCTGAGCAAATACATCCAGATATATTTCCCCCGTATTTAGAAGACAGACGAAATCTAAATCTTCAAATGCGCGTGCGCTGTATCGACCTCTCAGTCCGATCAAGTGAGATGGGTCTATTGTTAACGTTATGTACGCAGACGCAAGTCACTTTTCCTTGTTTCACGTGTGATAGCTGGAGACGTGAAGACTTGAATCCTCGAAAAAGACTTACAAAATAAAACTTGGATAGTGATCTAGTGTGATACGCTCTTAAGGCGTTGTAAGATTGTTCTGTTCTAAACTCTTTATAGCCTCTTCAAAAACTGGCAAACAATTTTGAAGGAATAACATGTAATTTTCGGTTCTACTGTATTCTTCTTTTCTATTTTCATCCATAATGTATTTCCAAATAAGAGTAGGACATTCGTCTTGTCCTCTACTCTGAAAATAAATTTTTACACCTGGCCAACATTTTAACATTTTATATATTGCTGGTAATAATGATAACCATCTTGTAGGAACATGTCTAAGGAGTTTATCTAGTTATATGCGGAATTGAGGAAGAAAAATATTTGTTTTTTTATTAATATTATTTAATTTTTCCGAAAAGATTCCAAAACATTGTGTTATTGCTGAAACCGGGACTTTTCGCGTCCCGGGCACCTGCTTCCCGGGACGTGGGACTTTCTGTACTCAAACCGGGACAGTTGGTCACCCTATACTAGATCCAGGCCTCAAGTGTTGAAATGTTTCAAAAAAATTATCAAAGTGTACTTTAAATCACTGGATACTTTTAAAGGGCCTTAATTTGTGTTTTCATATGTTTTAGTAAATTGGTCATCAAAATAGCAACAATATTTATCAAAAAACTTAGTTTTCATTAATGACATTTTCCATAAGTGTTGCAAATTATACCTACTATTTTTATGGCCGTTCAAAAGCTGTGAAAAACTAGTGAGAATGTCACCAATACTAACAAAAATAAATGACAATTTATAATTAAACTATTATATTAGCTCGGTATCACGGTATAAAAATAAAGTAACGAGCAAAGTATCTGAAATACAGATACATGATACTTAAATTTAAATATCTAGATATAGATACAGACACATATTTCAAAAAATATCTAATTTGTATCTAGATACTTGAGAAAGTATAGATGTTTTTCCTTTGGTTTCTTCCTAATTTTTGTACCTAAAATTCTTTTTTCAAATATTTTTTTAAAAATTTCGAAATGATCCAAAACTATTAAACGTTTAACACTGGGTATCTTTTGTTAATTATTCTTAGCTTAAATTTAATTGATTGCCTTAAGTTAAGTTAGTTAACTTGTGATTTTGTATAGTGTAAATGAAAATTTTGTTATTACTTTCGATAACTATTTTATTATTTTTTTAAAACATTTGAAGTGAGGGGGACCATAATATATAGCACTTCAAAAATCCGAAAAAAATTATTTGTCAGAGTTAGCAGATTTAGTAAACGCGCTCTTAAGGCTGCAGTTCAAGGACTTAGTGATGTATGTTATCTTTTTACGCCTTAATCTTGAAATAATCTTAAAAAAACAATTCATTTTCGAAAATTAAATAAGTATTTTATGGCGCTAATAGCTATTGTGGCCTTACAGAGACTGTATACTATGGCAGTTTGGCCATAGTAACAGCGCTCTCGTTAGGATTCCAAATAAATATTAGTTTCAAATCGAAAAATAAGATAATATAAACAATAACTTTTTGAAAATAGTTTCACATTTTTTTTTTTCAAGATTGTACTTAAAAGTTTAGTAACTTATATTTTAATCATTGTATTATTTTCAATGATAATACTGATTATGATTTTTAACGGATATATTTTTTATTTTTCTTTTACTGTGCAAATCAGACTTAAACAATCAGACTTAAAAGTAATTAATATTTGTATATTAGTATCTGTTTACAGAGATAATAGGGCCAGGCTAAACGTCACACCAAGCACATAAATTTCGTATAGTATCATAGGTCAAAATATATTAGGGGTACCGGAAAGAAATCCATTATTTTAGATTACAAAATAATTTTTTTCCAGAAATTTTTATTATATACGAAGGGTGATTCAAATATAAACTGTATATTTTTTTATACATTTATTTATTAATAATATACACCAGTGAAATTTTCAGTTTTTCTCTACATAGCTTCCTTCACGCTTTACATACTTTTGCCAACGTTTTGAAAGCTTGAATATTCCAGGTTCAAAAAAAGTCACACGCAAAAGCTCACACGCTCCTCGACATCCTCATTGTTTTCGAATCGTTCCCCTCCAATTCATGGGCTCAAACAAAAAATAGTCACAGGGGGACAAATCTGGACTGTAGGGGATGGTCGAGGGTTTCCCAGGGCATTTGCTCCAATTTTTCCCTAGTCAAAATCGCGGTGTGAGGTCTCTAGCATTGTGATGGAGAAGGATGACATCTATGATGGGCTTAACTCGTCTTTTGTTTCGGTAGGCGGCTTTTGCTGACTCTTAACAACTGGCAATAGTAAGCCGCATTGACCGTACGCCGATCGTGAAGAAAATCCATGAGTAAAACTACTTTGTAGTAAAAGAAAACAACTGCCGCGAGAACTTTCCGGTTGAGAGACGGGTTTTGGCCTTCACTGGGTAGGCTTCATCCTTTCTTCGCCACTTCTTACTCGCCTTTTTGACTCCGCAGTGTAATGATAGACCAACGTCTCATCACATGTGACGATGCGCCTTAAAAAATTCTCCCCTTCTTGCCGGAATCGATTCAGAAGTCTCTCACAGATCTCCGACCTAACCTGTTTTTGAGCTTCGGTTAACAACTTTAGAACCCATCGAGCACTAATTTTTCTAAAGCCAAGATGTTCACTGATAATGGTACGAGCACTCCCAATGCTGATACCCACTTCTGACGCGATTTCTTCAACAAGCTCTCGAACGGAACGGATGTTGTCATCTGTGCGGCTTGATTTTGGACGACGATCATGACTTTCGTTTTCTACACTTCCTCGGCCACCCTTAAATTGTCTGGCCCAAGTAAACACTCGGTTCTAGGACAGTGTAGCGTCCTCAAACTGTGCCTTCAAACTAGTTAAAATCTCCGAGGGTTTAACCCCTTCATTTGTTAAAAACTTTATAATAATACGTAGTGCAATAGATGAAGGAACCTCTTGTTCACTCATGGCTGTACTGAGGAGAACAGCGGAGCAGCTAACCAGGCTGGTTCCCCCCACCCTAACACACCGAAAATCAACCCTCCCACTCCACTATCCAGCTCGGAACTGCTTGCTGAGTACACTAGCAAAATTACCGTTTGAATCACCCTCGTATAATTACAAAATATAATTTCCATCATTATTACGGCGTCCCAATGTTGTACTAATTTTTCGATACCCTCGAAAAATAGAATATATTCTATCGAAAGATAGAAGTCTTCTGGTTTAGACTTAAAATAACTGATCAGTTGATTTTCTTCGGTGATATTTTGAAATTTTTTATTTCTGAGCGTATGTTCCATAGAACTAAATAGGTAAAAAAAAAGAACGCGAGATTGGGTGAATACGGTGGATGTAGAATAATTTCCCAGTTTAAGTCCTGAATTTTTTCGTGGGTTATTTTTACTTAGTGAGGACATTGTCATGAAAAAATTATTCCTTTTCCATTATATAAATTTGAACGTTTTTCGTTTAATTTCTGATATAGTCTCTCTAATTATTGAAACTAAAATGTTAAAATTTATTTAACTAAAAAGCAAAAGAAAAAAAAAATGTACATGCAAAAACTTGTCCGTGACGAGTCACAGTTTGTAAGCCTTTACTTTCAACAATTAGAGAATGGAACGTACATTCAAAAATAGATTTTTTTGAAACATCACGGATGAAGAAAATTGCCTGATCAGTTATTTTAAGTCAAAACCATAAAACTTCTATAAAGAGGACATCAAAAAATTAGTACAACGTTGAGAAGCCGTAATAAATAATGATGGAAATTATATTTTGTAATTATAAATAATAAAAACATCTGAAAAAAATTATTTTGTACTCTTCTGGATTTCTTTTCAGTCCCCTTAATAAAATCTGTATTCTTGCTTCAGTGATGCATTTAATTTTTCACCATCGTAATAAAAATATATATTTTTTCTATCGAGCGTTGTAAAAATATTACATGTATTAAAAGTTCTTGAACGCAGCTTTAACTTCTGACAAATCTCTTATAATTCGATTCGCATTTTTGTCAATTTACTGCAAATTTTTTTATAATAAAGTAGTTATCATGCTCAGCGAAATACTCAGTTACTATAGGTCTATTCGTAAAGTCATATCTAATGATTTATTATCATCAGACACAAGGGTTGAGTAATTTAAGCTCAGTCCTTAGTGCTTTCGACTGATTGTAACATTGGAAATGGCTCTACGTAAAGACTTAATATTGCTCTCTTTGACTTAACGAATGCCGTTTAGAGGATTGATGCCGCCATCTTACTTAAATGTTATTTTATGCCAATAATTCAGGGTTTAGTACTGACACAAATACCTCTTACATTCCTCGCAGTTAATAGTATTACCGTTTTATATTTATATACAGTTACCAAGTATCAATCTAATAACTAAATACTGTGATTTTTTCAATATTGGGTAAAATTTATTACTATACGCCCAAATAGGCAATATTTATAAAATTTAATGTTTAAATTTTTAATTTAATTTTTGGAAAATATATACATTTTTTTTTTTTTTCGGTAAAGTTGAATAGGCCAATACAATTCAGCTGTTGATAAGTGACACGCTCGAATATGCTATCTAGTAGCTAAATTATTGTAAGGCTTAGGGCCGGTTTCTGAAAGCTTAGTTAACTATAACCAAATGGTTGCTATGTTACTTATGGGATTGTTATATTTTAACCGAGTTTAACCAAATGGTTAACTCGGCTAAGCTCTCAGAAATAGGACCCTAGTATTTCCAACCGTAGTTAGATTAAACTGGGTATTGTTAACTATCTATGGTTTAAGCCATTTTGTCAATATTTCCATGCGCAGGTGACAAGCTATTATATAACTTAGACGCTGGTCTAAGAGCCGATTAACTTAGTACATGGTTTAACCTCAAATTTCTTAAATTAAGATTTAATTTACGGAAAAAAAAAAATGGAGGTAAACGTAAATAAACATAGACTAAGGTAAAAGATTATTCTATTTTCATTTAAAAAATAATTAAAAGACAACGACTAAAAATAAAAATAATATTCCAAATCAACAAAAATAAAATCAAGTCCCAAAAATTATAGTCCCAATGTTAACATGCGAAATACTAAATTGATTATTACTGATCTAAACAAAACAAACTTCTTATTGTGTATATGCTGTTCACTTTTGTAAGGACAAACCAGATCTTGTTATTTTGGTTACTTTTATAGTGTATTACTGACTTTAAATGTCATTTAAAAAATCATTAGAAAACAAAATTAAAAAGAAGCGAAAAGGGCTAAATATATGGTAAATTGTGAGGTTGAAAATGTATTATCTGTCTCATTTTGTAATATGTAACTAAAAGGGAAAGTTCATTTTTTATGTTGTATATAAGCCGTTCACTTTTGTAAGAACAAACTAAGTGGAAATTTTGTTTTCAACTGTTTGCACCTTTGAAACTGTATGTCAGGTTGGTACTACAGAAACACACAGGTCATTCGTTTCCAAGGTTTCACTGTTGGAATTTTTAATTTTCACATACCAAACCTGAAACATGATATAACCCAAGCAATGTACCTTTCGTGACAACCTAAAAGAACGAAATTTCCATTTAGTTCTGTCTAATCATTTGTAATAGCCTGTATTTGTATATATATTCAAAATATTAGACATGTCAATCACAATTTTGACATGTCAATTTGGTATCTGACATGTAGTTTTTGAGTGAATATAACCTTAGCATGAAGAAACTTAACCAAAAATTTAAAAGCCAGATTTACAAGTTCACATGGTTCCACAAAAGTCTATTTACACCACAACAGTTACCAAAGTAACCAGATCTAGTTTCGTATTACAAAATGAGACAGATAATATATCATTTTGGATTTTAGCCATAATACGTAGACAAAATACCTGTCCGTGCCGAGTTGCAGTTTGTAAGCTAGCGGGATAAGCGTATTGGAAATACACAATGTTATTTGCCTTGGTATTTAACCCAGAGAAGTTAACAAACTAGAATTAGTAACTCTTATATTTAACTACAAGGTGGAAATATCAAGCCTAAATACTGCAGTACAGTTTAACTTATTACGCATATATTTGTGTTGAATTTTTGGTACATGTCGACAGAAGTTGTGAAAAACTATAAAAGCAGAACAAATCGTATTTTGTTACGTTAGACCGTATTTCGTAAAAATATATTAAAAATCACAGTATTTTTTATTAGTTGGTACCTCAACATTCCATTTACTCTGCAATATATACAATAGAAAAAAAAAAAAACTATAGTTCCATAAGCATTGTATCTTATACAGTGCAAATCCTCAATAGTTATATTTTGCTTGTAATTTATGTTATAGTTACTTGTAAAAAATTATATTTAAGACAAAATACCGACGTACCTTAAAATAAATAGGAATTCAATAAAATTTGTACCAGCAAGAAATAACTCAAAATTATAAATTATAAATTTCGATTAAAAATATTTCGATATAATTGTCTGGTATTTAACATGACAGTGATTGCTATATTGATCTACCTCAATAATACCTATGCTTAATATTAACGTACATATATTTTTTTTTACTCAGGGCATCGTTTAATTTAGAATTGCAAAGATGAAAATTGTCATTTGAAAATTATTTTTTGCTTTTGTTTTTAGTAATATTTGTTGTTCGATGTTGGTACAGTTGTACAGTGTTTCATAGTACTAATTGTTGAAAAAAAAGCACATTGTATATTACGCAAAACTAGAATTGTGGAGATAAATAAATGATATAAACAATACTGCTCATTTTATTTTTGAAGACTGTATATTTTTTTGTTTAAATGATGCTGTATTGTTTGTTTTATTTAACAAAAATGTTAATGGTTTCAATAGTTCAAAAAAATATTATTTATTGAAAGAAAATGAACATTTTAGCCACAATTTAAGAAAACAGTGTACTATGTATTATATAAAATTGTTGACAAGTTGTAAAGCTATTAAATTGTACATTTATAAAAAAAAATAATAATTCAAAGTGACAGATGAATGTGTATTAATATAATATATATATTTTTGTACGCTTGAATGAGTGGAATTAAAATGTATTTTAAAATAAATATTTCTTAAAACCATTTTATAGTTTTATTTGCAATTGTTTTGCCCTCAAAAATCCTTTATAGACCACAGAACAGTTGTTCTGTGGTTACTAGTTAGTAGAAGAAGAAGTGCATTTTAATGTTGTCAAGGAGCAAGATTATTAAAGTTAAGGTTGTCTCGTAACTTCTGACCAATCAGAGCGTGAGGGGGAATACGTCACACGTATGCGTAGTTCAAACTAGCATACAAAATTAATATAGATGTTGCACGTTTTTAAATATTTTTATTGACTATTTTCATAATAGATATTTATTTCAAGACAGTTCTACTGAAAAAATTATACTTCCTTTAAATGTTATATAATTTTTCTCTATGTTCACATATTTCCATAGGCGCCCGCAGAAATTATTCTGGGGGGGGCAAGACCAAAACATATATATAGATGTCATATTCGAACAATGCTTTCCACGTGGCGGGTCTGGGAACGATCCCCGCTGAGGATAAACATTTATTTTCTAATTAAAAATGTGTTCTCTATACAGTAATACCCCGTTACTCGACTGCTTCGTAGCTCGACGTTTTCACCACTCGACGTAAATGTCGAGAGTGAGAGTCGACGGAGCATCGCAATCCGACGCGTGATCGAGTACCGATCACGTGATACATATTTTGGTAAACAAAGCAAAATGAACGCATGGCCAGCAGTTCGCGCCTAGATATCTTGACGACAACAACTCAGATTTGCAACGGTTGATTACACGGATGTACACATTTAAAAATTAGATTGACGTGTAACGGTTGGTTACATGGATGTACACATTTAAAAATTAGATTGACGTGCAACAGTTGGTTACATGGATGTACACATTTAAAAATTAGATTGACGTGCAACGGTTGGTTACATGGATGTACACATTTAAAAATTAGATTGACGTGCCACGGTTGGTTACACGGATGTTCACATTTTAATCGTGTACATCCATGTAACCAACTGTTGCACGTCAATCTAATTTTTAAATGTGCACATCCATGTAACCAACCGTTGCACGTCAATCTAATTTTTAAATGTGTACATCCATGTAACCAACCGTGGCACGTCAATCTAATTTTTAAATTAGTACATCCATGTAATCAACCGTTGCACGTCAATCTAATTTTTAAATGTGTACATCCATGTAACCAACCGTTGCACGTCAATCTAATTTTTAAATGTGTACATCCATGTAACCAACCGTGGCACGTCAATCAAATTTTATAATGTGTACATCCATGTAACCAACCGTTGCACGTCAATCTAATTTTTAAATTAGTACATCCATGTAACCAACCATTGCACGTCAATCTAATTTTTAAATGTGTACATCCGTGTAACCAACCGTTGCACGTCAATCTAATTTTTAAATGTGTACATCCGTATAACCAACCGTTGCACGTCAATCAAATTTTTAAATGTGTACATCCATGTAACCAACCGTTGCACGTCAATCTAATTTTTAAATGTGTACATCCATGTAACCAACCGTGGCACGTCAATCAAATTTTATAATGTGTACATCCATGTAACCAACCGTTGCACGTCAATCTAATTTTTAAATTAGTACATCCATGTAATCAACCGTTGCACGTCAATCTAATTTTTAAATGTGTACATCCGTGTAACCAACCGTTGCACGTCAATCAAATTTTTAAATGTGTACATCCGTGTAACCAACCGTGGTACGTCAATCTAATTTTTAAATGTGTACATCCGTGTAACCAACCGTTGCACGTCAATCAAATTTTTAAATGTGTACATCCGTGTAACCAACCGTGGTACGTCAATCTAATTTTTAAATGTGTACATCCGTGTAACCAACCGTTGCACGTCAATCAAATTTTTAAATGTGTACATCCAAGCTACCAACCGTGGTACGTCAATCTAATTTTTAAATGTGTACATCCGTGTAACCAACCATGGCACGTTAATCAAATTATTAAGTGTGTACATCCATGCAACCAACCGTGGCACGTCAATCTAATTTTTAAATGTGTACATCCGTGTAACCAACCGTGGCACGTCAATCTAATTTTTAAATGTGTACATCCATGTAACCAACCGTTGCACGTCAATCTAATTTTTAAATGTGTACATCCATGTAACCAACCGTGGCACGTCAATCAAATTTTATAATGTGTACATCCATGTAACCAACCGTTGCACGTCAATCTAATTTTTAAATGTGTACATCCATGTAACCAACCGTGGCACGTCAATCAAATTTTATAATGTGTACATCCATGTAACCAACCGTTGCACGTCAATCTAATTTTTAAATTAGTACATCCATGTAATCAACCGTTGCACGTCAATCTAATTTTTAAATGTGTACATCCATGCAACCAACCGTGGTACGTCAATCTAATTTTTAAATGTGTACATCCGTGTAACCAACCGTTGCACGTCAATCAAATTTTTAAATGTGTACATCCATGCTACCAACCGTGGTACGTCAATCTAATTTTTAAATGTGTACATCCGTGTAACCAACCATGGCACGTTAATCAAATTATTAAGTGTGTACATCCATGCAACCAACCGTGGCACGTCAATCTAATTTTTAAATGTGTACATCCGTGTAACCAACCGTGGCACGTCAATCTAATTTTTTAATGTGTTCATCCGTGTAACCAACCGTTGCACGTCAATCAAATTTTTAAATGTGTACATCCGTGTAACCAACCGTGGTGCGTCAATCTAATTTTTAAATGTGGGACATCCATGCAACCAACCGTGGCACGTCAATCTAATTTTTAAATTTGTACATACGTGTAACCAACCGTTGCACGTCAATCTAATTTTTAAATATGTACATCCGTGTAACCAACCATGGCACGTCAATCAAATTATCAAATTAGGACTGCATGGACGAATTATTCTTCCATGCATTCCTATCCAAATGAGAGACTACATACTTATTTCTTTGTTAATATCCGCTGTATTAGAATTATTTTTAATAAATAAATTTAAAATAAACTCCAATTTTATTTCAATAACTCCTGACCTAATAAATCCATTCTGGGGTATTATTTCTATTTCAGGTGACGAGAAAGTAAAGAGAGTAAGTATGAATATATATTTAGTTGAGCAAGGGGAATAGCCCTTGATATGGTATGGTGAGTATAGTCAGATTGCTGATAGGTGACTGTTCGTTGCTACAAGTATCGATATACAATACTATATGCTTTCTCTGTTTATATCATTATAATTATTTGCATACCCATAGTAACGTTTAGTGACGCAAGTTGACAACTAACCTTCCAAATTATTTTAATAAAAAACAAAGCATTAGAAAGAAACGACGTGATTCGTAGATATCTTTACTAATTTGAGCATGAAAATAAATTTACAGTAGTACTCAAACAAACAAAATTATTAATTTTAAGGTAATAATTATAAATAAGGAAAAACTTATACTCATACGTAAATTTTGGATTATAATTTGTTGTTTAATTAAATTAAATTTTTATGTTTCCCCTAAGTACAAAGTAATAAAATATTAAGTAAAAATATATTTATTCATATAATATATTGCTAAAAGTTGTATTTAAATGTTTATTTTTATTTTTTTTAAAATTAGTCACTGTAATGCATGATATCGTCGTCATCTGAACTATCGCTGTCATTTCTTGTATTTATTATTATTGGATTAATATCATCAACAATCCTTTCCCTTTCCCACCATTCATTTATTAAATTTTCGATTTTTTTAACAGATTTTTCCCAAGTTTCACAACTAATTTGATCACAGGCTACTTGCCACATTTTCAAAACTTCGTTATCACTATATCCGTTTTGACCAATATGTCTATCATAATAATTTTTTGTTATACCCCAAATTAGTTCAATGGGGTTAAACTGGCAGTGATAAGGAGGTAATCTTAGCACTTCATGACCATACGTTTGTGCCAATGTATCAATAAAATAAACTTGTTCAGATTTTAATTTCCTTCATTTTCTCGTGATTTTGTTAGTGAAGTTCAGATTTATTACATTTTATAATTCTACAAATTGTTGATTCCGAAATCTTTAAGGCAGCTGCTACTCTTTGACGGACACAAGATAGAGAAATAAATGGTCCATTGTTCTCATTTTCGGATTTAAAATATTCCAGCAGATTTAAAATTAAAGTTTGTAAATTTAATAATTGGCCGCAAGATCTACTAATTAATATTATTAACAGACACTGGCAGTTAAGACAAATAACAAAAAACATTTTTAAAATCGCTGAAAAATGGTAATTAGATTATTATATGAATGCATTACTTGATACATACATGTAACAGTCACCTATCAGCAATCCGACTATATTGTGTATTTTGCACCGTAGATCTCAAAAATGTGATCTATTCCGAGCTATGGGCTCATATTCTTGAGTAAATTCAAAAATACTCTTCTCAAACTCAAAAATTATTCGTATCCAAAATTCATATCTCGAAAGCGGTTAGAGATAGAGTAATGCAGTTTAAATTTTTGGAATCTTCACATTTAGTTTGGTTTATAAAAAAATTTAGTACTTTATGGTTAGCACACAACTTTTTTTGTTGCCCCTCAATCATACTTCCGAAATGTGTCAAAAAAATGCAAAATGTTGTACTTTTAAAAAATTTATGTCATAAAATTAATATTAATAATTATTTCATAAAATTAATAATGGGGTTCTGTAATTCAATTTATTGCGCATGTGTAAATCATTGCTTACATTGTTTACATGAGTTTCTTGTTTACTTTACAAATGTTTACGCGTAAACAATGAGTAAATTATATATATTAGAACAAATATAATGAATTTAAATTTTTGCCGTATATTTGGTAAATATTTTGTATTTAAATGTGAGTTATTGCATAGTTTACATTGTTCAAACCGCAACAATGACGGGCGCGTCTCGTTTAGTCAGCATGACGCCAATCCCGTTAGTCTTATTCAGGGTCTTTGACTTGAGAGAAAGTTTCGCGGCGTAGAATACAGCTGTCAGCAAGATGAGGCTAGCACTCATTCAAGAAACATAACTAACAAATTTCAAAAATATAAACAAAATAATGGCTAACAGTGATTCAGGTAATATCTTATAAAAATAATTTAATTTTAATTTTAATAGAAATGTATTTTAGTTACTGATTTAAGGGAAAATATCCCACTCAAAACAGGAAATAAGAAAAGCAGTATTTTTTCTATATTTACATGCGGTGAGGATGGTTTTGGAGGTTCGAAACTAATAACAATATCATTTGGAGTTTTAACGATAGCAATTACAATTGCTTTGATCGCTCAAATTTATTACGGAGACTATCAGGTAAAGGATATTCCAAACATTTAAGCGGAACTAAATGGAATTTTTATAGTTATAAGTTGTTACGAGCTCACTTTTTAATAATTGAAGACGGCTTTTGCAAAATAAAATGATCAAAAGCCTCATTTAACAAAAAAATTACTAGTTTTTAAAATTTAGTTCCAGTTAAAACAAAATACAGGCTATATATTTTATAATACCAACCCCTAAAACAAATATTTAAGTTTAAGTTGGTAACTCTTCTGTTGGTATTATTAGTATTCTAAATTAGGAATTTTAGATTAGGCGCTTTTCTTTTACCACAGTATTTAAGTATTCTTGCCTTACTTAAGTTAATCTAAGTTGTAAGGGCGTCCATTTATAAGACTATAAAGATTTTTTCTCCCTCCTTACCCTTGCTAAGGCATTTGACAATAGGTTACAGGCTATTCCAAACTTTTAAGCGGAACTAAATGGGAATTTCGTTCTTTTAGGTTGTCACTAGAAGGGACCTTGCTTGGGTTATTTCATTTTTCGCGTTGGAATATCAAAATTTAAAATTCCAACAATGAAACCATGAAAACGAATGACATATGTCAAAAATAAACATACTTTTTTATCTATTTTAATGACAAAAAAATAAATACAGTCTGTTCCAAACGGTTAGGCGGAACTAAATGGGAATTTCGTTCTTTTAGGTTGTCACGAAAAGGGACCTTGCTTGGGTTATTTAATTTTTCACGCTAGAATGTCAAAATTTAAAATTCCAACAATGAAACCATGGAAACAAATGACATATGTCAAAATAAAATATTTTTTTTACATATTTTAATGACAAAAAAATTAATAAATGGGAAATTTGTATTAAGAATGACACAAAAAGTCAAAATATAAAGAAAATGACATTTTAAAATGATATTAACCTTAACCAAAAAATGTTTATTGTAAGCATGATTTACAAAGCTTAAACAAAACGGCCGAAAAGCACGATTTAAACGATGAAAGTAACTAGATTGCAAAATCTAGTTCCGCCTAACCGTTTGGAACGGACTTTAAATGGGAAATTTTTATTAAGAATGACACAAAAATCAAAATATAAAGAAAATGACACTTTAAAATGATATTAACCTTAACCAAAAAATGTATATTGTAAGTATGATTTACAAAGCTTAAACAAAACAGCCAAAAAGCGCGATTCAAACGATGAAAGTAACTAGATTGCAAAATCTAGTTCCGTCTAATCGTTTGGAATTGAGAAGTGACATTACCGGTGGCGGCGCTGTGCTCCAAGGCAATATGGCTGTTGTCTCTAGTACTCAGCTGACAATATGCTAATAGCGAACAGGTTAATTTAAGCACAGTACATTTTTATTTTATGAAAATGCGAGTAAATATTTGCGAATTTTTTTAATTTTTAAGCGCTACACATGTATCGAGGTGTATAACAGAAAGTGGGCATCGAATTACAGTATTTAAAGTTTAATTTTAGTAGATTTATTGAAGTGCAATTTGTAGTTGAGCAGATATTAAATACCCGGCACGTCATTGTATGTGGTACATCTGAGTGTCGGTCATCTGAATTTACTATATATGGATTCTGTTTGCAAACAAGTGCATTATGTTCATTGCCTCATGAAATAAAATTAGTTTTAGTTGGACAGGAGCAGCTAAAAGTTAAATATGCAACTTGCAAGTGCAAGCATATTAGTACAGTTTTGTTTTCTGCGACAAATTTAATGAACAAACTCGCATAGTATCAGTTACTTTTTAATTCAAAATATATTCCTATGCCTTCCTCCTGTCCATAACCAAATCTTTTTTCTCAATCTGGACTTAATATTAACTTTCCCTCCATTTTTCTTAAGAAAAGAAAAAAACTAAAATGCCTATATTTGTCCTGTCTTGAATGACAGCCAAAAACACTACAATTTGTTCTACTATTATAGTTTTTCACAACTTCTATCGACATTCTAACAAAAATTCAACACTAGAACATATGTAATAAGTTCAAACAGTACTAGAGTGCCTAGTACGATGTATGACCACCAGACTGCGTAGTCGAGCGTGTCAATTCTCAATTCAGCGCTGGCGTAAAAGTGAATCAGAGTTAATCGAATTCTATCTGTATAATGTGAAAATTACCACCTGGAACGGGTTTCTACATTTAGCCGCTCGTTTATATTATCCTTATAATGCCAACCTCCAAAACAAACTATAAATATTTAAGTTTAAGTTGGTAACCGTCCTTCTGGTACTTTTAATATTTTAAATTATGAATTTTAGATTGTTCCACATGGTAGCGTAGCAACTGATTTCAAAGAATGTTCTTTAATCGGTGTGGATATATTGAAGAGTGGTGGAAATGCAATTGATGCAGCTACTGCGAGTGCTTTATGTTTAGCTGTCGTTAATCAACATAGCACAGGATTAGATGCGTAAGTTTTTCATTAAAGATTATCGAACAATAAATTATAAATAATCTTTTTTAGCGGAGGAATATTTATGTTATACAGTCATCGAACTAGAGCTACACCAATGGTAATAGATTTTACTAACGGTCCTAGTTCTGAATTAGATGGTATAGCTATGCCGACATTAGTATTAGCTCTTATGAATATACATATGAATTATGGACGACTTAGTTGGCAAGAAATTGTTATGCCATCTGCAGAAATAGCTAGGTGAGTTTATACAGACTACAATTCGTGTTAAAATAATGTGCTTTTTAAAATTTTCTTTCCATTTAACCATGACAACTTATTAATTCTAACTAATATACTAAATATACACCTTAAAAACGTACCAAGGGCTTTCATTTGATACCCTACCCAGAATTATACAAAAAAATTTTTTTTTTTCGATGAGCATATATTTATTTATATTTTTGGGGGATATGTTTTTTTAGATGTTTTAGTATTTTTCCTTTGTGCGGGTCAAAGAGTTGTATAAGCATGCCAAATTTCAACTCTCTAGGTTTAGCCGTTTGGCTACAATTTTTACCGAACAGACAGACAGACAGACAGACGACAAAATGACGGTATAAGGGTTTTTTGGTCATACCTACAAAACCCTAAAAAACAATTGTTATTTTTTCGCTACTAAGTTTGTTACTGAAGTTATGCAAATTGACGAAGTGCATTGACTGGTCGCTTTCAGTATAATGCAAGAAACTGCATGCGCGAATAAAGCTATTATTTTGAATCTACTAAGTAATTTTTTTTTTTACAGTCAAGGTTTTTTAGTGGCTAGCACATTAGCAAAAGCCATCGAAAAGGCTGAAGTTAAAAATATTTTTGGCCAAATCCAAGCGGGAAATAATATAACTCAAATAAAATTGAGCCATTACTTAAAAAAATTAGCTTCAATACCTGAAGATCGTAAGTATTACTCTTTTTTTCTGAAATAACTCCCTTTTATTTCTTATTCTTATGTCGTTCATAAACCAACCATAACAAATTTTAATATTGTTTTAGATATCCAAACATTCCTATCAACTAAACAAGAATTAAAAAGAAATACTGCAATTAAATACACATTTAGTAGGTACAATATTTTTGTTCCAAATTGGCCGAGTGGTGGTCCATTACTTATTATGAATTTAGGATCCGTAAACAAGTTAAATTTTACCAATAATGACAATTCAGAATCATTATTTAAAATCGCAAAACTAATGCTAGATATGTATGAACAATTAAATATAACAAACGATAATTTTCATCAAGGTACTTCGTCGAATATTGCTGTTATTGACAACGATGACATCTACGTTTCTTTAATCACGTAAGTATATTTTTATTATTTTTTTTTTTTTTTGTCTAGCATTTACGACTTAACGCCTTTCGTTTCTGATTTAGTTTCAATAGTTAGAGAGACTTAAGCCTTATTCATAGCTCATGTTTTCATAGATAACGCTTAATTCTTAGTGCATAATGTTAGTGGATAAGCACAACACAAACGTACCATTTTATGCTACATATTTAATAGATAAATCGATCTACTTAGCTGCCATCTATTGAGAAGTACCGTTGGCGGCGCTGTACTTCAAGGCAATATGGCTGTCGTGTCTAGTATTCAGCTGTCAATATGCTAACAGCGAACAGGTTAATTTAAGCACAGTACATTTTATTTTATGAAAATGTATCTATCGAAATTCTAACAAAAAATCAACACTAGAACATATGTAATAATTTCAAACAGTACTACAGTCGCGTAGTACAATATTTAACCACCAGACTGCGTATCCGAGCGTGTCAGTTCTCAATACGCTATAGTAATTACTAAACAATTTATATTAAAAATGTCTTGTTATTAAATATATGTATTTTTTTTATTGAATGTACTTCTAAAAAGAACAAAAATAATATTTATTAAGTTAAATATTAAATAAAATAGCTATTGGCATCTGACACTACCGATAGAGGCGCTACTGCATTTTACATCATGGCTGACTTTGGTAGGATATTTTTGACAGGTTCAATGGTATCTTCATGTGATATTTATTGAAACACACGGGAACACACTCTAAAATGGTCTTTAACTGTCTTTCCACTTGTAAGAACATATTCCCATACTTGTCTTCTATCCATAACTACACGTGCACCACCACGTAAATTCAGAAACACGTTTTTTTGCCACGTTTCAGAACACGATGAAAACTTAGGTCTCTATCACGACCTACTTTTGCATTGCAAAGATAAACACAACAATTCACGTTGCATTTAATTTTTCTTGCAATTTTAAAGACATTAAAGAGTGCGGTGTTTCTCGTGGTGGAGGCGTTCTTCTACTTATATCTAGTCATCTTAACTCCTTTGCTGTTTCACTTGATGATTACTTCTCATGTTTGCCCGTAAATATAGACATCGTTTGTACTCGTATTACATTAGGTTCTTCAAATCTTTATGTATTTTGCATATACGTGCCTCCCTCTCTTAGCTCTGATAAGTATGACAACATTTTTACATTTTTTGAATCATTACCCTTTTTATACAATAATAAATTTATTATTATTGGTGACTTCAACATCCCGAAAATTGTTTCTAACTCTAATTCAAAAAATGTAAAATTGTTAAATAATTTTAATTTGTATTTTAATCTAATTCAGTATAATGGCATCTGTAATGAAGACAATCATATACTAGATTTGATACTTTCAAATGCTAACTGTGTCGTCACTCGCGAAACATCTCTAATATTTAGCCGTGAATACCGCTCTCATCCTACATTAAATATAGAGATCAGTATGGACATATCTACTATCACTCATCCCAAATATTTTAATACTTCTCGTATATATGACTTCAAGAAAGCTAACTACATTAAACTGTACAAACTAATTGCTGATTTTGAATGGAAACAAATTAATACCTTCCATAATGTCGACAGTGCTGTATTCTTTCTATATTCTACCCTTTATTATTTCTTTGCACAATGTATCCCATATAAACCTAGTCACAAAGTAACTTACCCCCCATGGTTCACTCGGGAAATTAAACTTAATTTAAAAAAAAAACAACATTTCTACAAAATGTATAAAAAATTTCCCAATAAACGTACTTACCTCATAAAATATAAATATTTGCGTTCCAAAATCAAACTCGACATTAAATTATCTTATAAAAACTATATTCAAATTTGTGAAACTTCTATTTACTCAAATCCCAACAAATTCTGGTCTTTCGTGAATTCCAAAAAAACGCAATCATCCGTCCCTAATAGCATGTCTCTTAATGATACCACATTTTCTACTATCCCAGACATCGCAGATGGGTTTGTCACTTTCTTCAAAAGTGTATTTTCATCTGCATCCCATCCACCCGTCTCCAATACTCCCTCCTATCCAATTGCAAACAATATGGTATCCTTAACCTATATATCCTTAGACGACATTGAATCGGCCATCAAAAAAACAGCTAAAAATAACCTATCATGTGGTCCCGACCTTATCCCCAATTTAATCATTAAAGACTGTGCTAAACCATTTTCAGAAGCCCTTTTCCATATTTTAAACTTGTCAATTAGTACCGGTAGTTTCCCTTCTGCATGGAAAATTGGACGTGTTATGCCTATACATAAATCTGGTGACAAGACTCTTATTAGTAATTACAGACCTATTGCAGTGCTCTCTACCTTCAGTAAGATTTTCGAGAGTATTATTTACAAAACTATATATTTTCAAATAAAAAACAATTTATCATTCTTTCAACACGGGTTTATGCAACGCCGCTCTACAGCTAGTAATCTATGCTACTTCACCCACTATGTTGCTTCAGCATTAGATAGAAGAAGCCAAGTTGATGTCATATATACTGATTTTGCTAAAGCTTTCGATACCATTGACCACAATACCCTATTACTAAAACTTCATTCTTTTGCGCTCTCGCCTTCTCTAATATCGTTATTGTCATCTTACCTTTTAAACCGTTCTCTTTTTGTTACTTTTCGAGGGCACAACACCTCACCTTTTTCTGTTACGTCAGGTGTTCCACAAGGGTCAAACCTTGGACCTCTCCTCTTCTTAATGTTCATAAATGATATTAATGCCGTTATTTGTAGCGAGCATTTACTTTTTGCAGATGATCTTAAGATATTTAAAACAATTTCCTCTGTTGACGATTGCCATATACTCCAAAACGATCTTAAACGTATAAGTGATTGGTGTAATTCTAACCATCTTAAACTAAATTTATCTAAATGTAAAATTCTGTCTTTTACCCGTAAAACAACCCCCATCCTTTACTCTTATGCTGTAGCTAATCACCATCTAACTCGATGTCATAATATTAAAGACTTGGGAGTAGTGTTTGATGAAAAACTCACATTTGATCTACACATAGATCATATGTGCGCCTCATCGTGTAAAATGCTTGGTTTTATTATTCGTAATACCAGGACTTTTACTAACATTGCTGCCATCTTTACTTTGTACTATTCCTTTATTCGATCCAAACTTGAATATTGCTCAGTAGTCTGGGATCCAATATATAACGTCCAGAAGAAATCTTTGGAAAGGATCCAGCATAAATTTCTTAAATTCATTTATTTTAAAGTCATGGGATCTTACCCTCCTCCTGAACTTCCTTATGACTCCCTGCTTCAAATATTTTCAACCAAACCATTATACAAACGCCGAGAAATCAATTCATTGTCATTCTTAAAAAAATTAATATCTAATAAAATTGATGATCCTGCACTTCTTCAACTTTTAAGTTTCCATACCCCCCATGCCCACACTCGAAACCCACTACTTTTTTACCTACCGCATGCGCGTACTAATCTCTTTCTTAAGTCCCCAATTAACCGCATGTGTTCATATCATCATTCAGATATTGAACATATTGATCTCTTTTAGTATCAATTCTTAATTTTCTTATTTTGATTTCTAAGCGTCTCAGTTCCTACGTTGCTCAGTTGGCCTTTGAACTATTTCTACTTTTATTTTTACATTTTTAACTTATTTATTTTTTATTCTTTTTATTTTATTATTATTTTTTTTATGTATCTTTTTTTTTAATTTACAATATTGTTTCATTACCTTTATGTTATTGCCATATTATTTATGTTTTACATTTTACTGTATTATATTTTATTTTATATTTATGAACTTTTTTTTGTATTATATGTATTAGACTTAGGAAACTACTTAAACTCATATATTACACTGTAACTTTAAATATGTTATTACCATGTACCTGTCCGTATTTGGATTCTTTCCGTAGGACAGATGTAAATTAAATAAATAAATAAATAAATAAATAAATAAACATTCTTTTAAAAACTTGGTATGAAAACAACAGTAAACAAACTCGACTATCCTACAACCGTCAGTTTCTCAAAATCTCACTAGAGGCGCTTCAGTTATTGTCAGTTGACAATAATGTTACTGAAGCTACTCGCTCTAAGCTAACTTTTTGATTTCACAAAAAAAGTTAACTTTTGTATCCACCCTATTTCCAAGAAGTGTTGGTCTAAAAATCTGAAAAAAAAAATCTCAATAATGTACATTGATGGAAACCAAAATTGTTGAGAAGGAATTTTTGTCAGATTAATTTTTTTATTGTTGAAAAAATACATATTTCATTTTAAAAGTTCATGTAGTATTTTAAATAAAAACTCTTAATACCTACATAGGATAACAAACGAAAAATTATTTTCAAAATATTGTTCATTGTGACTTGATTACCGCAAAAATTATTACACATATGTATTGAGAAGTGACATTACCTATAGAGGCGCTGTTTTCGCTTAAAAAATGGCGATTAGAATAGGGTTTTTTGACATTTGATACACAAGAATTCACATTGCAGTTAATTTTCTGTTGCGATTATTAGATATTAAAGACGTTTTATTAAAGTTTTCTTCACTTTAACACATACAAACAATGCAATTAAATGAGCCACATCCAACAAAATCCTATTCCGTTAAGTTCCAAAATATTTCGCTAGGCGTCGTCACTTCAGTTATTGTCAGTTCTCAGTACTGTGTTAACTTGGGTACTAGATACCTGAGAAACACTGAAATATGTGAAAATTCATACTTCTCATCAATTTTTTATTAGTTTCAACACATTTACTAATTAGTACATCATAAACTGCAGCCACATGTCTTTTTAGAATTTCCTGTATAATATATTCGTCTATTTTGAAATTTATTACTGTATACCTGCGAAACCCTGAAATGTGTAAAAATTCTCACTTCACATCTATTTTTCAATATTCCTTCATTTTTACAGTTGTCAGTGTTTTAATGTTAATGTTAGAAGTATACAACCTTTTAACATTATGCGTTAAATAGTTTCTTACGCTTATGCACTAAATTGGAGCTATGACTAGTTATACAGATTTATGTAGAACAAACATTCTTACGCGTTAGCATTAACACTATTAATTAAGTACTATATATTAAAACATGAGCTATAAATGGTACTTAAGGCTTAGTATTTCCAACCGTAGTTAACTTAAACTAAACTGGGCATTGGTAACTATCTATGTGTTAAGCCATTTTGTCCGTGTTTCCAAGCGCAGTTGACAAACTATTATAGCTTAGACACTGAGAACTTACCTCCTAACTGCCGGAGAACTTACTTCTCTGCCCCAATACGGCTATCTAGGTGTTGATAACCTATTATTATTATTAAAGAAGGGAGGTTTGTAGTCTCGCCAGTACCGTTCATGTTTGCTCGCAACGCGTTCGACACAGACGAGACGCTCTTCTCTTACCTTCACGAGAAGGTCGAGAGAGTTTTTTCCCAGCAATCGGTCGCATCCCAAACCCTGGCGATATGCGACCGATGGGCTCACACCAGATCCAGCGTCCGCACAATGCGAAGCGATCCGGGCAACACTGCTTTTTGCAATCTGCAGACCAGAGAGGTAGCAGATGGTCTGCAGACGTGAATGATCTCGATATTATTATTATTATTATCAATGTTTTAGGGGAATGTACGATTTATTTGGATCTAAAATATTAAGCAACGACAGCTATCTCCTCGATTCTAAAGATTCATACAAAAACACTCGAATTCCAATAATAATAACAGATAAAAAACAAATTTGTGGTCGTCGTATTGTAATGGGAAGTGGTGATTTATCTACAGCAGTACAAATAATATATTCACTTTTGATTGAAGGTGAAAATGCCACAAAAAGTGTTGAACAACCGAGATTTCAAATTGTAAATACCCATGGAATAGGTGTTGAAGAAATCCCGAGTAAAGAAAATTTAGATTGGAATTTTTTCCTCCATGAACTGGAAAGTATTGCGAGTATTAGTTCACTGCCGGAGCCTTATGGAAGCTGTAATATTGTGGAGAAAACTGGAGACAGTTTAAGTTCACATTCTGATAGGCGAGGAGATGGAATTGCTTATAGATTTTGATCAGAATGTGAATAGACTGAAGATTTTTGATACTTGGAGAACTAGGCATTACTACTTAGGATGAATTCACAATTTTCAGTACTTCATTCCACGTTAACCAACAAGATTTTCCACAAGACTAGCACAGAATTTTATTAAAACAGAGGAAACGTACTGTTTTAGTTGGAGCGATAATTTTATGCGAAAAATGACAAGTACCGTTTTCATTAGATGACCCAACGAGTAAATATACAGGAGGGAACACAGGCAGTGATCTTGTAGTCCAGCAATTGCATGCTGACGTCATTTAGGTCTCACAGTGCTGTAGAGCAGCGGTTCTTAGCGGGGGGTCCCGAAAAGACATTAGGAGTGTTCGATTTGCACATTTGCAGTTACTGTTTACTGCCGCGTTAAAAAAATCTGTTCGTTTTGTTTCGCAGTAACTGCAAATCTGTTCGATTTGTCGTAATTTACTGCCAGTTTATGACGCTACTGCGAAAAAGTTACAGCTGCTTCTCTTGCGGATTATTTGTTACGGCTGTGTTTGTTTACCTTTTTGAGTTGGTACCATAGATAAAGAATAAATGGTTGGTACTTTGTTTTTGACTTTTTGACAGAAATATGGTTAGCATATTTGTTTTGATATTTATACTATATTCTTTGATGGCTAATGTCTTGCAAATTCTTTTTTTTTTAATATCCTGGGACAATAGTTTCTACAAAATTTTGCAGTTTTTCTATCCTGGGGCATTTTGTAAACCTCGCAAATACAGTTCATAACTTAATCATCCGAACTCGAAAAATCTAAATCTGAATCAGATTCTGGATTTGATAATATTTCAAGATCCATTAAATATATCTAATATTTTTCACCCTTTCGACACTAGGCTGACCAGATTTTTTTCACAGAAAAAGAGTATACTAAAAAAAAGGTTACACTCCAAAAATTTAAATAATGAGCAAAAAACAGAGGTCCCCATTCAAAAATACTATTGACGAGCAAAAAAAAAAGGTCTTCACTCCCAAAATAGAAGTGATGAGCAAAAAAAAGGTCCTCACTTCTAAACTAGAAGTAATAAAAACAAGTGACCATCAAAAAAGAGTATATTCAGGTTTTTTTTTTTTTATAAAAAGTAAGAGTATAGAAAATATTACTCAAAAAAGAGTATAATACTCTCAAAAAGAGTACGTCTGGTCACCCTATTCGACACACAAGATAATCTCCGAACCAAATCGTAAAAAGATTCTTAACCTGGAAATACGTCAGACGTACTTCTTATTCTTTATGTATAAACAAATCGAACAGAAAATAGACCATATTAGTAACTACGTCACAAATTGGAATTCAGTGCTGCCGTCTCGCGGTTGGATTCCTTTTATTTGAATTTTCTATAATATAAAGTATCTGGATTGTATATATTAGTATATATTTATCAAAAATACATATTTTATGCTCCAAAATTGAAAATATTTATAAAATTAAGGTAACAAAAGTAATGTCCCATGTATTTTAAACTTGAAAAGGACTCAGCTCTCAGATGGCAGCACATGTATGTGACGACACACTAATATGGTCTATTAAACTCGCTGTATGTTACCAGTTTTTAGTAGTAAACTGCTAACTGCAGCGTTTTACTGCTAGCGTTTAGCAGTATAACGCGAAGGTGCAAATCGAACATACCTATTAGCGGGTTCCGAAATTAAAAAAAAAAATTATTTTTTCCAGTTTTTGCTTTTAAAATTACATTAAACTTACTTATTAAACAATAAATTATTAATAACATTTAAAATATTATTTCAAAAATTTTCTTGGGAGGTCCACAAAATATTTTAGGCTAGTTGGGGGGTCCCGAGTATAAAAAGGTTAAGAACCGCTACCGTAGAGCATAACCATTTCTGAGAACGCCTTTGTGCAGGATTTCGCAGGTGGCAACCTGATAAAGGAGCTGAATGAGTTTTATGGGCTTAGGTGGAATTCTTTTTCGTAGAGCTCTCCAAATTGCATCGTGAGATAGACAGTCAAATGCTTTCTGGAAATCTATAAAAACAAGGTACAGACCAGTTCTCCACTCGATTAACTGTTCGATGACAATACGGAATACCAACGAATAGCTAACAGTAATATCTCCAAAATGTTAAATAACTTTATTTTTTTATTACCAAAAATATTACCATTTATTTATCTATTATTATTAGCAGCATTAAATATTATTTATTTGATAATGTAAATAAAAGAAATAAATATTTTTAACATATATAATTAGTGTTTTTATTAACTTTAATGTAATATACATCTAACGTATTATCACGTGAAATATGGCTGTCATACAATGTCATGATAGAATAGTTAGACTAAACTATCTATACTTCGTCTCACATTATTAGTTCAAATAAGTACATTTCATAAAGTATAATTCGACAAATATCCATTCATTTTTGTACAATTTAAATGTGAAACGAAGTAATCTAATAAAGAATATATGTTCCAAATAAGAATTATTTTTTTTATTTTAAGCAACTTTACTAATACGTGTAGGTACACCAATCTTGCGGTTAACATTGTGACTATAGTATTTCATGCATTTCAAGCTATTTCTGCAATTTTTTTTAGAATATTCTTATTTGGAACTTTGGAAAGATTACTCGAAAAATTAATTAAACAGTTCAAAAACATTGTGATACAAGCCTTTTTAGCCTGGAAGAGTAAGCTTTAGTTTGGAAAATACGAAAAATAATAAGTGTACGGCAAAAAATTAGAAAATCCCAACTTTCAATGGTAAGGTGTTAAGAAAATTCAAAAGTTTTTAAATTCATTCAAAATTTAATATATATAGTGGATATCGTTTATAACTAGAGATGGGTTGATCATGAACGAACCGGCTCAGTACACTGATCGAAGTAACACGGTTCACCAAATTGAAATGAGCTGGCTCACGGCTCACTGCATAGTTTCAAGGATACGATTGATCGGTCGATTTTGAGCAGTAACCGGAGTGATCCGGATCTAGATATTGTCATATTGAACTTCGCGAGAACTCGGCTTGTAATGTATTATCATAAAGTGTATTTTGTCATCAATTTGTAGCGGAGTCTATTTGAAACTAATAGGCTTAGTCTGTACTTTCTTACAACCATATTATATAAAAATATTAAAAATATTGCCCAAATCCCAGATGTCCGATTTATAAGGGCAATAAACATCGCCATAAACTTAACACATCTGGTTTAAAATACAGTAGCTACATAAAGTGAATTGTTTGTTTACTATTACCCGGCAAAAATGTTAGATAATTCACTTCTATAGATTTTTATTTATTTAACTTGTTCAAATAAGGCCGGCTGAGCGACGTTCTACCTACATATTGCAAACCAACAACCGTATTGAACGAAAGACCGATAACTCACCGACCCGGGTCTCGGGAACATGTTTACAGTTCATATAATGCAAGAGCCGGGGCTGAGCGACGCTCTACCTACATATTGCAAACCAACAACAGTATTTAACGAACGACCGACCTGTGTCGATACACAGGTCGGTCAGTTGTTCATGTTCAAACATGTTCCCGAGGGAACATGTTTACTTAGCCGGATCAATGTGGTGGCTCAGCAAACTGAACGACCTCCACTGATCCGGTTCCGCAAACTGAGCCGAAATTCCCATTTCTATTTATAACGACATATCGGTTTTTGAGACGAAATTTCAAAGTCCTTAAAAAATTTCAAATGACTTATCGCTTATAACGACATCGGATATTACGACGAAATTAATATAATGGCGAAAAATAGCATGAAATTTGGGTCAAATTATCTTTTATAATGACAGATCACCACTGCCTAACGAGAAAACACCGGGTAAGTACCGAATTGGCTAGGGAAATTATCGAGTTATGAAAAGATAAGGCGAAACGCGACAGATAAACATATTCATTCAGTGGTTTACTACGAGTTGAAGGTACGTCATCGACGTCGATATGGCGAAACGAAAAGCATTAATGTAAATTTTTCAAATATTGATGAAGAACTCGAAACGGAGGAGGAAATGACGGAAGATGAAATTTTTGCTGGTTCAGATCCGAATTTGGAGTCAGAAATAAACAACGACGAAGTGGAAATGGAAGAAACAATCGAGTTCCAAACACCTACTACAAAAGATGCATTTTCAACAGTTGAAACAATTCACCATTGTTTCACGTTTAATCAAAACATTAAAGATGTTAAAACAGATTTTGCATTATTACATTTGTAAAAATTATTGAAAAAAACTTTTTAGAAAACCAAAAATCACAAAAACAAACCAAATGACAGATTTTTTTGTTAAAATTTAAATATGTATACATACATATATGTATACGTATGTAAAATTATGTAAGTGTTAAGTTGTTGCACTCATGTAAATGTATTCTTTTATAACGTAAATAAAATGTACATATTTTTGAACATTATATTTATAGTGTTTGGATAATGCGATCTATGGTTATAACGACCGAATTTTATTGGTCCTTCAACGTCGTTATAAACGATATCCACTGTATATTAAAAATTAAATACCTAAAATCAATTTCAATCATTACAGTTTCTTCTATAAAGTAAAAAGATTACATGTATCACAAAATTAATTAATTAAATAATTTTTAAATGATAAAAATGTACAATTTCAAAATAAGCAAAATATAACAGTTTATTTTTTATTGTAATGGCATTTGCTGCTTCGGCAATTAGGCAGGACATTCTTATTTTTGAAAATCCCATGCCTGAACGGGATTCAAACCCGAGACCTTAGCAACGCAGAGCACATGTGTTACCACTAGGCTACGCCGGTCGGAAAACAGTTTCCCACTCCGAAAATTCTGAAAATTATTGAATTGTTTCCATGTCCGTAATTTCAACTAAAGACACTGTATTGTAAAAGTCTGGCCAATGGTAAAATCTTCGCCATTAGGAGTCCAAATAAACATGGCAGCTATAGTCTCAAACAGAAAAATAAGACTATCTTTACAGAAACAGTAAATTTTTCTACCAGTCTAAAACCGCACGACTTATATTTCAAAAATGAAAACGTATAAACTCTAACATGTATACCAACAATTGTTTGGACTCTTAATGGCCTCAATAACTTCAACCAATAGAAAACGAGACGCTCATTGGCTAGACTGTTACTATCAGTGATGGGCGCGTAAGTTACACGATGTAAGTTACCTCATTGTTGACGCGTAAACAATGATGTAAAGTAAACACAAAAACTCTTGTAAACAATGTAAACATTGTAAACAATGATTTAGACATGCGCACTTGTTTTGAATTACAGAACCTCATTTTCAATACATTTTTATAAATAATAAAATTTTAATGAAACGATTTTAAATGAAAAAGTATCATTATACAGGTTTTACATACAAATTAGTAAATATTAATATGAAAATAAAAAACTTGTTTCTTTAAAAAATTCAACCTATTTTTTTTAATAACAAAATACATTAAATTTCCCCTTTAAGAAAATCAGCCTATATTTTTTAATAACGAAAAGATTCATTGCAAATTTTGCATAACGCCCTATATTTTTTTTCATTTTCTTTAATTAAAACAAAACCTAGTTCTTCAAAACTATTCCTTCGGTTTCTTCCCACCATTTTTTTAATAATTGTATTGTTTTGAACTGAATATACTTGTTCATTAACTCTCTATTATTCGTATTAAATAACTAAAACTAATCTCATTATTTGACAGTTTACAAAGTTTACATTGTTTACATTGTTGACAAGTTTACCAATTGTTTACATAAGTTTACACGTAAACGTAAACAATTAAAGTTTACGTGTAAACGCCCATCACTGGTTACTATACAGTATAATTTCACCATAATTTTTGCGCCACTAACGGCAATCATTCAAACTACCGTAATAGTTCGAATTATTGCCGTCTGAAGTGTATGCGCACTGCATACCCACCATATCACTCAACTGTAAACCAATTTACATTTTCACTTCAACACTCGATATATTTCCAGTTTCAAGTATTTTAGGTATAACTTGTACTATATTTTTATTATTATTTTTTCAAATAATCTTTGCTAAATGAAAACCTCTAGAATTTACATCAATATAAGCCCTATGTCTACTCTGAGAGGCAGTTCATATTAAAATATTTTTTTATACTAAAAGATCTGTTTATATAGCTTTGATTCAGGATTAAATATAATTTAAATATACTACATTTAACCCCGAAATCTCATTAGATTATATTCTTCAGCAAATATTTCAATAAAAAATAAATAATTTTTAATAATGTTGTACCTCTAATTCTAAGGTCAACTATAGTGCAAATAAAATACTAAATCAATGATGAGCAATACATGGTTCACAAATTCATTTTGTGGGTCTTGTTGAGAAATTTTTTGAGGATCTAGTTCTATAGACATCTCAGCCAAGAGACTGTTATTGATATTGAGAATGCATATAAAACAGTAGCGGTTGGTGAGTAAATCATTCGGGGGGACACTTTTTGATCCATATACTGCAGTGGTCTCCGAATCTGGCACAACAATTATTTTTAAACGACCCGCACGAAATTTCTGCTGTTTTTTTTTTTTTTTTGATTCTATATCCACAAATCTTCAAATGATTTTCGGAATTTCTCCACTCCCCATGTCCTTAATTGATTTTCAAAATTTCTTCCCCACGTTATCAAATGATTTTTGGAATTTCTATCCCCCGTCTTTGAGTGATTATCCAGAAGGGCCAGATATTTAAAATCTGGCCCGTGAGATATATCTATAATCAGTGATGGCATCCTACCGGTTCGCGCGAACCGTTTCTTCAAATTATTGAAACCTTAGGGAACCGGTTGTTAGAATTATTAAAAATAAATTAATTATTCCGACTTCAGTTTTGAATCGTGCGCCGTGCCCTACAGTGTTGCAAATGTAATATTTATTTTATAGGTTAATAATAATACGCTCTTAAATTTTTTTCCTTATATTTAATAAATGGAAGTAAGTGATTTGATTTCACTCTTAAAAATACAAAATAGGTTCCTAGATATCACATGACTTTATAGAACCGCTTCCTGAAAATTTAGGATGCCATCACTGTCTATAATACGTTCAAACGTTAGAATGCAGTATCGCTCTTATGGGAAATGAGAGCGGCGTTGCCAAATGTTATAAAAATGTAAAATATGTCAATGAACCCACAATATGCGTAATTTTATATTCCTTTGTTGATAATTTATTCAAATTAAATGGAAAAAGTATCAAGGAAAAATGATTTGTACCGCGTTTTTAACGACCGATTTACAGCTGGCAACCTCGCCATGGAAAAAAAAATAGTGTTAATAAAAAAAAAAAAAGAGAGCAAGAAAAATCCATTTGCCATTTGCCCTGTACTGCATTTTAATCTTTGAACGCACTATAGAATTGATATACAAAATGTATCAAGGTAGAGGGAACACGATTTTTCTCTAAAACGGGATGTGTAAGTTGGAAAAAAAAAATTATGACCAAAGTTGACCATAGCAAAAATAAAATAGTATATTGTGCAACTAGCGCGGAATATGCATTCTGCGCGTGTTACTCATTATGCTTTTCCTCCGATTACCATTTTTCAATAAATAAATAATCAAGAAAATATAATATAAATATGGTTAACAGCCATTAATGCGCGCGCAGCCGGTACGGGAATGAAAATTCTCGGAAACTGCACATGCGCATTGCTGCGAATTTTGTCTTTCGCGCACAACGCACATGCGCATTGGGGCGCATTTATCATTCTCGCATCGCCTTCGCGCGCATGAGAAATTAAGCTAATTTTCTGTCAACTAACAGTATCGAAACGAGACAGTTTCATAGTAGTCGTAAGAAAATATATTTATTATATTCCGAGCTAAAGATAGCTCACTGTGGCGTTAAAAAATGTAGTTTTGGGTGCCCCATTCTAAATTATTACCATTATTTTTTCCTGAACTATATCTTAAATGTTCTATTTCCATTTTTGTTCGATTGTGTAATATTCAATTTTGACCAATGAGGACTAAACAGTGGCGGCTCCTGAGTACGCACTGCGGAGCTGCAGCTCTTGAAAATAATATAAAAAAAATCTTTTTTTGAACTCAAAATGCATTTGACATAGTAATTGTGGTGTGAAAATGCTTTTTTTAAAATATATTTTGAACATTGAATGCTATTGTTTCATAAATATTTAAGTTTCATTTGAATAAGTCTACGTCGCGCTGCTTATATCCTAGCGTCAAGGATAGTGCAAGTGTAGACTTGTAAAGGGGTAGCGGTGCGTAGGCAGTAGTGATAAACTGGTGGGGTTCGGAGCTAGAATGCTGTTAGCGTCACAATAACAGTGATCACAGTACTATGAAATTATTGAATGTATTTATTTAAGTCGTAACTGAAATCGCTATACCTATATTATCTCTAAAAATTAATTGTTTAGGTAGGTATTAATAATTAGTATTTTCTAACTTTTTCTTTTAAATTTATATAAGTAGCTTAGCTTAACAAATTCGTTTCGTATTTTAGATTATAAAACAATAGGTTTAAAAAATGAATACTGTCAAATCATTATTGGAAACTCCATTTAACAGACGAACGTTGGAAGAAAAAATTGATATTAAAAAATTGGGGCGACTTACACCAAATTTAAATATTTCGGAAAGTGAAAAAAACAAAAATTATAATTATAAGAGGCAATTCAACAGAGTCTTATATGATAAAACGTCGTGGTTAAACACCTAAACCTATCCTTGTATTATAATTTGCAGCTCTGGGTCCCAAAAAGTCACGAGCCGCCACTGGGACTAATATATTTTTAATAATTTAGTTTCATAGTTAAGCACGTTTTAATATAATGTACTGCATCCATTTTCACGTCTGAGTACCTATGACAAATCAAAACGGCGTAATCTAAGGACACCGGTCGAAATTCACTAATACATACACATTAATTTTTTTTTTTTTTTTTTTGTTAATTTTTTGTTAATTTTTTTGTTAACTGTTCTCTGTTAACTGTATATTCTGTTTTCTGTTTCCGTTATGTATTTTGTGATTTTTTTTTTGTAAATATGTGTTTTATTTTGGCTCTTGAGCCGTTCAATAAATATATTATTATTATTATTATTATTATTAAACCTCGCCGCTGTTGCCATTTCCAGTTCATTTTTATTGCGTAGATAATACATTAGAAATCACATCGGGCAACACTGTGTATTGGGACACTATGAGAAGCGACCTAAGCATTGTTTTCTACATCTAAATTTTTAAAATCATATGAAAAATCTTTGAATTAGAAATAATAAAAATAAATATATGCTGATTTAGCTAATTTAATGCAATTTTGAAGTATAAATGAAATTTTAAATGTTTATAATAAAAATTTTAAGTCACTATCTCAGCAGCTATTGATATAAACACCACCAATATATAAGGGCGAATAAATAAGAAAATTTATATTTTATTTTCGTTGTACCGTGCGATCATTATTTCTTGTTCGTTACATAACAGTAAACAATGAGTTTAAAAATATCAAAACTGTATTCTAATTCACAGCTGAAAATCCCAATTTAACAAAAAACCAATCAGATTACTTCGTTTACCCGAACTCACCCGAGGAACACCGAAAATATGTGTAGCTAACTTAATATCTGTTATCAACTCATTGGCGTGTAGAGAAAAATAGTGTTCATTTAATAATCAATTCGTATAATGTAATAAAAATAGAATGTACGCCTATGTGTACATGTTTTTCCAGCCCTTAGTGTCGATATATTAAGTTTATATTTTCTCAAATATTTCCCACGGTGAAAACAGTTTGCTCATCACTGTACTAAATTATATGACACGAATATAAGATGTGCAATGGTATAATTCGAGTAAATGAAAGCGTTCACATTTATAAAACAAATTAGGTTAGTTAAGCATTCACACAGCAGTTTTTTTTTAATTCAAAGCTATACCAATATTAGGAAAAATTACTGTATTTCGATATTTTATTTCTAATTATTTAAAAAACTGGAATGTATTTACAAATAACACACATTCAATGGATATAATAAATTTAATATTGTTTTATAACTGTGAACGATTTAGAATTTTACACTATAAATCTATTTTTATAAACTAAATACTAATATCGAGAATCACAAATTATAAGCAATTATATATGTACAGAAATGCTTCTTATAACGCGATTTATAACAGCGCGGATTTAGATATAAAACGGTTTATAATCTTCAGCTTGGTATTACTGATACCCTTTTCACACTAGAACTTTCATATATGTTAACTAAAACCGCATTCAGAGCTATAAATTAATACACTGTCCGTAGTGAGTTATAGGGGAAACTTCCTAACCGCCCTGACATCTGGTGGCGATTTTCGGAAGATACGAGAGTGACATTGTTTTGTTCATTGAAGAAATGCATGTTTTTTTGTTGTTTGTGTTTAATTTTTGTGAATCGTGGCAAAAAAAAAAATCAATTTGTTGAGTACCGCAATGTAAATCATGAATAAAGGAGAATCCCACTTTAACATTACATCATTTTCCTAAATCAGAAACAATATCAATTGAAACGACATTTGGAGCTAGAGAGAAAGTAGATCCTTCTAGCGGCAATAAAGCGAACACTTCTAAAAAGTATACTGTCATTGTTTACGTATAGTTCACCATGTGTTTTTTGTGTCTGTCCATTCTCATTACGTTTTTTACAACGAATAAAGTGATAAATTTAAAAAAAATACTCCTTGTAGGTAATTTTAGTCGCGAATCGATCCAAAAACTAAAAATGGGCAAAAATCCAAGCCCTTGCATGCGTGTTTGCTCGTTGCATTTTATAGAAAGTGATTTTTTACGTCGAAGAAAAGACTGAAAAAAGACAAAATTTGCTAAAATCATCAATTGATATATTAAAAGGCCCTTCCACTTTTTCAGGCAGAGATTTTAATTTTTACTAACATATTTACCATATTTATGTTGATATTATTTTGACAGACAAAGAGAATTTAAAAAAACAATGAAAAATTTTCTTGAAATTTGTTTAAAATAGTATCCAAGAGATGTTTCCTAAATTCTGCGAATTGTGCTATAATTAAATTATGCAGAACTTATATGCAAAGTTATTGGTACCAGACAAGTCTTGAAATGTTTATGCAACTATCTAGTGCAATATTGTTCAGTCTGATTTAGGTGTTCGACTGATATAGAGGCGTTTTCATAGCACTGTTTTTGTAACCATGGAAGACGCAGCAAAATCTCAAAGAGCAATAATTTTCTTTTTGTGGAAAGGTGTGAAAACATCAGAAATTATTCAGCGTCTGCAAGGAGTATTTGGTGAGTCTGCAGAATCCAAAAGTACTGTTTATCGGTGGATCAATCGTTTTAAAACCGGTAGAACATCACTAGAAGACGATCCACGCAGTGGGCGCCCAAGCACGTCGGTGAATGAAAGAAACATTACTGCCGTCGAAGGCCTACTGAAAGAGGTCAGGCGAATGACTATTCGTCAAATTTAGTGCGCCTAGGGATAGGTACACGACAAGTTCATGACATCTTGCATGATTGTTTGGGCGTTAGCAAGGTTTCGCCGCGCTGGGTGCCAACGCTGTTGGGACCAGAACAGAAACTCAATAGGAGACACCGAAAAAGTTCTTTGAGGACGGCTTAAAAAAATTAGTTTATCGTTGGAATAAATGTATTCAGTTAAATGGAGATTATGTTGAAAAACTACATTGTAATATTGACGAAAATCAACAAAATAATAAAAATTATAGCTAAATTCCCAGAACTTTGGAAACATCCCTCGTATTATTACATAACTAGTAAATCGTAGATTACCTTTAAATTAAAAAAAGGCATAAAAAAGCTCGAAAAATAGCAAAGAATCTCGTGTTCATTTTCACCATGTAAAAAACTACACAAGAGGCAGTTTAATGTCACTCTCGAGTGTTCCAGCTTTTGCCGCATATGGCGCTGCGATCTTAAAAAGTTTCCCCTATTCACTACATATATTCACTAATCAGTTTGTCATATGATAACTCATGCGACCGTTCACAGCTCTAAATTTAATACACTATATATTGTAGACTGTAGACAAAGTTTGGAAACTTATATTTAATACACTGTTTTAATGAGACAGATACATAAACACACTATCTCACTTTACATAACCTAAAAAATGCTGTTGCACAAATTTCAACAAATTTCGAAAATCGTGAAACGAAAAGGAATTACTGTAGTTTCGGCTACAATTTTGCTATTAAAATATAGTAAGAAGGTTCGTAAAAAGTTACATAAATGCATTTATTACTTTGTAGTTGGTTTGAAAAAACATGTCACTAAATTCATAGCTGTGAAAGTTGTTATTAAACATAAAATTAAGTTTATCCACAACTCACGGGGTACAATCTATTAATTTTGAAGCTGTGAATGCAGCTGTAGTCCCTACTACTAATTTTACGCGCAGCCTTCACAACCTGTCATATATTAGGTGTACTGGAAAGTTTTTTCGTTTTTATTATTAGTGCAGTACGCGAACTAGTCACGACTTATGCGCTGAATTAAACAGACGTCTTTTGCGTTTTGATTAAACTCTGTAATCTTGCGTACCTAATTATTGTTTTCGTTTCATTTTAAACCCTTGTATTTTAAAGTGGCGGAAGAATTTTCATCAAAACATTTTTTATGCTGTTTAATGTTGTATGATTACCATAAAAATATCTGCTACAGTTGCTACATAAAACTTTTGCACTGTTTATGGTGATAAACTAAGTGTACGAACATGTCAACAGTGGTTTAAAAAATTTTAATCACGAAATTTATGCTTGGATGATGAACTTCGATCTGGAAGGCCCTATAAAGGAATAATTTATTATGAAATGTTAAAACCGGGGCAAAGTGTTAATTCTGATCTCTACTGTGAACAATTGGATCGACTGAATCAGAACTTGACCAGAAATCGGCCAGAAATTGTGAATAGAAGAGGAGTTATTCTTTAAGGCGACAATGCCTGACCTCATTCATCAAAAAAATACACGTGACAAAATGTTCGAGTTTGATTGGGAGGTTCTAACACACTCACCCTGCTCACCAGACATTTCACCCTCCGACTATCACTTATTTCAGTCACTGGAACGCTTTTTAAGAAACAAGACACTTAGAGATATGAACCATGTTAAAATGAGCCTTAAAAAATTTTTTCCTTAAAAAAATCAGGAATTTTATAAATCGGGAATATTTTCTCTTCCTGATAAACGGCAGAGTGTTATAGATCACAACGGTAACTATTTTACTCAACAAAGTACATTTTTTTCTTTCGATTTGTTTCTATTTTAATAATAACAAATAAATGAAAAAAGTATCCGGTACACCTAATATGTTGAACTGTTCTTAAAACGGTCACTAGTGCAGCAAACCGATTAAATAATTTGAATCCCACTAATATGCTAAATAACTACAAATCGCGTTTATACGAATAAAGTTTATTTGGATGTAAGAGAGTATTCTACCGCACTTAAATTAATTAAGAGTTTATAGTGCAAAATTCTCAAAATTTGGACAATCGGTGAAATGTGCTAGATTAAAAATATAATAATCAAATTACTCAAAAATTGAATTTTTGAATAATTTGATTTTATTTGGGGTTTTAAAAACCCATCTATTCTAACCGAACATACACTGGTTCCCGAACAATTAAAAAAATTAACAAAAACATTTTGCACATCCGTAATCAAATAATAAATTATCAATTGTGCGTCCGGAGACTACTATAACTCTGAGAATCTTTTAGTACAGGTGCTGAATCTCTACGTAATGGAAAATCATTCGTTTCATTTTTATGTCTTACGTGTGATATAAACGTAGGACCTGTTGATGAATGACTATTTGATATATTAGATTGATGACCTCCCAATGAATATAAACTAGGGAGATCTCTTTTAACTTCTTTTATCGAGCTTAAAGTTTTACTTAGCCAAGGTGGCCAACTATTTTTCGAGGTGTTCAGTTCAGAAACTGTTGTATTGAGTTGATGAATTAAATCTTGATTTCGACATTCTGCTTCGACATGAGCTAGTTTTGTTTGCGCTAATTCGAGCTCTAGTTCTCTAATACGTTCTGATGTTCTGAATTCGTTGCTTTCTTGAGAGTTTCCAGAACCAATTGTTGGAGACTGGATTATTGGAGCGCCAGGAGATAAACAATGTTCGCAGTTTCCAACTTTTGCCTAAAAAACAGAAATAAATAGTGCATTAAATAGCTTCCTAACATCTAAGGCTTGGTATTTCCAACTTAAATATAATAGTTACTGGTGTTCCGTATAAATCCACCACAAACAACTCGTCAGAGAAAACGCGTAAGCTAGTTAGAATGAGATTTGGCCTTGGCGAAGCACCGCCCCTTTCTTCCAAAACATAACATTTACGATTCACTTTATCTTTTCCAATATTTTTATTCAAAACTGAAATCTAAATAAGTACTTGATAGTTATCTGTTCTGAAATCCAAGCAATTATTTAATAAGTGTTTGTTAATATATAGCTCGTATTAACGTTTTAATGAAAAACTTGAACAATGAAATTTCAGTATTTATGTCACATTTAAATGGTTTAAATGAGATTAATATACATATTTTGAAAAACATTAACTTTAATATAAGAGAGAATCCTCAACAATATCAATATATTCCGACCTACCAATTTTATGTCTGAAATAGAACATTCCGTTTTTCGTCGCATTCACAGATGCTAAATTATGTAAATGTATTAAAACTGTATAAAGCATTTACATATCTTCACTACAGGCAAACAATCAATGATAAAACTAATTAGCTTAGTTTAGTTAGCAAAAATTTTGGACAGAAAAAACTGAAACTTGATAGACGTATATAAACAGGTACTCATAAGGAATTTTTACCTATTTTCAATGAGATTTATAGTATACATATTTTGAAAAACATTAACTTCATAAAGAGTTCCAAAAATATAAGTTATATTCTGACGTATCGTCATGTAAGTACGCGTATTTCTATGCTCGAATATCTATTGTCTATTTAACCTTAAATGGTGTGCATCACTGGCAGTGATGAAAACCTACTACTTCGCGTCCATCTAATCCCAGTTAACGTATGCCCTTTTGATCTGGGGTCACTCTCGCTTCAACGTAAAGCAATTTGTATTTTAGCTAATTTAAGATACAGATCGGACTGTAAACGTAGTTTTGTTGAACTAAAAATCTTAACCCTACCTTCCCTATACATCCTTCATTGTATTCTGTACGTCCGTGAAAATCTTAGTGAGTTCTCACCTCATTCCTCGGTCCATAGGCACAACACGAGAAATGAGAACGAAATTCGTCCTACCTATACTAGACTGGATAGGTCTAGATATAGTGCTAATTACTTTGCGATTAATTTTTTTAATGTTCTTCCAACCAACAACAAGAATTTAACACTCTCTAATTTTAAAAAATCAGCTGTGGCCACCACAGGACCGACCGCAATCACAAACTACTTGTATAAAATACATTCTAGCAGCAGAGTAGAAATTACTTGGCCTAAAATTTTCTAACAGAGATATTATTTATCATGACCATGGAAACGTTGCATATAAGTAGGAAAAAATAGATACTTTTACAAAAAATCTTCGAAATTTTTCGTTTTATCAAAAAACGTCTCAAATAAAAGTTATTTGTTATTGTATTTATAGCAACTTTTGTTAAATAAATTTTTTCGAAATATTTTTCTGTTGTTAAATATTCGCAAAAATCTTAAAATCGACACGAGTAAACTCCTATTTCTAGACAACCGATTTTTACCAAAAGTTGATCAACTCGTGCCATTGATGGCAGAAGCTTAAATATGAAGTTTTATAATAATCCTTTCAGCTCTGCACGTGTACACAGACAGACAGACGGACTGACAGACAGACAGACAGACGGACGGACGGACAGACAGACCGACAGACATCATGCTAAAAATAGTAGGGACCTCAATTCGTGGAGATCCATCAAAATCTCGAAATGTCAAAATCGGTATGATCACAATACCTCCCTTATATATGTTGGCGGTCGGTAAAAAGTAACCAAGACTTATTTAACTACCAAAGCATTTTACTCCACTGATGAATATCTTGCAAATGATTTTAGTGATTTGAATGAGATTCGGTACCCTAATTAGTCTTTTGTTTGACGCCTTTAAATTTTAAAAGACAATTTATATTTATTTAAATTTCAAATTTGTAATATTAACGATTGTATAAATATTAAACATTTTTGAGCATAACAAATATTATTATATTATTATTATTATTACTATTGTCTCCTCACTCTTACGACCATACCTTCTCGTTTCTAACGTTACAATATACTTTATTCTAAGTATACATACTAGTTCTGGTGGACTCATACGGAACATTAATCAAGTTACTTACTCTGAGAGCACTTAAAGTTTTTCTTGTTTCAACCAATTGATCATCAAGTCGTTGACAAATCTTCTTATAATCTGCAATAATTGTAGTATTTCTTCGTGTATCTGCTTCAGCTTGAGCTACTTCTCTTTTCAACATATCCTTCAGTTGTACAATTTCATCTCGGAGAAGGCGTCTTTCGTCTTCATATCTTACGATGGCAGCACGTAATGACTCCACCTCATCAGTGTAGCTGTCTGCATTGTCCTGGGCCTCTGTATTTACAACAACCCAGCTTTCTATAAAATATAACAGTGGAAAAATATCTAGGATAGGGCTAAACACATGCTGACCCATTAGTTTTTTTTCTATTGTTGTTAGCTGTCTAAAAAAAAATACATGCACAAAACACAGTTTAATAACATACTAACAGACAATATACGACTATATTTTAAATCAATTATTTATAAATTACAAACATAGATGTCAAATAAATCTACTTTGGCGGTTTTATTTGATAGGGAAATTTTGAAACACGAGCAAGAGATATACAGTTTTTCAGGAGATACCCTGGTCTGCGTAGTAGTCGTAGTTTCGTTCACTTAGGCCCGGCCTTTTGACCTTCAGGTAAACCTCTAGGTAACTATCTGACAGATATGGTTATCTGGAAGTAGTGTTTCTTCTCGAGAAAAAGTTATATGTATCAGGTCTACAAGTATGAAATGCGGATTTTTTTTAAATAAAACACATTAAACTCAAAAGAACAGTACAAGTTTATTTATTCAAAGTATGCTCCATTAGAAGTTATACATTTTTCTCATCTTTCAGGCAATTTGTGAATACCTCGCCAGTAGAACTCTTCCCCTTTCTCCGCAAACCATTCATCTAGCCATTCTTTCACATTTTCATATGAACAAAAGTGCTGCTCGGCAAGTGTAAGTAATCTGAAGGGGCCAAGTCTGGTGAGTAAGCGGCATGGGGTAGCACTTCCCACTTGAGTGCCTTCAATGTGTTGCAAACTGCTTTTGCCTTTTGTGATGGAGCGTTATCATCAAGAAAGATTACCTTGTGCTGTCTTCTTTCGTATTCAGGTCGTTTTATGAGCAGCGAATGGTTCAATTCGATCAGTTGTTGTTGGTAGCGTTGGGTATTAACTGTTTTACCAGGTTTTAACAATTCATAATAGACCACACCCTTTTGGTCCCACCAAGTACAGAGCATTGTCTTTTTGCCAAAGCGATTCGGTCTTGCAGTTGATGTGGATGGTAAGCCTGGGTTCACCCATGATTTTTTGCGTTTGGGATTTTCAAAATAAATCCATTTTTCATCGCCAGTAATGATACGATGCAAAAAAGACTTTCTTTTGTATCGTGCAAGCAAAATTTCACAAGTGTTTTTGCGTTTTTCCATCTGCCTCTCATTCAATGCATGTGGTGGAACCCATCTGCCGACTTTCTGGATCTTACCCATCTCTCGTTGGCGATTGGAAACAGCTTGTTGACTAATGCCTAACTACTCTGCTAGTTGTTTTTGTGATTGACTATCGTCTTCCTGTAGCAGTGTTTCCAATTTTGTATCTTCATATTTTTTTGGAGGTTTTCCATGTTCTTCGTCTGTAAGATCAAAGTCACCACTTTTGAAACGCCGAAACCATCGTTCACACGTATCTTGCGATGGAGCATATTCACCATAAACTTCTCGAAGCAGTCGGTATGATTCAGCAGCAGTTTTTTTCAAATAAAACAAAACAGTAGTACTGTCCGCGAATGCTCTTTATTTGGCACAAAATTTGACATTTTTAACACAGTAAAACAAAACTATATGATCACTTTTCAAATTATAACCTATACGCATTTGACACTTAATGATAACTTAACAAAACGCCATATGTGTTGAAACTTTGAACTATGCACTCTGTTTGCGCGGCAAGTTTGAAAAAAATCTGCATTTCATACTTGTAGACCTGGTAATTCTCATTTTTTATTTCTCGAGAAATGTAAAATTTTCTCGACGCCACATTAAACGCATTGTTCTTTTAAAAAACTATTTTAAACAATATAATGTTTAGTGAGTTGTTGATTATAATTTAATTTTGATAAAATTTGTCTTCTGTCTCCCGCAATGCAACTGTGGCAACAGATGAGAAGCGATTTATAATATTTAGCTAATTAGCATTTATTGTTACAATGTTTTATTTGAATTTAGTATATTATTTATTATAATCAATTACATTTAATTTTTTGTTCAGTTTAAAACTGTCAAAAATTACCTACAAGTTAAATAAAATAATTATTACTGTTATTATTAATTTCTTAATTTGTTGAAAATTTCTCTATACATATGTATTTTCAATTAATATGCAATTACGTGCCGTTTTCATAATCATTTTTAAAGCCCCGTTATCCATTTGTTCAAATGTTATTTAAATTAATACTTTAGTACTTTAAAGTTGACTATAATTTTAACATGTTTTTGTCCTCTACAATATTTTCAATATTAAAAAAAGATATATATTCTAATAATTATTTTTCTCGAGAATTCTCGAGAAAATAAGTCTAATTTTTCATTTCGAAAAATGAAAAATGTCGAGAAATCAGAAACACTATCTGGAAGTTCATCTGCTGAATAAATGTCAATACCAATCAGTGAATTCAATACGTCAGTCTCATTATCCGTTAGATAACTATCCAGTAGATACATTTGTATTGAAAGACGGAATGACATTTATTCAGCATAGAAAGTATCACATAACCTTATCTATCAGATAGTTACCTAGAGGTTTACCTCAAGATGAAAAGACTGGGCCTTAATTAAATATATAAAACGCAATCTAATATATAAAATATATGTTTGATTGTGTGAGGGAATGTTATGCTTTGTGTCATGTCGTGAAATTGATCTGTTCTGCCGTAGTGTTGGCCTGTTACACGTTACACGTACCAGTTGATGGCAGATCGTACGCAGCCTACGTCCATTGTTAAAACCCCACATAAAACTATACAGATAAATTAAACGCTCTTAAATTAAATAACTAAAATCGAAGGTAACGTAAGTTGGTATTTAATCAATCATCCAAATAATTTCCGCCCGGTTAGCCGATTAGTACCGCCAGTGTACACGGACGGCGCTGACGCTCGTATTTCCAATATTTAACATACAATAAACTTCTCTGATTTATATGTTCCGTGCATCTATATATTTAATAACCAGTTTTAAAGTTTGTCTGGACTACTTCTCCGAAACAGAATATCGTAGAGAGATGGTTGAGGATTTTATGGAAAGGGAGTGGGATACAAAGGCCTTATTATAGTCGAATTATTATTAAAGTTTAGGCTTGGAAAACTGAAGTTTTTGCATTCGAACCGAAGTCATTTGTGTGTTAGTTAAAAATCGTTTATCGTTCAAACTGAATTTATTGTTTCCTAAACTAATTAACAATATCAGATCTAATAAAATGATTGTAAAGAATCTAAAATATTAGTTAAAATATTGTTATTATCTATTCCAAACAGGTCCTTTGTACTATCAGGGTCTAGAAAAATATCGGGGTCTAGAAAAAATTAAATAAACAAATAATTAGTTACATATAACTACTATTAAAATATTAGTATGCTATTAAATGCGTTAGTCAAAATCTACAAATAATCCAGGAAATACATAGTTTTCGAAAAAAAGTTTTGCGGTAGTTTTGGAAATTGGTGGGATAATAGGTCTTGTGGTGCTATTTTCGAGATCACATTTTGAGACTAAAATTTTTTGTCGGAAAAAAACCTCGAAAAACGTGCGAAAGAATGTTTTTTTGCAAATATCCCCGTTGCATTGCATAATTCGAAAAAAATATATTTACATTGAATTAAAGAGATACAAATTCTCTAAAATTTTGCTTTCATTAGTTTTTTTGCGAGATGAACGATTTCGCCGCTAGAGTGTCGCAAAGTTGGTCAATTTTTCCAATTCACAAAAAAATTTACTTTTCGATTTAATCAATGCAAAAATATTACTATAGTCGGATTGCTGATAAGTGACTGTTCGTTACTACAAGTATCGATATTCAATACTATATGCTTTCTCTGTCTATATCATTATAATTATTTGCATACCCATAATAACGTATAATGACCCAAGTTGACAACTAACCTTCAAAATTATTTGAATAAAAAACAAAGAATTTAAAAGAAACAGCATGACTCGTAGATATCTTTACTAATTAGAGTGCGAAAATAAATTTACAGCAGTACTCAAACAAACAAAATTATTAATTTTAAGGTTATAATTATAAATAAGGAAAAATTTATACTCATACGTAAATTTTGGATTATAATTTGTTGTTTATTCCAGCAGATTTAAAATTAAAGTTTGTGAATTTAATAATTGGCCACAAGCCATATTTTAATTAATATTTATAAGCTGTTCACTTTTGTAAGAACACACTAGATATGGTTATTTTGGTTACTTTTATGCGGGTCTATTCTGTATCTTAAAAAGTTAAAAATTAACCTCAAGGTCGAAGTTAAAAAAATTTTAACCACGCTTTACACTATTTTGTTATTCTGTAACTCTATGACGTTAAAATTTAAACCTCGATATGGTTAATTCAGTAGGTTATATTTGGAATTTTAACTCCAGCCAAATACATGGTGTTAACTTTTAACCACCTATAGTTCTAACCTCTAAACGTCAAATAGCCAGGAAAAATCCATTTTTAGAATTAATTATGGCAAGTCTGTTTATTTTAAATCAATTATTAATAAAACAAATTGAACAAAAAGAGGTTAATAAGTGAAAAATTAATATAGGTGAATAAAAAATATATACAAATACTTTTTTGGAGATCAGTTCGAATTAAACGAGGGCAACTGCATGATATGAGAGACCCTTTTAATTTACCTGAAGAAATATTTTAAAATATTTTCATTGTTCTAAAACTTACGAAATATTTCGTTTTACATGTTTTTTTTTTAATCCGAGAAGAATCAAAATATTTCCCGTTTCCCGATAAATTGCAAGTAAATATTAAAAACTTTGAAACTGTGATACATTTATAAATTTTAATTTCTCTGTTTAAAAATAAAAATAAGGTAAATATAACCTGAAAATAAAAGTATCTTAATATAGAAGAAAGAAAGAAAATATTGATACATTTGCATATTATGGTAATATTATAATATATTATTTACTTTCAGCACCCATAATTATTTATGTATAAATATTGTACATTTCCGCAATATACATTTATTATATTTGATCGTTGTTCATTCACGATTCAACCATAACACTTGTTTACATTAAATCCACAATTACACAAGCAAAATACCTTCCCTTGTAGATAATTTCACAACATACTTTTAACCATAAGGTTAAAAAATTAGAACTTAACGCCTGTGTTATAACGTGAGATACAGAATAAGAAACAAGGTTAAAATTTTAATGCCTAGTTAAAATGTTACTTTTTAACCATCATTTTTAACCAAATCTTTTTAACCACAAAAGATACAGAATAGACCCGATGGTGTGTTACTGACTTTAAATGTCAATTAAAAATATTCCTTGCGCTGTAAAACCAAAATAACAAAACACATTTTTAAAATCGCTGAAAAATGGTAACTAGATTATTATATGAATGCACTACTTGATACATACATGTAACAGTCACCTATCAGCAATCCGACTATACAACTTCAATTCTGCTAATTTCCCAAAATATACGTTTTTTTTTTTTTGTAAATCTGCGGAAGCCAAACTGGAGGTTGGGGAACAGGATATAAATCTTTTTTTCGTCTTCAGTGGAATTTTCAAGGCTCTATACCAGCTCTGAACTTGATGGTATGTCCAGAGTGAATACTCACGTACTGCTGCCACAGTCGATGATAGAGAAGCGATGTTAAACCCAGTGTTGTAATGTACAAGTACCTAGTTACAAGTATCTAGATACTTTTTAAAATATGTAACTGTATCAGTATCTAGATATTTAAATTTAAGTATCTTGTATCTGTATTTCAGATACTTTGCTCGTTACTTTATTTTATACCGTGATACCGAACTGATATAATAGTTTAATTTTAAATTGTCATTTTGAATATTTTATTTTTGTTAATATTGGTGACATTCTCACTCGCTTTTCGTAGCTTTTTAACGGTCGTAAAAATAGTAGGTATAATATGCAACATTTAAGAAAAATGGATCATTATTAATGAAAACTAAGTTTTTTAATAAATATTGTTGCTATTTTGATGACCAATTTACTAAAAACATATGAAAAATTATATCCATACAAGTGGTTTTGGAGTGGACCGTGGTTTTGTGAGGCCTTGGGCAAGACAAATTAAGGCCCTTCAAAAGTATCCAGTGATTTAAAGTACAATTTTTTTGAGGCATTTAATCACTTGAGACCTGGCTCTAGTTGTAGAATAGTGTTTTACCTTGAATTTAGTAGGCTTTTTGTGACGTCATGGTCATTTTTGAACAGCCTGTATAATACTTATTAACATGCACTGTTTATTTAATTAAAATGCATTGTTTAAAATTAATTAATTTCTTAATCATGTTTTTATATGGTATTTTCATTTTTCAGTATTTGTTAACAAAATTATCTAGCTGTATGTAGATACAATTTCTTTGGTATGTATCTGTATCTAGATATATTTTACAATTCTGTATCTATATCTAGATTTATTTTTCTTAGGTATCTGTACCTAGATATTCTTTTAAATGTATCTATTACAACACTGGTTAAACCTGGTTTTGTAGGCTGATTTTACACAGCACTGATGTACATAATTGTTGAGAGTAATAGTAGACACTTGTAGAGTTAAAATTAATCGTATATTTTGGGAAATTGCCAGAACTGAAGTTGTAATTATTAATATAACTATTTTGCGTTAATTGAAGCGAAATGTACCATACATTTTTCATGAATTCAAAAAATTGATCAATTTTGGGGCGCTCTAGCGGCGAAACCGTTCATCCCACAAAAAAAGTTATGAAAGCTAAATTATAGAGAATTTATTCCTCTTTAATTCAATATAGATGTATTTTTTTCGAATTTTGCATAAGAACGGATATATTTGCAAAAAAACATTTTTTTTTTGACGTTTTTCGAAGTTGAAAAATTTTAGTCGCGAATAGTGACCTCAAAACCACCTTAAGACCTATTCATCCCAGTAATTTCCAGAACTCCCGCAAAAATTTCTCCAAAACTATTGTGTTGAACACCAATTTGCTGGACTCAAACCATTGTTAACAATACTCTAAACCTATAAGTGGTTTTTAACAATACCTTTAAGAGCGATGAACTCTTGTTCGTATTTTTTGATTTTCTTAACTTTTATGCTGCAAGCGACCTTCATTAGATACTTTGCAGCTTCTTCTGATCGGCATTTCTTAGGTAGAGTGACACGGAAATATTTTAAGATTCCTTCGAAGTCTAATTGGAGGAGATCTCGTTTACACATCTGAAAGAATTTAAATAATGCATTTTTATGGTCACTTTTACAATCAATGGATGGAATCGGAATAAACATCAGAATATCTTATGAAATATATATAATAATAACATCAAAAATATTTTTTCCACAATATAGATATACGTTCATTACAAGCGTGTCAGTGATTAGTAAATGTAGCACGTTCACCACGCCTTTTTATTACACACCGCTGACCTATTACGTAATGAGCTCATTACATAATAGGTTGAGCTCATTACATAACAGGTTCAAGCAACAATGGCCAACTGTTGCTAGGCAACGTTATAAATAGGTTGAAATCATATGTCTATGGTCTATTTCAAATTAGAAAAAAATAGATAGCGCTGCGAACCGAGTACGATTTACACTGGACAAATACAGTATAGCGGCAGATGTTAAATACACTTATTTATACGACATAAATTCAGTTTAATGGGAAATTTGAAAAATTTTAAAAATTAGGTACTATATATAACAAGAGAGATTTGCTAAAAGAGTTTAAATAAAGCAATAAAACAAACAATATATCTTCAGAGCTAAAGTTTATTGTTTAAATAATTATTGTAAATAAAAATTAAAAATATATGTATATATGAAGGTCTAAAAATTATATGAATAACTTCTTCTTTGGGCACAATCAGCTGGGCTTTCTTTTGGCCTCACATTAGTCCTCTCTCTTGATCTTTTAATTGTCAAGTGTCAAAAAATATTTATATGTCAGATAACCTAAAAAATATATAACTACGTAAAAACAAATTACATGGAGAATGTTCTCCATAAAATCTACGCCAAGAATATAAATAAAAGTCTAAATATGTAAATAATAACAAAATATATGAAAAAAGTTAAATAATATAAATAATATATATTTCCAATGTACGGCACTGAACATCTGTCAACTTGGACTAAAAACAATATTTTAACAGTGTAATAGGGATGACGATCTAAACCAATCCGAAGCAAGGACAAACAGCTCCTATACACATTTTTCTACTTTGAAATAGACCATAATTATTGTTAGTTTGTAAAGGAAACCGGATTAAAATTAAATAATATAGTTAAAGTTGTCGAATTTTGCAAATATGTTTTTTAATAGGGTTGGTTGTCAGTCAGTTAATCAGTTCTCAGTCAATTAACTAAAATAAGCTAATAGTGATATTATGGAAACAAAAATAATAATATTATACTAGCCTATTTTACTAAGTGAAGCTAAGCTGTAGAATTAAGTAAATGATTATGAGCATAGCTCATAATATTTATATTTAGAATAATATAAATTAAAATATCCCTTAACCTTTTTAAATAAACAAAACTTACCATTAAAAGCGACATGGCAACTTGAAATAAAGTATCAATTCCCTGTAGCAAAAATACATCGATAATATGAAACACGAAAAACAAAGGAAATCTTGCGGTGAACAATGTTAGGAACCATTGTGAGGCAAACATATGGGTCTCTACATGGTGTTCCGTAAAATGTTGCCACAGAGGTGCCAACTGTTCTTCCATTAATCTGTTAAGTTGGTAGAGACGCATGTACAAATTCTCAAAACCATCTTTATAAAGATCTCGTAGATTGTAATCGTACATAAGTTTGACTAGAATACAAAAGGCTTGCTCTTCTGGCATCTGAAACAATTAAAAATATATTTAGAATTAATTCCAAATGGATAATAGGTGGCGCAATAATAGGTGGCGCACAGGACAGCATAGTCTCAACTACAAACACTATACGAGGCGTGTAAATTAAGTAACTGGACTGGCAACATAGCGTTTGATCTGTCAACATTTGAGACGCGGAACTTGGAGGTGAATATGTTATACGCCTACAGTACGAGTTTGAACTCGCTAGAGTAATTTTGTTGTCCGTAGCGATTTTTTTCGTGAAAAAGTTTTTTCTAGTGTGTTCTAAAAATGAGTGACATTCATTTCGAGCAACGGTGTGCTATCAGGTTTTGCTTCAGACTTGGGCACAGTGCAACGTAAACTTTTACAAAACTTCAGCAGGCCTACGAAGACAGTATTTTGTCAAGGACCCAGGTTTTTTGGTGGTTTGGGCATTTTCAGAAGGAAGAGAGTTGATTGAAGATGAATCACGCAGCGGAAGGCCTTTATCTTCAAGAACCGATGAAAATGTCGACAGAATCAGGGATCTTGTGCGTTCAGGTCGTCGGTTGACAGTCAGAATGATCGGGGAAGAGTTGAATTTGACTCACACCACCGTTCATCAGATGTTGACCAATGAATTGGGGATGAGTAAAAAATCTTGTCACACAGCAATTTCAATAAACGAGTTATTAGCCAGTAAAAACATTCCTGTGGCTCCTCAGTCATCTTATTCGCCTGAGTTGAGTCCTTGTGACTTTTTCCTCTTCCCTAGATTGAAAAAAATCCCAAAATTGGAAGAACCGTCTCCAGCGCTGTGTGGCTTCCCAAGGAAGTCATTTTGAGGGAGACAATATTGAATTGTAATTCTATTCGAATAACATTTTTTTAAAAAATCTGTTCGGTCATTTAATTTACACACCTTGTATACTATGTCAGTCTGGCAATGGTGACAGTGGCAGCATTAGGTTGCCACGTAAATATTAGTTTCAAATGAAAAAATTAGAAAATCTTTGCAAAAATCGCGGATGTTACTTCTGATCCTAAAAAATAACTGTACAAAATTTGATCCAAATCGGTCAAAGGGCCTATGAGTGTCCACGGTTTCTTGATTATACCTATAGTGCGTTCAAAGGTGAGTTTGCAGTACAGGGCATATGGAGTAGTCCTTTTTCATACTCTCTAATGGGTTTACACAATGACACTATCCTTTTCTTGCTTGTCGACGTTGCCAGCTCTAAAACGCGCTGATCTGTGAAGACGCAGTATTCTACAAATGGCCATTTGTTTTTGTTAACTTATTTTGAGTTTTATAAGAGTTGATTTTTGTAAATCATACGAGTTTTTCATATTATTATAATTGACACATTTATCACTTTTACAACATTAGGCAACACCGCTCAAATAAAAAATTGTCCTGGCTAATTGCCACAGCAGCAAAGGCCATTAAATAAAAAATAAATAAATAAACACCGCTCCCATTTTCCATAAGAGCTATACTGCAAACTCACCTTCGAACGCACTATACAAAACCATAGACACTTCTATGCGCCATTACTTCCGCAGGGTATTAAGGAGTAAGTGTGCAAAATTTGGTCCAGATCGGTCAAAGGACCTAGTGAGTACCTAGGGTTTCTTGGTTATATCTACGAAGCACAAAGGCCAGGGGCTTCAACCCAGCTCTAAGTACTATACATATCAGGAAGAAATCCGAGAAAGTGCCCGAGTTTTTTGTCGAACAATTTAGCTCTGGTTGTAATACTATTGTTACTTACATGCAACAGAAGTGTAGCGGCCAAGAAACTCAGTCCCTGGCAATAACCAACTTCAGAATCATAGACAGCGTAAGCCTTGCTAACACGATACAATGAATCCTGACCTAGACCTCCGGCTTCTTTGAAGAAATCATGTGCGGGAAAAGTACGGGCTATATCACGTTGAATAACGTTCTCACAACTACTCTCCTGTAAAAAAGAAATATATAAGACACCAAAAACATATAGTAGAGTATTGTAAATCATAAAAATTTTCAAATTCATGAAAAATGTATTTTTCGTTTCAATTACCACAAAAATACTGCTAATTTTTGCATTCTGCTTTTGCATTTCCATTCTGCTAAAGATATACGATTAATTTTAATTTTATTTATTTTATTTATTTATTTATCGAAAAATCCACAGGAATGGAGACGAAAAAAGCAAAGATGGGTTAGATCCTGTCCCCACCCCAATTTACCTTCCGCAAGTTTACGCAACAAAAAAATAAATATTAAAAATAATTGTATATTTTTCATTCGGAAAATTGACCAACTTTGCAGGGCTCTAGGGGCCAAACCGTTCATCAAAAAAAAAAAAAAAAAAACTAAAAAATAAGCTAAATTATAAAGAATTTATTCTTCTTTAATTCCTTATTGGGTACAACAATGCCCGATGGGGGCGCTACGAGCGCTGTGAACAGCTGATTGAAACGAGAAATGTGAAAGTTTTCCATATTTGCTTACATGTTGAATCATCGATTTGCAATGGATAATAAACAGCTATCTTTGTTAAATTATTTTAATTTTTTAAGTGCAACACCTTCTTCTAGGTGTGTAGTTGAAGGAGAAGAGTTGTTAAACGCCGGAAATCTTATGTTGTGCGGAATTTTGGACAAAAATGATAAGCATGTCGACATATGTGGGTTATGTTTACAAACAAGCAGTTTGAGAACACCACCTCACGAAGTCACTGGGAAATTAAAATTTAGTAATGATGTTGAAGTTTTAAATATGTCCTGCACATGTAAAGCAAGAACTACATGCAAACACATTTCAGCTGTCCTATTATTTTGTGCCAGGTGGTTAACAAACCAAAATGAAAGAAGCCAAGATCAGGGCATTGATTGATTGTAATATTTGATTTTTCTTTTTTTTTTGTGTGGTTTCTGTTGGTTTTTCTTTTTGTTCCAGAAACAATATATTGAGTATAGAAATATTAACCAGCACAGATTTAAAATGCCTGTGGTCTACTTTTAAAAAACCTGTCTTACAACGGTATGAACCGCAACCTCTGTTAGAAACTCCTTGCCTAAATAAATTGATTAAAAACAAAAGCAGGCACTGAAGGTTCAGTGAAAATGTATTAGAAAAGCTGCGTACAGAATTTGAGACCGCTTGCCCTAATTCTGCATTAAAATTACACGGGTAGATATTTAATTATGTTCGAGAAGGATATTTATAATTTAGTGTTTGTTTTTTATTTAATTTGTTTAATAAATACTAGTTTGTTATTATCTCTTCCACAACACCAAATTTATTAACAGTTCACAAATTGTTTCTCATTTGGAAAATAGTGGAAGTAAATATTTTTGTTACTTCCATTTCTAGAGTGACAGCCAAACACACACCAATTTGTGTTATAATAACTCATTATAACATAAAGTAATATAAAAAAGAATAATAATTGCTATCAAAAGTTAATATAACAAACAAACTGCAACACTAACTTTTAAAAGCAATACAAACTACACGAGAAAACACATGTAAACCAGATGTAAACAATAAACTATTACTCGTTTCGCCTAGTTCAGTTTTAGTCCGCTTGGCGTCACTTCATAGCGCTGTTGAGCCCAATAGACATGTTTATTTCGAATTTTACAATGTAACAGAGATATTCACGGTTTTATAGGATTATTTCGAAATTCCTGCGAAAATTCGAAATTCATCCTACCAATTTTAAAAACTTTCTTTCGAAAATTACGTATTTCCTGGACTACATAGGAATTTTCGATAGGATACTGTAAAACGTGTTGTCGAAAAGCTTATAGAATAGACCCCGAGGCAACACAATATTATAAATTAAAAATTTGAAATATAAAAAATACTATTTTAATATTTGCAATCCCTCACTATTTACTAAGATTTCCAATCCGGATAATCCGACCAATTTGGACTATTATTATCTTTAATTTTTTATTTGTTATCCGGATATCCAAATATTTTGAAATTTCTGTATTCGATATCCGGATTCATTAATGTCGGATAGTTGGAAACGCTACTATTTACTTTGTTTGCGTAGAGGCTATACCAGCGATTCCCAACCTGTGCACCGCGAAAATATTCTAATTATCCTCCAACTGCGGTAATTAGACCAATGTTTTGACTTGGGGCGTCAAAGAAAAATCCTGATTAAGGGCGCCGGAAACCACTGGGATATACCAAACTTTTAAGCGGAACTAAATGTCATTTCAATTTTCTTAAGTTGACACTAGCCAACTTTTTAAATACTGAAGTGGGCTTTTACTGAGCAAAATGATCAAGAGCTTCAATCAAGCGGTAAAAGTTGCTAGATTTGAAAATCTAGTTCCGCTTAAAGCAAAGAAACTAACTATATATGACTTATATAGTTTTAAATTTGATAGAGAGATGACGCTACTTACTTTAGTAATAAGAATCCTATAAGTATCCATCATGGCAATATTTTCTTCAGTATTCGCCAACCTTTGCCAAACTTCTCCTCGTAAAGCTTCAGGAATCCCATGTCTTACTAAACTAGCCAACTGTCTAGGCTTTTGTTGTGTACTCTTCCATTTTCCTAAAACTTCTGACCAACTCTCCAAAACATCCACCGAACAATCTTTGGATACACATCCAGTTCCAGAGAGCAATGGTTCATCACCATCTGAAAGATATTCTTCTTTTGGTGTAAGCGTATCAATAGAAGTTAAGCTTGGAGTTCTGATCAAGTTGGATAAATTTAAAGTGAGATTCAAACGATTGCGATCGAGTTCTCCAGAAGTTTCCATTCCGAGAACTTCATAGTGGATATCTCCAAGCTCTCCAGTTACTACTTCTTTAAGGTTTAAGAAGAATTGTTGAACAAGTGAACGACGAGTGAAGTACCAGAAACGTTCATTTTGACTATAAACTCGAACTGGTGTCTCCAATGGAAACCTACAGAAATTTTTAAACTCAGTATTGGATTCATCAATATTTTTATAGATTCGGTATCGGGCTTTTAAGGTAAATTATTAAGGCCCAGTCTTTCCACCTTGAGGTAAACCTCTAGTTAACTATCTGACAGATAGGGTTATGTGATACTTTCTGTGCTGAATAAATGTCATCCCGTCTTTCAATACAAGTTTATCTACCGGATAGTTATCTAACGGATAATGAGACTGACGTATTGAATTCACTGATTGGTATTGACATTTATTCAGCAAATGAAGTTCCAGATAACCTTATCTGTCAGATAGTTAGTTACCTAGAGGTTTACCTGAAGGTGGAAAGACCGGGCCTAAGTCTTACATTTACTAAACAAAATTTTGAAAAAAAAAAAAAACAGCCATCCCAGTTTTCCTGATATAATCTTCAGATTATATGCTCTAAACGCCAAATTTATGAGCTTTTTTTTTTTTACTAAGCACCAGTGGGTTGAAAGTTTCATTATTGAGAAGTGATATTACTGGTAGCGGCGCTGTGCTCCAGGAAATATGGGCAATATGGCTGTTATGTCTAGTACTCAGAACAGGTTAATTTAAGCACAGTACATTTTTATTTTATGAAAATGCGAGTAAATATTTGCGAATTTTTTTAATTTTTAAGCGCTACACATGTATCGAAGTCTATAACAGAAAGTGGGCATCAAATTACTGTATTTAAAGTTTAATTTCAGTAGATTTATTGAAGTGTAATTTGTAGTTCAGCAGGTGTTAAATGGCGGGCACGTAATTTTATGTGGTACATCTGTGTGTCGGTCATCTTAATTTACAATATATGGATTTTGTTAACAATTGCATTATGTTCATTAACTCGTGAAATAAAATTAGTTTTAGTTGGACAGGAGAAGCTTATTTTTCTGCGATAAATGTAATGAACAAACTCGTATAGTATCAGTTACTTTTTAACTCAAAATATATTCCCATGCCTTCCTCCTGTCCATAACCATATCTTTTCCCAATCTGGACTTAATATTAACTTTCCCTCCATTTTTCTTAAGAAAAGAAAAAAGTAAGATGCCTATCTTTGTCCTGTCTTGAATGACAGCCAAAAACACTACAATTTGTTCTACTTTTATAGTTTTTCACAACTTCTATCGACATTCTAACATAAATTCAACACTAGAACATATGTAATAAGTTCAAACAGTACTAGAGCGTGTAGTACAATATTTGACCACCAGTCTGCGCATTCGGGCGTGTCAGTTCTCAATAAGCCGGGAAGCTCAGATTAGATGGCAAGAACTACCGAAAATACTTAAAAAATGCCACGCATGCAAAATGGTTAACCACTATTACAGAGTTAAATAATACCTGACTGGTTCTCCAATTCCTCTTATGACCAAATCCATGGCAACTGTTATATATACTTTGCTATCTTTTGGTGTTTCAATATTAAGTTGTCCAAAACATTGCTCAGTTGGATCCCACTGTGCACAGATGTTACAGTTTTGACGATCTTGTTGATTTTGAGGAGGTGCAACGGGCACCATCTCCAAAAGCTGCATATCAGAATGCTTTACATGGCGACCTGGTGCTATCAAAACACCAAAACAACGTTCAATATGTAACTGAGGTCCATTATCAGAAACTTGTCTTACGGAGAGACATATCTGTTTTTCTGTGTTAACACGAAGTTTGAATCCACTTCGATCTTTTGCCACAGGATTAAAAGTGCCCTGAAAAAAAAAAAATCAATAGAAATACAGTATATATTATTTATAACGACATCTGATATAACGACAAATCGGTTTTTGTGACGACATTTCAAAGCCCCGGCCAGAAACATAACTTTTTATACGTGAGACTTATCGCTTATAATGGCATCGGATATTACGACGAAATTAATATAACGACGAACTATGGCTTGAAATTTGGGTGAAATTAACTTTTATAACGACGTATCACCACTGCCTAACGCGAAAACGCTGGGAAAGTAATGAATTGGCTAGGGAAATTGCTGAGTTATGAAAAGGCAAGGCGAAACGCAACATCTATAATATAATACGCCAACGTGTGTCCCTGCGTGGGTGCGTGCTATGACGTTAAAAACAAATTTGAAGAGAGATTCCGAAATATTCCGAAGCTCACCGATTGATATATAACGCGTGATAATAATAGTTGTTAATTGATTTGTTGACATAAAAATTATATAAATTAAAATTATTAGGAGCAGAAAAATAATTATTTAAAAAAATATTTGGTTTTCATGAAAGTATGTAAGAAAAATGTGACACCCTACTTTACACAATACTTTATTATTTTTTTATTTCTACGGTTAACGTTTTAAATTAACTAACGTTTTAAATTTTCAAAAATGTAAATATAATGCAGTGAGTAAAACAAGCTTTGGTAAAAATGAATAATTTTTACCAAAAATTACCGGCCGAGTTTGGTCATTCATATCAGCGCCACTAGGTGCAACTTATTTGTGTAAATTTAAAATAACCAGATCTGGTTTGACCTTACAAATGTGAACGTAATATATTAAAGCGGGCAAACAATTAAATTTTACTGTGTAATAGTTTCTCACGATTTATTTCAAACTGATTTGAGATATAGTGTAAGTACGCTTTTTTCCGTGTGTGTATTTTTCCGTGTGCGCTTTTTTCCGTGTGCGTATTTTTTAATGTGCGCTTTTTTCCGTGTACGTTTTTTCCGTGTGCGTATTTTTATATTATATAAGAAATTGGAAAATTTATTTTAATAAAAATATTTTAAATTTGACGTCTCAAATCATTTTTAGTTTTAACATTGCAAATGAGTGAAAATGAATCGTTTTCCCCCATCTTAAAAAGTTAATGAATTAATAATTCGGAAAAACACTCATTATTTGTCCAGTTTTTAATAATGGGCGAAGAGTTGATTCAATTTGAATTGGATGAAGTAAGACGTATGGCTAGAGAAAGAAGTTTGAGGTGTCGAGCAAGTTCCAGGTAATGATGTGGCACATACGTATGTTAGTGTTAAGTTGTTTGTAAAATAAGTTGGATTGATTTTTTTTGTTTTGTAACACTTTAATATTGTTTTTGTTGCTTAAGCTTCTTGCGCTCATGTAAATATACTCTTTTCTAATATAAATAAAATGTAGATATTTTTCAACATTGTATTCATAGAGTTGGAAATAGCAAGGTACGGTTATAACGACCAAATTTCATTGGACCCTTCAACGTCGTTATAAACGATATCCACTGTATTTTGATTAATGTATTCACGCATTTTGTTATTGAAATAAATCCTCAAAAAGCACAAGAAAACAGCGACTATCAGTATATTAAAAAAACATTCTTACCCTTCCATCATCTTCTTTAATCTCCATATTAACTTCAAAAACATACATCAGAGTCCTCTGTGTATCAGGAATAGTAATAATACTACTACTCATATCTGCAGCTGATGTAACACTACTACTCATACTTCTTGGCACACGTTGAAAGGCTTTAACAAAACAACCAGACACGTGTGACACAGCTTCAGGTATGTCACATCTAAAAACGTGGCACTGAAATATGGCTGTCTCCTGTGTATCACCATGAGACCATGTGAAGGCAAAACAAGATGCTTCGGGTGTGTCAGCAGATCCAGGAGCGTAAAAGAGAATATGATGGATCTCATAACGAGCCATTACTGATTGACTGAGTGCATCGTATAAACTAAAAATTAAATTAACACATTACTACATAGTGTCAAAAGGCATCAAAAGTTGGAAGTTGACGAACATTCAGTATCAACGGCGTTGGAACGTCGTTAGGACGTTACTCATTCTGTGCACTTGCGTACGACAGCTCGATTTTAACTTTCCTCTGACAGATAGCGCCGTCCAAACGCCGTCAACGCGCCGTAGAACTCGTTGCATTCTGTTCCCAACTTTAACCGCTTATACCCTTTTCACACTAGAACTTTAAGATCGGATGTTAAAGTGAATGTATCTTTAAACGCTAATGTGAAACCGTATAGCCTCGTCTAAATACAAGCGATGTTTAAGACAGAGATCTGCGTCTTAAACATCGTCCGCATTGCCAACTTAATTTCTATTATAAAAAAATACTCCTTGAATTTGTGCTGTCAACATTTTATATTATCATAAACAAGAATACTGTATTATATCGACGTTATAAGAAGTTTATACTTATTGTTATAATAAAATTATTTATTTTAATGATGTGTTTAATAAAATACAGAGCTACAATAATTGAGATAAAATGTATCGACTTACATGTTAATACAGGTGTAATATATTCTTTATTGTAGTGTCTTTATAGTAGAATGAAATGAAATATCCATATTTGTTTATAATAATTCAAAATGTGCGTCTGCGCAGACAGTTCAAAACTGGTAATTTCATGACGGTAACTTAAGGACAAAATTACTGTAGCTGATGACAGCACCAGAGATTTAAACATCAAGTGTGAAAGCATACCGGTGTTAAACATCGGTGAACTTTAAGTTCACTCGTCTTAAAGTTCTAGTGTGAAAAGGGTATTAAGGACTACGCCCGAGTATGCTCGGGAGGCTATTATGTGCGAAAATTCCCACACCCGAGATATCTCGGGCAAGCTTTACTTGCAGAAAAGATCACTCCCGAATGTACTATTTTTATATTTTTAATTAATTCTTTGCATTAATAAGGCATAATTATTAATTATGATTAATAAAAATGAATATTTTTTAATGAATTTCTTTTATTTCTCGACCCACACTATGCACATAATATCAACTTTCAATCCCATTTTGGGCCTGAAATGGCTTTTATAATATGAAGCATATACATGTTCAGTAAATAAAATTTATTCATAAAAAAAATGTGTTTTTTTTTTCATTTTAAATTTTTTTAATGATTACTGAAGGGGTTAAATTTATTTCCCTATTAGATATGATAATGTTGGTCATATTGAGCGATATACGGAAAAGGAAAAGCGACTTAAGGCGTGCGACAAAAAAATAAATAAATAAATAATTATGTTCATAAAATTATGGTTTGAAAACTTTCATACCAACAATAGGCTATAAATCTACTTTTATGTGTTATATATTACTTACATTATTTTACAAACTTTCATACATTTCAAATAAATACTTATTTTGCATGACTAACTTACTGCCAATTTTGTTACTATTATGCATAAAGTCCGTTTAAAAGAAAAAAAAATCAAAATGTATAACTTCATGCGGTTAATAAAACATTATATATCGTAAATATTTTAATTTTGTAAAAATAATAAAGTAAGAAAATTTTATTTTTAATGAATAAAATACACGACTTACACTACGACGCCTTGTGAAGAACTAGGAACAGATACAGCTACTTTAATGCCCTGTTCAGAGCTCTGTTCATTTAATATGGCCATGTTTCTTTGTATTTCAGCTTCAGATTTTGGGGCGTTTATTGTTGCAGCCCCCAAATATGTAACGCCACTGAATTTTGTACATTCTTGATCTACATCTGAAACTGAACATTATAAAATATACTCTAACTCCTGAAAGATTTTGCTAACACAATATATGCTCGAGAAATACGCGTCTTATACAGAATATGTCAAAATGACGTTATACTTATAGGTAGAGCCCTGCGCGGATAAGCTTTTCTGTATCCGCATCCGATCCGCATCCGCACATCCATGATCCGCATCCGATCCGCATCCGCAGCTTTTGTAAATAACAAATCCGCATCCGATCCGCATCCGCAAAAATATCCGCACTATCTGCACTACAGGTTTTGCTGTCAGTTTGGAAAGAACTAACATATTTCGCCTGTTTATGTAATCTCTGCTCTAAAACGCTACTGAAAATTTTTGGATTTACCAGCTTATTTATTACTAACCTAACCTAAGGGACCCCAAAAGTTTTAAAGCCTAGATGCGCTAATAACTTATTTAAATCTAGAGAGAGATAGCAATTTTGGGGGGCTTAAGCGTTCTTTTTCGTAGGTGGGAGTAAGTGGCGTGCTGCTTTTTTTAATATTGAATTTTTTTAAAAATCAGAAAAGTTACTTGATAGAAGGTGCTTCATATTTTTAGGATCAAGTAATTCTCTTACGCCATTTCGTGCATAAGTTAGGCGTTGCAACTTTTTCAAATAGCAACATGTGTCATTTTTCAAATTTTTGGGATCTGCAAGACTTTTTACTTCGGGTAGTATAAAAAAATTGGCAGGTTACATAATAAAATTTTCGAGAAAAAATTATGTAGGTAAATTTTGGTATTTAAATAAAACTTACTAATCAGTTTTATGTAAAAAAAAAACCTTTATCAGATTTAAAAGCCAGAATTAGAGCAGAGGTAGGAAGAATTACGTCGAAAGTGTACCAGGAAACTTTTGTCCAAAATATTATTTTCTATAATATATTCAATAATAAAAAGAAAGTTAAGTTGATTGTCTCAACTCAGTCTTGATCATGGACAATTGTCTTAATAAAAATAACACAAAGTGAAATTGAATGCTACAAAATATCATGTATATACAGACAACCTAAAATAACCGAGGACTGCGTAGTCAGAACACAATTGCTTGTTTCTCCGAAAGTAACCGAAGATTTAATGTTCACGCGGATATTGCGGATAAGCGGATATGACATTTAATCCGCATCCGATCCGCATCCGCATGGTTTAAATGATAATTTATCCGCATCCGCAGAAAAGTTGCGGATATCCGCGGATAATCCGCGGATACCCGCGGATTTGCAGGGCTCTACTTATAGGTGGTCTACGACAGCGTTTCCCAACATTTTTTCATGGCGGACCGGCAAGCGACCTAGAAAAAATTCGCGGACCGGCAAGTTTAAAAAGTAATGTGTATCGCAAAAGTTTTATATTTTTTATTGTACTGATTACAAATACACAAAAAAACAACAAATAAAAAATCACATATTATTAGTGAAAAAAGAAACAAATTATTATTTAAGTAATTAACAGATTAAGGACTGAGATTTTCATCTCAAAATTAAGTGGGTTATAACTTATAAGGCGAATAGCTGCATAGTAAAAAAAAATTCACGGACCGGCAAAAAAATATCGCGGGCCGGTGCCGGTTCACGGACCGGCGGTTGGAAAACGTTGGTCTACGATACGTGAGAATTTACGTCATCAATGTCGGATTAAATACATTTAAAGAAGAAAAAAATACAATGCGTTAGATATGTCAATGGAGAAATTGTGGCTTCTTTTATTTAGGCTTATAACAGCTGTGACCGTTTTAATTAATGCTAAAATCGGTCAAATTTTATTTTCGTATGACCATATCTCAAAAACTATAAGAGATAGAGACCCATGGTTTATATTTTTGGAATCCTGTGGTCCTAGATGGCATTAGGTGTCATTTTGAGACAAATCCTGAGTAAAATATTTTTGTGAAAATTTTGCAATTTTCAAAAATCTTATCTCGAGAACGGTAAAAGATAAAGAAGTACGGTTTGATTTTTTGGAGTTCTCATTGCTTTATTACCTTGTAAAAAAATTGGGGCCTTACGAAAAAAGTCCATTTTTGATTTATATCGTTATTAAATTGGCGAATTTTTCAAAAAATTTGATATTCGCCTGACCTCTTTTAAAAAACTATAATATGTAGAGTAATATGTAACTGCGGTTAAACTTTTCATAATCCTGATCTCCTAAATAGCCTTAGGTCACATTTTAAAGAAGAAGAAAAAATTGAAAAATTTAGATTTTTAATATATATATTTTTTTTTTAATTTCAAAAAATTCTATCTTGAGAACGGTTAAAGATAGAGACCTGCGGTTTAAATTTTTGAAACCATTGTGTCTTGTTTACTCTAGAAAAAAAAGGCCTTAAACACCCAATTTTTTTAATTTATATGACTGATTAAGCTAAAGCCTTAAAATTGCCAAAAATCGAAATCGTAAAAATTTTTTCTCTCGGATTTACTTCAAAATGTGTATACTTATGTAGCATTTAGCAGTAGATCTCAAAAATAACCTGCATTAGTTAAGTTAAGAATTACCGTTTTGAGCAAAATGCAAATTGTTATTTAGACCAAGGATTTTTTTTTCATAATCTTTTTATTTCTAGCGTTTATATAAAATCTATAGGGGAAAAATTTTAAGATCGTAGCGCCACGCGGATTTTTTTGAAACCATTCTAAATCAGATACCACTTGACATTTACTAGTAAATAATAGCGAAAAGTGTATCAAAAAACGACAAAAAATAAATAATTGTTTGGGATTTTCTGATTTTGTGAAGTGACATTACTTGTAAACATCTAAAATACTACATTTTGTGATCTGGTTTTAAGTTATGGCGGTTTTCCATTGTCGATTATTTTAACTATATTGGGGGAAATAATAATTCCCGTGTTGTTTACCAAGGGGTAGAAATCTACAATGCTGGGCATATAATATTGTGTGGAGTCACTGAAAAAACAGAGAGTTCATAAAGATTTATGCATTATGCCTACAAACTTGTGCATTACAAACCCACACACAATAACAGGAATTTTCAAGATATGCGATAATAAATACAAAATTGAAAATATTTTTTGTAGTCACTATCATTAAAATGTAATGAGCAAACTTTGATATAAGGGCTCACTTTTTTTCCAATTTTTAAATTGTTTATCTAAACATCGCGTCGATTCCTAACCTCTTGCTTTCCCAATTTTGTTTCGAACCGTACGGTGTCTGATATTAGTGGAAACAAATGAAACGATATTTCCGGGTTTCTTCTTTTCAATGAATTGCACATAGGCACACAACAATATGTATTATACATTTTTCAATGATTATAATAAAACTTTAAAAACAAACTTCATACAAAACCAGTACACAAAACGAAATGTTATCTGATGTACACAAGTTCATGAAACGCTCACCAGATGGTAGGGTGCTTAGCTGCAAATCCCTATATTCCATATAAGTTTTAACATAACATTGACATACCCTGTACATGTAAACGAAGTCAAAATTCTGTTTGTTTTGTACTATATTTGTTTCCTGCATACAGTGTGTTAATATAAAAACAAAATCTAAACATACAGAAAAATAAAAGGTTCTAAATGTTCATAGAAATTTTTAATGTTAATTAGATTACAATTTTTTAATATTTATATAAATTTTTGTACAGTCCTCTTCTTAAAATTCTGCCTATTAAGAAAAATTTGTAGGACGCAAAATAAGTAATAATCTTATGGTATTAAATCAAGTAATAAGCCTAAGGCTTGGTATTTACAACTTGTAGTTAAATATAAGAGTTACCAACTCTAGTTTGTTAACTTCTCTGGGTTAAATATCAAGGCAAATCATATTGTGTATTTCCAGTTGGTGTCTAAAATTAACGATTATCCCTCTAGCGTCAATAAAGCGAACACTTCTAAAAAGTATACGTTCATTGTTTACGTACAGTTCACCATGTGTTTTTTTTTGTTTCTGTCCATTCTCACACCGTTTTTACAACGAATAAAGTGATAAAATTAAGAAAAAAAGATTTAATGCTCCTTGTTGTGTGTATGGTTGTCATTCACAGGAAGAACATCTTCCAATATTAGATGAATTTTATTAGAATACTTAATTGAAGTGTATGACAAAGTGTCTTTATTAGTTCTGCAATTTAATTTTAATACCAACGAGAAAAATTAGTTAAAAGTTAATAAATGCACAATTTATACTTATGTTTTGCTACAAGTGAAGAAGAAAGATTATTAATGATTCTAAAATTTTGTTTCTATTAATTGAAGGGAATTTCTACTGTTCAGATGTTTTTAAACAAGCTTTTAACGTTGAATTTTTCATTTTCCCTGTCCCACATGTGCAAAAAAATCGTTTAATGTTGACTAAACTATTGTTAATATAATGAAAACCCCTGTTTATTTCATGTGGATGTTCCATAAATGTGTTAGTTTGCAAATATTCTTGTGTAGAATAAATTACCAGTTTCCTTTCTATAAAATATCTAGAGAAATGTGTAGATATTAAGTATTCAAATAAATGTTTTTGTGCAAAGTATAATATTTTATTATCTCTGTGAGTATAACCTAGCACCAACATTATAACCTCTGAAAATATTCATTTAAAAACAGCAAATTTTATCATAATTGGATTCACATATATTTGTACACTTTTTTAATACTCAGTTATAATTCAAATATACTGTATACAGCAAGAAAACGTAAATTTGACCAAAAACTGATCATAAACCAATACTGTTTACATACATTGACAGATGACTATCCTTTTTCGTGTCAAAAGTTCAGAAGACGACTGTGATCCGTTTCGGTAATTTGAGTCACGAATACGCTTAATAAGGTAGCTTATAAACTGTGACTCGGCACGGACAAGTACTTGCATGTGAATTGTCATGACGAAAAATGATTCCTTTTCGATCAAATAAATTTAGACATTTTTCAAGGATTTAGACAAGGAAAAACTTATTTAACAGAAAAGGAATCATTTTTCATCATGTCAATTCAAGTCCTCACTCTGCAAAAATAACCCGAGAAAAAAATCAGGACTTAAAGTGGGAAATTATTCCACATCCACCGTATTCACCCGATCTAGCGTCTTCCGATTTTCAGCTATTTAGGTCTATGGAATATACAATCAGAGAATTTTTTTCCGAAATATCTCCGATGTAAAAAAAAACTGATCAGTTATTTTAAGTCAAAACCAGAAAACTTCTATAGAGAGGGTATCGAAAAATTAGTACAACATTAGTAAGCCGTAATAAATAATGATGGAAATTATATTTTGTAATTAAACATAATAAAAATTTATGAAAAAAAATTATTTTGTACTCTAAAATAATGGATTTCTTTCTAGTCCCCCTATACCAATTTAAAAAATCAAATTTGTACTTGATATCCTATATTTCTGGTTTGTTCCGGAAATTTTTAATACTACCATTCAATTGTTTGGGTAAACTTTGGTCACCATATTTTTTTTTTCCAATATGCTCACCCATCACATTTTCTAGAAAAATCTTGTTCCCTCTATCTTTATACACCCTGTATATACTTTGTTAATCGACGTATCAAGAATTTTCATTGGACACCCAGTCAAAAAATAAAAAAATAATTTTTTTCTGTATTTTTCCCATATGCAGGTCAAAAGACTATAAGCATGCTAAATTTCAACTCTCTAGGTCAAGTCGTTTGGCCACAATTTCCATCGTACAGACAGACACATCAGTAAAGTTATAACGGTTTATTGGTTATAACTAAAAATCAACTTCTACGTTCTCTTTCATTTATATTAAAAATTTCTATGAACTTCCGAACAATCCAATACAATATCTAAAAATGATGATATCTAATAGACGATTAGCTAATAATAACTCAATTATTTTTAAGATAAACTAAAATTTACCATTTGGAAACATAATGGTAACACCTGTGCATGAAAATCAACTAACAAAACTAAAATACTGCCGTAAAGCAGATTATTCTTCTTTACATAATTAAATAAGTATCAGATTACAAGTATTATATTTTATCAATAGTTTAGTACATATTTTGGTTCAGTATTTTAAACCTCAAAAACAGGAACTAAATAACAAAAAATATAATATCACTGTTATCATTGTGATGTTAACCGCAATAAAGAAACCTCCAAGATTATATTAATTAATTTATATCATTCTGAAAAGAAAATAAGTTCTTACCTTCTTCGTCGCTTTCGCTTAACTCTGGTTTCATCTCATCCTGTTTCTCGATATTTGGACTAACTTCTGCAGTGGGCGTACCAGCTTCTTCCGCACTTTCATAATCATAAAATTTACTTTGCCCGACAACCTGTTCTGGTTCTTTATCGATATGTTTAACATCCATTTCTTTAGTAGTAACTTCTTGTTCTTGTAAAACTTCAGTTAATTTTTGTTTTAATTCATCGAGATTACCATTAGTAATATTTAACGTTGGTGTTTTACTTGTACCTGGTTTATCACATATAAAATCAAATTCGTCACTTGTAGCTACTGATTCGTTAGATTTTACACTTAAACTATCCTCCATAACGATAAATGCAAAACTAAAAAACAATAAATTAATCAGTTTTATATCTTTCTAACATAAATAATTAGATGATATATTTATATTGATAATAGTGCAAAGTACGTTTAGAAAATAAATAATAACTAATACTCCTTATTACTTATTATCAATAATTACTTCAATGCTTCAAAATTTATGTACGTAAATAAGTCAAATCTTTTTGTTACCTTGGTTGTATATAGTTTAATAATTGTTAATACCCATTGTTAGATTATGTGGTATTATTAATATGCCTACATTATTGTATTATATTTACGATTTTTTTGATAATTTGTTGTATTTTGATGTGACAAGCCAAATGTCAAACGCACAACACTCCTAAAAATTTTACGACCTCTACCTCACGAATTTAGAACTAATTTACACACAGAACTGTATTAAGGGGTAGAAAAACGGAAGCAACAAACAAAAATAGCAAACGTAAGCAAGAATGGCAAAAAAATTCCTTTCTATATCATTTTACTTACCATTTTTACTTTAGGCCTCATTTTACCTCTTAGAAATAGCACGCACAAGTAATTTTTAATCACCAAATGGTTGTGGTTTTTAAATCGCGTTGAATAGAACACATTAGGTTTATACGTAGGCCGATTTGGAACGATTTGTTATTATCAGTTGCCCGTTCAGAGTTCGTAGGAGTGTTAAAATTACTCTGTGCCTGATAATAACAAATTGTTGAAAGTTGCTCTACAATTAAATTGCAGCGCGCGAACGTCTGTGTAGAAGTGGCAGCATAAAAAAAGCATGCTCAATTTTCTTATGACGTGTTTATGTTTGAGAGATAATAAATGATAAGTGATACTAGAGCAGAGTTTCACAAACTTTTTTTCTTGTGGAACCCTTAGGCAATTTTTTACGGATCATGGAACCCTTGCCATACCTAAAGCCAGAGCCGGCGCTGCCGAGTATGCAAGGCATGCGGTGCATGCGGGCGCCACCGCCATGAGGGCGCTGACGTGAGATTCGAAAGGGCGTTAAATGAATATAAAAGTTAGTGAAATGTAATTTTAGAAGTGAAGTGAGGACCTTTTGTTTTTTTAGGTCTTCACTTGAAATTTATAAGTGACGACGTTTTGTTTTTAGGTCTTCACTTGAAATTTATAAGTGCCGACTTTTTTTAGGATGTTGCAAGTGACATTTCCTCAAATTTAGATTTTAATTGGGTATCAAAAACAATATCAATTAATTTTTCATAATCCAGTGCTGTACATTCAATGGGCTTTTCATTACCAATTTGACAGATTTATTAGAAATGTACGCGTAACGCCTTACATTCAGTAGCGGCTGGTGAGTAAAATATTTGGGGGGACACTTTTTTTCCCATATATATCTATTAAAATATAGTTATACGAGAAAAAAGTAAATAAATAAAAAATACCTGAAAATATGTTCTGCAACTAGAAAAACTGACAAATCTTGCACTTTTATTAAGATTTATGGGCAATATTATTATTATCATTTTTGTAGTTATTACTGCTATTATTATTATTAAAATTGCAATATTATTAAGACAATGCTTTGTAGTCAGAAACATAACATATTTGGTTATTAATTAAGCAGATACCTACACATATTCACATGTATTTAAATATTAGATTTAACCTTTTCGTTATGTTCTTTAATTTAACTTTATACGCAGTATCAAGTTGAAATCGTAAATTTACCTATCCCAGCATGGCAAATTTGACCGAATAATGCATATGTTTATGAGACACATTATGTTTAAGAACTTTATCTATGAAATGTTTAATATCTTTAACACTATTTACTGTCTCTATTTCATATGCGTCTGATGAGCAAATCAAACACACGAAACAAAAAACAAACATTTTATTTATCACATCCACACAACCAAATTGTATTTAAATATTGTTTTTCGCTAAACTTTCTATTAAATGTTCTATTTCCATTTTTATCCTGTTGGAAAATATTCAATTTTGACCGATGAGGACCCATATTTTTACCGGCCGCCAACATATATAAGGGAGGTATTGTGATCATACCGATTTCGAGATGGATCTCCATGAATTGAGGTCCCTACATAACGTTTTGACTATTTTTAGCATGATGTCTGTCGGTCTGTCTGTCCGTTCGTCTGTCTGTCTGTGTACACGTGTAGAGCAAATTCGGCTAAAAGGATTTTTATGAAACTTCATATTTAAGCTTCTGTCATCAATGGCACGAGTTGATCAACTTTTGGTAAAAATCGGTTGACTAAAAATGGGAGTTTACTCGTGTCAATTAAACGCACAGAAAAATATTTCGAAAAAATTTATTTAACAAAAGTTGCTATAAATGAAATAACTAATAACTTTTATTTGAGATGTTTTTTGATGAAACGAAAAATTTCGAAAAATTTGTCGTAAATTTTTGAAAATTTTTTTCCAAGTCTCAAATTTTCATACTTATATGTAAAGTTTCCATGGTCATGATAAATAATTATTTCTACTCTGCTGCTAGAATATATTTTATACAAGTACTTTATAATGGCGGTCGGTCCTGTGGTGGCCAATTTTTTATTAATAATTTTGTTTCATAGTTAAGCACGTTAGTTTTATTAAAATATTCAGTATATTTTAATAAAACTAACGTGCTTCATTCGATTCATTTTCACGTTTAAGTACTTGTCACAAATCACAACGACCAAACAAAGCTACGGGACACCGGCCGTAATTCACTAATACATACAACACTAACCTTCGCCGCTGTTGCCGTTACTAGTAAATTTTTGCTAATATGTAGATAAGAACATTAAATATTGCATGTGGCAACGCTGTATCTTGGAGCTCGAGCGTTGTTTTCTTGATTTAGATTTTTTAAATCTAACATTTATATGAAAAATCTTTGAATAAGAAATAATAAAAATAAAAAAATGCAGATATATCTAGCTACTTTAATGCAATTTTAAAGAAGTATAAATAAAGTATTAAATTTAGCTTTTTTACTAAAAATTTTTAGGTCACTGTCCCAGCGCCTCCCTGTCTCAGCCGCCACTGCTTACATTAATAGTTTAATGCGTTTCTAAGAAAATATTGCAGCTAATCTTATTTTAATATTATATCACAACTTGTCTCGCGGAATCCCAGGGTTCTACGGAACCCACTTTGGGAAACACTGTACTAGAGCATCAGTATTATAAATTGGTTTACACGTATGTATACTAAAGCAACGCGTAGAATTATGCTTACTGTATCTTCCAATCCTATGATAAAAAAAAAACTTCTGGGATATACAAAAAGATTATTTAATATTATAATCACATAGAGATAATGATGTAGATAAAATGGCACGATTTATTTTAAAAAAATGTTAAAAATTCACTATAAATATTATGGTACAATATGTCTATGATGTGATTTCATGTGAGTGTACAAAGAACCACTTTGTGTAAATCTCTGGCCGCAGGTTCCACAGCAATATGGTTTTGTCCCTGTATGGATGTTGGTATGACTTTTCAGTTGGGAAGTATCAGCAAAAGCTTTGCCACAAACATTGCATTTATGTCTTTTTTCACCTGAAACACATTTAATTCAATAAAAAATTATATATATTACATGTGTATTACAGATTGAAAAATAAGAGCTAGCCGCAAATTTTGTGAGTACCACTGACTGTACTACATTAACCATTTTGTAATGGTTATAGATAAGTATAAGCTGACGTCACTCGTCACGTGATTTCACACCATGGAGGTAAAACACGTGTGTATTCCTATGCTTTGTTATATTATGTTCGCCAATAGGGGATAGGCATGATTTTTAATTTTTTTTTATTATATTCCTCTTGTTGCATATAAACTTAAAAAACAGTTTTGCATTTATTTTTTTTTTAATTTGAAGGCTTAAAAAAATTATAAATGTATGTAGCGCGCGAAAACGACGTGTGCCGTCATACCCCTTCTAAGTGACGCAGTACACCACTAGCCTACCCAGTGTACTGCGTACAGCCTACCCAGTGTACAGCGTGCAGCCTACACAGTCGTGAACTTATTTGCTTGTATAACTTTTATAGGTTATGTAAAGTTAGAGTGATTTTAATTAAAATACCGTTTAATTCTATAAAAACAATTTATACATTTTTACCGAATTAAATTTTATATTAAAATATATAAAATATGGAAGATCCAGACCCCAGTACTTCGAAACATAGTCGAAAATATTGTTTAGTACCGATGTGCACAAATAGTTCAAATAGAAATCCAAAAAAACAATTTATATCATTACCTGATGGCGAAAAACAACGAGGCGAAATAAAACCGATATTTCAGAAAAAACTAAACTTTATGTTTGTATATGTTTTTTCATATATTCCATGAGCATAAATGCATCAATGTTGGGTAAATTATCACTCTGAGCCCTAACAAAATCTTTATCTGCCATTTTAGTAATAAATGCGTGAAAAATTGTTTAAAAACAAATACAAAACTCTCGAACAATACGATATACACACGTAAAGATTATGTTGTAACTGTATCTGTAACGTCAAACCCCAGTCGTTTGACGTCATACTCAGTCGTATTTATTCGGCAACCTTCGCGCCGTGATCGGTTTATTTCAAATTTACAATATTTTAATTAAAAAATTTGGCTATAATATTAATTAAAATGTGATTTTTGTTTTGTTAGGTGACATAACTAACATTAACATATCAAAAAAATGTAGTTTTAAGGAAATATAAATTTTATGCGTATCCCCTATTGTGCAGTGAATTTACGTACTAAGAGCGTTTTTTTCCCTAGTATTTGGCTGTGGATGATATTCGTTTAGCCAGTTATCAATCTTTGTTATAGGGTAGTCGGAGAATCAGTGCAGTTGTGTCACTGGAAACGTCATATGTTTTTGTGACGTCATATTTAGTACGTTTACATTTATCCATTTAACGAATGTAATACGCTGTCACATGTATCGCAATGAAATGAAAATATAAGAATAAGAACCGAATAGAAACAACTAAACTATTCTAATAGGCTGAGTATTCATAAAAAGGGCTGAGGTGATCCAAATATATAATCAAAGAAAAGAAAATAGAAGAACGTTGAATTTAACCTAAAAAGCTATGCACTACACTCAATAACAAAAGGAAATCTATAAGATATCTATAAGAAAATATATAACTTAACACAAAACTGCTAAATAAACAACAAACTATATAAAAAAGGTTTTTAGAAATTACTATAAGTTAGATATATGTGAACACAAGTATCAAAACACATCAGAACGGATTATAAAATGTCAAATATAAACATTGTTTATTTAGCGATACCAATACAAATGCCCCTATATAAACACTTTTAAAATTTGTAAATCTTCAAAATGAATCGAACACAAACAAAATATTACTTCAAAAGGTATGTTTAATGGCGGGTTGCTAACGTAAGAGTTTTCTCTAACTCATGTTAAAATCATTTGTTTTTGTATGCTACAACATACAAAATCAAATGACTTTAACTAGAGTTAGGGATAATTCTTACTTTAGCAACCGGCCATTAGTAAAATAAAAGAGTGAAGAGCAATATTAGTCTATAATTCACATGCAAAAGAATCGATTAAGTTATTTTTTTCACCACTAAGTTTGTCATTGAAGTTATGACGCAAAATGACCAACTGCGTTGATTTAACGACTGACCTATAGTTATTATCCTGGTACATAGCAACTGTTTAGTTACTTTGTGCATAGAAACTACGTTACAAAATTGGGCTGATCATTTTTTTTTTACAGAATAGTAATTGTAGTTGTACAGTCTGCATCTTGTAATATAATTTAAAAAAATCTTACCTGTATGCGTTCTCATGTGGGCACTAAGCTGACTATGGGTCTTATATTTTTTAGTACACGATGGTACTTTACAAGAATACGGTTTCTCTCCTGTGTGGGTGCGAGTATGGGAAGCTAAATCAGTCGAAGTCCTCGCTCCCTTTCCACAAATACTACAAATATACCTTCTCTCTCCTGTGTGAGTCATTTGATGAGTTGACAACCCACTTCGGCTCGCGAATGACTTAGGACATAACGTACAACAGTACGGTTTCTCGCGGGTGTGTGTACGGGTATGCAATGTTAATTGTGTTGATGTCGCGCATGCGTGACCGCAGGTTGAACAAACAAATGGTTTTTCACCTGTATGGACGCGACGATGGGCGGTCAAGGTGTAAGAATGGATAAAACGTTTATTGCATATGTCACATTGGAATTTCTTTTCACCTGTAAAAAATAATTTATTAATACTTAATTTTGTAATATAAGAACTAGTTTTAATCAATTTCATGTCAATAAAAATGTTATCAATTAAAAGGTATGTTCGATTTGCACCTTCTCGTTATACTGCTAAACGCTAGCAGTAAAACGCTGCAGTTAGCAGTTTACTACTAAAAACTGGTAACATACAGCGAGTTTAATTTTCTGTTCGATTTGTTTATACGTAAAGAATAAGAAGTACGTCTGACGTAAATGTTAAATGTCAGACAGATGCCAGATAACTTTCCAGGATAAGAATCTTTTTACGATTTGGTTCGGAGATTATCTTGTGTGTCGAATAGGGTGACCAGACGTACTCTTTTTAAGAGTATTATACTCTTTTTTGAGTAATATTTTCTATACTCTTACTTTTTATAAAAAAAAACTGAATATACTCTTTTTTGATGGTCACTTGTTTTTATTACTTCTAGTTTAGAAGTGAGGACCTTTTTTTGCTCATGACTTCTATTTTGGGAGTGAAGACCTTTTTTTTTTGCTCGTCACTAGTATTTTTGAATGAGGACCTATTTTTTGCTCATTATTTGAATTTTTGGAGTGTAACCTTTTTTTAGTATACTCTTTTTCTGTGAAAAAAATCTGGTCAGCCTAGTGTCGAAAGGGTGAAAAATATTAGATATATTTAATGGATCTTGAAATATTATCAAATCCAGAATCATCTGATTCAGATTTAGATTTTTCGAGTTCGGATGATGAAGTTATGAACTGTATTTGCGAGGTTTACAAAATGCCCCAGGATAGAAAAACTGAAAAATTTTGTAGAAACCATTCTCCCAGGATATTCAAAAAAAGAATTTGTAAGACATTAGCTATCAAAGAATATAGTATAAATATCAAAACAAATATGCTAGCCATGTTCCTGTCAAAAAGTCAAAAACAAAGTACCAACCATTTATTCTTTATCTATGGTACCAACTCAAAAAGGTAAACAAACACAGCCGTAACAAATAATCCGCAAGAGAAGCAGCTGTAACTTTTTCGCAGTAGCGTCATAAACTGGCAGTATATTACGACAAATCGAACAGATTTGCAGTTACGGCAAAACAAAACGAACAGATTTTTTTAACGTGGCAGTAAACAGTAACTGCAAATGTGCAAATCGAACACACCTAATGTTACACAGTTGGACCGAAAAAAAACAAATTAACTTTAAATATAAAAAAAATAAATTGTGTTTTATTTATATCAGTTCATATTATGTAATTGAATTAACGATATTTTGATAAATCTTAATAAATTACAGATGTATAATAGTGTTTTATTGATTGTTTGTACCTCCTATCTTTAGCTTCCTTTGAAAATATCATGATTGGTATTTTTCCTTTTTGTACCAATAACAATTCTTTAATAAATAGCCCTACGCCACTGCACGGAAACTATTGTCCGTCATTTTGAAAGACCATTTTTGTCTTTCCACTTACCTGTATGTATTTTAATATGTTTCGCTAAACTTCTTGGATCTGCAAAAGATTTTCCGCAGGTATCACAAACTACAGGTCTTTCACCTGTATGTACTCGAGTATGAATCTAAAAACAGACTATTTTACAGAAATCAAAACAATTAACACTCAATCAATAATAAATAGATACATTAAGGGGACTGGAAAAATCCATTACTTTATACTACAAAATATTTTTTTCCAGAAATTTTTATTATGTATAATTACAAAATATAATTATCATTATTTATTACGGCTTCCCAATGTTGTACTAATTTTTCGATACCCTCTCTATAGAAGTTTTCTAGTTTTGGCTTAATATAACTTGATTAGGGGATTTTCTACATTGATATTTCGAATTTTTTTTATCTCTGAGTGTATGTTTCATAAAACTAAATAGGTGAAAATCGGAAGTCGCGTAATCGGATGAATCGATGGATGTGGAATAATTTTCCAGTTTAAATCCTACATTTTTTCGCTGTTTTTTTTTTTTTTTTTGCTGAGTGAGGAAGGCTGACCAGACATACTCTTTTTTAGAGTATTATACTCTTTTTTAAGTAATATATCTATACTCTTAATTTTTATTTAAAAAAAACCTGAATATAAGTACTCTTTTTTACTCGTCACTTGTATTTTCGTAGAATGAGGACCTTTTTTTTGCTTATCACTTGTATTTTTTGGAGGACTGAGGACCTTTTTTTTGCTCATCACACTTGTATTTTTGAAGTGATGACCTTTTTTTTGCTCATCACTTATATTTTTGGGGTACATTCGATTTGACGCTCCGAGCGTTCCGAGCACGTTCTGTACACTCAAACGTGTTCGATTTGACGCTCGGAGCGAGCATTTAGAGCAGTGCTTCTTAAAGTGGTGGGCAGCGGCCCCCTAGGGGGCCGTGGTGTTCCCACAAGGGGGCCGCGAAGAGTCATAAATATAACACTTAATTATTTTATTACTTAAAAAGGATGAGTAGCTTTAACTTTAATGCTACATAAATATTATTCTTCATTATACATAGATTATTGAATGATCTCAGCGTAAAAAACTTTATGTATGTATATATTTTAACTAATCTTGGTTCCAAAAACAAAAATTAGGGGGGCCGTGGGTTATTGATTTGAGTTGCAGGTGAGCCGCGACATGAAAAAGTTTAAGAAGGACTGATTTAGAGTGCGCTCTATGTGTTCGGGGTTTTAAGACCGAGCATATGGAGTATGACTTAAAAAAGTGGGAACGGCGGGCAAGAAATGAAAGTTTAAAATTAAATTATAAATAAAATAAAAATAATAGCCTTAGGCCCGGTCTTTCCACTTTCAGATAAAGTCCCAGGTAACTATCTGACAGATAAGGTTATTATTTAATTTTTAATTAATTTTATTTCTTCATCATTGAAAAAAAATCAAGGAAAAAACGAGGTATATAATTTTGATTCATGACTGACATGAACTAATCTGACAGTAAAAACGCCGCCTAAAATTGTAGGGTTAGATTTTATAAAAATTACGTCACAAGAACGCTCGCTCCGTTAGTGCTCTATTCATGACGTCACCATCAACTGTTCGATCTGCGCTCGCTCTACTCTGTACAACTCGAATGCACCCTTGGAGTGAGGACCGTTTTTTTAGCATACTCTTTTTCAATAAAAAAAATTTGGTAAATTTGGACGTTTTTCTTTACTTTCTGATTTAGTCTCTCTAATTGTTGAAACTAAACTAGAAACTAAAGGAAAAATGTCTAGATGTATTTAACCGAAAAGGAATCATTTTTCGTCATTACAAATACTTGTTCGTGCCGAGTCACAGTTTGTAAGTTAGCGGGTTAAGGGTACTGGAAATACAGAATGTTATTTGTCTTGGTATTTAACCCAGAGTAGTTAACAAACTAGAGTAAGTAACTCTTATATTTAACTACAAGTTGGAAATATCAAGACCTAGACTTGGTCCAGAAACTAAAGAAAAAACGTCCAAATTTATTTAACCGAAAAGGAATAATTCTTTATCATGACAATGCACGTTCTCACTCAGCAAAAATAATCCGTGAAAAAATTCAGGACTTAAACTGGGAAATTATTCTACAACCACCGTATTCACGCCTTCCGATTTTCACCTATTTAGGTCTATGGAACGTTCAGAGATAAAAAATATCGAAATATCACTGATGTTAAAAATCACCTGATTAGTTATCTTAAATCAAAACCAGAAAACTTCTATAGAGCGGGTAACGAAAAATTAGTACAACATTGGGAAGCCGAAATAATGATGGAAATTATATTTTGTAAATATACCTAATAAAAATTTCTGGAAAAAAAAATATTTGGAACTCTAAAATAATGGATATCTTTCCCGTTACCTTAATATGCTTTTTAAAAACAGTATTGATAATTTCATACCATTAATTCATTGAGTTCGTAAAATCTTTTCCCACAATGCGTGCATAAATGTTTCCTCTCTCCAATCCCATGTGTTCTCATATGAGTTCGTAAACCAACTTTATTTCGAAAAGATTTCCCACATTCTACACATTTATGATTTCTAGATTTCTCATGAGTTTTAACATGCTTTTTCAAATCATCAGAATCTATAAAAAAAAAATGTGAAGTATGAATTTACATTAAAAACTACACATGAACTTGATTCTCGGCTATTAAAAATTTCTGAAACGTGTAGAAACCAAGTATGAAGTCGAGAAAATAAAAAACAGATATAGCCTCCAATTTTATTAATATAAATAAGTGTAGCTCGAGTTAAGTTCCGAGCTGTTTTGCACAGAAATTTTTATAAAATACCTTTACAAACTGCGTTGCAAATGTTGCAAATAAAATCTTCAGAATCAGATGAAAGGTCTATATTATCATTGTCATTATCGGAAAAAGTAAAAACATTTTCTTCGGAATCTGTTTTTTCATTAATTTTCTCTTCAATTTTTAATAGTTCGTTTTTAACGTTTAAATCTATGTTATCATCAAAACAACTAGTTTTTATATCCGATAATAATTCTTCAGTCTGTTCAGGTGCTGGTACGGGCATTGTCTAAAATAAAATACAGTTAACAAAACATATTAACAATAATTATGCAAAAAATTTAAATACCTCATCTTTAACGATATTTCCATTTTCATAAATTTTACTCACTTCATCCTTAATTATTTTATTGTGCTCATCTTTCATTATAAGTGTTTCATGTGAACTATTATCCATAATAAAAAAATTACTTTTACTATCGTTAGACATGATATCATCTGTTGCGTCTTGCGGAACCGGCATTTGTATATTATCAATATCATACCCCATTTCTAAAATACTTGGCAAGGTCTCTTGTGGATTATTATAATTACTAATATATTGTCGCAGTGTTGCATCGGAAGTTTCTGCTTGTTGTTTAAAAGTGTATGCACGACTTACATTTAAAACACATTGTGAACAAATATGAGGGGGTAAACCATCGTTTACGCCAATCTATAAATAAAAATGTTCATAAAAACTGTTTAAAAATTATGTTTCATAAAGAATTTACCTGTACCGAAGTAACTGACATAAGCATTTCATTTATTCGGTCATTAAACAAAGAATTCAGTTCTCCTCTTTCAGTGAGACAAGTTCTACATAATCTTTCTATAGAATTAACATTATTAAAAGGCATATAATTTAAATTTTCTTCATTTATATCAATCATTAGGGAATTATCCATTTTCGGTATTTGAAATGTCAAAATATTTAGGTTAAAACTTATTTCTATACATTTAAACACACATATTTTTATTTAAAATATTTATTTAAGGGCTAATAATTTAATTTTAAATATTAAATATCACTTTTTTAAAGGGTATTTTTGACACTGTCAAATTTTAACCTAATCTGAGATTACAAACGTCAATGTTAAGCGCCATATTTAAATGAAATGGGTCGATTCTCTCGGATTTACAAAATCTATCTGTATGGTCTGTAATCTGCAAATTACCCAATGTAATAAATAATAATGATTTAAAATGACAGATGAATGTATACTAATACAATATATATATTTTTTTATACGCTTGAATGAATGAATTAAAATGTATTTTAAAATAAATATTTCTTAAAATCATTTCAAAGTAATATGCGAATAAGGTTTGCCATATATTTAATACTTCAATATTTCTCTGTTTCATATAATTCATTCTAAATATATTAGCCTATTGAGAAGTGACACGCTCGAATAAACTAACTGGTGGCCAAATTATTGTATTAAATACAGGCTGTTCCAAACGGTTAAGCGGAACTAGATTTTGCAATCTAGTTACTTTCATCGTTTAAATCGTGCTTTTCGGCCGTTTTGTTTAAGATTTGTAAATCATACTTACAATAAACATTTTTTGGTTAAGGTTAATATCATTTTAAAATGTCATTTTCTTTATATTTTGATTTTTTGTGTTATTCTTAATACAAATTTCCCATTTATTTATTTTTTTGTCATTAAAATATAAAAAAAAAATATTTAATTTTGACATATGTCATTCGTTTCCATGGTTTCATTGTTGGAATTTTAAATTTTGACATCCCAACGTGAAAAATGAAATAACCCAAGCAAGGTCCCTTCTCGTGACAACCTAAAAGAACTAAATTCCCATTTAGTTCCGCTTAACCGTTTGGAACACACAGTACAGTTTAAACTACGTAAACAAAATACTTGCCCGTGCCGAGTCACAGTTTGTAAGCTAGCGGGTTAAGCGTATTGGAATTACACGATGTTATTTTCCTTGGTATTTAACCCAGAGAAGTTAACTAGAATTAGTAACTCTTATATTTAAGTACAAGTTAGAAATACCAAGCCTTAATACTGCAAATTGTAGTGATTTTGGCTGTCAGTTAAGAAAGGACAAAGATAGGCATCTTTTTTTTTTACTTTTCCTGAAAAAAATGGAGAGAAAATTAATATTAAGTACAAATTTTCGAGAGATGATTCTGTTGTTGAACGATTAGAGATAGAAACCTACGGTTTGAATTTTTGAAATATAGACTTTTATCTACCTAAATAAAAATTTAAGCTCTCCTGAGTTAACGCCTTTTTGAGCCGAGTAGTTTTGAAATCCACAACCAAAACATTTGTCGTAAAATTTTTAATTTATCAATTTTTTTTTAAATATAAAAAAATTATAACTTAAGAACTATAAAATATAGGGCCATGCAGTTTGAATTTTTGAAATCTACAGACTTTTTTCCACCTAGATAAAAAATAGGGACTTCCTTTGTTAACGCTTTTTTGATCCGTGTATTTTTGAAAATTTGTAAGTACGTATTTCATTTTCGAAAGACCATATTTTAAAATCTACATGAGATTGAGACCTGCGGTTGATATTTTTGAAATCCTGAGGACCTAAAAAGAAAAGGACTCATTTTGATTATTTTTTTTCAACTTGTGAATTCTTTTTTTTTTAAATTTCAAAACATTTTAACTTAAAAACAATGCAATATAGAGAACTGCGGTTTGAATTTTTGAAATCTTCGTATATTGTTTAGTCTAGAAAAAAATTGGGGCCTTAATAACTCAACTTTTACAATAAATACGAATTGTCAAACAAACCCTTTGAAAACGGTCAAAAATTTTTCTCTCTGATTTACTTCAAAATGTTCGGCATTCTGAGTGGCGTCGTAAACAAAAATCTTCTGATCGGCTGTTCAGAGTGAGGCAACAGTTTAGTATATGAACCGTGGTTGAGAACGACTGGAAGATCACGATCATCTGATCTGGTTGCGCACCCCTGGTATGCCCTGTCCGCGACATTATAAGTCTAGGAACCACTGGTTTTAATAAATAATTGAGAGCAACAATATAACCAAGGCCGGCACGAGAGTGTTTGGCGCCCGTAGGCAAGACTTAATTGAGCGCCCACATGTAGGGCGTAACTAGCTTTTGTGAGCCCCGGGTAAGATTTTATAAATGTTCTGGAAACAAAACGAGTTCTTACTTCTAAAATACAAGTGATGACCAAAAAAAGTCCTCACTTCTAAATTTCAAGTGATGACAAAAAAAGGTCCTCACTTCTAAATTTCAAGTGATGACCTAAAAAAAAAGTGATGACCTGAAGTGTGAATTTTCACACATTTCAGGGTTTTGCAGGTATTTAGTAAGTGAATGATGATTATTTTGGATGCGAAAACAAATTTTATATTAAAATATTTTTTTTGTTAATTTTAATTCGAACGTCTAATACCATTATTTAGGTTTCTAAATATGTGCAGTATTTTTTTTTATATAGAAAGGTTCATTAAGAATTTTAAAAATTGCGCCTATGGCTTCCATTGGTTGTTATAAGTTCCGCCCCTCCGATTTCGTGTACATTGAAACAGAATTAAATTATAATTTAAACAATTTCCACTGGTTATTAAATTTACGCTTTTAAAAATTAAATGCAACATTTGCCAAAATATAACTAGAATTTTGAAAAAATAATTTAAACAATATAAAATTAAAAAAAAAAAAAAACACAAAAAATAATATTGTCTCCTTACTTACTGGGTGTTGAGTTACTTGGGTGAAAAACCAGCGTCAAAAACCACTACACCAGCATACACGTTCCAGTGTCGCGTGTTACAAAGCTATAACTTGTGTACATTATTAGCAAACAATCACAAAAAATGCGTGTTTTCCAGAAACATAATCTGATCAAAAATTCCTGTTGTACTATTCCGGTTCACACCAATGTACATTACTTAGAGTTTTTTCAGATTTTTAGTTTAAACCATCTGGGCTACAGGGTGTGGGACAAAAAAGTTTTTGCACAATTTTGGCAAAAATCGCTTCAAAATAATTTATTTTGCAAAAATAAAAATTTGATCGTTAATCCACGTACCAAGGGCTTTCATATGATACGCTACTCAGAATTATAAAAAAATTTTTTTTTTTCGATGAGCACATATTTGTTTATATTTTTAGGGGGATATGTTTTTTAGATGTTTTAGTATTTTTCCTATGTGCGGGTCAAAGAGTTGTATAAGCATGCCAAATTTCAACTCTCTAGGTTTAGCCGTTTGGCTACAATTTTTACCGAACAGACAGACAGACGACAAAATGACGGTATAGGGGAAGTATTTTAAGATCGCAGCGCTATTTCGGCAAACTTGGAACCTTCAAAATAGACATTCGTTACATATAAACAACGTGAATTTTACTTATGAAAAATGTTTACTGGTGGTTTTTGTAATTTTGCTACAATATTAATACTTGTTTTTATGCAATTATATTTTTATGCAAACATTTTTTATAAAAAAAAGCGCGACACAATGTCTATTTCTGTAGTTCCTTCAATCCCACCAGATGTCATATCGCTTAGCAATTTTTCCCTATAAGGGTTTTTTGGTCATACCTACAAAACCCTAAAAAGGTCCTCATTTCTAAATTTCGATGACAAAAAAAGGTCCTCGTTCCAAAATTACATTTCACTAATTACTTTTACATTTGGCGCCCTTTTGAATCTCACGACAGCGCCCCCCTCGCAGCAGCGCCCGCATACAGCGCATGCCTTGCATGCCCGCTTTCGCCGGCCCTAAATATAACTCCGCGGATTCGGGCAAGAGTACAATATTTTTAAGAAATAGATTGCAATTAAATTGATTACTGTAAATTCATAGAAATATAACATTATCAAATAGTCCTATCTTTGTTTGTAGTTTCAAATTTATATATTGTATTGTGTTACTTTAAAAAGAAAAGTAAATAATCATTGTGTAAAGGAAAACCATTTCTAGAAAATAAACATGATAACTAATGAATAATAAGTATTATCAAATTTCAATTATTTCTAGTCAACACATTGTATGCGAAAATCCAAACTGTTCATCTAGCTAAGTTGCAAATAAAACGTCACTCCGTCTTTCAACTTGGCTATACTTTATTCAGAATGAAGAAATAGTAATCATGCAATGTTCGCGTGACAGTTTCATCGATCTCTCGTCGTTCGTTGGCTGTTGATTCGTTAACTTCATGCGAGAGCCAATAGGGTAGCGACTTCAATCTTTCACTATTTTACTATTGATTTTACTATTTCTGCATTTCGAACAGGGTATAACATGTTTTATTACTTACTAGCTGGAGTACCCGTACTTCGTACGGTAAATTATAAGTGAGATTTCAATTCAAAGTAGAACAGAAAATACTCGTTTATTTTTATTCAAAACCACTCTTCAACGGCCCCTAGCGCACTAAGGAAAAGGGCGCTGACGGGCTTACTAAGGGGCGCCATTGTGAAGATGAGGACCTTTTTTTTTGCTCATCACTTGAATTTTGGGAGGTGAGGACCTTTTTTTTTGCTCATCACTTAAATTTTGAGAAGTAAGAACCTTGTTTTTATTTACCAAGGGCGCCAAAACATGGCTAACGGAAAACATACCCCTAGCGCAAGTTTTCCTTACTGCGGCTCTGGTTACAATTGTTTTAGTTAATTTTTAGTCATGGCTCACTATTCTTTTTTCGACTAGGTGTATAAAAAAGTGCCCGCCATTTTACTTTTTAATAATGTAAATGGATTACTTTACGTGATTGTAAAGCAAATTTGATGTACTTTTCAAATTTGTAAAAAAATGTAGTATGTTCCATTTGAAATTTCAAAGTTAATATTAACTTTTCATTTACCTATCCTTTTTTGCCCCCGATATGACTACTAAAGAAAAAATTGCCCGCAGACTAAGATAAGTTAGACAGCACTGATGTAGGCCATTCCAAAAGTTTAAGCGGAACCAAATGGAATTTTTATTTTTGTTGTCAAGACCTCACTTTTTAATGATTGAAGAGGGCTTTTGCTAAACAATATGATCAAACTCCTCATTTATCCGATACTAAAATATACTAATTTTCTAAATCTAGTTCCGCTTAAAACAAACAAACGGATTGTATATAATTTTGCTGTTAAGTAAATAATAAGAGAGATATTTCAAATTTGAAGGTAGCATTCTCCAAATATACCTTATTAAAAACTGCATTGAACAGAGAAGAATCGTTTTTTAATTATAATTAATCTTTTTTTTTATTATTTTAAGAACTTTTATTATATTCATTTTTGCTTTTACGTAGATGACATATTGTAATTTTATAGGTAACACTACCCTTGGACCCTAAATAATTTCTTAATTAAAAAATGAATTGAGCAGAAAAGAAATGTTTCCTTATTCTTAACACATTTTCGCAAATACATTTTTAATATAAAGTAAATAATAAGAGATATTTCAAGATTTTAGTTTTAGGGTGACACCCGTAACTCCTCAAATATTCATTGAATCGAAAAAGTGCATAGAAAAAAAAATTCTTATTAACGAACAGCAAGCGAAATAGTGGGACCAGGAAGTCGATATACTCAACTGTTGTGTTCGCTAAACGCACCCAATGTTTTCCTGGTGTAATATGAGCCTGTTGGTGTGCGCAATGTGTTAAAATTAGTTTTCTTAGGTTTGCGCTCAATATAAATTGTAGTACAGTGGAACCTCTATATTCATCAACCTCCATATTCATAATATTCGATATTCGTTGACACATATTCGTTAGTATTTTTCCGTATTCGTCGTCACTCCCACCGCTGCGCGCCAACCTGACATCAATGAAATGCTATCTAATTGGGCCAAAGTGCAGAATATGGTCGAAAAATGGCACCCAAATTTTGCTACAGTCAACCAAAACATAAATGCATTTAACGATAATGCGATTGTCTACTTCAGGAAGATTTTACAGAGCAGACAAAAATAGGGTGACCATTTTCTTAAGAAGGCAATGCGGGACAAAGCAAAAAAAAAGGTCGTCACCTCCCAATTCCAAGTGAAGAGCAAAAAACAAAAAGGTCCTCACCTCCCAAATCAAAGTGAAGAGCAAAAAAAAGGTTCAAAAGTTAGAATGCGGGACTTTTGCGGGACGCCCAATCAAAATGCGGGACAGTCCGCAAAAAGCGGGACGAATGGTCACCCTAGACAAAAACAGACAACATTGGACAAATTCCTTGTTAAAACGAGTGCTGCTAAATCATCGACAAAACAGACCCCATGATCAGAATTGGAATTACTATTGGCTGTTTTGTTTTAATTGATAGCAACTCTTGTTTTCAACATTAACCTTCCTCCTTTTCCACTTCTAGCACTATGTTTATCTATTTAGTACAATAAAGTTAAAGTTTAAAAAACATTTTTTTAAATTTTTGTACCACTTTTAGGAGTTGGATATAGATTAATTGAATTTCAATTATTTCTTATGGGAAAAATTATTTCTATATTCGTCATATTCTATATTCGTTACACCCCCAGGAACAGATTAATGACGAATATTGAGGTTCCACTGTAATTGGGTTGAGGTATTTAGATAAAAACAATTTTTAAGAGTTGAACACTTTATTAACAAATTCTTCTACAATTAAGTACAACTCTTGAAAATGATACTATGAACTCAAACATAAACTAATAATCTTTAACATTTTATACTCTTAAATTTTAACAAAATTTTGATCAATAATACTTTTTTTGGTTTTATATGACAAAGTTTTGTTATAAAAACTTTTTGAAAATATTCTTACAAGAGTATAAATTATTCGACCTACAGAGATATCACAAAATGGAAGAGAATTTCACTGTATTACAAGCCTAAATTTTAGTGTGATTTTTTGGACTTTATAAACATATCTTCAAGCAATATTAATAGAAAAAATGAAAGAAAAGGCAAGTCATTTAACAAAGAAAATCAGACAAAGCATGGATAATAGAGAAACAATTTTTACTTAGACTCAATGGTATGCTGTTGGGATTGGTGAGCTTGGAGAACAGCAACTGCCTCCTCAACCTTAGATTTGAGGGACTCTTCATGCTCCAACATATGTATAATCTCCGAATTATCAATTTCCAATAGCATTCCAGTTATCTTCCCAGCTAGATCTGGATAAGAATGGTGGATAATGGGAAACAATCTCTCCCCCAGCATTTGTTTCTGCTCCTGTGGCGGTGCGGCAGCTAACGTAGAAGTGGTGAGTGGTTCTTGATAGGTCACTTGACTGCTACCTTGATTTCTCACCGAGCCATGAACGTTGGGTTTCTGACGCGTAGCTTGTCCAGTAATTGGTCTAGCCAAAACCGAACGTATATTATTGGTCTGCGGAGCGACTCTAGAGCCAAAACGGAACGAATTCTGGAGACCTGAATAAGAATTTCCAGGATTTGTGGCACGTATCTGATTAGGTATCGGCCAACGTGGTGTGGTTCCCCGCATAGGAGTCATAGTATGAGCTAGGAAACGTTGCGGTTGAGCCAAAGATTGCAAATAAAAGGCACTTGCGTTTGCAGCTTGGAAGTTCATTTGTTGAGCTCTCATATTGGCTAAACGTTGCATATATTGGCTGGTTAAGAAGGCTTTACGATCCTCTTTACGTTGAGCCAAACCTACATACAATGGTTTAGAACCAACCAAACGACCGTTCATTTCAGTTACGGCTTTTGTAGACTCTTCAGGACATGTGTAGCAAACAAATCCAAAGCCTTTACTACGACCATTTTCAGTCATCACTTTTGCTGATGTCACTGTACCGTATGCCTCAAATTCTTTTCTCAAACGATCATCATCAATGGAATCATCGAGATTTTTAATAAATAAGTTAACGCCTTGACAGTGATTGTAACGTTCAAGTTTCATTTGTTCATAACGGCGTTTTAATTCAAGCTGACGCTCAGCTTTTTTCTGAGCTCTTCCAACATAAATAATCATGCCTTCAGAAATTTCTTTATCGTTCAGTTCTTTAACAGCACGTTCAGCTGAGGAAGGGCTTTCAAATGCCACAAAACCAAAACCTTTTGATGTTCCATCTTCATTTTTCATAACTTTATGGCTTGTTATAGTGCCAAACTTCTCAAACATCTCTTTTAGAGACTGATCATTTAATTCATTACCAAAGTTCTTAATAAATACGTTGGTAAACATCTTAGCTTTTTCACCGAGCTGCTTTTCTCTTTCTATGCGGGATATAAATTTACCCACGTATACTTTCTTTCCATTAAGGAGCATACCATTTACTTTTTCAATGGCTTTATTAGCAGCATATTCAGTTTCAAAGTGTACAAAACCATACCCTTTGGACACCCCAGTATCATCTTGAGCGACTTTGCAGCTCAATATATTCCCGAAAGCAGAGAACGTATCATACATAGCTTTATTATCAATACTCTTGTCTAGGTTCTTAATAAAGACATTACCAATCCCAGATTTTCTCAGAGAAGGATCTCGCTGCGACCACATAATACGTATGGGACGACCTTTCATTAAATCGAAGTTCATCGTGTCAAGGGCTCTTTCCGCATCAGCCGGCTGTTGGAAATTAACATAGGCATAGCCCAGAGAACGCCTTGTTATAATATCTCTGCATACGTGCAAAGACAGCAGTATCCCAGCTGCTGAAAATTTTTCATATAACATAGCTTCCGTAACATCAGGATGCAAGTCTCCAACATATAAAGCAGCCAGTGGGTAGTTCGATACGATAGGATTGACAGCCATTTTTTTGTGATTTTTTATTTTTTAACACTTTATCACTTTTACTTTTCTTAATTCAACTGGACTGTACTCACACTTATGCTTTACTATTAATCCTTAAAAATCACGAAGGTATTTTTTAAATTATATTAACATTGTTATCAAAAATAACTTTATACTACTAATTATTTTTTTTTTTTTATATTTTTATTTATACGATTTTTTTTTGTTTTTTATTTCATGGATAAAATGATTAAAAACTTTTACAGGGAACAACGTTCGCCCTGATTTGAACTGACTGCAACAATCAAACTCGTTACTACGTTGCGCAAGTCAGCTTTTCCCGCCGCCGACTACAACCAAAATAAGCGTGAAGTTTGCAAGAGACGCAAAATAAATTCATCCAAAAAGATCATTTTTCTTTATTAATACAAAACCCACAATCATCATATTATCAAAGTCATATATAAAAATATTTAATTAATAGAACTAACATTTTAAATTGATCCTGTTGTCCTCAAAAAAAATACAAAATCTTTGGCCTTCAAATTTAAAAATTATAAATAAAAATGTATTACTATAATATTCGCTAGTTGATTTATTTAATTTAAATATAAAATTATACCTTGGATCAAATTATAAAAGAACTTTTATATGTGATTTATAGAAAAATAAACAAGAGTTGCCGGTATGTGCTGCCATCAAGTGTGAATTATAAGAAGCTAACAACCCGCCGGATTACCACTATTTGAGCATTACATAAAAATATTTATATTTACAACTTTGTTATATTTTACTAAGCAAAATTATTACTTCAAACGAACCATAGTTTAAATGAATATGTCTTTATTAATTATTTTAATAGATTATTAGCGTATTTTAGTAAATACATGACCAGATCAGGTAAAAAATAAAAAGGTCCTGCTGAGCAATAACATATTGGGTTGGGCCAAGTGGGAAAAATATAAACAAATATGTAGTTTTTAGGATTTTGTAGGTATGACCAAATAGTATTTTATTTAACAAGCATATAATGAAGGCTATATTTTACGATGATAAGGTTTACCACCCGAGCTGTAGCCAAGAGTTGTAATCAGCCAAGTGAAATATAATCATTAAATGCGAGTCAAATACAATATTTTATCTACAACTATATAGTTTTATCATTAAAAAATGCGGCGCCCATAGGCAAGATTTAATTGAGCGCCCCTAAGTATAGCGCAACTAGCTTTTTTCGAGGTCTTTCTTTCTAAATTTCAAGTGAAAACCAAAAAAAAAGGGCCTCACTTCTAATATTACATTTCACTAGATTACTTTTACATTCATTTGGCATTTTTTGGCGCCCTTTTGAATCGCACGTCAGCGCCCTCCTCGCAGCAGCGCCCGCATGCCTTGCATGCTATGCTCCACCGGCTCTGCCTATAATGCATTTATTATTTGATGGTCGTAGATAAATATATTTTTATCATATTTAAACGTGGATAACAGAAGACAAATAAGGCAATAGAAAATAGTTTTTTTTTTTTTTTGTAGATGGCATTAGAATTTCTCTAAGTTTCTGTTGAATTTCATTTGTGTCGTATAGAAGAGAAACTTATGAATTTAAGTGAAAATATCACATACGGTAGCATATATTACATAGAACAGATATCATAAATATAAAATATATAATTTTCTACATCTACCAATAGTTAAATTATTTATTTACTAGCCTCCATCTTAAAAATGTGATAGATTCGATTAGATATAAATTCATTCTTACAGTTAAATATTCCCACAACATTCTAGCTAAAGTGAGAAAGAAAAGACGTAGTTTCATTATATGTTCCTTTTCATTCAACAAAGGGTTTCGACAATTACCCACTCGCAATGGAATGTCACTACGCGTAGAACTATACTCTGGGGTCAAATTATGTCATCAAGTCTCTTTGTCGTATTCTCTGCTAGAGGTAATCATCTTTCAAGAACTGAACACTAAATGCAATGCTGTATATGAACTCTGGGAAAAAGAACAAGTAATTACGCACATCCTGTATAAAATTTACTGTAAAGTTAATTTTATATATTTAAAATCACAAAAACTGGACATAATCGAGCTGATGATGGCTGAGATTTGCCCCTGAAAGTATGCCACCCTTTTATCATTAATTATTTTTTTCAAATTATTGTATTAATGTAATAATAATATGTACAAACAGAACCGGCAACGCATAATTAGGCACTTTCTAAATAAATTCAGTGGAGGTATAAATGAAAAGAATTAAAATATTAAAATTTCTACATGTTGCACATAAACAGGGCTTATGTGCAGCTTATATTGGTTTTTTCCAACCAGACCTGAAGTTTTTGGCACTTGAAATTTTTAATTTTTAACCCCAAAATTAAAAATTTAAATTACTCCCTTATTATTAACTTAACATCAAAAATTTATATAACAAATATTGTTAAGAATAAGAAGATAAATCTTTTATTCAAATGCATTTTTTTGATTGGATAAATATTTGGGGAGTTATGGCGGAAAAACCCCAAAATTAAAAATTTAAATTACTCCCTTATTATTAACTTAACAGCAAAAACTTATATTACAAATATTGTTATAAATAAGAAGGAAAATCTTTTATCCAAATGCATTTTTTTGATTGGATAAATATTTGGAGAGTTATGGCGGAAGACCCCAAAAATTAAAAATTTAAATTACTCTCTTATTATTGACTTAACAACAAAAATTTATATAACAAATATTGTTAAGAATAAGAAGACAAATCTTTTATCTAAATGCATTTTTTTGACTGGATAAATATTTGGAGAGTTATGGCGGAAAACCCCCAAAAATTAATAATATAAAATTACTCCTTTATTATTGACTTAACAGCCAAAACTTATATTACAAATATTGTTAAGAATAGGAAGGAAAATCTTTTATTTAAATGCATTTTTTTGTTTGGGTAAATATTTGGAGAGTTATGGCGGAAAAACTACAAAAATTAAAATCTTAAAAAATTAATATCTCTTTTATTACTAGCAGACCCCTTGCCAACAACGTTGGCAAACTGATATCGAATAAAAATCAATATAAGCAGGAATCAATTATTAATATTTGCATGATTCTGCGGATATTAACAAAACGAAAACGTTTCTAGATTATACCTAGGAAATCCTAAAAAACTGCTTAATGCGTGTCGTTTAAAAATTAGTATCGGGCCGGATACGACCCGCGAGCCCTATCATGGACATCCATGGTATAGTTGTTTCTGATTATACCTAGGAAATCCTAAAAAGCCGCTCAATGCGTGTCGTTTAAAAATTAGTATCGGACCGGACACGGTCCGCGGGCATAACATCAATTGACACAACATCCTTTCATCAAGTCACTATACATACTGACTTGAGAGCTCTGGTAAGCCAGCTGCTTTGTCGAGGTATGTCGTTCCCGTTCTCGCCACTCAGTTTGTGACCGACCGCATGCTGCAAGACCCGCTAGCACCCAGGAACTTTACGTTAAGAAAGAAATTTGGGCTTTTATATATATATAATAAAACTTTAACTAAGGTGTTTTAAGGTTTTTCGCCTTCTTTTAACTATCACGCATTAAAAAAATAAGAAGACAGTAAACGGCCTGTATACATAGACACAAACGTACTAATTTATATATTACGAGGGCGTATTAAAAAGTAAGGTCTCCTATCTTTTTTTCTTTTTTCTTTTTTCTTAGAAAATCATATTTATTCACAACTTTGAGTACATCGTTGGAAAGGTTGAACATTTAACTATTTTTCTACAAAGCCGCCTTGATGATCAATCACTTTTTGCATCCTGGTAACCAGCTTTTTAATGCCGGCGTCGTACCACTCTCCCGCCGCGTCGCGAAACCAACGATTTTTGAATGCAAAAAAGGTTTTTCCGATAGACATTCATCGCCAGTTAGTGGAAGTGTACGGTGAGAAGTGTATGGACATAAAAAACGTGCGGAAGTGGTGCCGGGAGTTTTCTGAGGGCCAGGAAAACGTCCACGATGAGCAGCGGTCGGGGCGGCCGAGTTTGCCGGAATCAACGGCGGCTCGAATCGACGAGATGGTGCGCAATAACCGGAGAATAACCCTTCATGAGATAAGGGAAGGTCTTAATGACGAGTGTGGCTACTTCCCCGTGCAGAATATTGTGTCGGAGGTCCTCGGTTACCACAAGGTGTCCGCCAGGTGGGTCCCTAAGCAGCTCACCGATGAACACAAGAGAAAGCGCGTGGAAAGTGCTACAGAATTTCTCCGCCGCTAAGAGGAAGAGGGCGAAGAATTTCTGGATTCGATTGTGACTGCAGACGAAACTTGGGCACATCATTACACCCCGGAACGAGGAAGTGCAAGAAGCAGTCAGTTGGCTTCGCGACGCGGCGGGAGAGTGGTACGACGCCGGCATTAAAAAGCTGGTTACCAGGATGCAAAAAGTGATTGATCGTCAAGGCGACTTTGTAGAAAAATAGCTAAATGTTCAACCATTCCAACGATGTACGCAAAGTTGTGAATAAATTTGATTTTCTATGAAAAAAAAAGACCTTACTTTTCAATACGCCCTCGTAGTTTAGTAGGTATAGATACATCTGCAACAATAGTAATATTGAAACAAAATGTAAATGTTATTGCAAAAATTGACTTTCATAACCTTGACTAATATGAACTAGATTACTGTTGAATAGATATAAAAAAACATTAACATTTGCAGTGATAAGTAGATTACAATACCACATGTGTGGGCAGTTGACCTTTAAAATAAAATGGTTGATCAGCTTCGTTGATGGAGCCCGCATATAAAAGATTTCCCATACGTATCATGTTTATAACATGAAAGACAAACGTTAAAGAAAGCTTATAAAACATACAAAACATAATACTTAACTATTGTTGGTAAAATATGTTAAGAGAAATTATTATTTTTATGTTTTACTGTTTTATGACCATTTGTTTGGATAACTGTAAATTTTGCATAGTTTAGACCCGGTTTTTCCACCTTCAGATAAAGTTCCAGGTAACTATCTGACAGATAAGGTTATTTGTAACTTCATCTGCTGAATAAATGTCAATACCAGTCAGTGAATTCAATACGTCAGTCTCATTATCCGTTAGATAACTATCTGATAGATACATTTGTATAGACAGAAGGGATGACATTTACTCAGCAGATGAAGTTAAAAATAACCTTATCTGTCAGATAGTTACCTGGAACTTTATCTGAAGGTGGAAAAACAGGGCCTTAAACCTGACTTTATACTATCCTAATAAATTTATTTGAATATTAGTTTTTGATGCACAAGATATAAAAGATGCACAGTCGGCACTATATTTTTCGAATAAAAGTCGTATATTTTATTTATTATTGTTTTAGATATAAAACTATCTATTTTCTTGAAAACTTGTAAATCGGGTCGTTTTCGCTGCTAATTTTTGCCACGAACAATGATACGTTGAATTGTTTTGTATGGAACACTAGTTAATTCCGCAGTTCTAAGTACATGATTGTCATTACCTTCCGAAACTAACTTTTTATAAACGTTCAGTATCAGAACTTTGCAATCTTCTGACAAATGACATTTTTCTTTAGTAGCTACGTCCACATTTTCGCATTCCACGTCAACGTCCACATTTTCGCACTCCAAATCACCTTGCACAGATTCACTATTTTCACTACAGAAATTAGGAATTTCTTCAAAATCAAATGGTCGCTAAAGGGCCATGTTGTTAATGTATGTACGCTATGAACGTTGAAAATTAACTAACAAACAAGTATTACAACCACTAAAATTTTAAAACAATAGGATTATAAATTTGGAAAATATCCTTAATGGGTTTTAAGAAACTTCAATTGAACTAGTGTTACATCTATTCGATTTAAATTTAAATTTCCCTTAATACCTCTTATATTCTTCTTACTGCAATAAGTCTTGGATATACTGCCATAAACCCATTACCGCTTGTTAAGCTTCTTAACAAGAGTGTCCTTTTCATTTTGGAAATACTATACCAATTTTTCAATAATCACAGACGTTTTCAATTTCTATTTAAATAGTGTTCTGTATTTATGAAAGTTTATTTAATAATTTACTAAATATATTCAAAAATATGCCTGCATTTTGCACCCCCCTCCCCCCTCCATTAACAAAACCTGCGGGCGCACAAGTGTGTAATAGTTTAATTTAATGATACATTTTTAATCACTAATTATATCTAGTTGTCCTAGAAATATTGAAGTTACAAAGTTAGTAAAGTTACAGCAATACAAAAGATTATTTAAAGTATTTCCTTTAAAATTTTTGTTCTGCAATCACACTTGTACTTTGTATACATTTTAAAAATTTATATTGAAACAGGAAAATTAAAAAAAAGATTGTTATCAACTGTTAAGCAATATTTTGTAGTACTATTGCATAAATGTATTTCAAAACAATGGTTTTGTAAATAAATATGTAATTATATCAAGTACATTGTATGATGTAAGTATTTTCGACAACTTAGGCGCAGCAGGTAAATTAAATTTATATCTGTCTAAACAATAGGTTCTGGACTCGAAAAGACTCAAATAGCATACAAAATACTGCTTAAAAACAATGTTATGGGTCTTTTAAAATGGCGCTTGATATTCTACGCTGACGTAATGAAGTGTCAAGGTCATACGAGACTTCAGGTCTTATGAATTGTAAGGGCCCTAGCCTATGGGTATTTAACGGGTCCTGCTCCCAGGAGAAGTCAAGTCAAATTAAGAAAAACTATTGCAATTTAAGCGATTACAACGATTTTGAGACCTAATTTTTAACCTTTATTATTCATTATCGCTACACAAAAGGTTACACAAAATTTGCGTTATGCCTTCTCTACTAGTAGTTCCTTTGAGCTTAAAACGTAGGCTACATTTCATCCCGATACTGGTAAAACGGTATTTTATTTTCTACATAAATTGCAAACTGATGTAAACAGATCTTTACATTCATCAATGAATTACATGCACGTGGAATCATTTGCAAAAAATATCTTTTAAATGAACACCTACTTAAATATCTTTCGTAATGCGTAAGTTGAATAATGCTCTGATTATTTGAAATTTTATGTCAATTTATATTAGTCTTATGTCAGAGCTACCAACTTAGTAACTATTAAAATTTCTAGACATTATTAACATTCCTGGCGTAATTTCTTTAATTAATTTAATTATAACAAGACTAAAACTAGATGAACATCATCTATGTTAAGAGTACATGCGTAATTGCATGGTCTTTAGTAGCACAGTATATATTTTATGAGCTAAAAAAGATGACAGGAATGAAAATTATTAGTTAGAAACTGGTTTGAAAATTTTGGTACCAGACATGTTGGAACAGTTAGGAATTTTAGACTCTTGTAATGATATGACGATTCTGTTAAATGAAGTGATATAGATTTTCTAAAGCAGTAGTAAAACGAAAGCACCTATTGTCTATTTTAAATTTTGTTACTTAATTTTGTTTTAACAAATACAACAATATCATTGTTACTTAATTCCATCTGTTTTTCATTTAGAACACCAACTGTTCTTTGTATTTTGTTCTTTCACCTTTGCGTTCCTAATTATCGTTTTTTACTAAATTATGTTACACAATTAAAAACAATTTCCTTGAAAATCTTGTATATTATGTACTCTTTTGAACATCTGAACGTCATGTGTTACTAAAAATAACGGTTTTGTATAGTTTTAGTATAGTTTTGAAATTGAAAATAAAGGTGGGTTTGAAAAAATTGGACTCAAGGTTGATTCATTCAGAATATTCTGAATAAGAATAGAATAAGTTTAAGTTTAAACATGCTGATACATGCATGCAAGTTCCCCAACTTATGAAAGCTAAATTATTGTCAACTGACAATAACTGAAGCGCCTCTAGTGAGATTTTGAGAAACTGACGGTTGTAGGATAGTCGACTTTGTGACAAGCATGGGAATATGTTCTTAGAAGTGGAAAGACAGTTAAAGACCATTTTAGAGTGTGTTCCCGTGTGTTTCAATAAATATCACATGAAGATACCATTGAACCTGTCAAAAATATCCTACCAAAGTCAGCCATGATGTGAATGCAGTAGCGCCTCTATCGGTAGTGTCAGATGCCAATAGAAAATAACTTTAATTCAGTATAGATATATTTTTTCGAATTTTGCAATGGAAAGAATATTTACAAAAATACATTTTTTGCACGCTTTTTGATATTTTTTTCGTTACACCCTTGGACAATTTTAGACTTTCATTCCAGGAAATGCTCTCAGAACCCTTATATAAACACCAGTCTTTGAAGACTGAGATCAGAAGTATTCGGTTCGGTTCGCAAATCTAGAATTGTTGAATTCTTAGAGGGTCTGAGTTGTTTATCTGGTGGTTTATTCGATCTAGAGATGGGTCGTTCATGAACGAACCGGCTCGCTGAGCCGGCTCAGTACACTGACCGAAGTGACACGGTTCACCAAATTGAAATGAGCAGGCTCACGGCTCACTGTATAGTTTCAAGTTTCAAGGATACGATTGGTCGGGCGATTGTGAGCAGTGACCGGAGTGATCCGGATCTGGATCGATGTCATGTTGAACTTCGCGAGAACTCGGCTTGTAATGTATTATAATAAAGTGTATTATTTATTGTCATCAATTTGTAGGGCAGTTTATTTGAAACTAATAGGCTTAGTCTATATTTTCTTACAACCATACTATATAAAAATATTAAAAATATTGCCCAAATCCCAGATGTCCGATTTATAAGGGCAATAAACATCGCCATAAACTTAACACATCTGGTTTAAATTACAGTAGCTACATAAAGTGAATTGTTTGTTTCAAAAATGTTGGATAAGAACCGGGGCTAAGCGACGTTCTACCTACGAGCGAACGACCGACAACTGGCCGGGTCTAAGCAAGAGCCGGCACTAAGCGACGTTCTACCTACGAGCGAACGACCAGCAACTGACCGGGTCTAAGCAAGAGCCGGCTCTAAGCGACGTTCTACCTACGAGCGAACGACCGACAACTGACCGGGTCTAAGCAAGAACCGGCTTTAAGCGACGTTCTACCTACGACCGAACGACTGACCGACCTGTGTCTCGGGATCATGTTTACAGTTCATATATTACAAGAACCGGCTCTAAGCGACGTTCTACCTACGAACTAACGACCGACCTGTGTCTCGGAAACATGTTTACTTAACCGGATCACTGAGCCGGATCAATGAACCGGCTCAACAAACTGAACGACCTCCACTGATCCGGTTCCGCAAACTGAGCCGAAATTCCCATCTCTAAATCATTGCTATCTTTGTTAATAATATAGATAGAGATTCGGTTAAATGGACAAAGTTCGAGTATTTTTTGTAGGAAATATTATGACAGACTCAAAAATAGTTTTGTATGTTTCGTTAACCAGATATTTTGAAAATAAACATTTTTTTAAATGGAATATCCTATATATTGTTAGGCCATTGGAATAATGATTTTTTTGTCTTTATATAAAACTAAACATGTTTATAATGAATTTTTTTTAATAACGGAGATATCAATGTTACAAACTTATAAAAATTGTACGATTAAAAACTTACATATAATAAAAACAAAAGAAAAATTACCTAGTATTCTGGTTACAAATATTGTTCGAATAAATATCCATATTACTGTATAAACACAATCTTATTCTTTATTTTATGTTTCGCATTACATTGCGTAACATATTTTTAGAAATTTTGCTGCAAGCAAGAGATATTTTATTTTTTAGTTCATCTAAATTATAAATTGGATCTATATAGACTGTATTTTTCAGAAATCCCCAAACAAAAAATCTAAATATGTTAAATCAGGAGATCTAGGAGGCCAGTTAATAGGTCCATTAGTACCAATCCACTTGTCGTCATATTTATTTTGTAAGTAATTATTTACAAAATAGGCATTATGTGCAGGTGCACAATCATGTTGAAAATACTTCAAATTAGTTCTGTTAGCTATGGGCACATCGTCAAATAAATCTTGAAAACTATTTTCCAAAAAATCTAAATAGTAGTCAAATTTTCTTAATAGAAATACGGCCCTATATCGCAAATTCCAAGCTTGTGTATTTTCTCGTAAAATATCTCTTGCTTGCAGCAAAATATCTAAAAATATGTTACGCAATGTAATGCGAAACATAAGATAAAGAATAAGATTGTGTTTAAACCAGGGGTTCTTAAACTTATGTAGTCCGAGGACCCCCTCTTGAACAACATTTTTTTTTGCGGACCCCATCCCAACCCTAGGCATTTTACGTCGTTCTTGAGACTTAATTTCTGGTTCAATAATCTCATAGGCACTACGTTGTAATAAATATTGGTAAAAATGTATCGCTGGTTATTTTAATAAATGGTCTTGCGCATTTATAGAGGAACATTTTTATTAGCATATAGAATAAAAAACATAAAATTAATAAAAATAGTAATAAAAAGAATAAAAAAAGTTATAATACGTTAAATTCATACAAACATTTCTTGGTCAAATATTGGTCAAAATTGATCTTATTATAATATGTTTTCTGTAAATAATTTGCAGTTGAATAAAAATAATTAAATGTTTCCTAATTATTGTTTAGTTATGTTAGGTAACTAGTAACTGTAACTAGTTAGGTAACAATACATACAAAAAGTCTTGACCATGTAGGATTTTTATTAAATGAGTTATTTGAATAAAAGCGAAAAATTGTGGGATGTAAAGTTAATGTCAAAATTGTTTCGCGGACCCCCGGTAATGGCTACGCGGACCACAGTTTAAGAACCGCTGGTTTAAACAATAATGGATATTTATTCGAAAAATATTTGTAACCAAAATACTTAGTAATTTTTAATTTTGTATTTATTATATGTAAGTTTTTAATCGTACTATTTTAAGTTTGTAACGTTGATACCTCCGTTATAAAAAAAAAAATCATTATAAACATGTTAAGTTTTTTATAAAGACAAAAAAATCAGCTGTGGCCACCACAGGACCGACCACCATCGTAAAGTACTTATATAAAATACATTCTAGCAGCAGAGTAGAAATAACTTGGCCTAATATTTTTTAACAAAGATATTATTTGTCATGACCATGGAAACGTTACATATAAGTATGAAAAAATTTCGAAAAATTTTACAGAAATTATTCAAAATTTTTCGTTTTATCAAAAAACGTCTCAAATAAAAGTTATTAGTTATTGCTTTTATAGCAATAATTTTCAATAATTTTTTTCTAAATATTTTGCTGTTTTAAAATATTCACAAAAATCTTAAAATCGACACGAGTAAACTCCCATTTTTAGTCAACCGATTTTTACCAAAAGTTGATCAACTCGTGCCATTGATGGCAGAAGCTTAAATATGAAGTTTCATAAAAATCCTTTCAGCCGAATTTGCTCTGTACGTGTACACAGACAGACAGACGGACGGACGGACAGACAGACAGACGGACGGACAGACAGACCGACAGACATCATGTTAAAAATAGTCAAAACGTTATAAATTGTTGTTCCAATGGCCTAACAATATTCTATACAGGTTATACCATTTAAAAAAATGTTGTTTTTCAAAATATCTAGTCAACGAAACATCTGAAAATATTTTTGTCATGATATTTCCTATGTAAAATACTCGAACTTTGTCCATTTAGTCGCCTAGTACCCGAACTTCTTTAGTCAGGAAACTTACTTCATTTTGGGATCAAAATTTACATTATATCACAGGCTTGCTACCTAGGTGATAATAAATGGTACGATTTAAAGTAACGAACACAGTGGCCCGCTACAATATTTTTGTTTTAATTTTCTTTATTTTCATACTGTGTTGGGTATTAAGGGCGTATTGTCAAACATTTATGTAATTGGTAAATTTATTTGGTCTTGTTTATTGTGTATTAACTAATTAAAATGTGTAATTTCCATTTAATACGAATTATAAGCGATACTATAAACAAGAATAATTGAATAAATACTTTGAGATGTGCTTGTTGACTTTTAAATCATTTCTCAATATTCAACCATTATTTTGAAGTAGATATTTGCATATTATTGCCCTGGCGTGACAAAGTCGCAGTCTATTTATGTAAAAACCTTCGAAATACAAGAAACCGGATATATGTCTGTGAACTGCATGCGAAAAAAACAGGAAGTAGAGCAAAATGGCAGTTTAACACAACAATAGTAATTGGTTATACATTATCAGCGGAAAAGGTACATTTACTATTGATTGAAGAAATTGTTCTAATTATAAATACCGATATTCCACCAAATATTCAACTAATGCTGCGTTTGAACGATGAATTTTTGTGTAAAATAATCTTCCCTTATTTTTATAAGAATACTTTTAAGTTTGAATATCCAAATTATTGAAGTTTTGTGGTTTCCACGACCTTCGTTCAAATACTTGGTTTCGTACAGCGCAAACCCGGATATGAATTTTAGAATTACAGTATTGATTCAGTAAATATTATATTTTGTCTGCAATATAATAGTTACCTAAGGGTCCCGGACAAAAGGTGGTCATAGACAGAAGGTCGACAGACATAAGGCTGATCCAGACGAAAGGCCAATACCAGGGCCGTAACGAGGATATTAAGCGCCGGTGGCAAGTGTCCAAGTTGCGCCCTTTCAAATATTTTGGCGCCCCTATTGCGAATGCTGAAAATACAGTATATTTTATTCAATTTTACTCACCTTCAAAAAATACAATTGATGAGCAAAAAAAAGGTCCTCACCTCCAAAATACAAGTGATGAGCAAAAAAAGTCTTCACCTCCAACATATAAGTGATAAGCAAAAATAAGGTCCTCATTTCCAATTTACAAATGATGAGCAAAAAAAACAAAGGTCCTCACCTCTGATGACACAAAAAAGGCCAGCAACTAAAAATTTTGCGCCCTCAACACAGCTTTTGCTACGTCCTAGTTACGGGCCTGGCCAATACAGACGAAAGGCTAACACAGACCAAAGGCCAACGTAGATAATAGGCAGACACGAACAAAAATCCGATAGATAAAAGGCCCACAAAGATAAATTGCCCATTATATTGTTTTATCACAAAATTAGACAATTTTTGATGAAACCCAGAAAGAGATGAAAGGGAAAAAATGCTGATGGTATACAAGGTGTATACAGTCTTCTTGTTTATTTTTTAATGGGTGATACTAGAGGTCAAAAGAAGGCGAAAACCCTTAAAACACCTTAGTAAAAGTTTTATAATAAAAGAGATATTAATTTTTTTAGTTTTTAATTTTTGGGTTTTTCCGCCATAACTCTCCAAATATTTATCCAATCAAAAAAATACTTTTTGATAAAAGATTTGTTTTTTTATTCTTAACAATATTTGTAATATAAATTTTTGCTGTTAAGTCAATAATAAGGAAGTAATTTAAATATTTAATTTTAACCCCAAAAATTAAAAATGTGTGTAACAAATATTGTTAAGAATAAGAAAAAAATCTACATGCATTTTTTTGATTGGATAAATATTTGGAGAATTATAGCGGAAAAACCCCAAAAATTAAAAATTTAAATTACTCCCATATTATTGACTTAACAGTAAAAACTTATGTACCTATAGTATTTCCAAAATGAAATGGCCACTCTCCCTTTCTGGTTCTAATAATGACTAATAGTATAACCATTATACCTGCTGAGTTTATGGTTCTGTTCAAAATAGTTGCCAGGACCGTAATAATTATTTAAAATAAACGTGTTTTCTTATATGTAGAGCCCTGCAAATCCGCGGGTATCCGCGGATTATCCGCGGATATCCGCAACTTTTCTGCGGATGCGGATAAATTATCATTTAAACCATGCGGATGCGGATCGGATGCGGATTAAATGTCATATCCGCTTATCCGCAATATCCGCGTGAACATTAAATCTTCGGTTACTTTCGGAGAAACAAGCAATTGTGTTCTGACTACACAGTCCTCGGTTATTTTCGGTTGTCTGTATATACATGATATTTTGTAGCATTCAATCTCACTTTATGTTATTTTTATTAAGACACTTGTCCATGATCAAGACTGAGTTGTGACAATCAACTTAACTTTCTTTTTATTATTGAATATATTATAAAAAAAAATATTTTAGACAAAAGTTTCCTGGTACACTTTCGACGTAATTCTTCCTACCTCTGCTCTAATTCTGGCTTTTAAATCTGATAAAGTTTTTTTTTTACATAAAACTGATTAGTAAGTTTTATTTAAATACCAAAATTTACCTACATAATTTTTTCTCGAAAATTTTATTATGTAACCTGCCAATTTTTTTATACTACCCGAAGTAAAAAGTCTTGCAGATCCCAAAAATTTGAAAAATGACACGTGTTGCTATTTGAAAAAGTTGCAACGCCTAACTCATGCGCGAAATGGCGTAAGAGAATTACTTGATCCTAAAAATATGAAGCACCTTCTATCAAGTAACTTTTCTGATTTTTTTTTTTAAATTCAGTATTAAATAAGCAGCACGCCACTTACTCCCTACGAAAAAGAACGCGTAGGCCTCCCAAAATTGTTATCTCTCTCTAGATTTAAATAAGTTATTAGCGCATCTAGGCCTTAAAACTTTTGGGGTCCCTTAGGTTAGGTTAGTAATAAATAAGCTGGTAAATCCAAAAATTTTCAGTAGCGTTTTAGAGCAGAGATTACCTTAACAGGCGAAATATGTTAGTTCTTTCCAAACTGACAGCAAAACCTGTAGTGCGGATAGTGCGGATATTTTTGCGGATGCGGATCGAATGCGGATTTGTTATTTACAAAAGCTGCGGATGCGGATCATGGATGTGCGGATGCGGATCGGATGCGGATACAGAAAAGCTTATCCGCGCAGGGCTCTACTTATATGCTATTTAGAATGAATATATATACTCACATGACATTCCTTCACATTTTTATCAGGCTTATACCCTTTTCACACTAGATCTTTAAGACGAGTGAACTTAAAGTTCACCGATGTTTAAGATCGGTATGCTTTCACACTTGATGTTTAAATCTCTGGTGCTGTCATCAGCTACAGTAATTTTGTCCTTAAGTTACCGTCATGGAATTACCAGTTTTGAACTGTCTGCGCAGACGCACATTTTGAATTATTATAAACAATTAAGGATATTTCATTTCATTCTACAATAAAGGCACTACAATAAAGAATATATTACACCTGTATTAACATGTAAGTCGATACATTTTATCTCAATTATTGTAGCTCTGTATTTTATTAAACACATTATTAAAATAAATAATTTTATTATAACAATAAGTATAAACTTCTTATAACGTCGAATTATAAATACAGGCATGTTTAAAAATCGTTTTGTTTTAAAGTCTTTATTAAATAGTCTATATTAAATACTTCTAATTTGCACAAACAAAAATCATTCTTTTTTATAACTTTGTATGGAAATTATATTCATTCTTCTTCCAACTTTTTTATTAAAAGATGTACAGTCGGCACTATATTTTTCTAATAAAAGTCGTATATTTTATTTATTATTGTTTTAGACATAAAACTATCTATTTTTTTGAAAACTTGTAAATCGGGTCGTTTTCGCTGCTGATTTTTGCCATGAACATTAATACGTTGAATTGTTCTGTATGGAACACTAGTTAATTATATTAATAATAATAGCGAATGAAATCGCATTTTTATCATTTTCTACTTAATCATCAGTAGAATGTTCATTTTCGTTTAATTTTTTGAAAGTTTCACTGACATTTTCCTTTAAAATATTCCATTGAGATTTAAAATGTTATAATTCTGAAATAATATTGTGTTGAGTTGCTTCTGGATTAAAGTGTATTAAAATACTGCTTAATTTTTGAAATGCGTTTTCAGGAATATTTTCAGAAATTTTCCAAACATGCGAAGACATATTAAAGTAATTGTTTTTTTTTTTTGAGAAACAATTTTCCATGCTTTGAAATGCAGTATCTAGTATGTAATTGTAAGTATTTATTTCATACCGCTTGGATGAATCTCTTACCAGTTCGGCCATAGTTTCTTCATCGTCCATTTGTTTTCTTTTGCGTATTCTAATATCCGGTACTGTATGTTCAACTTCGACATCACATTGCATTTCATCCAGTTTATTATTTACATAATTAACAAACACTTCAGCAGAGTTCTTAACATCGTTAAATTTTCGCGATATATCCTTTAATGATTTGGTTGCATTCATAACCATACGATGAGCTCTGATGACAACTATGCTCCTTTCTTGTAAATAATTTGAAATTGGTATTGTTTTATCAAATATTTGTAAGAATAGTTCAGTTGTTAATACTGTTTCATATTTTATCAAGGAATCTAGAAAAGATTTTGCTTTTATTCGTATGTTTGATTGAAAGTTTATTGATGTAGCAATATTGAAAGTAGTAATGTTAATACTGATTCGACATATAAGCCATCTTTAGGATACCAAAACAACCAAACAATTTCCTTAAGGCTACATCCTTGGCCCACCATCGCGTTTCTCTTATCGCATTTTATTTTTTACGCTTAGTATCTTTACTAAAAGAAATCCACATATTCATTCGAATGTATGATTCTCTAATAAAAATTGCTATTAAATTTAATAGACCAAATAATGAAGCTACAGCAATTGATGAGTAATGTCAGAAATTCAAAACATGGGCATAGCACCATACATGAACATGCTCAGGGATAGCTTTTAGCATGTGAGCAGAAAACCCACGATATTTCGGGCCTTTTAAATTGCCTTTGGGGCTTTTTAATTGTCTTTTCAAAGACTGACTGCGTTTCAAAATTTATTTTGGACTAATTTTGTAGTGATGGTATATTTTTTCGTGTTCGAGCCGAGTCGGGCAAATGTAGTGTTGGACTCGAGTCGGGCCAGGCTGTTCTAACTTCGGACTTGAGTTCGGCCGGGTAAAATGATAAAGGCCCGCACCTATACCTATATTACACCTATAAATTGAAATTTACCTTATTTAACGAAAGAGAAATAAATGATTTTTTTAAAATAAGACTAGACAAAACGGTATATTATGTACATATTTAGAAAACGGCCCAATTTCTATACGGCCCATGTGGAATTTTCCACATTTTCCACATGGCCAATCCGTCCCTGCTTTCATTATAAAACTTATACTAAGGTGTTTTAAGTTTTTTCGCCTTCTTTCGATTTGAAGACAGGACCGGGTACAAAATTAAGTACATTTGTAGCTTGACATCTGTTTAGGATTTCCTGCTGTATCAGATTAAATTCTAATGACCGAATATAATTCTACATTTAATTCCACACCTATTTCATAATACTTTTCTTGTAACTGAAAATAATTTATTACCAGGATTTCTATCAAATACAATAAAAACAAATTAATAATTTAAAGTACAGTTAAAGCCTTTAGATTCTCGTTTATTGATAGTTAATCAATATTTTATATCAGTGAACACGGTAGAGTAAAATATTTGAGTGTGACAGTACCAACACGTGTGGGCATCGCATGTCTCAGAATAGTTATACAGACAAAATCACAAAACTAATTTTTTTAAGTAGAATCGTAAATATTTTTTTATTTCCCTGAACTACGGCAAGCTAGTTGTATAGTACTTTAGTTAATTTATAATGAAATATATGAATTACTAGCAGAATACCCGTTCTTCGCATGGGATAAGTTCAATTAAATTCAATTAAGTTGATTATATAATAAATAATCATGTCTTTTAATAATTCTTAGCATGCCGAAAGAATGTATACAATGTTTGTGGTCTTTCCATTCGGCGCACAAATTAAATAACACAACCCAACAGACATTTTGGTGCCTGCGAGTTTTTAACTATCTCTAGGTAATTTTTGGGCACAGAATCCAAAATAGCCGTCAGATTTGGTCTATCAGATTTAGTTTTTGAGATACGCTATATTGGCCTCTTTTACAATAAAATATATTATTTCTTGTGTATTTTTCACGTTATTACTGTTACTATTTGCTCCAACTGCCAGTTACAAACACAAAAGAGATAAAGTAAGGTGTTTATTTCACAAAGTAGATAAATAGACATTCATCACTTATCACTTAAAAATGTTCTTTTGTACGACTTTCTAGCATGGAGTTTACCAGAACATCTTTCCCCCGGTTCTTCACTAAAATCACCTAGGTTTTCTGGTAAGTGGTCATAATACAACCGAGAATATTTATGTTGGAAAGCATATTTTCCACTAATTCTCTGCCTTATGATTTCCAAGAAAATTTTGTACTACTTGAATAAATGAACACCAAGAATTAGATTCAATCTCGTTCATTGATGCGGTTGGATTGGATTGTGGATCTTCAGTAGGTTGCCTTATCTGAGGACCATCAAATATTCTGACTTCAGTTTTTCAGAATTAATCCCAGGAAATTTACGTGTCAAGTAGCCTACACAAAGTCCATCTCGGTTTAAAGCCTTCAAAAATTGCTACATAAGCCCAAACTTGATATGCAAGGGTGGAAATATAATTTCTCTCTCGCAACCAAAGGTTCGTTGACAACGTTTTATTTTTCTTGAATTATGACATTTCTTAAAGGAATTCACCCAATTTCTGTTAACCCAGTGCTGATCCTTAGCTCTGCTGTCCAAAAGACATAAAAAATAAGGATATTTTGTATATCCACTTTGCTGTCCAAGGAGGAAGTTTACCGTTTTTAGATAAAAAACTAAAATCAATTAGTCTGTATCTGAAAAACTAGATCTGCTACGAAAAAGAGTCAGGTATTTTTGAAATCAGCACATCAAAAATATCCAAAATCAGTTCTTACTTTTCCGGCACCAAGATAAAAAAAATTATTTTGTTGGGCAGTGTAATCCGTGCCTTTACTCACCCTTGAACAGGCAACATAGAGCTGACCGTGAGAGAAACAGCCAGTGTTGCCAACTAAATCTGATAGAGTATAAAACGTTGCCTAAGGCCAATATTATTAAAGTAAAGGTTGTCTCGTAACTTCTGACCAATCAGAGAGTGAGAGGGAATAAATCACACGTAATATGTAGTTCAAACTAGCATACAGAATTAATATAGATGTTGCATGTTTTTAAATATTTTTATTGACTATTTTCATAATAGATATTTATTTCAAGACAGTTCTACTGAATAAATTATAAATAAAAACCTAAATAAATTTTACACTGATTTATAAAAAATTTAAGGTGATGTGTATTTGTATTATAGTTAATAAATAACAATAAAATCGAATACAAATATAATTTTAGGTATATTTAAATAAAAATTAATAATACAGTCTGTTACAGTCTGTTCCAAACGCTTAAGCGTTTGCAATTAGATTTTGCAATCTAGTTACTTTCATCGTTTAAATCGTGCCTTACGGCCGTTTTGTTTAAGCTTTGTAAATCATACTTACAATAAACATTTTTTGGTTAAGGTTAATATCATTTTAAAATGTCATTTTCTTTATATTTTGATTTTTTGTGTCATTCTTAATACAAATTTCCCATTTATTTATTTTTTTGTCATTAAAATATCTAAAAAAAATATTTAATTTTGACATATGTCATTCGTTTCCATGGTTTCATTGTTGGAATTTTAAATTTTGACATCCCAACGTGAAAAATGAAATAACCCAAGCAAGGTCCCTTTTCGTGACAACCTAAAAGAACTAAATTCCCATTTAGTTCTTTTAGGTTGTCACCTTGCTCGGGTTATTTCATTTTTCACGTTGGGATGTCAAAATTAACCTTAACCAAAAAATGTTTACTGTAAGTATGATTTACAAAGCTTAAACAAAACGGCCGAAAGGCACGATTTAAACGATGAAAGTAACTAGATTGCAAAATCTAGTTCCGCTTAACCGTTTGGAACAGACTGTATAAGCATGGTATCTCAAAATTTTCTTTCTTAGGGGGTGTTTCTTGGTTAAAACTGGTACTAAAAAACTTAAAATATTTCCTTTATAAACAGAATTAACAGAAAAAATTATACAATAAAAATTGTTTATAAGAAACCAAATCTTATTTGTTGTATGCATTTTTTCAATTTGATGAATATAGAGTAGTAAAAACTAAAATATTGAAATATTTCACTTATTATTCTCTTCACATCAAAAATGAATGTAAGAAAATTAATTTAAAACGAAGAAACATTCTTTTCGGAGAAAAAAGAAATTGAAACAAGTAGAAAAGCATAAAATCAAATTTCACGTGTATATAACATATACGATAAAAATAGACTGACGTCCCGTTAGCATACGGATGACGCGTAGCCTCTCTATTTACCCCCACCACTACAAGTTACGAGACAATCTTATACTATAACAATCTGGGCCTAAGGCTTGGTATTTCCAACGTGTAACTAAATATAAGAGTTACTATACTCTATCTGAAGACTGATAGTAATAAATCATTTTGTCAGGCAGTTACCAGTGGCCTGCACATTTTAAACACGTTTAAATTGGTTTTGTGTATTTCTATATTAGTATTTATCATTTTATTAAACTCACGCCTGTGACCATATTTATCATATCATTAAACACACCCCTGTGACCATATTTTCCTCAAATTTTAGGGTCAAATTTTTATGGTCTATTGTGTTTAACCCTAGTTCGTATTCCCATATAATATGTGCGGCACACTCGGTTGTTTTTAACAATATTTCGTTTCGAACTATTCATATTTTGTCGCTTTTGTTTTACCGCTTCTGTGTGATAATATAATAACTTTTTACAAATAATAAATATTATTACTATCAGTCTTTCGGAGATAGAGTATGACTCTAGTTTGTTAACTTCTCTGAGTTAAATACCAAGACAAATAACATTGTGTATTTCTAGTACCCTTAACCCGCTAGCTTACAAACTGTGACTCGGCACGGACAAGTATTTAGTTTACGTATTATACCCTTTTCACACTAGATCTTTAAGATCGGATGTTAAAGTGAATGTATCTTTAAACGCTAATGTGAAACCGTATGGCCTCGTCTAAATACAAGCGATGTTTAAGACCGAGATCTGCGTCTTAAACTTCGTCCGCATTGCCAACTTAATTTCTATTATAAAAAAATACTCCTTGAATTTGTGCTGTCAACATTTTATATTATCATAAACAAGAATACTGTATTATATCGACGTTATAAGAAATATATACTTATTGTTATGATAAAATTATTTATTTTAATAATGTGTTTAATAAAATACAGAGCTACAATAATTGAGATAAAATTTATCGACTTACATGTTAATACAGGTGTAATATATTCTTTATTGTAGTGTCTTTATTGTACAACGAAATGAAATATCCTTATTTGTTTATAATAATTCAAAATGTGCGTCTGCGCAGACAGTTCAAAACTGGTAATTTCATGACGGTAACTTAAGGACAAAATTACTGTAGCTGATAACAGCACCAGAGATTTAAACATCAAATGTGAAAGCATACCGATCTTAAACATCGATGAACTTTAAGTTCACTCGTCTTAAAGATCTAGTGTGAAAAGGGTATTACTGACTAAAATCCAGAGTGAGATATATGTATATTACTACTACCAATACTACAACTTTAAATTAAAATTCTGATATCAAATATAGCCCATAGGTGTTCGATAATAATTTTGAAGTTTTACAACTTTTAGGTTTGATTTATGACGTCTGAAATTACAGGCTATTCCAAACGTTTAGGCGGAACTAACTGGTATTTTCATTTTTGTTGTCATGAGCTTTCCTTTCATGGTTTGAAGTAGGCTTTTGCTAAACAAAATTATCAAAAATCTCAATTGTTATGTAAAAGTAACTAGAATTGAAAATCTAGTTCCGCCTAAACCAAAGAAACAGACTTTACATAATTACATTGTTTTTGGTGGCTATACTAACATTTTTGTTACTAAAAATGTTATATCTCATTTTTACGTAAAATTTAAAAATTGTCTCATTTCAATGTTATAAAACAGAACAACAATAAAAAGTTTGAAACTTTTTCAGAAATAACAATCATGAGAATTTTAATGAATTTGCAACAAAAAGTAAAATTTCGAATTCATTAGTGAGATATGAATATTCATAAGAAGTTTTTACTCACAAAATATATGTAAAATTTCGCATGTTATTTTGTTAAAATAAAATTATCTGAAGTAATAAAACTATAATCAATAACATTGAAATGCCAATAGGTCTAAATACACACACGAGAATATTTGACACACGAATATAAATATAACTTAACTTTTCTGCTCCTCTACTCGCAAGGAAGCAGGCCCGCGTCTAACAGTTTTGGCATCGTAAAAAATCATCCAACGAAATCCTTCACGAGTAATATCCATTTTTTCACAAACTTGTTTTATTAAAATGCTCACTGTCAACAAACTACTCACTCAATTTATAAGCTGATTTCACAATAACAAATGTCAAATTTTACAAATATATAGTAATGAAACATTTCAATATTGCCATCTAGTGGTCGTTTGTAAAAACATAAAAGTTAACCCTCGTATTCATCCAGTCGAAATATGAAGAATAAAAAATATTCTTAAAACAATTTTTATTACATAAATTTTTTCAAGTCAATAATTAGGAGATATTTTAAGATAGCTGATGTGGTACAAAACAATTGACAACTTTTTTTAAATGCATGTGATCGAGTGTAATAGGGGAGTGTAATAGGCATGATTTTTTAATTTTTTTTTTATTATATTCCTCTTGTTGCATATAAACATAAAAAACAGTTTTTAATTTTTTTTTTTGTAATTTGAAGGCTTAAAAAAATCATAAATGTATGTAGCGCGCGAAAACGACGTGTGACGTCATACCCCTTCTAACTGACGCATGACACTACTAGCTTACCGTCGTACATAGTCTGTTTTGAACTTATTGGTTTGTATAACTTTTATAGGTTATGTAAAGTTAGAGTGATTTTAATTAAAATAAAGTTTAATTCTATAAAAACAATTTATACATGTTTACCGAATTAAATTTTATATTAAAATAGATAACTTATATTGCAGTATTTGAATTATGCCTCTAACGTTTTGTAACTTCATGTAAACAATGTAGTAAAATTCTGACATCTAAATTACATAAATATTTACATTTTACAGAGTTGCAGCGTTTGTTTACATAAAGTTATAGAATATAAAATAAAAATTACTTACAGGTCTGCTTTGACACCACGTATTTCTTCAGCACTGTAGCATTAATTATTTTTCATATATTCCATGAGCATAAATGCATCAATGTTGGGTAAATTATCATTCTGAGCCCTAACAAAATCTTTATCTGCCATTTTAATAATAAATGCGTGAAAAATTGTTTAAAAACAAATACAAAACTCTCGAACAATACAATATACACACGTGTAAAGATTATGTTGTAGCTCTATCTGTGACGTGAAACCCCTATCGTTTGACGTCGTACTCAGTCGTTTTTACTCGGCAACCTTCGCTCTGTGGTCGGCTTATTTCAAATTTACAATATTTTAATTCAAAAATTTGGCTATAATATTAATTAAAATGTAATTTTTGTTTTGTTAGGTGACATAACTAACATTAACATATCAAAATAATGTAGTTTTAAGGATATACAAATTTTATGCGTATCCCCTATTCTGTTAATAGCTGAGGATCCAATCTTTAGTTAATGATCTATCACCGCATAAATTTGGTTATTTTCCAAACAGTTGGTAAATGCATGAAACATATGTGCGGCATATTGCAGAAATAATTAGTATTAAATGATTTTATATATTAATGTTGATATAATAAAGAGAAAATATTTAATAACAATATCATTAAATCAGTAGAGTTAATTAAATCTTAATTATATTATTACAAATGTATTAATTTTAATACTTGACCCGGTTTTGAATTGTTAATATGGTTATGGTTTATAAAATCTATCCTTATTGTTAAGCGAACCACATAAATACTTATTTATCAGTGAAAATACATAATATATTCCTTATACCAGTGGATCTCAACTCGTGTTCCACGGAACATCCATGTTCCACGAATCCGCTTTCAGAAAAAATCCAATTTTATCTTTAAATTTGCATTTAAGATACAAAAATCTAACCTAATTTTTAGGGTTTACCTACAGGTATATACAGGTTTACCTACAGGTCATACCTACAGGTCATACCTACAGGTCATACCTACAGGTAGACCAAAAAACCCTTATACCGTCATTTTGTCGTCTGTCTGTCTGTTCGGTAATAATTGTAGCCAAACGGCTAAACCTAGAGAATTGAAATTTGGCATGCTTATACAACTCTTTGACCCGCACATAGGAAAAATACTAAAACATCTAAAAAACATATCCCCCTAAAAATATAAACAAATATATGCTCATCGAAAAAAAAATATATTTTTTTACAATTCTGTGGAGGGTATTAAATGAAAGCCCTTGGTACGTGGATTAACGATCAAAATTTTATTTTTGCAAAATAAATTATTTTGAGGCGATTTTTGCCAAAATTGTGCAAAAAAAAATTTGTGCCACACCCTGTACCCCAGATGGTTTAAACTAAAAATCTGAAAAAATTCTAAGTAATGTACATTGGTGTGAACCGGAATAGTACAACAGGAATTTTTGATCAGATTATGTTTTCGGAAAATAACGCATTTTTTGTGTTTTTAACTAAAATATGTAAAATATTTAATCCGCTATATAACATAGTAAACGAGTGAACCTGCGTAGTACAGTGGTAACGTTGTCGCTTCGTGAGTTGAAACTATTTTAAGAACTAGTGCTCGAATCCCGTAAATTTTTATTTTTTCTGTTTTTTTTTTGCGAAACCCTGAAATGTGTGAAAATTTACACTTCACATCAATTTTTTAAAAACAGTTTGACATATTTTAACCAAATTTAGTATGATAATAGAGTAAAACCAGGATTCGAACAGAGGCCATATAGCATCTCAAAATTCTCATTCTAAGGGAGTGTTTCGGGATTAAAATTGTTAACTTAAAATATCTTTTTAACATATTTTTTTAATTGCACCCCTAAAGGAGTAAATTGCTATTTTTTATTCTATAAAACGTCTCTTGGACATAGTCATGAAATTCGGCAAGCATATTTTCTCCATGATGTAAGCACCCACAAACAAGAAATTTTTTGAAATTCGACCCCTAATGGAGTGTAATTTGGTGAAATATGAACCAATAAGATATCTACTTAGTTTTTGCTTATAAAGGTTACAAATATTTATGAACGAATTTCAGAATTTTGCCCTAAACAACCCTTAAATCTACATTCGGGGTCAGTTGTAGAACGCTTCGCAATTCCTATGTTTATTGAGATGTTAACTTTCCGTTTTGGCATATAAGTGTCTTTTTAAAATCTTTAGAAACTTATTGAGTTTTTTTTTTTAATAATTTCACCCCTTAAGGGACAAAATGCTTTTTCACTTTTTTATTCTTTTTGTTTTGTTTTCCTATTTTATTTATTTTTTTTGCCATTTTGCGCCCCTCTTCAAGTGGCGCCCAGGGCACGTGCCATGCCTGTCATATCTCCAGGTATGCCTCTGGGAAGCTAACAATGGTTTAGCGAAACATTGTGTTTCTAAAATATACGTATTGTCTAAAAAGCTGAGTGATTCTTTTTCTTTTTATCTAAAAATGTAACAAAAAATTCGCCAACAATTAAAACTGTGATGTAATGTAGTTAAAAAATCGCATACAATTGAAACACATTGTCTGATAAAAAAACGTGACTTAAAAATCCTTCCTGTGATCTCATCGAGCAAAAAGTGCAACGAAACAACATATTTGTCGAAGCGAAGCACATTCACAATATTATGTATGGGTTTGTGCCTGGCACGGTGACGTTAGACTGTGAGTCTGTGATCTCACAGATCTGCGTAGTAACTAAGTATAATACTGGGAACAAGGTGAATTAATTATCACTTGAAATGACTCACTGTTTTCAAATCTAGAATTGGTCATGAGAAAATTCAAATTTTGTTATTGGAAATGTAAAATAAGAGATTCTTTAAGGAAATAGACTCTTACAGAATTATAAATAATAGTTTTTATCAATAAAATACAGTGGTGTAACTTGTATTTTTGGGATAGGAAGCAAACCTTTTAGACAGGGCCGGCAGAAGCGGGCATTCAGACCATGCGGTGCAAAACAAAATAAATTATTATCGTCAAACGCAAGCGCAGAGTTTGTAGGATTGCGTTAAAATTAGAGATGGGAATTTCGGCATAGTTTGCGGAACCGGATCAGTGTAGGTCGTTCAGTTTGTTGAGCCGGTTCATTGATCCGGCTCAGTGATCCGGTTAAGTAAACATGTTTTCGAGACACAGGTCGGTCATTAGTTCGTAGGTAGAACGTCGCTTAGAGCCGGTTCTTGCAATATATGAACTGTAAACATGATCCCGAGACACAGGTCGGTCAGTTGTTCGTTCGTAGGTAGAACGTCGCTTAGCGCCGGCTCTTGCTTAGACCCGATCAGTTGTCGGTCGATCGCTCGTAGGTAGACGTCGCTTAGAGCTGGTTCTTCCTTAGACCCGGTCAGTTGTAGGTCGTTCGCTCGTAGGTAGAACGACGCTTAGACCCGGTCAGTTGTCGATCGTTCGCTCGTAGGTAGAACGTCGCTTAGACCCGGTCAGTTGTCGGTCGTTCGCTCGTAGGTAGAACGTCGCTTAGACCCGGTTCTTATCTAACATTTTTGAAACAAACAATTCACTTTATGTAGCTACTGTATTTTAAACCAGATGTGTTAAGTTTATGGCTATGTTTATTGCCCTTATAAATCGGACATCTGGGATTTGGGCAATATTTTTAATATTTTTATATAGTATGGTTGTAAGAAAATACAGACTAAGCCTATTAGTTTCAAATAAACTGCTCTACAAATTGATGACAATAAATAATACAATTTATGATAATACATTACAAGCCGAGTTCTCGCGAAGTTCAACATGACATCGATCCAGATCCGAATCACTCCGGTCACTGCTCACAATCGTATCCTTGAAACTTGAAACTATACAGTGAGCCGTGAGCCGGCTCATTTCAATTTGGTGAACCGTGTCACTTCGGTCAGTGTACTGAGTCGGCTCAGTGAGCCGGTTCGTTCATGAACGACCCATCTCTAGTTAAAATATCTCTGCGCTTGCGTCTGACGTTAATATACCTATATAAACGAAAACATTTTTATTTATAAAAATGAGGGTTACAGTCGTAAATTAAAAATATACTTATTTATTTTAATTTGAATATTTTAGATTTAAGAAGACAAGTTCAAACAGGACATTAGAATTAGAATAAAAAGATAGGAAAAATATATTGATAAGGTTCTATAAAAAGTGATATTGGGTTCTCTAATTTTTGGGAAAACACACGTTTTTATAATCACATTTCAATTTTACTTTTCTCAACTTTAAAAGTACTCATTTACATAACATTGGAACAAATTACTAACGTTACTTTAAAAGTGATTACAAAAAGGGCCCTTCGGGCCAATTTTGTAGTACTAGATTTAAAGTTGATGAAACAATCGTAATTTTGACTTACGATCGTTTTATTACAATATTGATATTTTTATTTAGAATATTGATATTCTCAATTAAAAAAAAAAAAAAATAGTAAACAATATAACAATATTCACTATTAAACGTCTAAAATGGCTAAATATACGTATATTATTGGAAAATATCACTTAAATCTGCTGAAACACAAACTAAACACATGTAAACCATATGTAATCTTTAACAAAGTTGGAAGAAAAATGGCGGACTTCAGCTCGACCAATAGAAAATGAGACCATAGTATGGCCACACTGTCTTTATACAGTCACTGTACTCCGTAAGTTTCTTGTGGCTCTTAAAAAAGTATCTTGTATTTTTATAAAAGTTGCATTTATAGGTGTATCAACTTATGCGGCCTCGTTTATTACTGCCTAATTTAACTATAGCATCCAATGGTAAAAAAGTTCCCCACCTATAGTTTGTGTACAATTATTTATTTATGTTTATTAATGTTGAGATTTCATTCTTGCAACTAATAAAAATTAAGGTTTCAAGTAATTAAAGTTAGGTCAGCAAAACCAAAAATATTGAACAACTTATTGTTCTTATATACAAAGATAACATACGAACATAATTAGGCTGAGGCTGCAAAATAAAGCGGTCACATCATGCCGTAAGCTTTCAGATAATATAAAAATACTTATGCTGAAACAGTTCTATTCTGGCTATGATTGAATAAAGATGTTTAAAGTCTATGCATGAGTTTTATTTAACAATCTCCAAAACCCCATATTCCAACAATTAATTTATAAAAACCACCATTTGATTGACTTAGAAAAGGCGGTAAATTGGAGACCGCCCCGAGCGGCAAAAGTACGCCACTGCCTGTAGTAGATATCGTTAACAAAAAGTGAGAATAAGATCGGTCCAAGATGTGAACCTTGCGGCACCTCTTAGTTAACAGATATTAATTCAGAAGTATATAAGACCCTGCTATAGCTGTTGCAGAAGATTTGAAGAGGAACTTTTTAATTTGAAAAGGAACATTTTAATTAAGAATGATGCTTGTCCTAGTATTTTATGATAAATTCTCGACCATAAAATGTATTAAAATCTTTGGAGGCCATTTTATTACATATGTTGATTCATTATTTTATCACTTTCTAAAGTACGGTTTCGGGTTATAAATATTGAGGGCTCACTGTTCAGCTTCAAGGAAACACATGTCAGTGGCGTAGTGGAAAGTTATTTATTAGAAAATATATAACAATAAATTATATTCGCATTGTGATTTATAATAAATTCCGCGATAACAATATTGTTACAAATTATTATGAAATTTACTGTTTGTTATTTTTATTATTGAATAATAGAAATTTGTAAAAATGCTTTCTTGGCTTCTTAAAAATATCTTGAATTCAAGCAAAATTAAATGCAATACTCATTATAAAAAAAAATCTATAGGATTAAAAATCAGTTAAAACTAAAAGTAAAAAAAAAATCTGCAATACAGTAATAAATATATGACAACAGTTAAATAGATTAATACAATTATAAATTATATAAACAGTCCATTTGTATATTTTTTATAATAACTGGATTGTAAATAAAATAATAAACTGACAGATTGATTTATCAATTGTCAGGAAATACTTTTATTTGATTCGCTAATAGATCATATTAGTCTGACGTCATATATTGTGTTGCCATCTGACTGTTTCCTTCGGAATTTTTTTCCTGATTTAAAATACATGTGTCATTATTTTTGTTGTAAGACATAGGGTAGGTCTAAATTAAAGAATAGAATTAAAGTTGCAAATGTGTCGTTTTTTGCACTTGGTCCCCTCTTCAAAACGAAACTCTTTTCGAGGAGCACCAAGATCAGGTTATACCAAGTTATAGTACGTCCCGTACTTATATATGGCTCCGAAACATGGACCTTAACAAAGCGAAATCGACAACACCTCATAGTTTTCGAAAATAAAATATTACACAGAATCTTTGGTCCCATTCAAATTAATGGTGAATGGAGAATCCGTAAGAACAAAGATATCTGAGAACTTTACTCAAGGCCAAGCATCACCCAAGAACTAAGAGGCAGACGATTACAGTGGATAGGACACGTTATGAGGATGAGGGAGGACAGAATGGCTAGGAAGATATGGGAAGTAAGATTAAATACCCGTTGACCAGTGGGAAGACCTCGCAAGGTATGGAGGAATCAGCTAACCGAAGATGTAACAAGTATTGGTATACAGGGTACTTGACAAGACCTGACAATGAATAGATTGAGATGGAGGGCTTATGTGAGTGAGGCCAAAAGTCAACCTGACTGATAGTGAAGTCAACCAAGGAAGAAGAAGTCAACTAAGGGGCTCCGCCATAGAAATTGATTCTAAAAAGGGCTCCGCAAGTAAAAAAGATTGGGAACCACTGTACTAATATATGTATACAGTTAAGATATAATAATATAATTTATTGACAATACATAAATTGTTTAAAGTCAGTCGTAATTACACATAATATACACAAAATAATAGTTTAAAATAGAAGAAAAAATTAATAAATATAGTACTAAATAGTAAAACAAGAGTTCAGAGAGACTAGCTAGCAAGCGCGTTAAAATTTATAAGACAAGAATTCATTGACAGAATAAAATGGATTGTCTGTTAAAAAATTTTTTATTTTATTTTTAAAAGTATTAAAACAGGCAGATTTAAAATTATTAGGCAGTAAGTTCATGAACTTTACTGAATAATATTTAGTACTATTTTTTGATTTTTGGAGTCTTAAATAGGTTGGATAGATTTTGTCTTTATTTCGAGTGTTGTAGTTATGTACCTGCTTATGTGTTACAAGTTCATTGAAGTTTCTGTGGGCATACAAAAGGGAATTGTAAATAAATAGAGAAGGCAGTGTCATAATTTACAGTTCAGGGAAACAAAGCCTACAGTCGCTTTGGTAAGAGACTTCGGCCAGAATTCTTACAGCTCGTCGTTGTAAGGAAAAGATTCTTTCTGCCGCCGGAGAATGTCCCCAGGCTAAAATGGCATAGGATATTTGCGACAGGAACAATGCAAAATAAGTAATGCGAACAATTTCTCTGGAAACTGACGCCATAAGATTTCTTAATAGATATACAGTGCTACATAATTTATTGGATAGGGAGCTAACGTGATGATGCCACTTGAGGGTGGGGTCGAGATGAACACCCAAGAAATTTACGAAGTCTGGGTTGTCAAAATTATGGTTTCTGTATGCAAATAGGAGGTGTTGAGTTTTGCTATCATTTAAGATGAGGCCGTTTGATGTAAACCACAGTTTGGCTTTGTTAACAACTGCGTTATTTTTACTAATCGTGCTTTCTAAGGAATTAGATGTCACTATTAGGTTAGTGTCATCAGCATATAATACACATTTATTATTTACAGCGGATGGAAAGTCATTCACGTATATAATAAATAGTAATGCTGCAAGAATAGACCCTTGTGGAACACCGATATCGAGGGGAAGATGAGTCGACTTGGAATTGTTTACAAAGACGAATTGGATTCTGTTGCTAAGGAAGGAGCCTGTCAAAGAAGAGCTAGCTTCGTCAAATCCTAAAGATAATTTATATTACAGAATAATATTTTTATAAACATATAAATAAGGATTCGAAGATATATTTATAGGTTACGTTTTTATTTAATTAAAACTATGTAATCACTAATATTTTGTTTCAGAATGCATAATGGTGTATTGTTTTGCTCCAAATTGCAACCATTGATACATTCATAATTGCAATTTTTTCCGTTTTTTGAAGAATGAGTATGAAAAAGAATAATGGAGAAATTAAGAACAACGTATTGTTCCTTCAATTAATTTATAAATGGCAGACAAGCTTATTGCTATGTTACTTTCCATAATAACGATTTTTAACAAAAAAAATTCAAAATTAACCTGCAAAGTAATATTGTTCTGTAAAAACGGCGTTTTTTCATCAAGTTCCTCACTTTAAATTTGGCTTTTAACTTCAATGTTAATCTAAATAATTTTTTACGAATTAGTTAATTTTAAATTCATTGAAATTTAATTTGATGTTGTGTTAGGTAATTTATTTATTATAACAAAAATTTATTTATTTTAATAAAATTGTCTTCCTGCAAGTCAGGAAGTAGTATAAACTACTGCACACGAATAGATACTAGGTATTTACTTCTAGGAAATTCCTGTGTATTTTTAGAAAATATTCGAAATTTCCAGGACGTTAATGATTCAATTCTAAATAACATAAATTAGAACAAATTAGTTTAAAATATGGTGTTGAATAATTTAAAGTTAAAGACATATCATTAAAAATACTTCGATGACTAAAGAAGTAGGCAAGAAATTGGCAGACAGAAAAAAACTATCAACTTGTTGACAAATAAGATGCTCATATGCTAAAAATAATTTCGTCTAATATCTAAAAAATCTTTGTCTACATTCATAAATTAATCAAAAAATGATTTCACGAATTTATCTAAGTGTGTTTTTTATTATTTAAGACTATTATTCTGAAACGGCTCATCCTAAAGAGATCATGCCTTCTTGAATAATACTTATAAAAAATTGATGTGAAGTGTGAATATTCACACATTTCAGGGTTTCGCAGGTATATAATAAGTGAATGCGGTATGCTGAGTGTGTAGGACAAATTTTACTTTGTAGTAGCAAAACGGCAAAATGAACGATATTTTTAAAATAATTTATCGTCTGTTAATCATATAATAAGACTGGTTATTAAATTTACGCTCATAAAAATTAAATACAACATTTGTCAAAATATAACTAGAATTTTGACAAAATAATTTCAACATAATAAAAATGCAAAAAAAAACAGAAAAAATAAAATTCACTCCGTACTCGAACTCGAAACCCTTCGTTTTCCAGTCAGTTTAAGAGCGCTTTAACGCATGTAGCTATCGCACGCTATGGATGTGAGTGTCTTACATTGGTATAACTTTTGTACTTTGTGAACCAAATACCACAAAAAATGCGTTATTTTCCAAAAACATAATCTGATCAAAAATTCCTGTTGTACTATTTCGGTTCACACCAATATACATTACTTAGAATTTTTTTAGATTTTTAGTTTAAACCATCTGGGCTACAGGGTGTGGGACAAAATTTTTTTTGCACATTTTTGGCAAAAATCGCATCAAAATAATTTATTTTGCAAAAATAAAAATTTGATCGTTAATCCACGTACTAAGGGCTTTCATTTGATACCCTACTCAGAATTTAAAAAAAATATTTTTGTTTTCGATGAGCACATATTTGTTTATATTTTTAGGGGGGTATGTTTTTTAGATGTTTTAGTATTTTTCCTATGTGCGGGTCAAAGAGTTGTATAAGCATGCCAAATTTCAACTCTCTAGGTTTAGCCGTTTGGCTACAATTTTTACCGAACAGACAGACAGACAGACAGACAGACAGACAGACAGACAGACAGACAGACAGACAGACAGACGACAAAATGACGGTATAAGGGTTTTTTGGTCATACCTACAAAACCCTAATATTTTAATGATTTCACACTTTATTCATTGATATTACTCGGTAGAAAACTTTTTATATTTTTCCGAACTATGGATCTTTTTAAGTAGGTGTTTTTTGCTTTGAAGCATTTTATAAAAATCTGCACAGTTTTCTTCAAATTTTAATTTAATCAGTAATATTTTATTTAATCAGTTATATCTTTTAATGTGTCTACATCAAGTTGACTCTTGTCACTTGTCCAAAAGCTGTTCATCAAGAAAAATACCCTTTCGGTAGATTTTTTATTTTATTTTTTATTTCACGTTTTGTAAAAATAATTTAAGTTGAAATAAATTTAAAATAAATATTGAAAATAAGCACTTTTTCTAAAATTCGGGACAATTCGGGACAAATGTTGCCTCTGAAAAAAATCGGGACGCAAGGCGGAAATTCGGGACAGTCACGGCAAATTCGGGACGTAGGGTCACCTTAGTTTAGGTGAAACATGTTCGTTATTTGTTCTACAACCATATGACTTCATGCAAATGTCCTTCCATGTTTAATTCACGATCAAAATTGTCGTTTTCTTGGGCATCAATTCTAGTACTTCTAACCAGTCACCATCAAAACGCACCCAATGACTGGGCGATGTCAGTATTATGCCGGGTTTACATTGGTAGAGTAAAAGAGCTAGTAACTAGCGCAAGTAACTAGGAAATAGTTACTATCCCTGTGTAAACAGTTGACAATGTGACTAGTAGAGTACTAGCTTCTAGTAATTGGGCTAGGATAGCAGCTAGCTCGTCGACGTATTTACTAGCTACTGTCTTTTCCCCCACTACGCAAAATTGATTCATTTCAAATTGGCGGCAAGCGGTTACCTGTCATAACAAATAGAAAAAAAAACCATATCAGATAAGTTACAATTTATTTACATAAATTGCGTAACATTGATTTATTAATTGATGATATTTGAAATCATCTGTGAAATAACTGCCTTTGATACACGAAAAAGATGTTGTAGACTACAATAACTATTTCCTGTGGCTAGGAAATAAAGCGTTAATTCCAATTTTATTTTTGATGGAATCGCATCCCTTATTAGTGTATCAGTTCGTTGTATTAATGGACTAACTAAATTTAATAGCCTATTAAAATCATCTGGTGTCATTCTTAAACACAGTCTGTACTCTTTTTGATCTTCCACGGCTAATTCACGAAATAGAAGGACTGATGCGCCATGGGTAGTTCTTCTATCAATCCATTTTTTAACCCATTTTCGTTTAGGCTTATATTCTGTACCGATTACTTCAATAAGGCAATCAATTATTTCCTCCACAAGAAATGATGTAATACAATATACCATTTTTTTAATGGCATCACGCCGGCGACGATGTATATCCACATTCATAAACTATTTTTTGCAAAAAGATAATTTCACTACAAAATCACAGTGAACATGTCAAATGTGTTTTGACACTTATTATCCAGAAAATAAGATATGTATGTTAATTGCGTATGAACACGTACTATCCTGAAAATAAAATAGTAGAGTAAAGCGCGTAGTACTTGCGCTAGTTACTAGCTCTTTTACTCTACCAATGTAAACCCGGCATTATAGTTTTGGTTACAGACTGAAATACTCATGCATTCTGTGTCAACTGAATGAATAGAGCAACTGTCTTATTTCCTAAGTAATTTTCTTAGGAATGTATTCACAATGCACAATATTCAAACCCGTCAGTGACACGCATTTGGTATGCATGTACATTAATACATATAGTATGTGTATGTAAATTTCTCTCAAGGAATTTGTTTTGCGTGATTTGTTATAAAAATATTAAAATATTTATTTATACTAAGATTTCCTTAGTATCTCCTTGTGGTTTATTATGTTTAGAATAACAAGTTTCTTCTTGAATTTCATATCATGCAACTACGCAGTACATTCTTCCTGTTAGCAATTTTAATTTAAAAGTCATAAAGGATATCTCACTATCGTTATACAGGCACTTTTCTTTTCCATTATGTTCTTATGCGCCTGTTTGAGGACAAAGACCTCTGTCATTCCACTTAAAGCTATCTAAGGGCAGGTTTTACTATTAGGTGAGTCTAGGCCAGCGTTTCCCAACCTTTTTTCATGGCGGACCGGCAAGTGACCTAGAAAAAAATCGCGGACCGGCAAGTTCACAAAGTAATGTGTATCGCAAAAATTTTATATTTTTTTTGCACTGATTATAAACACAAAAAAAACAACAAATATAAATTCACATATAATTAGTGAAAAAAGAAACAAATTAGTACTTAAGCAATTAACAAATTAAGGACCGAGATTTTCATTTCAAAATTAGGTGGGTTAAAACTTATTAAATAGTTGAATAGTAAAAAAATAAATCTCGCGGACCGGTGCCGGTCCATGGACTGGCGGTTGGGAAACACTGGTCTAGGCGACCACCTAGAGGCGGTCGTATAAGCTCTTTAGTATTTCCAAAATGAAATGGCCACTCTTGTTAAGAAGCTTAACAATTCAGTCATGGGTTTATGGCAGTAATCCTAAGACTCGTTGCTGTAAACAGAATATAAGAGGTATTAAGGGAATTTTAAATTTAAATTGAATAGATATAACACTAGTTCAACTGAAGTTTTTTAAAAACCATTAAAGATATTTTCCAAATTTATAATCCTATTGTTTCAAAATTTTAGGGGTTGTTATACACATAATATATAATACTTGTTTGTTTGTTAATTTTCAACGTTCATAGCGTGCATACATTAACAACATGGCTCTATGGCGACCATATGATTTTGAAGAAATTCCTAATTTCTGTAATGAAAATAGTGAATCTGTGCAAGGTGATTTGGAGTGCGAAAATGTGGACGTTGACGTGGAATGCGAAAATGTAGACGTGGCTACTAAAAAAAAATGTCATTTGTCAGAAGATTGCAAAGTTCTGATACTGAACGTTTATAAAAAGTTAGTTTCGGAAGGTAATGACAAACCTATACTTAGAACTGCGGAATTAACTAGTGTTCCATACAGAACAATTCAACGTATCATTGCTCGTGGCAAAAATCAGCAGCGAAAACGACCCGATTTACAAGTTTTCAAGAAAATAGATAGTTTTATGTATAAATAAAATATATGAATTTTATTTGAAAAATATAGTGCCGACTGTGCATCTTTTAATAAAAAAGATTTTTAAACATGCCTATATTTATAATTCAAATATAGCCAGTCCTAAGCATGATATAAATGTGAAAGAATGTCATGTGAGTATATACAGTTCATTCTAAACAGCATATAAGAAAACTGGTTTATTTTATATAATTATTACGGTCCTGGCAACTATTGTCAACGGAACCATAAACACAGCAGGTATAATTGTTATACTGTCAGTCATTATTAGAATCGATAAGTGAGAGTGGCCAATTCCTTTTGGAAATTCTATACGAAGAAAGGTGTACGACAAGGCTGTATTTTAAGCCCACTACTTTTCACCATTGCAATAGAAATAGCTATAAAGGAAATTAAAAACATAGTAAAATTTTTCGAAGTTGGACGCTGGTGTATGAATAAAGTCCAAATATCAGCTCTTCTGTGTTTTATTCCTTAATATTTTATTTGTGGGAGTGGGTCCAAACAAAGGTCTGCTTGGGGAACCAAAATTTAAAGTTACGCCCTTGGGCTTAAACTATAGATAGTTTGCAATACCCAGTTTAGTTTAAGCTAACTACGGTTTGATATACAAAGCCTAAATAAAATATTGTTTTCCAGATTATATGTTATACATATTTTATTTAAATTATTTATTAGATTTATTATATTTGATCCAATTAAAGACCTAATATATGACAATAATCTAGTAATAACTAAATTAATAAACTTAAATCATTAAAATAAGTACATTTTCTAAATTCCTGGCACATATAGTAAACATTATCCGTCGCTGTTGAAGCCTAATAAAATAACTAGCGGCATTGTGATGACGTAACATTGGCAAGATTGCATACCATCACGTATGAAAGCGCATTCCTCATAGAGCGCAGCGCTGTCTTCGTAATTCATTAAAGAAAGCTAGAGGTAGGAAACCAGGTACAGGTGTTCACAGATTCATCAACAAAACGGTAAAGATGTTAGAAAGCTTTTCATCAACTCTACGCTACTAAATCAAATATAATATGGAAACAATTTAATTTAAGATAAACAACTGGTTGGAATTATTAATCTTAATTGTTTACACGGAAATACTAGAATTATTCTACATTGTTTAACACATAAATACTGGGCACTTATATATGGATTTTTTGATGATATTACCATAAGTGCAGTGTTTTCCAAACTGTCGACATCTGTGTACCCCTTTTAAAGTTTTCGTAACACTAAGTACCCACTCCGTTAGGAAAATTCGCATTTTCTTTATTAACAATCAAAAAACATTTATTATTTAATTAGTTATAATGATAATAGTAATACACGATATATAACAAATTATATTATATAATAACATTAATTATATTTATATTAGTTAATGAGAATGATAGCATTGTTTATGTTGTGACTACAGGACGATGCCCCGGCTATCACTGTAAAGTGTAAATCAACACTTATGCGTCATTTCCAGCGTACCCCCTACACTTTGGGAAACACTGCCATAGAGCAATGGTCTCCAACCTTCTTATATCCAGAGCCGTACGAATGGCTTGGCATCGGGGCACTTGCCAGGGGCACTTGCCAGGGGCACGAGGTTTGATGATGAGGGGTAGTGACTTTATGAAGGGCGCCATCGTGTATATATTTGGTCATTAAAAACATTTGAAAGTGAATTTTTTTGCACATCACTTGTATTTGAGAGTTGGGGACCTTTTTTTTGTTTTGCTCATCACTTGTATTTGGAAGGTGATGACCTTTTTTTTGCTCATCGTATTTAGGAGGTGAGGACTTGCTCATTATTTGTATTTGTCAAGGGTACGAATAACATTGCTACAGCTCTGCTTACATCTGCGGAACCCTACAGTTAAAATGTTATTTCTTTGGAACCCCGAATTTAAAAACCTCAATTCGTGGAGATCCATCGAAATCTCGAAATGTAAAAATCGGTATGATCACAATACCTTCCTTATATATGTTGGCGGTCGGTAAAAAGTAAAATAGTATACCTACATTTAATATAATATAGAAAAATAGTTAGCTATAAAATATCAATTTTGATCAAGATTAAATTCAATAATAAACATCTAAATTATTATGTTAAAACGTATGACCTTAAAATTAAAAAATCAGCTGTGGCCACCACAGGACCGACCGCCATCAAAAGTACTTGTATAAAATACATTCTAGCAGCAGAGTAGAAATAACTTGGCCTAATATTTTCTAACAGAGATATTATTTATCATGACCATGGAAACGTTACATATAAGTATGAAAAATTTGAAAATTAAAAATTTTAAAAAAATTTACAAATATTTGTCGAAATTTTTCGTTTTATCAAAAAAAGTCTCAAATAAAAGTTATTAGTTATTGCTTTTATAGCAACTTTTGTTCAATAAATTTTTTCGAAATATTTTTCTGTTAAAAATCTTAAAATCGACACGAGCAAACTCCCATTTTTATTCGACCAATTTTTACCAAAATTGATCAGTTCGTGCCATTGATGGCAAAAGCTTAAATATGAAGTTTCATAAAAATCCTTTCAGCCGAATTTGCTCTGCAAGTGTACACAGATGGACAGACGGACAGACAGACAGATAGACAGACGGACAGACAGACCGACAGATATCATGCTAAAAATAGTCAAAACGTTATGTAGGGACCTCAATTCGTGGAGATCCATCGAAATCTCGAAATGTCAAAATCGGTATGATCACAATACCTCCCTTATATATGTTGGCGGTCGGTAATAAAATTTTCATGGTTGAAATATTTTTGAAATTTGTCCCTGATCTTATAACAAATACTGTATGATTTTTTATTAATTACATTATTAACATGAACATCCAATCTAAGCTTACTATCCAAAGTTTCTCTTAGATCCTTAATAACGGAAGTAGTATGATATAGCTACGATTTGTACACCCAAATGCACAACAGTTCACTATTTTGACTAATTTGATCACAGTAGGTCATATATGCTAGTCAAATACAATATTTTATCTACATATATATAGTTTTATCTTTAGAAAAATAGTTAATTTAATTTAAAAACACTGATTTTTTTGCATTTTTTTTGTAATTGTAAAGCTTTAAAACTGATGTCATCAAGATGGTTTACCATAATTTGTTTGTAATCTACAACAAAGTTTAAAATACTATTTATTATTTTATTTATTCTAATTTATAAATAATATTCTAATTATAAAGATGGGTTCTGTGAGGTACAAATGGCAATCGTTGCTGAACGCCAAATATTTTAACTAAAAAACTTGTGTGCAAAACTTTCCTTATTCACGGATGAACACGCATGCGCGTTATATTATACACAGCGTGCAATATGAACAGTTTACAGTTGGACACATAATGCATTTATTATTTGATAGCTGTTGATTAAAGAAGTTTCTCTATCTTTTGTTTTTAATATTTTTAAAAGTATGTTATGTTGTATATTTTCAAATTTCTTATTAGATAGCAGTTTGAAAGCTATTTCACAGACCAGCCTTTGTATATGCAGGTGTTAAAGATTCATTGATAATTGGTATTATATGTAGAGAGAAATTCTTTCAACAACCAAGAAAGTGTGAACCGTTAGTAAAATATTAATTACATTATAAATACCAAGATTGATGATAACATTAACACTTCTGCAAATTGAACAATGCTTTCTGTAAATTCAATTCTTATTTGAATAAAACGTCTTTATAAGATGATGAATAATAAGCATTTTTGATCGGAAAATTGGGCGGTATATGAAATGTTAAAGGATATTTTTAAATTCAAATACCTTCAGCACTTAAAAAGTTAAAGGCCAAGGGTTTATATAATTTTTCTGACATGTTTTCATGACATCACAAAAATTATTTTATTTTAAGGTTAGAAACATTTAGGTTAATTACTTACATTAATTGCTTTTATGGCTTCCTTTAGCATTGCCCTAAAGCTACTGAAGCTGAAATACGAGGTGTGTAAATTAAGTAACCGGAATGATTTTATAATTTTTTTTTATTCGAATAGAATTACAATTCAATATTGTCTCCCTCAAAATAACTTCCTTGGAAGCCATACAGCGCTAGAGACGGTTCTTCCAATACTCATAGCAGTGCTGGAACTCGGATACTGGAATAGCTTTCACCTGGTCGGTTAGGGACGTTTGAATGTTTTCGAGTGTCCCAAAATAACGTCCCTTGAGCTGATTTTTCAATCTTGGGAAAAGGAAAAAGTCACAAGGACTCAATTCAGAGGAATAAGGTGGCTGAGGAGCCACAGGAATGTTTTTACTGGCCAAAAACTCGTTTATTGAAATTGCTGTGTGACAAGGTGCATTGTCATCCCCAATTCATTGGTCAAAATCTGATGAACGGTAGTGCGAGTCAAATTCAACTCTTCCCCGATCATTCTGACTGTCATCTGACGATTTGAACGCACAAGCTCCCGGATTCTGTCGACATTTTCATCGGTTCTTGAAGATGAAGGCCTTCCGCTGCGTGATTCATCTTCAATCAACTCATTTTCAGAAGGAAAATGACTTATACCACTAAAAAACCTGGGTCCTTGATAAAACACTGTCTCCGTAGGCTTGCTGAAGTTTTACAAAACTTTCCATTGCACTGGGCCCAAGAAGCAAAACCTGATAGCACACCGTTGCTCGAAATGAATGTCACTCATTTTTAGAACGCACTAGAAAAAACTGTTTCACGAAAACAATTGCTATGGACAACATAATTAGTCTAGCGAGTTCAAATTCGTACTGAAGTCGTACCACATGTTCACCTGCCGCCCCTCCAAGACCCGCGTCCCAAATGTCGCCAGATCAAACGCTATGTTGCCAGTCCAGTTACTTAATTTACACACTTCGTATAAGTAGTTTGTAGCAGAGCTGGATAAAGGTATTTCTGCGCCCGAGGCAAAGTACCAGTCTTGCGCCCCCAAACTTGACCATAACAAAATAAAAAAGAATGACGGGTCGAAATTATGACCAAAAAATCAGCTGTGGCCACCACAGGACCGACCGCCATCACAAAGTACTTGCATAAAATACATTCTAGCAGCAGAGAAATAACTTGGCCTAATATTTTCTAACAGAGATATTATTTATCATGACCATGGAAACGTTACATATACGTATGAAAAAATAGATACTAGAAAAAATAGAAAATTTTTCAAAATTTTTTCGTTTTATCAAAAACTGTCTCAAATAAAAGTTAGTTATTGTTTTTATAGCAACTTTTGTTAAATAAATTTTTTCGAAATATTTTTCTGTTGCTAAATATTCGCAAAAATCTTTAAATCGAGTAAACTCCTATTTCTAGTCAATTGATTTTTACGAAAAGTTGATCAACTCGTGCCATTGATGTCAAAAGCTTAAATATGAAGTTTCATAAAAATCCTTTAGCCGAATTTGCTCTGCACGTGTACACAGACAGATGGACAGACAGACAGACAGACAGACAGACAGACAGACAGACAGACAGACAGACAGACGGACAAACGGACAGACGGACAGACAGACCGACAGACATCATGCTAAAAATATTCAAAACGTTATGTAGGGACTTCAATTCGTGGAGATCCATCGAAATCTGGAAATGTCAAAATCGATATGATCACAATACCTCCCTTATAAGTATATGTTGGCGGTCGGTAAAAAAGAGTGCCGGAATGATTTTTGCGCCCTTATCAATCTTTGCGCCCGAGGCGAGTGCCTCACTCGTCACACTCTAGATCCGGCCTTGCTTCCTAGTTATTACTTCACAAAAAATTTATGTGAAGTGTGAATTTTTACATATTTCAGGGTTCTGTAGGTATTTAATAAGTGATAACAAATTATGGATACATATTAAAAAACATAAATTTAGATAAATTTTAAAAGAATAATCCACGTACTTCCATCTAGAGACTTACACTGTACTTGAGCTGTACTCGCATCAAGCCCCAACTATAGATATATAGTTTTCCAGTTAGTCAGATAAATATTGTTAGCACGGTGTTGTAAAAATTTTGATAACTTGCGAAATAATTATCACATCAAAAATTCCTGTGGTACTATTCCGAGTAAAAAACAGACAGAATAATCTCTTCTGTATTTCTATTATTAGAGGGAGCAGCTGTGATTATTAAAATACAAAAAATTCGAGGGAAAAAGAGCGCAAATTTTCAGATGGTTTGCAGATGTTAGAATAAGTTTGACATAAATTTACTATTTAGATTTATCACGAAAAGGGCGTTAAGGTGGTAACTAAAGAAACATAAATTACTCGTTACGACAATTTAGAAGAAGAGATGCAGAAAATTAAAGTTTTAAAAGGAAAAATAAACAGCAACTGGGAAGTAAAATTACAGCTCAACCAAGATAGTATGATACTTAAGTAGGCTGACACAGTAGAGAAATAGGTACATCTATATACTAATATATAAATTAATTCGTTTGTGTGTTTGTATGTGTATAGTATTTCCAAAATAAAATGACCATTCTTGTTAAGAAGCAGTAATTGGTAGTAATTTTAAGACTCGTTGCTGTAAAAAGAATATAAGGGGTATTAAGGTAATTTTAAATTTAAATAGAATAGATGTTAACACTAGTTCAATTGAAGTTTCTAAAAAACCATTAAGGATATTTTCCAGGGCTTCGAACCGTTATTTTTTTCGTTTCGGTTTTCGTTCCGGTTCAATTAAAAAATTATATATCAGTTCGGTTACGGTTTTCGTTCCGGCAAAAATAACGTTTTTTTCGGTTTTCGGTTCAGTTCCGAGTGATAAATTTTGAAATGCTTTTATTTGTATTAGAAATTTATTTTCTACTATAATTCAGAAGTATTTTTTAAAAAATTTTTTTTTTAATTTTTTTAAAATTTGAAAAGATGGTGGGCTGCATCTTTGGCTAGTAGCTCCCAAAGAACATACAAACTTACTTAGAGCTATTAAAAATATTGAATGGAAAAAACATTCCAAAAATTTACCTTCACAATACTTACAAAACATTTAAAATTCATAGAATTTTTGAAATTCGAAAAAATGGTGTACTGTACTTTAGGCTATTAGCGCCCAAAGAACATACATACTTACAGCTGTTAAAAATATTGAAACGTAAAAACATTCCAAAAATTTACTTACACAATACTTACAAAAAAATTAAAATCAACATAATTTTTTGAAATTTGTAAAAATAGTGTGCAGTATCTTTGGCTATTAGCACCCAAAGAACATAAAACTTAAAGCTATTAAAAATATTGAATCGAAAAAACATTTTGAAAACCATTTTCCTGCACAATATTTACAAAAATCTTAAAATCCACAGAATTTTTTGAAATTTGAAATAATGGTGTACAGCAGTTTAGGCTATTAGCGCCCAAAGAACATACAAACTTACTTACTTTGCTTTTAGAGCTGTTAAAAATATTGAGACGTAAAATTATTCGAAAAATTCACAATACAAAAAATTTAAAATCCACAGAATTTTTGTAAATTTAAGAAAATGGTTTGTAGCATTTTCGGCTATTAGCGCCCAAGGAACATACATACATACATACTTAGAGCTATTAAAAATATTCAATCGAAAAAACATAAAATTTACCTGTACAATACTTAAAAAAAAATTAAAATCCACAGAATTTTTGTAAATTTAAGAAAATGGTGTGTAGCATTTTCGGCTATTAGCGCCCAAGGAACATACATACTTAGAGCTATTAAAAATATTCAATCGAAAAAACATAAAATTTACCTGTAGGTACAATACTTACAAAATATTTAAAATCCACAGAATTTTTTGAATTTTGAGAAAATGGTATGTCGCATCTTTGGCTATTAGCTACCAAGGGATGTCGACTCAGTATAGGATGTCCCTTCTTAACCCTTCAATAGACACTCAACTTGTTTCATCACTATTGCACTTTTTCAAATTTTACTTTTTATAAAACTGATAAAAATATGTACACTCAGCATTTATGGATACCAGCGCTTAAGGTAGTTATTAATTTAAGGGTATTTTATACAAAAAATGCACTGGTCAACATGTGTTAGAACGTTTCATAAACGACTGTACACGAGAAATATTTGGAAGGATTAATGAAGTAATGTCTACCAAAATTATCAAATAAAGGCTTAAGCAAAGAAATTAATCCTCTTAATTAGTTTCGCTAATGAGAATTTTAATGTGGATTTTTTTGCGTAGTTCTGTATTGCGTAAACAATAAATGGTCCACGACAGTGCACAGCAATTTAAACATTTAAAAATAATTTTTTAAATTTATAATAATTTTGTTAACCAGTATTAGCATTATAGGCTATTCTAAACGTTTACGCGGAACTAAATTGCTTTTGCGTAGTTTTGTATTTTAACAATAAATGGACCCCGACAGTTAACAGCATTTTTAAATATAAAAATTTAAAAATGTTTTTTAAAATTTATTACAGGGCTTCGAACCGTTATTTTTATCGTTTCGGTTTTCGTTGCGGTTCAATTAAAAAACTATATATCAGTTCGGTTCCGGTTTTCGTTCCGGAAAAAATAACGGTTTTTTTCGGTTTTCGGTTCAGTTCCGAGTGATAAATTTTTAAATGTTTTTATTTGTATTAGAAATTTATTTTCTACTATAATTTAGAAGAACATTTTATTCTTTATTTTGTATTAATCATACCAAGGCCGCTGCCAGGGGGGGTTCTGGGCGTTCCCCTCTCCCCTGAAATAATAGAATCGCAATTTCTTTTTTACTTGTCACGATTTTTTTCTGCTCATCAGTTTAAAAAATAATCTTAAATAAAATGTAATTTATATTCACTCACATATTATCACATTATCTGAACCGAAATAAACCGATATTTTTTTTTCGGTTCAGTTCTGGTTTTCGTTCGGACAAAAATAACTTTTTTTTCGGTTTTCGGTTTTCGGTTCAGTTCTGGTTCGAAGCCCTGATATTTTCCAAATTTATGATCCTATTGTTTCTAAATTTTAGGGGTTGTTATACTTGTTTGTTAGTTAATTTTCAACGTTCATAGCGTGCATACATTAACAACATGGCTTTTTGGAGACCATTTGATTTTGCAGAAATTCCTAATTTCTGTAGTGAAAATAGTGAATCTGTGCAAGGTGATTTGGAGTGCGAAAATGTGGACGTTGACGTGGAATGCGAAAATGTGGACGTGGCTACTATTTTAAGGCTACCGCTATATTATTGTGTTTTAAACCTTATAGAACTAATATAGAGTCAATTTAAAGGTAATGTGCGCCGGAAAAACACAACATCGACAGAAAGTGACCCTGAAGTACAATTAATTAAAGACGAAACAAGTGTAATAAGTAGTGATTTGTGGAAAAAATGTGTAGAACATGTAAAGACAATTGACACAATTTTTTTAATAAATCCACCAAATAAATCTTCAATAATTATTAATTTAAATGACAGTGATAGTGACACAAACTCTGATAGAGATATAAACAATGATAAGAGTGATAATGATTAGTATTTTAATAATTTTAAATTACCATAAATTGACAAGTTCAAAAAAATTGATGTGAAGTGTGAATTTTCATACATTTCAGGGTTTTGCAGGTATTTAGTAAGTGAATGATAATTATTTTGGATGCGAAAACAAATTTTATATTAAAATATTTTTTTGTTAATTTTAATTCGAACGCCTAATACCATTATTTAGGTTTCTAAATATGTGCAGTATTTTTTTTTATATAGCAAGGTTCATTAAGAATTTTAAAAATTGCGCCTATGGCTTCCATTGGTTGTTATAAGTTCCGCCCCTCTGATTTCGTGTACATTGAAACAGAATTAAATTATAATTTAAACAATTTCCACTGGCTATTAAATTTACGCTTTTAAAAATTAAATGCAACATTTGCCAAAATATAATTAGAATTTTGAAAAAATAATTTAAACAATATAGAAATTAAAAAATATATATATATACGTATAAGTCTCTTCTCCAGGGTTCGATCCCTATCGGATCGGGTTACATGGGTGAAAAGTCAGCGTCAAATACCACTAGACCAGCACACACGTTAGAGTGTTGCTTGTTACAAAGCTATAACTTGTGTACATTATTAGCCAAAAATTACAAAAAATGCGTTTTTTTCCAAAAACCTAATCTGATCAAAAATTCCTGTTGAACTATTCCGGTTCACACCAATGTACATTACTTAGAATTTTTTCAGATTTTTAGTTTAAACCATCTGGGCTACAGGGTGTGGGACAAAAAATTTTTTGCACAATTTTGGCAAAAATCGCTTCAAAATAATTTATTTTGCAAAAATAAAAATTTGATCGTTAATCCACGTACCAAGGGCTTTCATTTGATACCCTACTCAGAATTATAAAAAAATATTTTTTTTTTCGATGAGCACATATTTGTTTATATTTTTAGGGGGATATGTTTTTTAGATATTTTAGTATTACTTGCCCGACCTTAATATATAAGGGGCAAGTATTGTAATCGCGAAAATTTTCGATGTCGAGATTTTGACGGATGACCACGTTTCATGGTCCAGGGAATCCAAAAAACCTATTTTCGAAGTGCCGTCCGTATGTGTGTGTGTGTGTGTGTGTGTGTGTATGTCTGTGTGTATACACGATAACTCAAAAACGGTTTAACTTAAAGAGTTCGTTCTGGTACTAAAAAATTCTCCTATTAAATAGGAAGAACCCTATTGTTTTTTATGAAAATCGGTTGACTAGAAATGGGAGTTTACTCGTGTCGATTTTAATATTTTTGCGAATATTTAGCAACAGAAAAATATTTCGAAAAAATTTATTGAACAAAAGTTACTATAAATGCAATAACTAATAACTTTTATTTGAGACGTTTTTTGATAAAACGAAAAATTTCGAATTTTTTTTGTAAAATTATTTAAAATTTTTCCAAGTCTCAATTTTTTCATACTTATATGTAACGTTTCCATGGTCATGATAATTAATTCGTAACTAGTAAAGCAAGCCTTGGACAAAAATTTGTATAGAACAGAATTTGATGTATTTTTGAAGATTTATCTAAATATTTAAATTTTTTTTTTTAGTTTATTTTTTTTTAAATATTTTTTTTATGGGAGGGCAAGTCTAGCGGAGGTTTCCTTTCGCCACTGGTTTTTCCTATGTGCGGGTCAAAGAGTTGTATAAGCATGCCAAATTTCAACTCTCTAGGTTTAGCCGTTTGGCTACAATTTTTACCGAATAGACTGACAGACAGACAGACACACAGAAAGACGGACAGAAAGACGGACAGGCAGACAGACAGACGAAAAAACGACGGTATAAGGGATTTTTAGTCAAAAAAAAACCGCAAGGCAGGAATAAAATCTATTAATAATAGTCATACCTTCCAAACCCTAAAAATTGTGACACAATTGAAAAAATAAAATAATATTATAATTATTATTCAAGTATACTTTACATTGCGTCCTTTGTATAAGAAAGTAAAAAACTATAGAAACTCATTTTATAGTTTGCTGAAAGTCCATTTTAGAGACACATGTTATAAAAAATGTAGGGGCCCCTCTTACCACAACCACCCCGTCCCCCTGAATCTTAATCCTGCCCACTAGTATTAATATACAAACCCACAAATATATTTAAAAATTACAATATATTGTTGTTGTCTGATATCTATTATTAAGTTATGGAGGGATAAACATGTTTACAACAATTATTTCAACACTAAAACATATTCTATTAGATACATAAAAATTCGCTGCAAATATTGATATGTAGATTGTTACTAATTTTATTTCATATTGTTAGTTTTGTATCAACAATATGAAATAAAATTAGACAAAACAAACTTGGGGGTTATATGTACCATTAATAAAAAAAAATAAAATAAAATAAATGAGAATTATTTTACAAAATCTTAATTTACCTTATACTTCCTTTTCCTACTTTAGTCCTATCAAAATTATACAGTATTATGACGATTTTAATAACGATAACAAGGATATCTATATATAACTTTTTTACGAGCGTCCTTCTAAGTTAGTATTTGAAGGTAGTGTAGCAAAATCTTGATAAAACCATCAATTAGTCCCAAAATATTTGATCTCATTTTAAGTTCCGAGATATCACACTAAGGAGTCAGGGTCATGAAATGACGGTATGATGACCTTAAAACAAATCATTAGTAGAATAAAAAATATGGTAACCAATTTAAAAATATTCGTCATCCCCTAAATATTTTGATGCATTATATTAATTAATATTGAGTCACGAGGGTGAAATATATCAATTTCTAATTTCCTAAAAAGGCAGATGGTTATTTCCCCACAAACCCATGTTGTCTATTCGATTATCTCTCGTCAGCTTCAGTTGTTGGTATAACATTTCAGCAAGCAATTAACTTGGAAGGAAGAACTCACGTACCTCATTTTCTCGCCTCGCAAAATTAGTATTTTTATTTTCATAGCTGAAATTACGGGCTTAATATGAAATTAAATTATAAAAATATTTTCTTCGCGACCATTATAGAATTTACCAATTCTAAAACCATGTTTGACTACAAAATGTTAATATTCTAACACAAGATTTGAATGTTATTCTATATCACTTATCTTCTTATGCATTTTACGTGAATTTCATTCCTTCACTAGTGAAGGAATAATTATTTCATGCTTGTTGTTCATTATAAAGCAGCGATTCCCAAACTGTGCGCCCGGCGCCTTGGGGCGCCTTGACTGGGCTATAGGGGCGCCAAGAAAACGTTCCAATATTCCTTCAACTGCGTTAGTTAGACCCAATATTTTGATTTAGGTCGCCGCGGAAAAATTATGATACATTAAGGGCGCCGGAACCGAAAAAATTTGGGAACCGCTGCTATAGGTATGTATTCCTTCGCGTTGAAAAGTAGTGCAGACGGTATCTATGCGCGTATGAATACATTAAATAAATGCAACATAACTTACTATAAAGTACTAAAATAGTTGCCGAAGTGCCGAACTGCGGCAAATTAAACTGAAATTAAACAAAAAATAATTTAAAAAATAAGTTTAATTAATTAATTAATTTGTTATGTATTATAAATTATTTGTTAAAATAATTTATTTATTTTTTTCTGGTGGTTGTGGAGAAAGTAGGGTCTGTGCCTCGTTGGAAGAAAAAATTCGATGCTCGTGGTTCCTCACGCTCGCCTGTGGCTCGCACTGGGAATGTTCCACTCGCATCGAATTTTCTCATTCCAACCTTGTTACAGAATACAGGGTGTTCAATCTAAGTGTGCCACCATTGCTATCTCGAGAACTATAAGAGCTACGAGGTTGGTTATATTAGCAAAGAAATTCCATTTTTCAAGTTTATTACAAAACTATTAACAATTTTTTTTTATGATCAGTAGTTCTCCAAATATGGAACCCAACTTACTTATTTTAAGGGGGGGTATGGTCAGAGCAGCACATTTTATACCCATTTTCAAGATTTTTTTTTAGAAAACTGTTAATAGTAATTTGATTGGGATAATACCTACAGTAAAGAACAACCTTTGAAGAGTATCCAAAAAAAAAATTATTGAAAAATATCGAAAATTAAGCTCGTGACATGAATTTGAAATTTTCGTTCAGGACAAAGAGTTGATTTGCGGTGAGACACATAACTAATGACTGGATTATCTAAAACAAAAAAACCAAAAATATTTCGTTAGTTTATGAGTTTGTTGAGGTAACGCTGTCGAGTTTTTTCAAATATCTAGATTATTTAATTTTTTAAGTTTTCAGTTCTAAAAAATTCCATAAAAAAAAGCAAGAAAAAAAATATATCTCGACAGCGTTACCTCAAGAAACTCATAAACTAACGAAATATTTTTGGTTTTTTTGTTTTAGATGATCCAGTCATTAGTTATGTGTCTCACCGCAAATCAACTCTTTGTCCTGAACGAAAATTTCAAATTCATGTCACGAGCTTAATTTTCGATATTTTTCAATAAAAATTTTTTTGGATACTCTTCAAAGGTTGTTCTTTACAGTAGGTATTATCCCAATCAAGTTACTATTAACAGTTTTCTAAAAAAAAATCTTGAAAATGGGTATAAAATGTGCTCCTCTGACCATACCCCCCCCCTTAAATGAGAACATATTTTTTTTTATATTTTTGTTCGGAAGTATAATAAAATAACTGAACATTACACACTACACTCTACAATGTGGATTATAGTGTGGTGTTTAAAACTCGGTCCTCAGCTGTTAAAATTGTTTTATTATATTTTTAATTAAAAAAAAAAAACCTCTCATACGTTTCCGGCTCAGATCAATGTACATTACCCATAATTTTTTCAGATGTTTAATTTAACCCCTTTGGGTAAAAGGGGGCGGGACAAGAACTTTTTTAGCACATTTTTGGCTAAAATAGTGTTAAAAAAACGAATTTAAAAAAACTACTTTTTGTTCCTTAATCTACGTCATAGGAACTTTTTTTTGATACCACACAATAAATTTTTTTTTAATTATTTATTATTTCGACAACATAAAAAATCGACATTTTTAGAAAAACTAATAAAAAATTCCTGTTGAACTCTTCTGGTTCCCATCAATGTTCATTATGGAGATTTTTTTCAGATTTTTAGATCAACCCCTCTGGGAAAGAGGGTGGAGGAAAAAAGATTTATGCCAGAGTTTTGGCAAAAATCCCATAAAAAAATGATTTTTCAAAAATGAAAATTTGCTTGTTGATCCATTAATTTGTGGTTTCATTTGGTATGCCACTCAAAATTTAAAAAAATATTTTTTTTATTAAAAATACGTAATTGTTTATATTTATCTCGGGATGTGTGTTTTTGAACTCTCAGTATTTTTCCTAAATGTGAGTCAAAGAGTTGTATAAGAACAAAAAAATATAAAGAAGGTGATTTCATTAAGATAAAGATCCGGGAAGACCTCAGATATAAAATAGGAGATCGAAAACAGGATATTAGTTGAAAAAAGAAATACATAGAACTATCAAAATCATCTGACAGAATCCCCAAAGTTGGTAAGACAGGGAGTTGTATAAGGATGCCAAATTTCAATTTCAATGTTAAGCCGTTTGGCTACAATTTCTATCCTACAGACATACAGACAGACAAATGAGTGACGTTATAAGGGTTTTTTGGTGGTCATACCTACAAAACCCTAAAAAATATCACTCAGTTCTATATCTTCACATCTTCTTTATTATTTGACCTATAAACTCTTGAATTTTTTGCTAGTTGTAAAGTGCAGTAACCTATTTCGAGGTCCCGATCAAAGGTAAAACTTTGCCAAAAATTACAGAACCGCTATTTCAGCTGACAAGAAATCCGATAAAGCACGACATTTATATAGTATAATATACGATGCGTACAATTTTGTAAAATTGATTACAGTTTTTTCGTTTTGAGATATATCTCTAAAACGAGGTCATCGCATGGTAGATTCTTTTTGTTCTTTTATTTTCATTTATCAATATAACACGAGCACAAATTCTAGTTTATTTGTTTTACTTCTTGTTCTAGTTTGATAGAATTTTAAACAAATTAAAAAATTCACATATCAAAATGATAGAAGAGTGTCTCTGTGTTATTGTTGCAATATTTATAAACAATTTTACAAATGGAACATACACAAACAAAAAGTTTGATTACTAACTTTAGATGTTTAAAAAATACTGGAGCAAAAAACGAGACAGTCTCACAGTCAAAACAAAGTACTACTATAAAAATAATGAAAACAGACAGGTCAGTCGATTATGACAACCATGTACGAGGGCATATTGAAAATTAATGCCTCCATAGCTATAACTTTATTAGTAATTGATATATGGTTTGCATATAAATGTGAAATACTAGTATAAACTGTCCTCTACGCACTGATACAAGGTGTCTCAAAAGAAATTTTATATTTATTTAGCTTACTGCGTGAACGCAACGTATCCGAGGGGCGCGGGGGTTATGTCAATCGGTAGCCTGGCTCTTGGGAATTTAGTCGCTATGGAGCGTTTCTCGGGAGCAGACCGCGCGTTATGCGTGCGAGAGTTTTACAAAAACGGTGATTCGGCGACTGTAGCGCGTAGAAAATTCTGCAGTATTCGAGGTTTTCGCCACTTAAATGATACGCCAAGCATTCCTCTCATTCGACATTGGGTTAAAAAGTTTGAAGAGACTGGTACAACGCTGGATAAATCAAAATCCGGGCGACCTAGGTCATCAAGAACGGTAGAAAACGTGGAGAATGTTAATCAGTCTGTTCGTGACGACCCGAACCTTTCAATTCGGAAGCGCGCAAGTGCTTTAAATGTGCATAGATCATCATTACATCGCATTATGCACAAAGACCTAAAGCTGCACCCCTACAAAATTCAATTGGTGCAAGAATTAAAGCCCCAAGATGCCAGTCAGAGGCTTAATTTCGTAAATCAGGTGATTGAGCGATTTTCAACGTTTACCAACATTTTGTTTTCGGATGAAGCTCATTTTCATCTTAATGGCCACGTAAATAAGCAGAACTGCCGCTACTGGAGTGTAACGAATCCGAAACGCAAACATCAGAAACCCCTACATTCGCCTAAAGTGACCGTATGGGCTGCGATGTCGGTGCGAGGAATTATCGGCCCTTACTTTTTTGAAGACGAAAGGGGGCGTGCAGTTACAGTGAATTCAGAGCGTTATGTGGAGATGTTAGACAACTTCTTGGTACCTGAACTGCAAAACTTTCCTGGCTATAACCAAAGAACATGGTTCCAACAGGACGGATCAACTTCACACACGTCCAATATGTCTCTGCCACGTGTTCGTGAAATTTTCTCAGGCAAATTGATCTCCCGGAGAGGTGACATAAATTGGCCTCCACGCAGTCCAGATTTAACCCCTATGGACTTTTTCCTATGGGGTTATCTTAAATCTAAAGTTTACGCCAATAAACCGACTTCACTGGCGCATTTGAAAGAAAATATCCGTCACGAAATGGCAGCCATCCCTGGGTCCACCTGCCGAGACGTCATAAGTAATTTTACTGTTCGATTAAATGAGTGCCGAGAACGCGAGGGTCTACATTTAGACGATATTATTTTTAAGAAATAAATCCCCAAAAAGTGTATTTTAATAATTAATAAACATTTTTTCTATATACAGCTTACTTTTTTTTAATCGATCCACTAAATATAAAATTTTTTTGAGACACCTTGTATATTCACTTTTCCACATAATCGCCATTAACAGTAATACATTTACTCCAACGTGGTACGAGTTTTTCAAGTCCGTCTCGGAAAAAGTCTGGAGACTTCCCACGGCACCATTTCCGCACCTCCGGTATCAAATCTACATCCGAAGAGAATCGCTTGCAATTGAGATGTTCCTTAAGCTTTGGAAAGAGGAAAAAGTCAGAAGGCGCAAGATCTGGGCTATAAGGTGGGATCCACGAGAGCCACCTGCCTTTCACCACATGCAGACACTGGTCAGCTACTGCGTACCCGATCATGGACATCCGTTTCAGCAGGACTTGCGTCTTTCACAGTCCTTACCCACCTCCTAACAGTACTCACATCAACACACGCCTCACGGTAGACGGCACTTAACCTTCGATGGATGCTAATGGGCGCTGCACCCTCCGCAGTAAGGAATTCAATGACAGTTCGTTGTTTTAACCGCACATCCATGCCGGCCGCCATGTTTAGAACTGTCATGCGCAAACGCGATGTTGCTGAGAATCTCCGCTAGGAAGACTTATGTAAAGATACCTAAGGTAAATGGCAAACCACTTTTGACACGGTCTGGCCCGTCATTATAAAAGTTATGGCCATGGAGGCATTAGTTTTCAATATGCCCTCGTGATTGCAATAATAGTATTTGTTGCAATTCTAAGTAATGCACCAATGTACATTACTTAGAATTTTTTCAGATTTTTAGTTTACACCATCTGGGCTACAGGGTGTGGGACAAAATTTTTTTGCACAATTTTGGCAAAAATCGCATCACAAATAATTTATTGCGCAAAAATAAAATTATGATCGTTAATCTACGTACCAAGGGCTTTCATTTGATACCTTACACAGAATTGTAAAAAAATATTTTTTTTTTCGATGAGCATATATTTGTTTATATTTTTAGGGGGATATGTTATTTAGATGTTTTAGTAATTTTCCTATGTGTGGGTCAAAGAGTTGTATAAGCATGCCAAATTTCAACTCTCTAGGTTTAGCCGTTTGGCTACAATTTTTACCGAACAAACAGACAGACAGACGACAAAATGACGGTATAAGGTTTTTTTTGTTATACCTACAAAAGCCTAAAAATGAGAGATATTACAATAGAAAAGAAACTCCTAACCCAAACTTTTGTTATTCGCTAAAATATCCTTACATTAAATATTTAATTGGTCCTGTATTTGTGTAGGCCAGTGGCCTAGTTCTTGAAATGAAAAATACAAAAGTACTGAAAGTATTGTGAAGGTAGTGGATCGATGACCGCATTTTTATGTTTCATCCTATCCAAGCAGCGAGGGTTGTCTGTTGTCTGTCTAAACACGTCACATCAAGGATTGTATGTTTTGAAAATCAGGCTAATGCATATATTGTACAAGGTTATTGTTAATGGAATCGATAGAAATTTACTAAAATTTTCATTTCATATATAAATAGGTTATTTCCAGTTAAATATATAACAATTCTAACGATGTGGACCTTAGCCCCATTTGTGTTCAATTCAGGGACTGATATATAGATACATATAAGCTTTCTGAAATCATCAATAAATATAGGTAATATATAAGATACTAGTGCACTCATTGCCAACTGTGTTGGCAAACACATCATTATATATAATATTGACCTTAATGTGGAACTTGCTCAACGCCGCTGACTTCTTTCTCTAGCCATACGCCTTATTTCATTCAGTTCAAATTAAATCAACTCTCCGACCATTATTAAAAACTGGACAAATAATAAGTATTATTTAGAATTATTTATTTGTAAACTTTTTAAGATGGGAAAACGATTCACTTTTGCTCGGCGCAATACATTTATCTTGTTAAAACTAAAAATGATTTGAGGCATTAAATTTAAAATATATTTATTATGAAGTACACACATGGAAAACAGCGCACACTGAAAAATAAACACACGGAAAAAAGCGCACATAGAAGACAGCGCACACTGAAAAATACACACACGGAAAAAAGCGCACACAAAAAATGCGCACACGAAATAATACGCACACGGAAAAAAGCGCACACGAAAAAATACGCACACAGAAAATAGGGCACACGGAAAAGAGCGAACACTGAAAGATACACACACGGAAAAAACCGCAAACGGAAAACAGCGCACACAAAAAAATACGCACATGGAAAAAAGCGCACACGGAAAACAGCGAACACTGAAAGATACACACACGGAAAAAAGCGCACACGGAAAACAGCGCACACTGAAAAATACACACACGGAAAAAAGCGCACACAAAAAATGCGCACACGAAATAATACGCAAACGGAAAAAAGCGCACACGAAAAAATACGCACAGAGAAAATAGGGCACACGGAAAACAGCGCATACTAAAAAATATACACACGGAAAAAAGCACAAACGGAAAACAGCGCACACGAAAAAATACACACATGGAAAACAGCGCACACAGAAAAATACACACAAGGAAAAAACGCACACGGAAAAATGCGCACACGAAAAAATACGCATACGATTAAAAAAGCGCACACGGAAAACAGCGCACACTGAAAAATACACACAAGGAAAAAAGCGCACACGGAAAAATGCGCTCACGAAAAAATATGCATACGATTAAAAAAGCGCACACTTAAAAATACACACACGGAAAACAACGCACACAAAAAATGTGCGCAAGAAAAAATACGCACACGGAAAAAAACGCACACGAAAAAATACGATATAGATCTCAAATCAGTTTTAAATAAATCGTGAGAAACTATTACACAGTAAAAATGAATTGTTTCCCGTCTTAATATATTGCGTTCACTTTTGTAAAGACAAACCAAATCTGCTTATTTTGGTTACTTTTATAGTGTATTTCTGACTTGACATGTCATTTAAAAATATTCCTTACGCTGTAAAACCTACTTCAGATTTATTGGTTATGATCATTACGATAAAGATATCATTTACCATTATGACATATGTCAAATGGAATGTCATTTTAAGAAAGCCACATTTTTTACCAGGCTTTAATATTAACAGGACATACAATTTCAAAGGTGTAAACTATTGAAATCAAAATTTCCTCCTAGTTTGATTTTACAAAAGTGAACAGCATATGTAATAATACACTTAAATTTAAAAACTTTTAACAAATATTGGCAACTTGAATACATTTAGGCCCGGTCTTTCCACCTTCAGATAAAGTCCCAGGTAACTATCTGACAGATAAGGTTATTTGTAACTTCATCTGCTGAATAAATGTCAATATCACTCAGTGAATCCAATACGTCAGTCTCATTATCCGTTAGATAACTATCTGATAGATACATTTGTATAGAAAGAAGGGATGACATTTACTCAGCAGAAGAAGTTAAAAATAACCTTATCTGTCAGATAGTTACCTGGGACTTTATCTGAAGGTGGAAAGACCGGGCCTTAAAGTTTTAAAAGCTTTAATTAAATATAAAAATTTTGGTTGAAAATGATTCATTTTTACAATGGGCAAATGCATTACATTTAGTGGCGCTGATATGAATGACCAAACTCAGCCGGTAAATTATTAATTTTAAGGCGAGTTTTATCAATGATGAGATTTTCGGGGAAAAAACGAAATTACTGAAAACGTTACAATTTTAAAGTCATCAGCAAATCTATGGTGTGAATATTCAAGTTGACAATTTCGATAAATAGAAATCAAGAAATTTGAAAATTCAAATGGCTGAAAAATATATCTTCATATTTTGCCCCACCTTTGAAAAAATCATGCTAGAGCCCACGATCACCTATAACATTGAGCCGGATGTGGAAAATTAATCTCTTGGCATCAGGTCCATGCTTTCATGAGCGGAAGTGTAATAATTTTTGCTGTTATAAGCAAAATCAGCGTCATGTTTTATACAGCGTTCACAAGGTATGTAAAGGGTGTGTTGACATGATAAAATCCCTAAATTTAAATAAATTTGGTAATAAATATCCCGTTGTTTATTTTAAAATAACCCTCTCGTCTTGAAGTCTATTAGCTTAAAGGAATATGTTTGCAAAGTCGAGAAGTTTTGTCGCAAATTGGAGTGTTGTAGGGCGATAAGACAAATCCTAAAGTGAATAACCTCATCGTGTATGGATGTAAGCAAATTAAGGCGGTCGACCCGGAGCCGAGCATAACCAGTATGCCCGGAACATGTTCCGGGCGTTCAATGTGTTATATCCTGACATGTTCCGATTCAGTTCAACCGTATAACTATAAATCTTCAAATTTATGGCCCTAGCAATATATCGAGTTGATATATTTTTTTCAGTAAATTTGGAATATTGAATAACAAAATAAAATAAAGAAAAAACTTCTGACAGGATATAAAATAATATTGGATAAAAATAAATTCTGTAACAATAAAAATATGTGAGAGTATGGAGGACAAAATGGAATATTTGGAAAGGATAAATAAACATTTCTCAAATATCATTTGTTTTCAAGAGTCGCTTACAGATCAAAGGAAAGAGCAAGGATTGGTGAGTCAAATTAAGGACGAAGCCTTCAGCCGTATGAATAAAGTTGAAGTAAATGCTCATAAGTAGAAGGTAGAAGTAAAAGCAATTGCTTCGAGTAAAAGGTCGGAGTAAAAGCATTTACTTCTTTTTATATGAATAATGATTACCTTTTACTTACAAGTCAATGCTTCTACCCGTGAGTAAAAGGTCAAGAGGATGTGTTTATGTTGAAACCTGAAAATCAGTATTTATCAAAATCGTACTACTTCTTTCTGATTGCTGTCAACTTGAAATTAGCCTATAAACACTATCAAAACTGTACTAGTGCTGTACTGAGTTCCTTCTTTGACATATCAGTTTATTTTTGTTGGTGTAAAGTCATGTACAGATTCAGGGCACTTTACACCTACACTTGTGAACATTTCACTGGCATCACAAATTGCCTATACATTTAGCATAGGTTTTCCTTTACGATTGACATATTCTTCTTCATGGATCCTCGGTTTTTCTATCCCTATATGTGTACAGTCAATGACACCAACTGCGGTTGGAAAACGGTATTTTCTTTGCCAATTTTTTTTCGCCTCCACTAATAAATGTTGGGAAGTAAGAAATTTAATCCAGTTGCCAGCTTGTGCAACTATTTGATCAACAACACTGCTGACAATCAGTGATACTGTGGATTGCTCAACCCCAAGTTCCTCACCGATACTTCTTTGAAATCCAAGATCAGCTAGATATCTCAACAAAAAAAAAAGTTACCTAAAAATTATTAGCTAAACACTCCATGTTCTCCTGTTCAAAACGAAACTAACTTTTATGTCAGTACGACGTGATGAAGAACGATGCCTATAATGTTTCATATTTCTTAAATGCGCAATATCCGCCATGGCAATTAGTTCACTACAACACTTTTTCACAAATGAGTATATGAATATATAGATGCATGTTTTTCGAAGCATTTGCTTATAATTTAAAGTAAAAGAAACAGTGCTCTACACACATGAACTCGGTTCTCAGCTGTTAATTTTTTTTATACACACACAACCTTAGCCATAAATACAAAAAATCCATAACATTATTAGCCATAGTTTAGCCATGAATTAAAAAATAATTAATTTTGTATAATTTTGTAAAAAATAATAATTAACATAAAAACTTTTATATTTTCTATAAACGAGATCTAATCAAAAATTCCTCTCGCAAGTTTCTAGTTTAGATTAATGTACCTACATTACTTAGATTTTTTTCAGAATTTTAGTTTAACTCCTTTGCGTTAAAGGGTGTGGGACAGTATTTTTTAGCACATTTTTCGTAAAAACCGATTAAAAACAAAAATATTAAAACCAATTCAACGTTTTAATCTACGTTTTAAGAGCTTTCTTTTGACATCACACAATCATTTTTTTTTAAATTATTTTTTTATCGACTCAAAAAATCGACTCTCTATTTTTCGAAAAACTAATCTGATCAAAAAATTCCTGTTGAACTATTCAGGTTCCCATCAATGTACATTATTGAGATTTTTTTCAGATTTTTAGATCAACCCCTCTGGGAAATAGGGCGAGGGACAAAAGTTTTTTGATATATTTTTGGCAAAAATCTCATAAAAAGAGATTTTTCAAAAATAAAAATTTGTTTGTTTTTTTGTGAATTATGGTTTCATAATTCACTGTTTACGGCCAATCACAAACCTACATATCCATAAATCACTCTCACTGATCCAGTCATATTTGAAAATGGCAATGGGAGGGGTGAAAACTGCAGTGGTAGAAGGCAACATGGATGACGCTATCACTTCCATTAAAATTATGAATTTTAAGTCTAATTTATTTGTTTAACACGTTCACTGCCAATTACGAGTTTTCTCGAGTTCGAAGTTTCTGGGGAAGAACGAGTTAGCGTTCTTGCCCAGGACACCGATGACAAGATTACTTGTAGTACATTGACTTAATAATATAATATGACTATATCAAATTGACTTCTGAGACAAGAATCCTGAATCTTGCCTTGACAGTCAACGTGTTAATAGATATGGAAAAAGTATAGTATTACATTCGCGATTATGGCCATTGTCATAATCGCTCATATAATAATATACTATTATTTTTTCATTAAATACATATTTGTTTATATCTAGTGATGTGTTTTTTTGAACTGTCAGTATTTTTCCTATTTGTGGGTCTAAGAATTGTATAAGCATGCCAAATTTCAACTTTCTATGCTTAGCCGTTTGGCTATAATTTCTAACGACAGACAGATATATTCCATAAATTAAAAAACGTAACTTCAAAATTATTTTATACATTTTATTGTTCAAAATGACTTTTGTTCAAAGTTATTGCCTAATAATTTGAACAGTGAAACACCCTTGGACAATTTTGGACTATCATTCCAGGAAATGCTCTCAGAACCCTTTTATAAACACCAGTCCACGTGAGTGAAGTTATAAGGATTTTTTGGTGGTTATACCTACAAAACCCTAAAAAAGTTTGAGATTCACTGCTATAACATAAAATGCCGATCTGGATAATATTTTTTACAAATTATCTTTAAGATAAATTGTTAATCCCGCATAAAACTATTTTAGTTAATAGTTATCTAAAAATGTAAAAAAAAATTCGCCAACAATTAAAACTGTGATGTAATGGTGGTCATACCTACAAAACTCTAAAAATGAGTGAAGCCAAAAGTCAACACAGTGTCTTCCAAGAGAGATAAAATACATGGAGAACGAAATTTAATGATCAACATTTACTTTCATCCGAAAAAATTTCGATTTATTCGGATCATTAGTAAATTTTGATAAAGTAATAAAACGAAATAAAATATTCTGAAACCTGCATCCTTTCACCTGTTAGCTTATTAATATTTTTGGTCTGTCGAAATATGCACCTGCGTTTAAAAAAGCAAACCATGTTTCTACGGTTTGGTATTTTAATGAAAAATAAAACGACAAAAGAAATATCTTTTGCTAACAAAAATAAGATAAAATAACACGAACTTTTATTTCGTAGCATCGAATTTTAGAGACTTGATTTTTAAAATTAGTTATAACGGATGACAGATCAAACAGTTTTTAAATTATGGGTTTTATATAAAGGTCACAAATTAATAGACCAGGAATATAAATATTTATATTTTATAATAAATAATACATCAAAGCATATAAATCTGATCTCTCTCTCTGTCTTTCTTGTCGAATGTTTTCCAGTTTTTAGACTCTATTGATTTATATTTATGAAAGCAGAGTGTTCAAAGTGTGCTCCGCACACGGATGGCTTTTGTATATGCCATCCGTATGCGGTAGAGACGTATTCACCATTAGGGCCATGCAGTGGCGCAGCCAAGGGGGGGGGGGCTCCCAGGACCAGCAGATTACACAGTGCTGCTCGGGAAGTTGAAGATAAAATTTGTTAACCACAACAGTAGTTAATTTTTAAATTACTTCATTGTAAACAATATTGGCATTTTTTTTTCGTATAAGTAAACTTTTTTTAAGTGATATAATTATTGTTCAAGTGAAAATACATTTACATGTTATTTTTGGGTTTTCGCAGGTATAATCAAGAAATCCTTATTTGAAATTATTCCTAACAGTTTAAGATTCACTGCTTTCTGTACACAAGAAAATAAATAATTCAAATAGAATGCTAAATGTTTTCCAATTATATCCAGCTATTACTCCAAATCTACCTGAGACAGTAGCAATTATTTTATCGTAATGCAGCACGTACTGGAGAGGACTGAATGAATCATTCATTCAGTCCTTTCACTTTCATTATTTTGGAGAAACATTTATCTTTATTTTCTCAAAATAAATTTAATTGCTTACTGAAAGAGATTTCTGTTTTATGTTTTATTCAACAGATGGTGCTAATGAATTTTTATTAATTGGATTGCGGTTGGAAGAACTTTTAAAAAGCATATTTTATCATTATCATTTTATATTAGAGTGTCCCATCGCAATTCCCCAAATATACAACCAATTGAAAAAAATGCGTAAGACGAAAAAGATTTTTTTCTTATTTTAAATAACACAAGTCACTGGCTACCCCTCGTACTTGATTTCACGAAGATTTCAGAATATATACGATAGGTACACGAAGAACAACAGACACAGGGAATTATTTTACTATCGACCGATATTATTTCGCCCAGTATTTAGTAAACTTTTTGAAGCTTGTGTAGTAGAAAGATTAATATTTTTAGGCAAACAATATATTCCTATCGAGCAATATATACCAGGTCTACAAGTATGAAATGCGGATTTTTTTCAAACTTGCCGCGCAAACAGAGTGTATAGTTCAAAGTTTCAACACATATGGCATTTTGTTAAGTTATCATTAAGTGTCAAATGCGTATAGGTTATAATTTGAAAAGTGATCATATAGTTTTGTTTTACTGTGTTAAAAATGTCAAATTTTGTGCCAAATAAAGAGCATTCGCGGACAGTACTACTGCTTTGTTTTCATTTGAAAAAAACTGCTGCTGAATCATACCGACTGCTTCGAGAAGCTTATGGTGAATATGCTCCATCGCAAGATACGTGTGAACGATGGTTTCGGCGTTTCAAAAGTGGTGACTTTGATCTTACAGACAAAGAACATGGAAAACCTCCAAAAAAATATGAAGATACAAAATTGGAAACATTGCTACAGGAAGACGATAGTCAATTACAAAAACAACTAGCAGAGCAGTTAGGCGTTAGTCAACAAGCTGTTTCCAATCGCCTACGAGAGATGGGTAAGATCCAGAAAGTCGGCAGATGGATTCCACATGCATTGAATGAGAGGCAGATGGAAAAACGCAAAAACACTTATGAAATTTTGCTTGCACGATACAAAAGAAAGTCTTTTTTGCATCGTATCATTACTGGCGATGAAAAATGGATTTATTTTGAAAATCCCAAACGCAAAAAATCATGGGTGAATATATTTTTTAAGGCGGGTCCTTACAAATCTTATGCCTTTTGTGCAGTTTTTGGGTGAGAGTCTAGATTGCAAAGAATAAATATCTACAGCGTACACAGATTTTTCGAAGACTTTTGACAAAGTTCATCATCCTACACTTGTTGCAAAATTTTGGTTTCTTTGGTAATTTATTGCTATGGATAAAATCTTAAGCTAGTAACCGTTCTCAGTTTGTTGCAGAAATTTTACATCTTCAATAGTTACAATCACTTCTGGAGTTCCGCAAGGTTCTCATCTTGGCCCTCTACATTTTTCAATATTTCTTTATAATATCGGAAATTGTTTCAAATATTCAAATTTTTAATACAATGCAGACGATCTTAAGATTTTTAAAAAGATAATAGAATTAAAAATTAGTGAAATGCAGTATGAACTCAATTATCTGTATGACTACTGTAAGAGTAATAAAATATTTTAAATGAGTCAAACTGTATTCAAGGACTATGACACAAGATAGAAAGAAGTGGCAAGAAATATGGGGAAGGTTAGTTAAAATTTTTGGAGCCCAGCACCGATGAAAAATGGAGAGAACAAGATGCTCAAAGATCGATGGAGAGAGCGATGATTGGCGTTACACTTCTAGATCGAAAAATAAATTAGTGGATCAGACAACAAACAAAAGTTTGCGATATAATTTGTAGAAATTGACATCTGAAGTGGCAGTAGGCAAGCCATGTTGCTAGAGTCAATGATGGTAGATGGACCAGGAGAATACTGGAATGACGGTCTAGAGACAGTAGCAGAAACCGAGGCAGATCTCCTACCCGTTGGACGGATGACATCAAGAGACTAGTCGGTAATTGGCTGCAGGTGGCACAGGATAGAGAGGAGTGGAGATGCAAAGGGGAGGCCTATGTGCAGCAGTGGACTTCAAAATTAATACTCGAATGCCAACAGTTTGACACCGGAAAATGGTAAAAAGGCTTTAGGATTAAGTAAGTTAAGTAAGCTTTGATATAGTCGAGGGTTCTAGACAGTATAGGAGAATTGACGTAATATTATTTTGCGTTTATTGAGATTATTTATTATTATTTTTAGTAAATAAAGTAAAAGTTTATATTTCCTGAAACTGCAATTCATTGAATATGAAATTGTGTCAAAGATATAAATAGATATTTAATTTCCATCCATAAAAACGATTCGTTCTAATGATTTTGCGGTATTCAAAGTGAATAACAAATAAAACAGGTGATTCGTTCTGTTGCTTTTGTGGTATGCAAAACAAGTAACACTTTAGTGTTAAACAATTCATTGTTAAATTCCGGAAAACAATAAAAAAATAAGGTCTTAGCTTTTGTTAACATATTTTCTCCTATTTTTTATTTTCTACGACATCGGGTTGAATTTTGGTTTCGGACACACATGGAGGCTTTATATTTTCAAGCTACTAAAAGGTCATTAATATTTTTAACATATTGTCTAATTTTTAAGAAGGACCACTTCATTAGGGGCCACTTGCTATTTGGCAAGCAGTCATCCTGGCCAGTCCGCCATTGGATATAGATATACATTTAAATATTCGGAAAGGTTTATTTTTATTGATTGTACTAACGTGAATAGTTTAATTTTATTTTAGCATGCTCACTAAAGTAATAAGTGAAGGTATTAAATTAAACCAAATCAATTTCACTACGTACTTGTTCAATCAATATTCTATTTTCAGGACCTGTGAATAATAAAACTACCCACTATAAACTTGAATATTTTTATAGAAAATATGTATTTTTTACGGAATTAAAACTATTGGAAAAGAGTGTTATGTTCTATAAGCCAGTGGCGGCTGGTGCAGAGAGGGCAACGGGGCAATGCCCTCCCAATTATTTACTTTTGAAAAAGAAGAAAATCTTTAATAAAAAAAAATAATAATAACATGTATTATTTTCATTTTACCCATTTTAAATTAATATTTAGTTATATTGAAATGTTCATAACTTAAATTCGCATTGTGCCGCGTTTCACTTCCTAAAACAAATGTTTTTAGAATGGACATACGCCAAGCAGGGCAAAAGAGCGAATGTTCCAAATATTTGTAAATAATTCCAAGTCAGATTCGCTCAATATTATGTATGGAGTACCGCAGGGTTCAATTTTAGGTCCATTACTATTTTTAATTTATTTCAATGACTTTTCTTCTGCTATTGCAACGAAATCTATTTTATATGCCGATGATACGACCCTTATAACAAGATCATTGTCCCTGGAACACATGCAACATGTTTCTAGTGATAATTTCTCTAAAGCAAAAGACTGGTTTCTATCAAATAAATTATCATTAAATGAAGAGAAAACACAAAATTTACTCATAACAACAAAAAATCATAGTTATCATAACCCGCATTTCATTAAATTTTTAGGAGTCCATATTGATCCTCATTTAATATGGGACCATCACGTTGTCCATATATGTGGGAAATTGTGCAAAACTATATATCTTCTTAGAAACCTACAAAAATCAGTTACAAGAGATGTTTTATTAATAACGTATTTTGCGTTATTTCAGTCGCACATAGCATACGCTCTTTTAGCATGGGGACACTCTGTCTCTGCTGAAACAGTTTTTAGACTACAGAGGCGTGCAATAAGAGTGATGGGGAGTGCATCTTATAGAACCGATTGTAGGTTACTCTTTAAAGAATTTAGAATCATGACACTACCATCACTTTTTATCTATCACTGTTTAGTATATGCCCATCAAATCCTAAATTCTTTTGTCTCTTATGAAGACGTTCGGAACTACAGCACACGTAATAAATCAAATATTTACCCCAATTTTACACGAATAAATAAATCAAGATATAGTATTAACTATTATTCCATAAAGTTTATGAATTTGTTACCAGTTTCTACCAAAGAATTAAGTTCAGTACAATTTAAAAAAACAATTAAAAACTTATTGACTGAAAACCGAACGTATAGTTTTAAAGAATTTTTTGAACTTAATTTATAACTTCTGTGTATCAATTATCATTTGTCATGTTATTGTAATTTATCTGATGGACTGTCCATTAATGATTATGTATTGTATGTGGACAATAAATAAATATTATTATTATTATTAATAAATATTATTATTACAATTTCTTCTTAAATTAAATTTAATGATTCCAAAAGAAAGTAGTTTACTTTCTTTTAGTATGTAGTATGCACTTAAAATTACTAAATTTTTTCACTTTTTAAGGCGTGTCTAAAATTTCGTATCATGTCAATTTGCAGGTTGAATGTTATCAATAATATAATATATGAGTGCTCAAAGCTAAATTTCTCTTTATATATCATTTTTTATCTATATTTATATATGATATAAAATCATTCGATGAAGGTTAAAAAATCATTGATTACATTTTTGATATGATAACGAAAAATACCGAAACGTGCGAATTCAAAAAGAATTAATCTTATTGTTTGTAAATAATTAGTAATCGGTATCAGCTAAACATTAACATATTATCAAAAAATATAACATTATTAAAACAATGTAATATAAAATAGTACATTAAAACACAAGTTTCATAAAGCATGATTTTGCCGCACGTGTCGATGTTAGATAACGAATCGCGAAAGGCTCAGTTTTTTCTTGAGAAAAATAAAAAACTAAGATTAGCCTTACTAGTTTAAAAAATCAGAAAATAAAAAATGTATAATAAAACAGTCTTGCGGTCCAAAATATATATATATATATATGTTTTATTGTTCTTAAGTTAGGATTTTTTAAAATATCAACGAAAAAAAAATAAATAAATGGAAAAATTAAAATTTCACAAAAAAAAAAAATGTTTGGGTGTTATTTTATAATGTCCTGAGGCTCTTTAGGACCTCGGGATTTCAAAAATTCAAATTTTATTTAGGTAGTTAAAAGTCTAGATTTAAAAAATTCAAACCGTAGGTTTTTATCTCTAACCGTTCAACAACATCTTCATCTCGCGAAAATTTGGAGTTAATATTAACTTTCCCTCCATTTTTCTTAGGAAAAGTTAAAACTAAGATGCGTATCTTTGTCCTTTCTTGAATGACAGCCAAAAACACTATAATTTGTTCTGCTTTATAGTTTTTCACAATTTCTGTTGACATTGTAGCAAAAATTCAACACTAAAATTTATGTAATAAGTTCAAACTGTACTGCAGTATTTAGTACAATAATTTGGCCATCAGTTAGCATATTCGAGCGTATCACTTCTCAATAACTTAATCTTTTAAGTAATGTATTTTTAAACATTTTAACTATAATTTTATGTTTTACTCTGTTTATAAAAGTGAATAAAAACATCTATAAAAATAAATGTTAATATAAATAAGTAGGTCTTTTTACTAATGGGGTTCTGTGATATTTACCTACGTCAGTTGACATCAAACACATGGGCCTTATTTTTAGAAACCCTAAAAGCGTGTTATCACAATGATAAACCTATTGATCTAACTTTGGAGAAGGCTTTAGATATTTTTGGAATGGAATGTCAATAATAATATACACACACTTAAGACGTAAACATAAATTTTACTTTTAAACGTATGGGTGAAATCTAACACTGATCTAATACAAAAAGTAAAATTCTTATTTTTTTGCATTTGTTTCGTATTCAAGTCTTCATTAACTTGACAAGAAATATATTGATAATTGGCTTATTTTTTTTTTTCCTATTTCAGAAACGTATTTCTCAGTATTAACAATGTGTTAATTGATTTATAAGTATTAAAACTGTTAAAAATGATTTATTCCTCTTTGATACCTTGAAAACAAAAAACTTAAGTAATTCAAACAATAAGTTGAATCACGACATGTAATAGTAGCCGGAGCCTACTGAACACTACACACTACACCAGTGTTTCTTAATCTTTTTACTCTCGTGGTACATTTTCCAAAGAAGACAAATTTCGTGGCAAACCTACTTAGTAATAGAAGAAGAAATTTTGAATGCAGACGCCCCTGTATTCAAGATATGTCAATTTCAATTCGTCATAAAAAGATCCTTCGTGTAATTTATTCTTATTAATGGTATTTACGGACAAAGATGTTACAATAAAAACGACTCTAGTATTTTTTAAAAAGATTTTGCGGCACAACTTTGGGAAACACTGCACTACACACATGAACTCGGTTCTCAGCTGATAAAAATTATTAAATTTTTAATTTCAAAAAAAGACACACTACCCTAGCCATAAATAGAAAAATTCTATAACGTTTCCAGCCATAATTTAGCCATGAATTAAAAAAAATATTAATTTTGTTAAAAACACAAAGACTGCAATACTTTCCAAAAACGAAATCTAATCAAAAATTCCTCTCGTACGTTTTCGAATTTGGATTTTTTAAAGATTTTTAATTTAACCCTTATGCTTCAAAGGGTGCGGGACAATATTTTTTAGTACAGTTTTGAAAATATCATGTTAAAATTAAAAATTAGCAGTGGCCACCACAGGACTGACCGCCATCACAAAGTACTTGTTTAATTTATGCTGCTTTATCAAAAAATGTCTCAAATAAAAGATGTTAGTTATTGCTTTTATAGCAACTTTTGTTAAATAATTTTTTCGAAATATTTCTTTGTTGTGAAATATTCGCAAAAATCTTAAAACTCCCATTTCTAGTTGACCGATTTTTACCAAAAGTTGATCAACTCGTACCGTTTATGTCAAAAGCTTAAATATGAAGTTTCATAAAAATCCTTTTAGCCGAATTTACTCTGCACGTGTACACGGACCGACAGGCAGACCGACAGACAGACAGACCGACCGATAGACATCATGCTAAAAATAGTCAAAACGTTATGTAGGGAATTCAATTCGTGGAGATCCATCGAAATCTCTAAATGTCAAAATCGGTATAATCAGAGACGGCACGAGAGTATGCGGCGCCCGTAGGCAAGATTTAATTGAGCGCCCCTAGGTAGGGTGCAACTAGCTTTTTTCGAGGTCTTCCTTTTTAAATTTCAAATTAAAATCTAATCAAAAGGTCCTCACTTCTAAAATTACATTTCACTAAATTACATTCATTTGGCATTTGGCGCCCTTTTGAATCTCACATCAGCGCCCCCCTCTCAGCGGCGCCCGCATGCCTTGCATTCTGTACAGCGCCGGCTCTGGATATGATCACAATACCTCCTTATATATGTTGGCGGTCGGTAAAAATTATAAAAACTATTAACATATATATAGAAAAACTAACCTGATCAAAAATTCCTATTGAACTATTCCGGTTCCCATCAATGTAGGTACATTATTGAGATTTTTTTCAGATTTTTAGATCAACTCTTCTGGAAAATATGATGGGGGACATAAATTGTTTGACATATTTTTGACGAAAATCCTATCAAAAAAAAATGTTTATCCAGGTATTAAGAAGTTTCATGTAATTCTCTACTCAAAATATTTATTTTTTCATTTAACACATATTTGTTTATATTTAACTCGTGATGTGTTTTTTAGAATTCTCAGTATTTTTCCTACATGTGGGTCAAAGAGTTGTATATATATATATATATTAGTTCCTACAACCCCTCAAAAGGAGCAAAGGGCCTCAATAAAGCATCTCCATCTGGTGCGGTTCTGGGCTAAGATCTTGATTTCGCCCCACGACTTTCCCATTTCTCGCAATTCTTTCTCCACTGTGCGCCTCCATGTGTTCTTCGGTCGTCCGATCTTCCTTTTTCCTTGCGGGTTCCAGTGAAGGGCCGGTTTGGTTATGTTGTCTGAGTCTCGCCTAAGTATGTGTCCCAACCATCTCCATTTGCGCAAGCGTATCTCTATTTCCGATCTCTGACTGTTTTGTTATTCGCCATAGTTCTTCGTTGCTTATGGTGTCAGGCCAATGGATTCCCATTATCCTTCTTAAACATTTATTAACAAAGACTTGCAGTTTATCGGTGAATGTCTCGTTAACCAACCATGTCTCACAGGCATATAACAGTACAGACTTCACATTGCTATTAAATACTCGGATTTTCGTTTTCTTGGTTAGATGACCAGAATTTGTTCAAAGAGGCAAACACTAGCTTTGCTTTTTGAATTCTGGACATGATATCCACGTTACCTCCCCCGTCTGCGGTGACAATGCTGCCCAGGTAGCAGAATTTGGAGATTCGGTCTATGGTCGCATCTTGAAGGTGAATATTCCAAGTATTTACGATGTTTACGCGCAAATCTTTTATTTTGCTCAAGTTGATCTTAAAGAGTTGTATAAGCTTGCCAAATTTCAACTTTCTATGTTCAGCCGTTTGGCTACAATTTCTGCCGTACAGACAGACAGACAGACAGACAGACAGACAGAAAGACAGACAGACAGACAGACAGACAGACAAACAGATAGACAGACAGACGCATGAGTGACGTTATGAGAGTTTTTTTTTGATGGTCATACCTACAAAACCAATTTTTTGTTTGTTTTATTTTACACCTTTGTAAATTAAAAAGTTCAATCAAATTTAATTATAATCCCTTATATCACCATTATAATAAATTTTCTTGTGCTCAGTTTCTCGTGAGATGTATATAACATAATAAAGGCTTACTTGTAGAATTAGGAAAGACGACACGGTTATCCGTGGTCGCGCCAGTTCCGGCGGAAGTACCCTTCCTCGGTGAGACGAACGGAGGGAAAGAGGTGAATGATTTACTGCCAAGCACATCACGAGAGGGTTGGACTAGGTATTCAACTAAATGAGAATTATCACGGCCCTGTGTAAGGAACAAATAAAAGTGAATTTCGGGAAGATTTTAGGTGAGAAATGGAGTTTTTCTAAGGATGATAAATTGGTGAAGTTCGGATAATGAAAAGGGTTTTGTTTTTTCAATACTACCCGAAAATATAGGGTAAAAAACAAGTTGAAGATATTAAATTCATACAATAGTAGTCAGCGCTCACATAACGTACGGCCGCTTAACGTACGTTCGATGTTATGCACAGATATATTTTGGCAATATGTCACTTCACTTGGACCCGTCGGCGAAAATGCTTGTAGATTTCCGTAACATGCAAATTTTGACGGACAAACAAAATGGGCGTATGACTGAATAGATTATAAAATTATATGTACTTTTTTATTCACAAAAAATACTAACAATATAATGAATAGAAAATAAATAAATGCATGCATTTCATACAAAAATTATCCATTGTTGGTATTTTTTGTCAAAGATTTGTCCACAGTTAATTAAACTGAAGCCTTCTTCTTTTCCTGATACATAACTTTGTAACAAGCGTTACTACTGCGAAGATTCCGAATTACATCGTTTCTTCTTTCCAAATCAGGGTCCGAATTATGTATTAATTCTACAATATTTTCAACCTCTATTTCTCTAATAATTCACAAATTCCCATTCACAAACCGGTGATTGTACGTTTGTGCGGACAAGTGTACGTTCGTATGACATGGAGAAGCAATGTGAGTACCAAAACATCGTAATCATGTACATTTATACGGAAATATGCCGTTCGGTTAACGTACAAATCGCTTAACGTACAACACATTGGGAACGCATTAAGTACGTTAAGTGAGCGCTGACTGTATTTTATTTAACAAGCATATAATGGAGGCTATATTTCACGAGTATGAGGTTTACACCCGAGCCGTAGGCGCGTAATCATTCGAGTAAAAAAAAAATGTAAAATAATATTTTACTAGTTAGCCATATGTTTGGGCAAATTATGCTCAAATCTGATGACAAAAAATCCATTTTGGAGTACCGCAAGGTTTAATATTAGCCCCGCTGTTGTTTCTGATTTACGAGGGTCATTTCAAAAGTAACTTACACTATTTTTTTTAATCCGTGTGGTTGGCGGGAAATATTTGGGAGCCTCAGGGAATTTGCGTCTGGGTGTAGTGGCAGCACTGTAAAATTTCTATGCGCGTGCGTCGATCAATCCGGCAGTCAGGCTCCAGCCACTATGGAGACTCCATTTGCTCCTACCGCCGATTGCGAAGTTCGTGGTGTTATTCGTTTTTTGACGGCAAAAAATAAAAATGCTACTGAAATTCATCGCGAGTTGTGTAGTGTTTATGGTGAAGACATTATGACTCGAAAGGGCTTAGTAGATCTAATTACCTAAGATTTTACAAGCTTTTTTTCTTATGTTGTCAGTATGATCATTAAACAATAGTTTAGAATCGAAAAGTATGCCTAAATCTCTGACTGTTGTCTTGGTTATTAAATTTATACCATTTAAACAATTAACCACAAAAACATTAAAATTTATAATTATGAAGAGTTCCTTACGAACGATTTCAATAATGCAAGTTGTTAGAAATAAGTATTAATTATTAATGTAACCATCTTGTAAAGACGTGTGTAAAAATGTAAATTTTAAAACACGAATAAATATTATTATTATTATTATTAGTAGTCCGCGTAAGGAAAATTGTCTTTTTGCCGGTCCGTTGTAAGATTAAGCTTGAGACACACTGCCCTACTGTATTATTATTTTCCTGACTAATCTTTTCTTCTACGACTCATTTTCTTTTTCTAAGTATCAATTGTAATCATTTATCTTTTATTTTACAATAAAAACCTTTAAGAAATATTATGTTATACTATTGATAAATATAATCTTTTATGATAAAATTCATTAAAACAATTTTATAAAAGTTATTAACTAATTTTTATAAGTACTGAGTCATAACAAAGTCATTCTTGATTATTTTATTTCTGGAAAAACTTGACAGGTGGTTTCAGTATGTATAATCCATTCACTATGTGTCCTAATCTTAGTAATCTATGATATTTTTTTGTTAAGTTGGTTATTATAGTAATTTTCCCGAAATTTTATGCACCAAGGGTGTTACTAAAGTGATTACGCCCGGAGAGCGACGTAATACAGCCCAAGGGACGGATGTCGCTCGATGGGCGTAATCATTCAGTAACGCCAATGGTGCATACAAGATTTTATTTTTCACTTCACATAAAATAGTACAAATTAACAGATATTTATACCTATCTGGTAACCTTTGACAATAAACAGTTTATACCAAAAACGAATGGTTTTGTTTAATCATTTAACTGTCTGAATTAATTTTACAATCATAATGAATATGCAAGGATTAACCGAATCGAGAAAAATGCACAAAAAGCAACAGAAAGTTTGTTACCATTTAAATCTAAACAGAAATATGAAAAAGAATACGAAATCTTTAGATTATGGCAATCAAACACTAAGATACCAGGCGTGAATGAGACTAAATTTATTGAGTACGTAATGAGGGGCCGTTATGGATTCATAATGCTCTGGTTATTATCAATCAATCAATTGGCTTTTACAACCCTTAGAGGGTGTTTGCCGCCTCCACAAACTTCTTCCATCTTCATCGGTCACGCGCTAATCTTCTCCAATTATGGGTATCGATTCTTTGCAGGCCCTTGTGCACAATTTCCAAGTCTTCCTCTTGGTCTGTTTGTGCCTGGAACGCTATCGAATACTCTTCTCACTGGCATGTTGTTGGGCATTCTGATGACGTGTCCGATCCAACGTATTCTGGAATTTTTTATGAAGCCAATCACAAACCGATTCATTGTAAAGATCACGCAGCTCATCATTTCTTCGGATTCTCCATATCCCATCCTCTTGGACAGGACCAAATATTTTCCGTAAAATTTTACGTTCAAAGATTTTCAGCCGGTGTTCTTGTTCTTGTGTAAGTGTCCAAGATTCACTTCCATTAGAGAGTATGGGTCGAAGGAGGGTCTTGTATAATCTTATTTTGGTGTGCCGGGCATAGTAGGCCTTGTTCGCAGACAGGATTCTTAAAGTTATTTCTTCCGTAATGTTTCTGTTGCTGTTCACGGTGCTTCCGAGGTATTTAAAGCGTTACGGATTCCATTTGCAGTTCTGCAATTGCTGGTGGGCATCCGTTTTGATGTGTTCTCGATGCCCTGAGGTACTTCGTCTTTTCTGTGTTTATCACAAGCCCTTCTGCTTCTGCTGTTTCCTTTAATGTGTTATACGATTCGACAACATTTGTTTCAGATGTGCTTATTATGAGGAGATCATCTGCATAGCCCAGCCAGCACTTGGCTTCGGTTTCTGAATAGGTAGTGGTCGTGTTGGATCGGATTTTTCCTCATGATGGTTGTTATGCATATGTTTTAATTTCTCGTTTCTTAGATATTATTGCTAACTAATTTCAAGTGGGAAATGCTTGAGCACCCTTCTTATTCTCCAAAACTTGTACTGTCCGACTACCACCTCCTCCCGAACTTGAAACTGCATTTAGGCAGCAAACATTTATCGACTAACGACGGAGTCAAAGAAGCAACACTGGAATTACAAAAATTTGGAATCATATAATACTATTTCATAGGCATTATAACCACTTAACAGGGAAGTGAAAAATAAAAAAATTTACATCAACTAAATATATTGACACTGTCCCGTGTCCTTGTGCCTTATTCCATAGTAAACAAGAAAACAAATAAAAGATCCACCAGAAGATCAAGAAAACGTTGGTGAAACGACTTATCCAAATGTGATCGCCAACAATATCGAAGTATAGTGGATGAATATGTATCCAAAAAATGGATAAAATAACGCTAGATGTGCTGATAATAACAATTTCTTCTATTCTACTATTATTCTCGTCATTATAATATGTCCTATTCAATGTCTCGCAACATCTTAATTTAGCTGTCGAAATGATTTAATGTTTAATTAATTTTTGAAATAATTCGCCAGATAACTTGCCAGGTTTAATATTTACACTGATATTTATTAAAAACATGTGTTACATTTGTCAGAAATAATAATATATCAATTTTAGAGTGCACTTTAAGACTATAAATAAAGTAGATTAGTATTTAAATATGACGACTGATTGATTTATTTTCTAAAACACATCTTAAGTACATTTAATGATGAAATATTTTTTTAAACCTTATATTTTCCATTATCGGGATTTTGTAAGACAGAGAACCCTGCTTCACGTGATAAATGGTTAAATTTGAATCCCGACCAGGACTCAACACAATTTACATCACAAAAATTTTCAATATTTATAAATATAAACATAATATAAAAACAATACTGTGGTCCATATTTAGATGTTATTTTATTAACTAAAAACTGAGAGTTAGTTAACCAACGGATTTAGATAGGAAGCTGGTACATTGCGATCTAAAGCAGTATAGGGCCACAGCAGGACATACAATATTCGGCTATACTCGCATGGATTCGCTGCGATTCATTTAATGTAAGAAGTGAAGGTGGCACGATCTATCAATTGCTAATTTAGTTTTTCAGAATTGTATTATTGTTGTTCATGAGTATTTTTAGATATAAATTAACTTATTGTTTTAAATTAACATAACAATATGCTCGAAACAAGTCGACTTGCTTCTAGAGATGACAGAGCAAATCTTTATCATTTTTATTAAATTTTGTGGATATTGGTCAACAGTTTCTCTACCCAACGAGCACAAAACTTCCGGTAGCCTAATTTTTCAGTAACTATTCGTACAAAACAGTCCGAGAAACTTGAGGAAATTTTTCGGAAAATTTCGAGATCGTTAACCGACGGTTCTCTCTAACATTTGGCGGGATATTCTATTTCGGCACTCATGTTTTGAGGTTATAACAAGCGAACGCTCGGCAGTACGACGCTCCCTTTTGCACAGCTAGAAACTTACTGAATCACTGCACGTGCCCATGTAACATTGGCGGCTCTCCACCGCCTACTACTCACGCTACGCAACAATGGAGGTTACTTTTCGAATAGCCCTCGTAATTAGTGACAATGATCTTCTTGAAATTTTAATTTCACGAGATCCTTGGGGCGAATTTGAGCATAAACTGCTTTAACAGCTTCTGGCGTATGTACAGTTCTTGGTTTACCTGATCTTTGGCGATCAACCATTCCACCAGTGTCCTCGAACAAGTTGATAGCTCGATAAACAAACAATGTGCTGATATCAAGCTGCTGTAACGTTTTAAAAATATCATTTTTTGACAAACCACACTTATGAAGACCAATAACGCCGACTGGCCTAGTGTACTGGTACAACGTGTGCCCTGTGTTGCTAAGATTTCGGGTTTGAATCCTGTTCAGGCAGGGAATTTTCATAATATAAAAAGAGTATTGTCCTAGCTAATTGCCTTAGTAGCAAAGGCCATGAAATAAAAAAAAGATGAATAACGGTGATTCGATTTTCTAAATCGCCCCATTCCATGTTTATTAATTTAATTTTTTTTGATATTATGTATACAGTGGTAGAGTATGAATATAGACTGTCCTCTAAAATGTGTTGTTATTTTGTTGCAGAAAAATAAATTGTCCCAACAGTTCTGTACAAAGTTCTGGCACGAATAGGTTTATAAGGCGTCTATAATATTGCTACGGTAATATAAATTAAAAGGAAATGTAGAACAGAAATCGGAAGTGAATTAAGAAACAGGAAGAAACAAGATGCATTTTTCTATGGCATATTTACCATACATTACAATTCAGGTTAACAATGTTTTATTAATTAATTAAAAACCAAAAGTAGGGTGTCCAACCCTAAATTTAGGGTGTGTATCTTGACTTTGATAAAAACACGCATTATGAAAATCAGGGTATACTAAAAGTTTGTCTGGTTTTGAAAATATAATTTTCCAATTAAGAAAGGAAAAATAAAAGATGTTTAGATTTAAAATAGATTTACATAAGGCAGAACTGACGCTAACATCAGAAGAGGAATAAGTCTAGCGAGAAGTATATATAAGTTCCTATAACTCCTAGCTAGAGCATAGGGCCCCAGTAAATTAACTATTTAGTTAGATGTGTTATGGTGGGAAAACCAAAAATTAAAAATTTGTAATATCTCTCTTTTTATTGGCTTAACAGCAATAACTTACATAACAAATATTGTTAGGAATAAGAAGAGAAATATTTTATCTCGATGTATTTTTTTTTATTGGATAAATATTTGGAGAGTTATGGCGGGAAAACCGAAAATTAAAAATTTGAAATATTTCCCTTTTTATAACTTAACAGCAATAAACTTGAAACAAACAGTAAAAACTTAACTTAACAGCAATAACTTACACAACAAAAATTGTTAAGAATAAGAAGACAAATCTTTTACCTAGATACATTTTTTTGATTGGATAAATATTTGGAGAGTTATGGCGGGAAAACCAAAAATTAAAAATTTGAAATATCTCCCTTTTTATTGATTTAACAGCAATAACTTACATTACAAAAATTGTTAAGAAAAAGAAGACAAATCTTTTATCTAAATGCATTTTTTTTTATTGGATAAATATTTGGAGAGTTATGGCGGAAAAACAAAAAATAAAACAAATTGAATTATCTCCCTTTTTATTGACCTAACAGCAATAACTTACATTAGAAAAATTGTTAAGAATAAGAAGACAAATCTTTTATCCAAATGCATTTTTTTGGATAAATATTTGGAGAGTTATGGTGGGAAAACCAAAAATAAATAATTTGAAATATCTCCCTTATTGACTTAGCAGCAAAAACTTAAATTACAAATATTGTTTAGAATAAGAAGACAAATCTTTTATCTAATAGCAATTTTTTGATTGGGTAAATATATGGAGAGTTATTGCGGGAAAACCCAAAATTTTAAATATCTCCTTTATTATTGACTTAAAAGCAAAAACTTACATTAGAAAAATTGTTAAGAATAAGAAGACAAATCTTTTATCCAAATGCATTTTTTTGATTGGATAAATATTTGGAGAGTTATGGTGGGAAAACCAAAAATTAAAAATTTTAAATATCTCCCTTATTATTGACTTAATAGCAAAAACTTGAATTACAAAAATTGTTAAGAATAAGAAGACAAATCTTTTATTTAAATGTATTTTTTTAATTGAATAAATATTTGGAGAGTTATGGCTGGAAAACCAAAAATAAAAAATTTGAAATATCTCCTTTATTATTGACTTAACAGCAAAAACGTATTTATTTTTTTTTAAATTTATTTATTTAACATCGCCCTATTTCTGCAACGAGGCTAATCGCCGATGCCAGGGGGCGAGCTCCCTACACCTGGATGAGGGGTGAATGATTGTGAAATGAGAGAAATGTAAATATATTATTCTCGCCCGAATTATATCACCAACGGAGAATCGAACCACCAACCTCACAATCCAGACTGTTTTCGCCAGTCCGAACTGCATGATTTAATGCGCTCGGCCACTCCGTTGGCCAAAAAATTTTAATTACAAATATTGTTTAAAACAAGAAGACAAATCTATTATCTAATAGCAACCATCTAACTCGATTAAGAGCCAGGATTTTAAACTCACTCCAAATATTTCCAGCATCATGTTGTATAAGCGTGCCAAATTTTAAATTACTATCCAGCCATTTGGCTACAATTTTTATCGAACAAATATGAACAATATAACAGTTTCGTATTTCAAGTACAATTTCCACAGTATTAGGGCTTCTTAAGCCGCATTCAGAGCTCTTAAATCAATAGCTTATGCACTGTAGCTTATGGATTGTTCACTGTCACCAGAAAGTTTGTCATATGATAAGACGTGAAACCGTTCAGACCTCCAAATTTAATACGCTGTTTTTTGTGGATTGTGCATAATTTTCTAAACTTATAGCTAGTGAGATGTTTTAATGAGACAGACATATAAACACATTGGCTATCTCATTCTATCAGTGACACCGTAGTTATCGAATGCCTTGACATAACCTAACATAATGTCATCATTAACATATCTTGCTCAAAATTACAAAGACGGATAGTAAATATGATCAATTTAGGTAATTAGGTAGTTAAAATCTAAGACAACAGAATTATAAGAACGTTAATACATATAAAATATTTTACGAAGCTAAATAGTTGGTTTCAAAATTCACAGATGGCGGGATATTCGCAACGTACTAATTTATAACAGATGTGAACGGTACATGGAACGTTAAAAGAATGCATTAAAACATAAGTCAGAGCGTAACAACGAACAGTCTATTGGCATCTGACACTACCAATAGAGGCGCTACTGCATTCACATCATGGCTGACTTTGGTAGGATATTTTTGACAGGTTCAATGGTATCTTCATGTGATATTTATTGAAACACATGGGAACACACTCTAAAATTGTCTTTAACTGTCTTTCCACTTCTAAGAACATATTCCCATGCTTGTCACAAACTCGACTATCCTACAACCGTCAGTTTCTCAAAATCTCACTAGAGGCGCTTCAGTTATTGTCAGTTGACAATAACTCGTTAATTTAAAGAGGTCTGAATGTGGCTTTAGTCATACTTACGAAACCCTAAAAACATCCCTTTAATGTTAAGTATTATGTGTTTGAAATCTCTGAAAAATTTGTCAATAACTGTTTCGGTATTGCTGTAACATTTTCCCGGATTTGGGAGTGTCACTATGACCTCAAAATGTCAATCTCTATATCCTATTCTTTGCTTTGGCTAACAAGAAATTTTGTATTCCAGGGGTGAAATGTTGTATTTTCTCTTCGATAAGTCTAAGCTTGATAAAGTTTATTTTATATTTCAAAGTGTCATGGTGATAAAAAAATAGAAAGGTAAGCAGTTTGGAAATTGTAAAGATGGTAAAGTTGTAATCGAATAATTTTTATCAACGTAGATGTAAAATATACAATCAGATATAATACCAATGTTGTGGTCATTAAAAACTTACAGATCAGTATTATGCGAATGTACTTAATTGTCATCAAAGATTATGGAAAAAGTTCTCTATACCGAAATTTTGAGGTTTGTTACAACAAAGGCTGCAGTGGATCTCATTAATGGGGGAGGGAGGAGAATGCGTTACTGCTTCTCTGTCCAAAGTGATCTGTCCAATGTCTAATACCCTTTTCACACTAGAACTTTAAAATCGGATGTTAAAGTGAATGAGTCTTTAAACGCTAATGTGAAACCGTATGGCCACGTCTAAATACAAGCGATGTTTAAGACAGAGATCTGCGTCTTAAACATCGTCCGCATTACCAACATAATTTCTATTATAAAAAAATACTCTTTGAATTTGTGCTGTCAACATTTTATATTATCATAAACAAGAATGCTGTATTATATCAACGTTATAAGAAGTTTATACTTATTTTTATAATAAAATTATTTATTTTAATAATGTGTTTAATAAAATACAGAGCTACAATAATTTAGATAAAATGTATCGACTTACATGTTAATACAGGTGTAATATATTCTTTATTGTAGTGTCATTATTGTAGAATGAAATGAAATATCCATATTTGTTTATAATAATTCAAAATGTGCGTCTGCGCAGACAGTTCAAAACTGGTAATTTTATGACGGTAACTTAAAGACAAAATTACTGTAGCTGATGACAGCACCGGAGATTTAAACATCAAGTGTGAAAGCATACCGATGTTAAACATCGGTGAACTTTAAGTTCACTCGTCTTAAAGTTCTAGTGTGAAAAGGATACAAGGCCTTTGACTGTGTTTATCACCCAGTATTAGAGGAAAAACTGGCCCACTACGCAGTGGCGAATTAAGTTGCTTGGGGGCTCTGGGCGGTAAAATTAAAATGGGCCCTCTGTTATTTTAAATAGAATGGAAATATTTGTATATAGGCTTCGGTGGGCCCCGGGCGGCTGCCCAGTCCGCCGACCGCTTAATTCGCCTCTGCCACTACGGTCTTAAAGATACTACAACTGATAATGAGCTATCTTAAAGATCGCAGACAAATATTAGGTCGTCAAGGATGAAATTTGATCCTGGCGGACGAGAGTCAATGAATTCCTGGAAGGCCAGTTTTACAGCATTGTCGGAATTAAACTGTTTTCTATCAAAAAGTTGTCCAAATTGCGGAAGAAGTGGTAGTCAGTGAGGGCAAGGTCTGGTGAGTATAGAGGACGATGAAGAAGTTCCAACTCCAATTCCTGTAGTTTTACCACATTCATTTGGATTTAAATAGTAATAATTGTATCTATGTGTAACTCTCTTTGTGTAAATCTATACTATTGGCTTGATTTTTTTTTGACTGACTGTAAACGATTTAATTGTATCGTATTGTGGTCAATAAATAAATATTATATTAAGTTCTATTATAGTTGAATTCTAGAGCTCATGAGCTTTTTCCTTAGTCAACACTAGGCAGGGGCGGATCGACCTATCGGGCGATCGGGCATCGCCCGATGGGCCGATAGCTTTTTGGACCAAAGCGACGGCCGCTATCCACTCAAATACCTACATATGACCAAAACTATGACATTATTTTAGAATTCACTCACATTTTTTGTTTGTTTTTCTAACATTTTTTCATTATTTTAGAGCCTGTATTTTTATTTTCGGTATTAATATTAAAAATATAAATTAAATAAGTCTATTTAAATATACTTTAATCTTTATTTATCCTCGGAGACTCGGGCCTCTTAAAACATTACCTATAAATGGCCAAAAAGTCCCGTGAGCCCGGACTGATTCATACAAATCGCCCGGGCCGATTCATCCTAAAAGCCCGGGCCGATTCATCCAAATAGCCCGGGCCGATTCAATCCTTCGATCCGCCCCTGACACTAGGGATAGGAAAAAAGCATCGATGTATCGAAAACATCGATGTTTGTTTTAAAAACATCGATGTTTGTTTTAAAAACATCGATGTTTGTTTTGAAAACATCGATGTTTTTACCATCGATGGTCAGATGGCGATAGTATCGATAAAGCATCAATGTCTACTACCGATGTCGATGTTTAAATTTTGAAATTCAGAAACTACTGCTAGAGCGCTGGAACCTTAAAAATTTAATTTTTATTAATATTATTACACAAAATATAAGCGCCATCTATTGTGATATAACAATACTAATAGTGTTAGTTCTTATTCTTCTTAGCAGTTAGCAGAATAAGAAAAAAATAAGAAGAAACTAATTTTTGCAAACAATGCCAACGACCAACGACGCCAACAAACTTATTGCTTTTTGAGTTTTGTTGACACTTTCCCAGTTGTTATTCGTCCAATCCCTGGAATTACCGTATTGGGAAATATAATTATAATTTATTTATTAATAAAACTATTATTAGGATTATTATATTGTAATGTTAGTGTAAAATTAATATTAGGATTGCTATATTAGTGTTAGAAAAAAATGTAATATGTACAGTCTATTCCAAACGATTAGGCGGAACTAACTGAAATTTTTATTTTTGTAAGTTGTAATTAACTATTTTTTTGAAATTGTGTAGGACAGTATGTTATTTTTATGTTAAATAATATAAAATTAACAGATTACTATATTAGTATTACAATAAAATGCAATATTTCATTTTAGAAATGTACAAATAGTAGGTACAAATTAAGATTATTATACTAGGGTATAATAATGTTATTGTGAAATTAATTACTATAAAAAAAAATATTCCTATTTAAAAATCTAATAAATGCTTTTTGTGTATTATATATTACTTTTTTTCGTATTTTATCTTTACATTATTAAATAAAACCTATATAATATAAATAAATAGCTTTTTTTAATATTAATAAAACATTGATGTATCGGAAACATCGATGTTTTGTCTTCGATGTAGAACCCTGGTCAACACTTATGTTTTGGAAGTGTGAACCTTTTTTTTAGGTCAATACTTGTATTTGGGAAGCGAAGAACTTTTTTTAGGTCATCACTCGCATTTTGGAAGGTAAAATGCTTTTTGTGAATACTTGTTGCCAGAATTTCCTAATCCCTGCCTCTATAAAACAATTTTGTCTTCTACGCCACCACCCAAGAAACAAACAGGGTACACATCTTATTGCTTTGATTAGTGTGATGCTCTTTTTCCTACAGTGTTTAGATATTTTCACATCTCCAGTTCCTGCATTTTCCTTTATTAATAGCAACAAAACACATTAAATTATTTACGTTTTCTACACTCAAAGATCATAAATAAAGTTCTTTGAACCATATGTGATTCTTATGACTAAACTTGCTAAAACAAGACCATGAAAATGAGTTACGTTTGAAGCCATATCCTCAAAAGTCTGGACGTAAATAGAAACAGATAATACGAACATACCCATGAGTCATCAAAAAACAGATATGAAACATGTATGAAACTGCGACTAAATTCATAGTAAACATGTTTGAGATTATAGATCGAAGTTTATATTTTATTGAGATGTTCTAGGAGAAAGATATCAGATTAACAATCTGTCTATTCTTGGAGCAGTGTTAAAACATAATTCTAGTAAACGCTATGTAAGCAAACCTTTAATTAGGTCACAAACGGTATCTTTGGCGTAACATCGTAGCTTATAATCGAATTTCGATTTAACCTAACTATCAGGTAATCGATTTTCTTCTTTTATGTTACAGATATTAAATATTTTCAATTATAAAACATCCCTTCGTGCGAAAATCTCGCAAAAGATGAATTTGATACATTTAGAACCTAACAACATTCAAGATTTCTGGAATGTGAAGTTGAATTTTCCATATTTCAGGGTTTTACAGGTATTTAATAAGTGTAAGAAGCCAACATAATACTGGATGTCTAGTAATATTTGTTTTATAATCACATCAAAATCAACAGTTTTTTGATAATCACTTTTATTTGTAACACAGGTTTGTCTGTATTACACATTTTAACTGAGTGTGTACAGTTCGAGGATGTCAAGGAGAGGATAAGCCTATGCTATGACCTGTCCGTTGCTTTAGGTGACAACAGAGTACTCATGGACATGCTGATATTCTTCCTAAGAGAATCGAACTTACTGTTTTATTTGTGAAGTCTTGCACCTTATTTTAATTTGTTCTATTTAATTAAACCCTAGTAATTGGCCCCTTTACAGCCTCTTACCATCACCCTGAGTCTGTTCAATTTTTCGAACAGACTTTTTATCTTATTTATTTGTATTTGTCGGTTTAAGATTTCTTTTATTTAGTATGCGTATTTTTATTGATTTTATTTATTTATTGTTTTATTTATTGATTTTAATATGTAGTGTATTCATTTAGATGAGCTGCGTTAGGCGCAAATAGCCTTTGTTGCTGTGCGCCAAAAAAAAAAAAACTAACTAACTAATGCTTCTCTAGAGTCTACACATGGAACTCTCAACTGTTATAATAAGCATGATTAAGTCCTGTATTAAAAAAATATTAATTTTGTCAAAGACACAAAAACTGCAGTATGTTTGATCAAAAATTCCTCTCGTACGATTCCAGTTTAGATCAATGTACAATACAGTAATACCCCGTTACTCGACTGCCTCTTAGCTCGACGTTTTCGCCACTCGACGTAAATGTCGAGAGTGAGAGTCGACGGAGCATCGCTATCCGACGCGTGATCGAGTACTGATCACGTGATACATATTTTGGTAAACAAAGCAAAATGAACGCATGGCCAGCAGTTCGCGCCTAGATATCTTGACGACAACAACTCAGATTTAGTGCAGCTATGAACTTTTTGTTTTTTGCTAAAATAAGTGATTTATATTTATAATTATGGGTCCAAAGGATAGAAATGCAAGCATAGCTAAAAGGAAAACATATACATATATGTATTTCCTTATATGTATATGTATATATCTACACATGATTCCCTTTATTTCTTATGGAGAAATTCGACTCGTCACTCGACGCTTTTTCAGAACGAATTAACGTCGAGTGGCGGGATATTACTGTACCTATAAGAAAAGAATATAAAAAAAATATCTTTTGTTCCTTAATTTTCATCTTAAGAGCATTCTTTTGTTACCACACAATAAATTAAAAAAACAATATATATCGACGACACAAAAAATTGTCATTTTTCGAAAAACTCAAAAATTTCTGTTGAACTATTCCGGTTCCCATCAATGTTCATTATGGAGATTTTTTTCAGATTTTTATATCAACCCCTCTGGGAGATAGGGTGGGAACAAAAGTTTTTTGACTTATTTTTGGTAAATATCCCATAAATAAAATTTATTTTTCAAAAATAAAAATTTGCTTGTTCATCCGCGCATTAAGATGTTTCATTTGGTATGCCAATCAAAATTAAAAAAAAATATATTTTTTTTTATTAAATACATATTTGTTTATATTTATCTTGGGATGTGTTTTTTTGAACTCTCAGTATTTTTCCTATATGTGGGATAAGAGTTGTATAAGCATGCCAGATTTCAAATTAGTTTCCCAACTTGTTGCAAATAGGATTATAATGTTTTTTGCAACTATCTCAAAACTGCATTACTGACAAATCAAGTTTTTAATCTTTAATTTAGAAATGTTTTCAAGCGATAGCCAATTTATCATATCAATTTTTGTTACAGAATAATTTAAACTTTATGTTTCAGATTATACTCAGTTAGAAATATATATTCTTTTTTGTATAGGAAGTTTTTCTTTTAGTTTCCGGAGAATCCATAAATCTTCCAAGATCAATTAGTCTTCGTAATGTGACCTTGGTGAAAAGATACTGGTGACAGGGCACTAACCAAATATGTCACAAGTTTATAAAGACGTTGGCGTCTCGACGCTCTACCAAACTAAGATATAAAATATCTTCTAGTTTTCATAAGTTTTATAAATGCAGTACATTTATACATGCGAGGGTTACATTTTATGTTTTTACAAACGACCACTAGATCTCAATATTGAAATGTGTCATTACTACATTCGTAAAATTTGACATTTGTTATTGTGAAATCAGTGGTAGCTTATAAATTGACCGAGAAGTTTGTTACAGTGAGTGTTAATAAAAAACAAGTAGGCGAAAAAATGGATATTACTCGTGAAGGTTTTTGTTGGATGATTTTATACGATTTCAGTAAAGGCCTAACTCAACAATAATGTATAGATTCGCTTCGTTCAACTTTTGGTAATGAAGCATCATCAGAAAAGACTGTTTATAATAGGTTTGCAGAATTTCGTCGTGGTCGTGCGTCCGTCAGTGATGAATCTCGTGAAGGTCAAAATCGGTTGTGATTCAAAAAAACATCGATGCTATGCTCAAAATGATTGAAGAAGATCGGCATGTGACTTACCGTGAGATAGAGGCATCCTTTGGCATATCGCAGGCTGCAATACATTCGATTTTGCATGAAATTTTAGCTGTGAAAAAGATCTGTTCCAGATGGATTCCGCATAATTTGAAGTTCAAAAAAAGGCTCGTGTTGATTGGTGTAAGGGAATGCTAAAAAATTAACCTAGGCATAGCAAAATCCGTTACAGGTAAACTTGGATTTATTCATATGAATCGGAAACTAAGCAACAATCCACTGTTTGGGTCTTCCAAGATGAACCGAACCACAAAAGTTGTTCGTTCACGAGGCACTTCCAAGATAATGATCGTTTGTTTCTTCGGTTGTACTGGACATGTCGCAACTATTCCTTTAGAGCAGTAGTTCTCAAACTTATTTGGCCTACCGCCTCCTTTACAGAAAAAAAATACTCAGCACTCCCTAGAAATCTACATCCTTTAAACGAACAAACAGAAAGATATATGCATCTATATTTCTACCTACGTTCTAAAATATAGTAAAGAAAGATGTTGTAAATAAGACACCTTGAAGCTTGAAATTAAAAATTATTTATTAAAATCATATTCTCATCTAATGAGAAGGATGAACCTGGTAGCAGCGCACCAGGTTCATGTATCAATCTTCGGCTCTATTTTTGTCAGCAGTATTCTTAAATCTCCGCGATTAGCTATTTGTAGTCGGTTTCTTTTTTTGTTAATAGATTTGTGACCGCACTGAACCCACGTTCCACTAAATATGACGAAGAAAATGCAATTAACTTTTGTATTATAGCCCATAACCCAAGCTGTAGGAATCTGTTTTTGCAGCCAGTTGGTAGCCGTCTTTGAATTTAAATTTCAATTCGTAATTTGTTGTTACTTCCATCAGTTCTTGAAAAAGGATCCAAAACCCAATCGGCTATGTTCGTTTTAAAAATATTTCCAAATCGTTGGTTGAAGTCAGAATGGAGAGCATCCAAGGGCTGACAATAGATAAGCAAGTGTTCATCATTTTCAATGCCCCCCAAATGCACCCGAAGGTACTGTCACCCCCCCCCCCCTGGATCTTTCCAGCGCCCCGCAGAGGGCGATATCGCCCACTTTGAAAATCACTGTTTTAGAGGAACGGAGAACAGTTAATACTGCATAGTATACAAATTGTTTGCCAGAATTCATCGACAAAATCCAGAAAAACAACCAAAAACGTCGCATCATTCTTCATCATGACAATGCAAGCTCCCATACAGCACGTCAAACAATTGATTATTTGAAGGATAAAAACATCGAATTAATGTCTCATGCCCGTATTCACCTGATTTATTCCCTAACGACTTTTTTTGTTGCCCAATGTCAAACAAAAAATGCGTGGACAGCGATTTTCATCATCTCAAGAAGCAGTTGAAGCCTTCGAAAGTCATGTTTTTGAGATACCAACTTCAGAGTGGAAAAAATGTTTTGAGAATTGGTTTGAACGCATGCAAAAGTGTATAAATCTTAAAGGCGAATATTTTAAAATGCAATAAAACAGTTTGTTCAAAAAAAATATTTTTTTTCTTTCTTAGGTTTTGTAAAAACTTAAAAGGTAGCCCTCGTATGCTGTATGCCAATTAATTACACTGACATTTGGACCAGTTATCTTTATTGCACTTGCTCAGTGTCCTACCCACTAGACAACCACGTACCTCTAATTAAGAACATTTATAAAGATAAGTTTTAATTGTGTGCTACTTAAAATTCACGTCAGTTTTAACGCGTTGTAAACCACAATTACGTTACCAGGATGATGACATTTTTGATTACAAATGCGACTTCTAATTCCTTTTAAAATTAACACGTTCTTCCTCTATTTACGTAATTAAGGGTAACTTTAAAACTGCGTCAAATAAATTTATCGATTTGTGTTTTAAAAGCATTACCATGCCCTACAGAATTAAACAAATAACCATTGGTCCCAGAAGAGAACCTTAATTAATTAATTAATTTAATAATTACTAAAATAGTTGTTGTAGCTCTGTGGTAAAATGATTACCTACAGAACACAAGTACGCAGGTTCAATAGTATTTCCAAAATGAAATGACCACTCTTGTTAAGAAGCTTAACAATGTGGTAATGAGTTTATGGCAGTAATCCTAACACTCGATGCTGTAAAAAGTATATAAGAGGTATTAAGGGAATTTTAAATTTAAATTGAATAGTTCAACTGAAGTTTCTTAAAAACCATTAAGGATATTTTTCAAATTAATAATCCTATTGTTTCTAAATTTTAGGGGTTTTTATACTTGTTTGTTAGTTAATTTTCAACGTTCATAGCGTGCATACATTAACAACATGGCTCTTTGGCGACCATTTGATTTTGAAGAAATTCCTAATTTCTGTAGTGAAAATAGTGATTCTGTGCAAGGTGATTTGGAGTGCGAAAATGTGGACGTTGACATGGAATGCGAAAATGTGGACGTGGCTACTAATGAAAAATGTCATTATAGAAGATTGCAAAGTTCTGATACTGAACGTTTATAAAAAGTATCGGAAGGTAATGACAAACCTATACTTAGAACTACGGAATTAACTAGCGTTCCATACAGAACAATTCAACGTATTATTGATATCACAATGATAATAGTGATAATGATTAATATAGTCGGATTGCTGATAAGTGACTGTTCGTTGCTACAAGTATCGATATTCAATACTATATCCTTTCTCAGTCTATATCATTATAATTATTTGCATACCCATAGTAACGTATAGTGACTCAAGTTGACAACTAACCTTCCAAATTATTTGAATAAAAAACAAAGCATTAGAAAGAAACGGCATGATTCGTCGATATCTTTACAGCAGTACTCAAACAAACAAAATTATGAATTTTAAGGTAATAATTATAAATAAGGAAAAATTTATACTCATACGTAAATTTTGGATTATAGTTTGTTGTTTATTCCAGCAGATTTAAAATTAATAATTGACCGCAAGCCATATTTTAATTAATATTTATTACCAAACACTGACAGTTAAGACAAATAACAAAAAACATTTTTAAAATCGCTGATAAATGGTAACTAGATTATTATATGAATGCACTACTTGATACATACATGTAACAGTCACCTATCAGCAATCCGACTATATTGTAATAATTTTAAATTACCATAAATTGACAAATTCAAAAAAAGAATGATTTTTGTTTGTGCAAATTTGAAGTATTTAATATAGACTATAAAGACTTTAAAACAAAACGATTTTTAAACATTTCTATATTTATAATTCAAATATAGCCAGTCCTAAGCCTGATAAAAATGTGAAGGAATATCATGTGAGTATATCCAGTTCATTCTAAATAGCATATGAGAAAACACATTTATTTTAAATAATTATTACGGTCCTGGCAACTATTTTTAACAGAACCATGAATTCAGTAGGTATAATGGTTATACTGTCAGTCATTATTGGAATCAGTAAGCAAGAGTGGTCATTTCATTTTGGAAATACTGCAACGTGGAATTTTTATCTCTCGATACAGTAAGTTCACGTGGTAGATTCAGCTTTAAGCACTTAAAATGGTCGAAACGTCACGCTGACAAAGTTACTTTTATAATAAGGCCGAAAGTTTAGAAACCTTGAACTTACCTTTTCTATCCTTATGTGCAACCAGTAATATGCGGGCCCAACTAGAATACGAACCTGAAACAAAATAGTTTATTTATTTTTTGAAGTGAAACACTCCTTTGGGCACGTTTGTCGATCGAGGAGTGACGGAAGCGAGTTACGTACATGTACCTCTAACGTCTCTCGCCGACCAGGCAGCTGTGCATTATATAACATTGCAATATCAAAACATTGAACTGTAGAAGTCAGTGAATAAATTGAGTTTTTTGCTAAAAATTGTTTAACATTTGATAGCAAATATAATAAACTATTTCTAATACGAGAGTTACCTTTTATGTTCTTACAAACGACCACTAGATGGCAATATTGAAATGTGTCATTACTATATTCGTAAAATTGGACATTTGTTATTGTGAAATCAGTGGCAGCTTGTAAATTGACCGAGTAGTTTGTTGAAATTGATCGTCTAAAAAAACAAGTTTGTGAAAAAATGGATATTAAGTATTCGTGAAGGTTTTCGTTGGATGATTTTTTACGATTTTAGTAAAGGCTTAACTCAACAACAATGCATAGATTCGCTTCGTTCGACTTTTGGTAATGAAGCACCATCAGAAAAGACAGTTGGTTTATAGTTGGTTTACAGAATTTCGTTGTGGTCGTGCGTTCGTCAGTGATGAATTATTCGAAGGTCGACCAAAATCGGTTGTGATTTAAAAAAACATCGATGCTGTGCGCAAAATAATTGAAGAAGATCGGCATGTGACTTACCGTGAGATAGAGGCATCCCTTGGCATATCGCATACTGCAATACATTCGATTTTGCATCAACATTTAGCTGTGAAAAAGATCTGTTCCCGATGGATTCCGCATAATTTGACCGAAGCTCAAAAAAAGGCTCGTGTTGATTGGTGTAAGAGAATGCTAAAAAAATCAACTTAGGCCTTGCAAAATCCGTATACAACATCGTTACAGGTGACGAAACTTGGATTTACTCATATGAACCGGAAACTAAGCAACAATCCAATGTTTAGGTCTTCCAAGATGAACCGAAACCCACAGAATTGTTCGTTCACGAAGCACTTCCAAGAAAATGTTCGTTTGTTTCTTCGGTTGTACTGGACATGTCGCAGTGAAGAACAGTTAATGCTGAATGGTATAAAACGACTTGTTTGCCAGAAGTCATCGACAAAATCAGGAAAAGCAACCAAAAACGTCGCATTATTCTTCATCATGACAATGCAAGCTCCATCACAGCACGTCAAATATCTGATTATTTGAAGGAGAAAAACATCGAATTAATGTCTCATTGCCCATATTCACCTCATTTATCCCCTAACGACTTTTTTTTGTTCCCGTGTCAAACAAAAAATTCGATTTTCATCATCTCAAGAAGCTGTTGAAGCCTTCGAAAACCATGTTTTGGAGATACCAACTTCAGAGTGGAAAAAATGTTTCGAGAATTGGTTTGAAAGCATGCAAAAGTATATAAATCTTAAAAGCGAATTTTTGAAAAGCAATAAAACTGTTTGTTCGAAAAACATTTTTTTCTTTCTTAGTTTTTCTAAAAACTTAAAAGATAGCTTTCGCATAGAGAAGAAAATAGACAAATATAAAAATACATAAATTTGAGAACAAAAAATCAGCTGTGGCCACCACAGGACCGACCGCCATCGTAAAGAACTTATATAAAATACATGCTAGCAGCAGAGTAGAAATAACTTGGCCTAATATTTTCTAACAGAGATACTCCTATTATTTATCATGACCATGGAAACGTTACTTATAAGTATGAAAAAATTGAGACAAATTCGAAAAATTTTACAAAAATTATTCGAAATTTTTCGTTTTATCAAAAAACGTCTCAGATAAAAGTTATTAATTGTTGCTTTTATAGCAACTTTTGTTCAATAAATTTTTTCGAAATATTTTTCTGTTGTGAAATATTCATAAAAATCTTAAAATCGACACGAGTAAACTCCCATTTTCAGTCAACCGATTTTTACCAAAAGTTGATCCACTCGTGCCATTGATGGCAGAAGCTTAAATATGAAGTTTCATAAAAATCCTTTCAGCCGAATTTGCTCTGCACGTGTACACAGACGGACAGACGGACAGACAGACAGACGCCCAGACGGACAGACAGACAGACGGACAGACGGACAGACAGACGGACAGACGTACAGACAGACAGACGGACAGACAGACAGACGGACAGACAGACATCATGCTAAAAATAGTCAAAACGTTATGTAGGGACCTCAATTCGTGGAGATCCATCGAAATCTCGAAATGTCAAAATTGGTATGATCACAATACCTCCCTTATATATGTTGGCGGTCGGTAAAAAATATAAGGGTTTGGAATCAAAATTGAGACTTGGGGGAGGGAGCACCCTTGCCCGTGGCTACTATGTGTCACATTTGGCGTTGAGAACCTATTAAAACTAAAGAAAATGTTAGGAGAAAGAAAATATTTGATTATCTATGTCAAAAAAATTATAAAACTGCTATAGTAAAAAGCGCATTGTAGAAAACTTCGCTATGTAAGGTATTTTAGTGTATGTACATAGTTTTATTTGTAGACCTATAAAAACAGCAAAATAAATGTTTTAGTAAAACATTTACTAAAAGCGAAAGTATTCTCAGAAATACATAAAACTGAAACATGGCGTGTTTAACCCACGGTAGAGAAGTCAATACACTGAGCACTTTTTCTAATCAAAGTTAGAAGCTCTCGGAACTTGTAAAATTCATGATTCTCCTTTCGTTTTACCTCGTTTGAAGGTATAAACCGAATTATATTTGCGACCTTATTGATTGAATGTCAACTGTTATGGAATCGATTCGCGAATATATATTCAAGGGCGAATTTTAAAATACTTTTACAATGTCAGCTGCTTTTAAACTGGGGTTGGTCACCGAATAATGTTTTAAACACGAATATTATGACGGCTTTCCTGATATTGAACCTTGATATTATCGGATAAAATATCCGATAAAATACGGAAATGAGAATAATCCCTCAAATGGGCGTAGGGCAGCTTTTACAAACCTCCGATACGTAGCGGTATAACTATCTAAGGCAGCGGTCGGGGAACCGGGGTAAATTACCCCAAATGGGGTAAAAATGAAATTTTTGGGGGTAATAAGGAAATTTTTCCAATTTGCTATTTTATAAACGTGTTAGTAGCGCAAGGAAAAGGGCGCTGAGGGATTTGACTAAGGGGCGCCATTGCGAAGGTAAGGACCTTTTTTATTGCTCATCATTTAGATTTTGGTAGGTGAGGACCTTTTTTCTGCTCGTCATTTGGATTTTGAGAGGTGAGGACCTTTTGTTTTGCTCATCACTTAGATTTGGGAGGTGAAGACCTTTTTTTTGCTCATCACTTAGATATTGGGAGGTGAGGACTTTTTTTGCTCATCGTTTGGATTTGGAGAGATGAGGACCTTTTGTTTTTTTTTTTTGCTTGTCGCTTAATTTTTTTTTACTAGCCAATGGGGTAACGTCGGTGTAAATAAATATATCCCTGATCTAAGGTCTCGTTTCCCAACCTGTGCTCCGCGTGCTCTTTTCAGGGGCTTCTCAAAATTGAATAAAATCAAAAGAATTAGAAATAAAAAATAGAATCAAAATAAGAAAACTGGAAATTACATTCTGAACGAAAATGTGCCAAGTTGAATGTATGTCCGAGTAATTTATGACTCTAGCCGGTTTATGACTCTATGACTAGCTGGAATGTAATTAGCGAGATCCATTTTTGTTTGAATAATCTGCATGTATTTTGATTATTTTCTTCATTTTATAAAAACCTGTTTATCAATAAGTGAGTTGTGAAAGAGAAAAATTAATTTATGATGAAAAAATCTACCCCCTCTCCCGTAACATTACTTTGTAACATTAATTACACCATTAATTTGTAAGACATAGGATATGCCTAAGGGACTCCGTCATAGAAATTGATTCTGAAAAGGGTTCCGCAAGTTAGAAAGGTTGGGAAACACTGATCTAAGGTATAAGTTTATTCCGATGTTTTTTCCAACGTTCGAATTTTTTATTCTCGGATAGTTATCCATGGTTTTATTGTAAATAAAATAAAGTTGGTATTGTTTGACATAAACTGACATATTAGAATTGTCAGTCATATTTTAAATTGACATTACAATTAACAACACGAAATATTCGACTTAGATAATTCTTTTACTGTGCTATATCTACCGTGTTAGTGTTAGCCTCTCGGGTGCAAATATTCATAAAACCGCCCTCTAATAGAATCGAGACCAAATACCGCCCATGTGTAAATTTTCATAAGATCATCCTCTACTAGTAGAATTCTGTTAGAATCTATACCAAATGCCGTCCCTTTGATGAGCCGGTCGTGTGCGGGGCTGACTATGTACAACCGCACGGGGTGACTCCGATTGTGATTCATATTTATGTACTGTAATCCTTTGTCACCGTGGTGCTTACGTTCCACTAACATACTGTAGACAAAAAAACGCGAGATATAAGATTAAGCGTATACATATTATGTATAATGGTGGAGTGCCAAAATTGTAACAACCAGTTCTCTTAAGAGGAAAATTTCACTGATTAATAACAGGAGTTTTTTTTTCAGTGTATAACAACATTAACAAACCAGTTCGCATTTTGAAAAATATATAAATAAATAACAATCGGTTCATTCGAACTGGCTTCAGCCCAATGCTACATATATACATATACAAAAATTGGCCTTATGTGTATATAGTGGGAAGGGTTGATAGTGGCCAGTTAGATTCGAAGCGCTCAAAGTGCTAGGAGCATATTCCAGCGGTAATCGGCTGTTACTGTTCATTGTTACGCTTTTAAAAAATAAATAAAATTATTATTTCACAACTGCGTGTAATCAAAACTGCTGAACAAATGCATGGATAACGAGGGATTACGTACTATTATTATTTCGTATGGCAATGTCCAGGTTTTAGAGATTTTAAGTTCGCGACGTAGCGTCCTCTGACATGACCTAACGATTACTTTTTACAGTAGCTGAGACCACCGTGCCCTGTGAAGCATGTCTCATATTTTCGAAAATTAATTCAGAGATACAGGCACTCATTGTAAAGAATCTGAGACTATGGTTGCAACAGCCAAGATTTTTTTAAAATCATTTTGCTATACTAGATCGATCTCATGATTCCACACTTTCAAACCAAGTGAGCTAACCACTACGCTGCTGCAACCACAATTATATAACTGTAATAAGAATTCAAATAAAACGTTTGAATTCCACATTTATCATATGCCAATTTAATTTTTTTACCGTTGCTTGGTAACAAATACTTATTCACCAATCAGAGCAAGGGAATAACTTATACTGCCCTTTATCTGAAGTACCTACCGTTGGCCGGATAAGATATTCAGGTGTTTATTCCGATGTTAATCCTATCCGAGCTTTATCCAACAATTGTAAAAGCAGCCCTTAATAATGTTTTTATTTCTGAAAGATTTTAATTATTTACAACTTGTGTGTTTCCTTGAAAATCTTTCTGAAAATTTCCTGAATTACCCTTTAGTTTCAACAGAGGTATTAGGAGTTGTTCGGAAGTTCCGTGCTTTTTTCTAATTTATGTGAATCGATAGGGCATATTGGCAGGTCAAGATTAAATTGCCAGGGTTACGGTCGCGGAAAAACTACCAAGCAATTCGTTTTTCCTTTCCACAACTCTGTTTTACCGAACGTAATGATATTTGTTAGAATTTCTTATTTGTTCTTCTGGAAAATTCGATCAGGAATTTGTTTACTTTAGATTTAACCTGCCTACATCAACGTGTTTTATGTGTGTCCATATTTTTTGGAGAAAAACAGCAAATCCTAAATTGGCTAGGTTAAAATAATTCTTACAACTTTGTTAAAATATCTCACTTATTATTGACTTAATAGAAAAAAATATTCAATAAAATTGTTTATAATAATAAAACAAACCTTTTTTGTTCGATGTATTTTTTCAATTAGATGAAAATTTACGGGGCGATACCCTAAAACTACAGTCTACATAATATTTTCCTTGAAATAAAAAAAGTACAACTCAAAAACAGTTAGGGACAGCGACCTCCGGTTCAAATTTTTTGATTCTCCATAGTTAATTTAGTTTAAAAATAATTTGGGGCTTTAATCGTTTAACGCGTTTTGAGATTACGACAATTTTTTTTAATGCCATATTTTAAATTATTTGTGAAAATTGTGAATTGAAAAAAGGCACAACTCAAAAACGGTTGAAGATAGCAACTTTCCGTTAGACATTTTGGATTCTTCATAGTCTATTTAGTCTAGAAATAATTTGGGGCTTTAATTGTTTAACGCGTTTTGAGATTTTTTTAATGAAATATACATTATTTGTAAAAATTGTGAATTAAAAAAAAGCACAACTTAAAAACGGTTAGAGGTAGCGACCTGCGGTTGAAATTTTTGGGTTATTTGTAGTTTATTTAGGCTAGAAAAAAATTGGGGCTTTAATCATTTAATGCGTTTTGAGATTATATCAATTTTTTTAATGGCATAATTTACATTATGTGTGCAAATTGTGAATTTAAAAAAATCAAAATTCAAAAACGGTTAAAGAAAACGGCCTGAAGTTAGAATTTTTGGATTTCTCATAATTTCTTTAGTCTAGAAAAAATTTGAGGCCTTATTCATTGTGCGCATTTTAAAATTATGACAAATTTAATATGGTGTGATTTATAGAAATTTCCATCTTCGCATGGACGTATCTCAAAAACAGAATGCGATAAAGACCTGCGGTTGAAATTTTTGAAATCTTAGTCCTAATTGACTATCTTTTTCATAATTCTCACCCTAAAATTAGCGTAAAACTATAATCTGGCTTAAATTGGAGTCCAAAAAATTTGAAGCAAATTTTAGGATTTTTTGTTTTAAATTTTGTTGGAAAATTGGTATACTTATATATTTTTAGCGTTAGATCACAAATATATGGTCACTTGAGTTATGGTCTAAAATTTAGACATTTGCAGCAAAAAAATTTTTTTTTAAATCCAAAAAGGCTCAGAGCCGATGAAATATTAGCCTGTTCTCTTTTTTAAACTTATCTTTATAAAGTAATGCTTACTTCTTCTATCATCTATCATCTGCATTAATAAAATTGAAGGCTATATCTGTTTTTTTTTTTTTTTTTTATTTGTTTTTTCAGCGTTATATCTGGTTTCCACACGTTTCAGACGATTATAAGACAATATTCGCAAAAAGATCGGAATAAAATTATGAAAAAGTTTTGATGATTGACAATTTCTAAGTGAAGGCATATTATTAAAATTCAAATTCACGTACGCCTTTTGTTCAAGATATCAACTTTTTAAATTATAATAAAAGTAAATTTGTAAAAGGTATCGGGAAGTGATTTTTCAATTCACATGTTTAAAGAGATTGTGAATCCTTTCACTTCAAATCTAGATTCTTTTCAAAAGCATCATCGAAGACATTCGAAAGTGAATTAAAACAATATATTATTAACTTTATTAGATCTCATTTATTTATAAATGAAAGTAAACAATAATACAATTAAAACCAGGACAGCATATTAATTAATTTACTTTAACACCCAATTAAATTTTAATTAATAAATAAATAATTTTATATTACGAATAGCTCATTTTGTTCTATATTTCTTTGTCAGTATTTTAAATTATACAAAGGTTATACAAATTGCTATAGTTATAGATAGGGTGACCAGATTTCAGTGAAGGGAAACCGGGACACAGGGGAAAAAAGGAAGGTCCTAACCTCCCAGATCCAAGTGAAGAGCAAAAAAAAAAAACAAGGTCCTCACCTTCCAAATCCAAGTGAAGAGCAAAAAAAGGTCCTCACCTCCCAAATCCAAGTGAAAAGCAAAAAAAGGTCCTCACCTCCCAGATCCAAGTAAATAGCAAAAATAAAAAGGTCTTCACCTCCCAGATCCAAGTGGAGAGCAAAAAAAAAGGTCCTCACCTCTCAGATTGACTAGTTGTAATATTTCTTTTCTTATAAATGCAGAATTTTGTAAAAACCGGGACAATCAACCGTCCCGAAAACATTTTTCGGGACACCGGGACAATTGACGAAAATATAGATAAGTTATAGAAGAAAATAAGAAAGACGCCACGTCACTCATGGTGATACCAACGTATAAGATCAAAATATCAAGTAGCAAATTTCACGGGTTCGAATCCTCCACCTAGGGATGTTCCGATACTACTGATACGATACCAGTATCGATATTTTTCATTCGATATCGCGATTTTAGTATCGATACTAATCTTCCGATACTTTACTATCAGTACATTTGACCCTGTATCGTATCGAATCGCTTTTTTTTGTATTTATACACACATACATATGCGATTAATTTTTTTAATAAGAAACACTTCTAAAAATTGTAATCTGCTGAAAACTAGAAGCTCTAGTAGCACTTTTGAGTCACCATACTGATATTACACAAAACTGAACATGAACTATCACTGTATTTGAAAAATCCAGTTTCCCCTCTAAAATCCAATCCGCTACTGGTTTGGGACGATATGAAGACAGTCTTCCCTAATTTATATAAAACTACTCAGAAATTCTTGTCTGTAGTAGCGACGTCAGTTCCTTCAGAGCGCTTATTTTCGAAAGCAGGAGTCACTGTATGCAGAGACAGAAATAGGCTTCTGGGCAAAAGGCTTACTAAATTGCTTTTTCTCGGTGCTTGCAATGAAGAAGAGTGGAGTGTTTAATTATATTTTAAACAATCATTCAGATCTATAGGCGCCATTGTCTTACCATTTTCTACAATACCAACCTGACATACAATTTTAAAGGTGCAAATTACTGAATGATCAAGGCGGTGTTGAGCATTAGAGGCTTAAATATAAAATAAATTTGTAATACATAACGTTATTTGATATAAAGTAATTTTTAATCCCGGTATTTAAACCATAAACAACTATCCCAGTAACCCAATCTCTTTACTACTAAACCAACAAGAAACTCGTGAATGTGTCTCATGATGTAATTCGATGTAAAACAATGTAAACAACATTTTTTTTCTGTTATTAGTCTCGGAGAGTTAAATACATTTAAGAAGCTTAAGAAATACTCATTCATCTTACCTATTTTTGAACAGTAATTTTTTATGTTGTTTATATCTGTCTTTATAAAAACAGAGTTGTATTAGGTTTCTATTTTTTTAAGTCTCTTAAGCTAAGAATAGAAATGGAGTCACCCACTTTCCCATGCGTTACTTGCAGATGCAGTTATTTTCTCTTCATTATGATTCGGTTTTGAAAAAAACGTAACTACAGTCGATATCGTTAATAACGACATCTGACATAACGACATATCGGTTTTTGCGACGAAATTTCAAAGTCCTGACCAAAAACATTACTTTTTATACGTAAGACTTATCGCTTATAACAACATCGGATATTACGACGAAATTAATATAACGACGAAATATGGTTTAAAATTTGGGTAAAATTATCTTTAATAACGACGGATCACCACTGCCTAACGCGAAAACCCCGGGGATGTACCGAATTGTCTAGGGGAATTACCGAGTTATGAAAAGGCAAGGCGAAACGTGACAAATAAACATATTCATTCAGTGGTTAAGTACGAAACATTAAGGGGGGTGGGGTAGAGTCTGATAACCACATTTTAAGCATATTTTTGTGAATTTTTTTGAAATCTATGGTTAAATTTATTCATTTTAAAATTTAGTACATATATAAAGTATGTTTTAAAAAAGATACAAAAAAAAATTGAAGGCAAAATATGGCGAAATGAGCCAGCTGTGGCAAATCTTCTCAGACTCTGGGAAAAAAATAGATTTTGCGGTGACCAGCATAACTCGTCACTGGATCATCTGAAATCAAAAATCCAAAAAGGTTTTGTTAGTTTATGAGTTTGCCGAGGTAATGACGTTATGCCAACGTAATGTCATTGAATGTAAAGTCAAACTATTTATTGTCAAAATATTTAATGTCAAAATAATCAGTGTCAAAATTTCATCTCACTTTAGCTCTACAAATTTACGTATAGCTCTATCCCTCTTGCACCGTGTTACTATCTTCATAAGAAATACCAATACAAAAACAAAAAATTATGTTGCTAATAAACTATTAGAAGGATTTTATAACTTGGAAATCACCAATAAATTTATTAGCTTCATAAATATATTATGTGTCTAATAACTATTAGGGAGTTTATTAGGAACTGGAACTCTCGGCCCTCAGGGTTTCAGAAATAACTTCAAATGTTATTTATGAATTAACCAAAACATCTTTTGCTGCTTTAAATTTTGCAAACAAGAAATACCTATTGATAAAAGGAGACCTTAACCTGAACTTTAAAAGTAATTAAATTACTTACTTAATTACTTAATCACTTACTAAATTCCTGCAAAATCCTGAATATGTGAAAATTCACACTTTTTTGTAACAGTGTATCATATTCTAAAACTAACAATGATGTTTATTTTCTTCTAATATATGGGGTGTTCAGAAAGGTTTCAGTAATAATTCAAGGGCTATATAGGGGAGTTATTCTTGTCTGCCATATGACTCATATAAGTCTAAATTGTAGTCGATATCCTATTTCAAGAAAAATAAGAATGTTTGTTCAGCTATAGTTTCTTTAGAAAAACTTCCTGCATGAAAACTATTTCATCGAAAGAATCAATCATTTTTCATTCTCAAACTTCAAGAAAACATTTTAAGTAATTTATAATTTCATTTTACTAAGGCTTGGTATTTCCAACTTGTAGTTAAATATAAGAGTTACTAACTTTTTGGTTGGATCTGATCCATTATAGGCGCTATTAGCCATAGATGCTGTTCTCTCTTCTAATCTCTCCCCATCTCTCTGTATTTCTCTCACTTTTTCCTTGTATGACTGTCTGTGATGAGGTGGATGTCTAAAATAATTCAGCACATAACCACATCCTATCGTCCTGATAACTGGACACATGTGACAGGACAAATGTTCGGCAGACAGTCAGACATTACCAGATACAATATTGTGTCACATGTCTACAACACGTGTTTGATATATTAGCATTAATGTCTTACCCCTTCACCAATAACACGCTCTATGATTAATTACACACATAATCGGGTCTATTCTGTATCTTGCGTGATTAAAAAGATTTGGTTAAAAATGATGGTTAAAAAGTAACTAGGCGTTAAAATTTTAACCTTGTTTCTTATTCTGTATCTCAGGTTATAACCCAAGCGTTAAGTAAACAATTAATTTATAAGGTTTCCCTCTGGTTTCGTATACATGACAGATAGAATGAATATATAATTCCAACTGGTTATTAAATTTACGCTCAAAAAATTAAATGCAACATTTGCCAAAATATAACTAGAATTTTGACAAAATAATTTAAACAAAATAAAAATGGAAAAAAAAACAAAAAATAAAATTGGTTCCTCTGCCCGGGAGCGAACCTAATTTGCTGCGTGGCAAGCGAGCAAGCTAACCATTAGATCAGGATACGCCTTCTAGTATAGTGTGTTTCATATCAATAACTTTTGTACATCGTCAACCAAATAAAACAAAAAATGCGTTATTTTCCGAAAACATAATCTAATCAAAAATTCCTGTTGTACTACTCCGGTTCACACCAATGTACATTACTTAGAATTTTTCAGATTTTTAGTTTAAACCATCTAGGCTACAGGGTGTGGGACAAAATTTTTTTTGCACAATTTTGACAAAAATCACATCAAAATAATTTATTTTGCAAAAATAAAATTTTGATCGTTAATCCACGTACTAAGGTCTTTTATTTGATACCATAAGCATGCCAAATTTCAACTCTCTAGGTTTAGCCATTTAGCTACAATTTTTACCGAACAGACAAACAAACAGACATACAGACAGAGAGACAGACAAATAGACAGACAGACAGACAGACAGAGAGACAGACAGACAGACGAAAAAATGACGGTATAAGGGTTTTTTGGTCATACCTACAAAACCCTAAAAAGAGTCCAAAAATTATAAACTATATTAACAGACAAAATACAATTGTTTATACATAAAATAATAATTTTTAATAAAAAAAAGCACAAAATAAATTGTCTTGGATGTACACACTACATAAGAATCATATAGAAAACACGTAATGTTTTGACCAAGAACAAAATAACGCCCAATGACACAGAAAAGTAACATACAACACGAGATAAGGTCATTCTATGTTGATTCTCTCTGTTATCTCTATGGCCTGTCCACTAGTTCCTTTCGTCATCCAAGGCAACCAACTCCCAAATAAAGTATCTACCTACCAATATATAAAAATAATTTTTAAATAACATAAACTCCTTTCTACAAAATTGTTGTGTCCTTATATCCTACACATATTGCATATTAATTGCAAATTTGCAGATAGAAAGTCCAATATCTTTATCAGAAGTGCAAAATGTCTATAATAATATAGTATCATAACTAGCCGGATGTCATACCATTGGAGGTTATTAAATTATCAATAATTTTGCGGACATTGTCATATTTTATCAATAATTAGAATAAATAGAGTTTACGTCAAATTGACGTCACTGACAGGCTTTTATTGTAGCGTCTGTTCATATTGATTATTAATATAGTGTTTGTAAAGTACGTAGAAATTTTTATTTTTAAAATTTTTAAATTAAACAGGAAAATTATTAAGTGTAAACAAACATGTGTAATATATGTAAATAAATATATTAACTAATAAATTTTACACAAATATAGTGTATATTTTATATACCGGATAATAGCAAGGAGAGGATGATTGTATTTAATTTTGGTTAAACATTATTCAACTTAAAACCTAAGGGCTGCTTTCTGAAAGCTTAGTTAACTATAATAAACTAACCAAATGCTCAGAGAATGGTTGCTATTTTAACCGAGTTTAATCAGATGGTTAAACTCGGCTAAGCTCTCAGAAACCGGACCTTAATTAGTTTAACATTAGTATATATTAATACATTTATAATACATACGGACATTAATATATTTATTTTTTCAATACGTATTTCGGCTGTTATGCCATTCTCAAGAATTTACAAAATAACCAGTTATTTTGTAAACTGTGAACATAGAATACAACTCCTTGACCTAGGAAAACTATCGAGAGTTTAAAAAATTGATGTGAAGTGTGAATTTTCACACATTTCAGGGTTTTGCAGGTATTTAATAACTGAATGATGATTATTTGGGATGCCAAAACAAATTTTATGTCAAAATATTTTTTTATGAATTTTAATTCAAATGCCCAATACCAGTATTTAAGTTTCTAAATATGTGCAGTATTTTTTTTACATAGCAAGGTTCATTAAGATTTTGAAAATTGCGCCTATGGCTTCTATTGGTTGCTTAAATCATTAGCCCCACCCTCTGATTTCGTATACATCAAACAGAATTAAATTATAATTTCAACACTTCCCACTGGTTATTAAATTTACGCTTTTAAAAATTAAATGCAACATTTTACCAAAATATAACTAGAATTTTGACAAATTAATTTAAACAAAAGAAAACTGCAAAAAAAAACAAAAAAAGTAAAATTGACAGGATTCGAACTCTAGTTTGCAAGTTACCTATTTACAAATTAGAAAACCAATGACTAAACGCACATAGCTATGAGTGCTGACGTATCAACTTGGTTACATAGCGAATTAAATATTTAACATATTTTGGTTAAAAACACAAAAAATGCATTATTTTCCGAAAACATAATCTGATCAAAAATTCCTGTTGTACTATTCCGGTTCACACCAATATACATTAGTTAGAATTTTTTCAGATTTTTAGTTTAAACCATCTGGGCTACAGGGTGTGGGACAAACATTTTTTTGTACAATTTTGACAAAAATCGTGTCAAAATAATTTATTTTGCAAAAATAATTTTTTTCTATGTGCGGGTCAAAAAGTTGTACAAGCATGCCAAATTTCAACTCTCTAGGTTTAGCCGTTTGGCTACAATTTTTACCGAACAGACAGACATACAGACAGACAGACAGACAGACAGACAGACAGACAGACAGACAGACAGACAGACAGACAGACAGACAGACAGACAGACAGACGACAAAATGACGGTATAAGGGTTTTTTGGTCATACCTACAAAACCCTAAAAACATATAGCGAGAAAAATATGAACAAATATGTATTCCACGAAAAAATGAATATATGTATAGATTTTTTAATTTCGGTGGATTATCAAATAAAACCTCTTAAAACGTGAATAAAACAAAAGAATAAAATTTAATCTAATTTATTATGGGTTTTCCTCAAAAATGATTCAAAAACTTTTGTCCTCCACCCGAGGGGTTTATCTACATATCTGAAAATATCTAAATATCTGAATATCTCAATATTGTACATTGATAAGAACCGGAATAATACAACAGGAATTTTTGATTAGATTAATTTTTTCGAAAACTAATGAATTTTCTGTATCGTTGATTTTTTTTTTTTTAATTTATTATGTTGTACCAAACAGAGCTGTAGTAACGGCCTGGCATCGGGGCAAGTGCCAGGGGCGCGTGGCGTAAAGAGGGGCGCCATAGAGCTGAGGATTTTTTTTTCGCCAACCTAAATTTTGATATACATTTTTTTTTTCGTAGCTGTGATATTTTTATTTGTTTTCTTGGATTTTTCTCTTAACGTTTTTAGATTCTTCCGACCTTAGTAAAGATTTATATTTTTTTATTTGTTTTTCGAGATCATTCGTTTGTTAGCATTATCATATGTAAAGCGTAAAATAACCATCAAAAGTTACTCAAACCTAAGTACAACGACGTACAATAGGGCGCCATTCGATATATTCTTTGGGTTATTACCTGTGTATCTATTATTTTGTATTAACTTCTCATCGTCTATGTGTCAACTGCGCCTCTAAGCCAGTGCCGCAACAAGGGTGGTACGACAGGTGCCGCCGCACCAGGCGCCGGATTCATAGGGGCGCCGAATGGCCAATTTTTTTTTTATTATTATCTTTTATATTAATAAACTATAATCAACACAAATTTGATTTCATAATCGAAAGTTTAAAATGGCAGGCAAGATCATTAATTGATGACTGATTATGTAATATATTTCTTTAGCCCTTTTGTGTTTCATTTTAGGTGTTTTTCATTGTGTGTTTTATTGACCTAGAGTTTATATTTTGTCCCCTTTTATATTAGTTGATTATCATGATTTTTGAGTTTATTAAAAGATTTGTAACATAATTTGATATTAATATAATCGTTAATATTGCAATTTAAGCCAAACCAAAAAAAAAGGTTAAAACTAAACTAAAAAATAATACCAACGAATGTTTTTTTAAATTTTTTTTTTATACATTTATTGTTAAAAAAATGACTTTATAATATATATTGTTGTATGTTCCTTTACTGGTAATAAGATAGTTCCTTTATTAGGAGTAAGTGTTCCTTTTCTGGCGATTTTGTGATTTTTATGAATAAAGTTATGTTTTTTATTTTTCTAAGTTATTCTTTTATTTTCACTTGCATCAAAATAAAACAATAAGATTTTAAGGATTCTCTATAAAATATGGCAAGTAAATATCTTAAATAACATTTTGGTGAAGAAAACAACGTAAGTAAATGTTTTAAACGTTCCCTTACTGATGCAATCACCCTACCATAAAATTTTAAAAATTGCGTATGTAATTAGTGAGGATGGGGGGGGGGGCGCCAAATAATTTTACGCACCAGGCGTCAATTTATGTTGTTGCGGCACTGCTCTAAGCACGTGTGTTTGTTATTGTCTGGCCTGTATACTAGACTAGGTGAATATAACATAGTTGCAACAAAAATATATGTCTCGATTTCACCATAACATTCCTTTTGGCAAAATAACATACGTCTGGCGCTCCAAAGGTGCAATTGCTTTAGTTTTTGTCTCGTCTCAAGCATTTTTTACTGGGAAAAACAGTAGTTAATTTTATTTATTGTACAGCATACTAGCATACTGTGTGAGTACTGTAAATTACTGCATTAATAAAAACAAAAATTTAAATTCGAAAAAAATCTTAGCAAATATGCCACCAGAAAAACCGTCCGGTTCACAATTAAAAAAGTAAGAGAAAACCAGATTGAAAATATAAAGAAAAATGTAACTCCAATTGATAAGTTTGTAAGAAAATCATACAGATCCATCTCATTCAACAGAATTAAATCTGCCTTCTACAAGTAGTCATGTTTCATGTGAAATTGAAACGGAAGAGATAAGTATAATGGTTGGTTTATATACGGAACAAGAATAAGGAATAGGAAATAAGAATAGTACACAAGATGTTAAAACATGGCTGCGCCGTATATCGGTTTATGTAGGAATGAAATTTAACTTAAACGTAAGAAAAGTTGGTAACATTTAACATTTTATTCTTATTCCAAGAATAAGACACGATAAGCCTGCGCACAATGGTCAAAATGTCGGCCGTAATAAAATTTGTCCAACAGATGTTTTCCTGCTGTGATCAGAAGGTTGGAAACAACAATATAATGTGTGAAACACAAGCAAATAAATTTACAAAATCTTCTAAATCCATATTACTGAAAACGATTTTTTTTTAAAGGTTATATTAAACACAACAACCTGTCAAACGACAACCGTTAAACACAGGCCAACGCAAGTACGCAGGCGTAGCGACGAAATGTTATGTCCGATATAAACGGTTTCATATTTTTTATTCTTGTGTACTATTCTTATTTCCCATTCCATATTCTTGTTCCGTATATAAACAAACCATAACTAAAACTCAAAGCCAGATAATAATAATAACTTTATTTGATTCTAAGAAAAGTTTTATTACAAGAACCTTAAATTATTTAGAAATGACTTAAAATTAACCTAACTATTAAGATTAAGATAAGCGAGATGCAAGTTGATGATGATAATTGATAATTATATGGTAGGGTGACCATTCGTCCCGCATTTTAACATTTTGTCCCGCATTAAGATGCGTCCCGCAAAAGTCCCGCATTTTGGATTTGGGAGGTGAGGACCTTTTTTTTGCTCTTCACTTGGATTTAGGAGGTGACGACCTTTTTTTGCTCTTCACTTGGATTTTGGGAGATGAGGACCTTTTTTTTTGCTCTTCACTTGGATTTGGGAGATGAGGACCTTTTTTTTGCTCCGTCCCGCATTGCCTTCTTAAGAAAATGGTCACCCTATTATATGGTGGATATTAAATTAGAAAATATTAATAGTTCTAAAATAATTGATTTTAATGATCCCATAACAAGGCACATAACCAATAGTAACATACAATTATTTGTTCAACATGGACCCAAGTTGGGCGATAATACAAGTGTTTTCAAGTTATCCTGACAGAGAAAATCGGCATTTTCATAAAAAATGATTTATAAAAACCATATCAGACGGCAAGAGAAGAACCCCCTCTGGGAACACCTACAAAACCTTGAAAAGTGTGAAAATTCACATTTCACTTCAATTTGTTTAGAATTTTCTAACATTTGTGATTTTTATTATGCCTACACAGAGATTTGAACCTGGAACCTATGTGACGATATACTTTGTTCGAAATGCAGAAATAGTAATAAAATCACGTGAAATATTGAAGTCAATACCCTATTGGCTGTCGCATGAAGTTAACGCCAACGAACGACGAGAGATCGACGAAATTATCACGTGAACAGTGCGTGATTACTATCTCTTCATGCAGGATGAAGATTAATAAAGAGATAGCATTTGTGATTATTATTAATTCTACACAGAGATTCGAACATGGATTCTATAAGACGAACGTATGCTACTGTCCCACTACTCCAGTTGATAAAAATAGATTTACTGTCTTATAAATTTAATGATAATTCCATCCATCCTTTTACAGAGAAATATACACCTGTTTGCTTAATTTTAATCCGCCCTTAAACCGGATATACGCGTCGGCGACTCCCTTAAATACTGACTTTAATGCAGGATCACACGATTAAGAATACAATGGAAAGGAAGTCGCACTGATATTTAAAAAAAGTTGAAAAAAAGGCCCTTATCTCTTAGTCAGTCACTGGAACAAGATAATACCCATGTTAGCTCGAGAATTGGTCATGGGTCATTTAACGGGGTACACTTCGCTAGTGTACATTTCTCTTTACCCTGTATTTCTGTTGTTTCTTAGCTTGACAAAGAAATAAACACGTCAAAAATTACGAACTATTTTTCGTACGACCACAACTAAACTAGGTAATTTTAAAACAGTTTTGATAGTGGGCAGTAATTTTTTTTCTTCTTAATACTGTTTAACAATAGCATTTTAATTAACAATCATTTAATGGGGGCTATATTTTGCGAGAATGAAGTTGACCACCCGAGCTGTAGGCGTGAGTTGTAATCATCCGAGTGAAATATAAGCATTATAAGCAAGTCAAATATAATATTTTATCTACAACTACAGTAATACCCCGCCACTCGACGTTAATTCGTTCTGAAAAAGCGTCGAGTAGCGATTACGTCGAGTGGCGAGTCGAATTTCTCCATAAGAAATAAAGGGAATCATATGTACATATACATATAAGGAAATACATATATGTATATGTTTTCCTTTTACCTATGCTTGCATTTTTATCCTTTGGACCCATAATTATAAATATAAATCACTTATTTTAGCAAAAAACAAAAAGTTCATAGTTGCACTAAATCTGAGTTGTCGTTAAGATATCTAGCCGAGAACTGCTGGCCATGCGTTCATTTTGCTTTGTTTACCAAAATATGTATCACGTGATCGGTACTCGATCACGCGTCGGATAGCGATCCTTCCGTCGACTCTCACTCTCGACATTTACGTCGAGTGGCGAAAACGTCGAGCTAAGAGGCAGTCGAGTAACGGGGTATTACTGTATATAGTTTCATGATTAAACAACCAGTGGCGAAGAGAGACTTCCGCTAGACCTGCCCTCCAATAAAAGAAATAATAATAATAAAAAAAAAATTAAATTAGAAAAAAGATTTAAGTAAATTTTCAAAAATAAATCAAATTATGTTTTATACAAATTTTTGTTCAGGGCTTGGTTTACTACTTATACAGAAGGAAAAGAGTTGATTGAAGATGATTCACGCAGCGGAAGGCCTTCTCCTTCAAGAACCGATGAAAATGTAGACAGAATCCGGGATCTTGTGCGTTCAGATCGTCGGTTGACAGTCGAATGATCGGGGAAGAGTTGAATTTGACTCACACTACCCTTCATCAGATTATGACCAATGAATTGGAAATGAGAAAAATCCTTGTCACACAGCAATTTCAATAAACGAGTTTTTGGCCAGTAAAAACATTTCTGTGGCTCCTCAGCATCCTTATTCGCCTGACTTGAGTCCTTGTGACTTTTTCCTCTTCCCAAGATTGAAAAATCACCTGAAGGAACGTCATTTTGGAAAACTCGAAAACATTCAAAAGTCCATAACCGACCAGCTGAAAACTACTCCAGTATCCTAGTTCCAGCACTGCTATGAGGATTGGAAGAACCGTATCCAGCGCTGTGTGGCTTCCCATAAAAGTTATTTTGAGGGGGACAATATTGAATTGTAATTCTATTCGAATAAAAAAATAAATAAATAAAAAATCAGTCGGGTTACTTAATTTACACACATCGCATATGCTAAAAAAAAATTTTCCTGTACTCTATAACCCAGGGGGGAAAACTAAAAATCTGAGTAATGCACATTAATGTGATTACAATATTTATCGGACTGACTGGGTAGCTATTGCAGGGTCTTTGATGCGAGCACATCTCAAGTACGCTTGTAACCTCTAGATAAAATTACAGAAATTGATTATATGTTTTTATTCTCCATCCAGAGATTTCTCACAGTAGTTTTTAATGTTATTTTTACATTTTCATAATCATATAGTATGTAGAATTATAAAGAATTAATTATAAATTACAAGTAATATTAATTACAATAAATTGTTTCTAAGAAATCAGATACATCCTTTCACTTATATTGCATTTAATTTATAACAGAGCACTTTATAAACTTTCGTCATCTCGGTCAATTGGGGCTAATTCACCGAGTCTCCTAACACTCTGCATTTCCGACAACATTCAATCTGCGGCCATCAAACTGTGACTGCTGTATCACCTTCTTTTGTTACAAAATTAGGGTGCAAATGAGTAACAACAAAAACTAATTTCATGTCAGTGGCGGTTCTTGCTGGAGAAATGAGGGTTTCAACTTTTACAGATACAAGTTATCATATGTTATACTTCCTCCATCCGAAAATATGGTATAGACCAGGGGTTCTTAAACTTATTGCGGACCCCATCCCAACCCTAGGCATTTTACGTCGTTATTGAGACTTAATTTCTGGCTCAGTAATCTCATAGGCACTACGTTATAATAAATATTGGTGAAAATGTATCGCTGGATATTTTAATAAATGGTCTTGTGCATTTATAGAGAAGAACATTTTTATTAGCATTTCTTCAAAAATAGTAGTAAAAAGAATTAGAAAAGTTACAAATTATAATACGTTAAGCTCATACAAACATTTCTTGGTCAAATATTGGTCAAAATAGATATTATTATAATATGTTTTCTGTAAATAATTTGCAGTTGAACAAAAATAGTTAAATTTTTCCTAATTATTGTTTAGCTATGTCAATAAATTAGGGTGACCATTTTCTTAAGAAGGCAATGCGGGACGGAGCAAAAAAAGGTCATCACTTCCCAAATATAAGTGAAAAGCAAAAAAAAGGTCCTCACCTCCCATATCCAAGTGAAGAGCAAAAAAATTGATGTGAAGTGTGAATTTTCACACATTTCTGGGTTTTGCAGGTATTTAGTAACTGGACGATGATTATTTGGGATGCCAAAACAAATTTTATGTCAAAATATTTTTTTATAAATTTTAATTCGAATGCCTAATACCATTATTTGAGTTTCTAAATATATGCAGTATTTTTTTTATATAGCAAAGTTCATTAAGATTTTGAAAATTGCACCTATGGCTTCCATTGGTTGCTTACATCATAAGTCCCGCCCTTTGATTTCGTCAAACATAGAATTAAATTATAATTTCAACACTTTCCACTGGTTATTAAATTTACGCTTTTAAAAATTAAATGCAACATTTACCAAATATAACTAGAATTTTAACAAAATAATTTAAACAAAATAAAAATGCAAAAAAAAAAAAACAAAAAATAAAATCAACAGGATTCGAACCCTAGTTTGCAAGTTAACTTATATTATTAAGCGCACGACGAATCCAACCACGCCACGAGAGTTACTGATGTGGTATGTTACACAACGTATTAAATAGTTAACATATTTTAGTTAAAAACACAAAAAATGCGTTACTTTCCGAAAACATAATCTGATCAAAAATTCCTGTTGTACTATTCCGGTTCACACCAATGTACATTACTTAGAATTTTTCAGATTTTTAGTTTAAACCATCTGGGCTACAGGGTGTGGGACAAAAATTTTTTTGCACAATTTTGGCAAAAATCGCATCAAAATAATTTATTTTGCAAAAATAAAATTTTGATCGTTAATCCACGTACTAAGGGCTTTCATTTGACACCCTACTCAGAATTTAAAAAAAATATTTTTTTTTCGATGAACACATATTTGTGTATATTTTTAGAGGGATATGTTTTTTAGATGTTTTAATATTTTTCCTATGTACGGGTCAACGAGTTGTATAAGCATGCCAAATTTCAGCTCTCTAGGTTTAGCCGTTTGGCTACAATTATTACCGAACAGACAGACAGACGACAAAATGACGGTATAAGGGTTTTTTGGTCATACCTACAAAACCCTAAAAAAGGTCCTTATCACCCAAATCCAAGTGTAGAGCAAAAAAAAAGGTCCTCATTTCCTCAAATACAAGTTACAATGCGGGACAAAATGTTAAAATGCGGGACTTTTGCGGGACGCATCTTAATGCGGGACAAAATGTTAGAATGCGGGACAGTCCCGCAAAAAGCACCAGATACATAAGTAACAACAAATACAAAAAGTCCTGACTATGTAGGATTTTTATTAAATGAGTTTTTTGAATGAAAGCGAAAAATTGGGGGATGTAAAGATAATGTCAAAATTGTTTCGCGGACCCCCGGTAATGGCTACGCGGACCCCCAGGGGTCCGCAGACTACAGTTTAAGAACCGCTGGTATAGGCTATTCCAAACGTTTAGGCGGAACTAGATTTTGATATCTAGTAATTTTTATTTATTAATTCGGACTTTTGGTTATTTTCTTTAAGCTTTGTAAATCATACTCACAAATTCTAGATTAAATTTATTGTTATTATAAAATGTCCTTTTAATTGCGTTTTAATTTTTTGTCGTTCTTAATAAAAATTTCCCATTTATTTATTTTTCTGTTTTCAAAATATGGAAAAATGTATTAAAATTATTGACATATGTCATTCTTTTTCATGGTTTCACAGTTGGGATTTTAAATTTTCACATACCAAACCTGAAACATGAAATAACCCAAGCAAGGTCTCTTTTCGGGACAACCTAAAAGAACGAAATTTCCATTTAGTTTCGCCTAATCGTTTGGAATAGCCTGTATATATTACTTTAAAAAAATATGGGATTATTGAAAGTAATATTATTTTAATATTTTTTTTTGTTTTCTCTAAATAAGTGGACACATCTTTCATGTAGGAATTTCTTTCATAATTTTGGATCAGCCTATTTTAGGACTATTTAGCCTATTAGAATAGTTTATTTGATTCTATTCTGTTCTTATTCTTATATTTTCATTTCATTACGATACAAGTGACAGCGTACGAATATTACATTCGTTAAATGGATGCTATGTAGACGTACTAAATATGACGTTACAAAAACATGTGACGTTTCCATTGACGCAACTGCACTGATTCACCGACTGCTCTATACCAGCGTTTCTCAACCGAGGGGCCGTGAAGGCTTCGACAGGGGGCCGCGAAGTCAGACAAGATCCAAACAAGAAAATATAATAGAAATGTACTTATTTTGACCTAATATACGCCTAATATACTTATTTTGACAACTAATTTAAACTGCAGGCTATTTCAAACGTTTAAGCGGAACTATATGGAATTTAAATTTTCTAAAGTTGACACTAGCTAACTTTATAATGAGTAAAATGGGCTTTTGCTAAGCAAAATGATCAAAAGCTTCATTCAATCGATAAAAAATACTAGATTTGAAATGACAATGGTTCGTGTTGGAGGTACTTCAAGTACTTTCAAATTGTACTTTGAAGTAGGTACAACTTGGAAGTGCAATATTTTTTATTATATATTTTTTTTATTACTCTCCTACAGTTAACTCAAGAGTAGGGATACGAATGTGTTTAAATCAAAATGGGAAGCACTTTAAACACCTGTAAATAAAAATTACTTTCAAATCGTTATAGGAAATATAATCTTCATATAAAATTATCAAAGTTTTTTTTCAACCGTAAAAAATGTTAAAAAAATGTTGTTTCTTTTGAAAAGCTCTATCCGAAGATACCCAATATGACATATGTTCGCATTAAAAAATTCGATATTGTCCTTGATATCCTGTATTTCCGGTTTATTCCGGAAAATTTACTGCCACTAAATTTTTTGGATAAATTTTAGTTCAAAATTTCCCCAACTTGCTTAGACATCGTCCTTTCGAGAAAAATCGTGTTTTCTCTATCTTGATATAGGAGGGGGGGTTATATAGGGGGCCGCAGATAATATTTACATAATTTCGGGGGGTCCTATACCAGAAAAGATTGAGAAACACTGCCCTATACAAACAACATTATCATATTCCATACAAGCTGTGGAGACAACCACGTCCTTGTTAAGTTAAAACTTTTAGTATTATTCTTTGTTTTACTAGGTATTTGTAACTATTTCATAAATGAAATTATTCTAATTAATTAAAATTGTAAATGTATATCATATTATCGGAAAAGAAAAATCAAAATGTATACCATATTTTCGGACGGAGGGAGTACAAGTTAATGTTACTAACTATACAGTTTTCCAAAATAAACATTTATTTTTGTACAAGAATACTTATAATAAAATGAAAATGAACTAATTTTTGATTTTGCTGCACACTAGGAGGTCACCCTTTTCCGATTAATAGTTTTAGGGCGAAATATTGTACTGTCACCGAAAATACACATATACATATGTAGAAATTCAAGAAAATTGGTAGAAGAAATGTAAGAAACAGTAGAAGAGTTTCGAAAATTTATTACAAAATTTGATCCAGACAAACAAACTTTAAACCAACCTAAATAAAATATTAATATTCAACAGGATAATTAACATTCTAAAAGGATAGAAGAAGAAGAATATTCAATCCTATTATTCGACTCTTTCCAGCTCCTTTCATCATTCGTCTCTATTCTGGGCCTGTATCCTGTGTTCTTCATTTGGATACACCAACTCATTCACGTTTCTTGGAATCGTTTGCCACGTAATGATATTTCAAACCTGTGTAACTAGATTTTACCCAGTTACTTTTATTTATAAACTGCATATAAATTGCTGATGGGCGGAAATGATGCATTGCAAATATAGCAACAGGATATATCCAGCAGAGATATGCACTTGTCAGTCACATTAAGATAAAATATCAGAAAAAATGTAGGAAATACCATTTAAAATTTTATTTTTTTTTAGTTATTTTTACACCAAACTCAGAGGGTGGTAGGAAATTTTTATAAAATGCATTCCCTTCTAAATATTGCTAAAAATCTATTGTAAAATGCTATTTTATTTTGGAAATAATCTCAAGATATTTTATCTAATTATCAGATTTCAGGTTTGTCAGTTTGAGTGGTAAACTTCTCTTATTGATTTCTCATAATAGATAGAACTATGTTTATCCCTTATAACCATCAATTATCTAATTAAAGCGTCTGACAATAACTAAAGATACCCTTCGATAATGTCACCCCAAAAGGTTAACTTTCGGAATAGCGTAGTAACAGAAACGTTGCAAATTTATCAAGACAAATCAAATGTTATAATCCAGATAAACACGATTTTAATAAACCTCGAGGGACCGTGACAATTTGACAATCATAAAGGTAGACAAACAGTTGTTTCTCAAAAATCAAGAACATTTAGAGCCGGAACATTGTCGCATCAAAAATTTGAAGAAGACATTACCAAATATGTTATTCCTCTAAGGTCGGTCGAGTGGAAAAATGCTTATTTTTGTTTGAAAAAAAAAATGTATTAATTGGTAGTAAGTCGTTATTTGTACCTAATTATGGTTTATGTACGATATACCAACGAAGAGATGACAGATATGGTTCTGATATACGGAGAGTGCCAAAGAAATGCGGTTAGGGCCCAGCGACTCTATCAGGAAAGGTATCCTGATAGAGCTCAGCCGAGAAGGCAGTATTTTGCCAAATTAGTGAACAAATTAAGCCAGCGAGGTTCTTTCGAAATTCAAAAACGACGTCCAGAAAGAGCAAACCATGTAGAAAATGACGAAGAAAGAATATTGGCTTACGTCCACTACGACTCGGAAGTGTCGGTGCGGGAGATTGCAAAAGAATGCGGTGTTTCACAATGGAAAGCCTGGAAGGTTTTAAAAAAGCATGGGTTTAAGCCTTATAAACCGCATGTAAGCCAATTTATCCACGCAAATGATCCCAGGGAATTAAGATCTTCCAGATTCCAACACAGGTTTGGTTTCAATGTTTGCCTGGGAATTCTAGGGACGAAAATTGTAGGCCCAATTATTTACCATGGCAGCCTTAGTGTTAACAGATATTTAATTTTTTTACAAAATGAAGTGGAGGATTTGTTGGATGATTTACCACTTGCTGATAGGATAGGAATGTGGTTCCAACAAGATGGAGCACCAGCTCATACGCTAGAAACGTGTGTGCCTATTTAAGTGCAATCCGGGATATCCAAGACTCTTATAAGGGCGATGGAAGAGTTTTTATTAAGAATGAGAAAATGTTTTTGGTGTCATTGTAAAGCTAATTTAATGTAATTTTAGGAAAAAAATATAAAATTATCGATTCCCTATGCTAGATCAAAAGTTGACATCATTTCCGGTGAAACCAGAAGTGCCTCAGAATTCTTATAGTAACCTTTAGATGGGCCTTTTTGTATAGTTTAACTTTTGTTCTGAAGATTTTTTGTATCTTTACAAATAAAGGAGATTTTCGGGGTGCCCCGTTTCAAACAAACACCCTGTATATGAAAACTAATGATTTGACACTAATGATTATCATTTACTTAAGGATTAATGATTACATCCATTATTGATTGAACTTTGTCAACAGAACTATTTCGAATGGCATCGAACAACGTATAGATTGCATTGGTGATAGCAACGTTTTGAACGGATAAAAACAGGAAAGTTACGGCACAATGATTTGTTAAAAATGTCTAAAACAGTAGTTTATAATAAAATATTCTTTTCACCCCATGAATCGACGATCAATCATTTATAAGTAGCAACAGATTGCTTCTCTTGTAAATGTATAAAATATTAAAATCAACGTATTGTTTAAAAATATCTTCTCCAAGTTGTCTTTGGACGTTGTCATGTGATGCATTTAGCTCCAGTGTCAGCGTTGAATAGTTTTTAATGATCATAATTGTAGATGTATACAATCTTAATGATGTTAGAGATGCTGAAGGTCAACAGATGACGTACAAGGGCATCGTGATCTCGCCTCTGTATCCAACATAATTCTGGAATGCATGTAAAAACCATAGACGTACTAATGACTCTACCTCCATGGGAATGCATAATAAATGCACGTAACCAATGGTGGGAGCGCTAATGAATCTTACGAAACTAAAAAGAAACAGAAAATTATTATTAAATAGGTTATTGACAATTTTATTTTAATACCAGCAGGACTTAAATCAGGGAATCATGGAGAAATGCTGCAAATCAGCCTATGGCAGTGATGGCGAACCTATGACACACGTGTCACGCGTGACACACCAAGACAATTTAGATGACACGCATCGTTTACGGACGGTCTTCGGCCAAGAACAATAAACGCATCTGGGCTCACATTGGTCGACTTGAGGTCCAAACTTGAGAATCTGGAGAGAAATAGCTTGGAGAATGAAAAAGAGTGCTACTACGAACAGGAAATTTGGAGTGCTTAAATCCGATTACCGGACACATTAGCACTGAAAAATCTAGCGATGGCTTTATTCACAATTTTTCGATCTACGTACTTTTGTGAGATCTTATTCTCGGCGTTAAATAACCAATAAAAGAAACCGACTGATAGATGAAGTTAGTAGCGCTTGCTTGGGCTTGAAGTGCACGAAATACGAACCTTCAATTTAAATTAGCAAATGCAAATCAGCAACAAAAAAGTCACTAATGTAAAGAATTATTTGTTTTTGTGTTTTTAACAAATAAATACATTAAAAATATAACTATTTTACTAGGGCTGCGCATATCACAAAATTATGGATATTTCTAGACGTGACACGGTACCCGAGTTAAGCTAGGTTTTTACCCAATTTTGACACACCGGGCTCAAAAGGTTCGTCATTACTGGCCTATGGGTTGGGAACTTAAGGAGAACCAGCAGTATGGAGTACAATAGGAAGAACTGCATCAACGACGTTAACAGTGACTTTAAAAAATTATACATAATTATTTGGAACCTAGAAAGGTCGTCCCAAACTCATTAAAATATATATCTATAATGAGAGACCATGAACCATTTGCTGAGGCCAATAAAGAACAAAATATCTGGATTTTTTTGAAAAAAATTTTTCTTACAACTTGCTGACGTATCTGTACTTAGTACAATTTTTGTTAAATACATTTTTTCAAGTGTATAGGTAATGCTCCTCATCGCCTCCCAAATATTATTTTTATTACATTGAACAGAATAGTATATTTTGTAACAAGGTTGGAATGAGAAAATTCGATGCGAGTGGAACATTCCGAGCGCGAGCTGCAGGTGAGCGTGACGAACCACGAACATCGAATTTTCTCTTCCAACCGAGTCACAGACCCTACTTTCTCCACGACAACCAGAAAGAAAAAAAAATAACAAATAATTATTTTAACAAACGTTTTATCTTAACAAATAATTTATATTACATAACAAATTAATTAAACTTATTTTTTTATTTATTATTTGTTTAATTTTAATTTAATTTGCCGCACATCGGCCTCTATTTTAGTACTTTTTAGGAAGTTATGTTGCATTTATTTAATGTAAACATTGCATATATTTTAATGTAACCCTACAAAAACAAATGACAACAAGCATAGAAATAAGTGCATAATGCAAAATGCGTAAGAAGATAAGTGCTTTAGAATAACATTCCAACTCTTATGTTAGAATATTAAGTAGTCAAAATTGGTTTTAGAATTGGTAAGTTCTATAGTGGTCGTAGAGAAAAGAATTTTCTTCATTGTACGTAGAGCTCCCCCCAATATTCATCTTAATGAACACAAAAGAAATGTTTCTTCGTTCTAAACCAATTTTCTCAGAGCTGCAGTAAGGGGGAGGGGGGGCGACGGCCCCTAGCGCACTAAGGAAAAGGGCTGATGGGCTTGCTAAGTGGCACCCCTTTGGAAGGAACATTGGTGAGGAATTTTTTTTTTTTTTTAAACTTTACTAAACTTTAATAAACAGTTTTTTGCCCGAAACACCCCCTAGAAATAAAATTTTGAGATACCATATAGCCTACGTTTGGAACCTGGTTCTACTCTATCATCGTACAAAATTTCGCTAAAATATATCCAGCAATTTTTGCGTAAATCTCGGACAAACAGACACACAAAAATGTTTTTTTTTCGGATATTATCTTAAAATCATTTTAAACGTGTAGAAACCAAATATGAGGCAAAAAACATGTAGCCACCAATTTTATTAATATAGATAATGTGAATTGCTAACTAATTTCAAGTGGAAAGGGATATATTACTATTTCAAATTTTCTGTTAATAGAATTGTAAAACTATAAGGTAAATACTGAGATGAATTGCAAACTGCAAACTGAGCAAACTGCAAACTGAGTCGTGGGTGCCTGAAAACATTTCTGAACACGAAACCTCAACCCGAGAATGCAGCTCTAACTGTATTACTAAATTACTACTCCCTGCAAAACGATTATCGCTGCAACTACACTTTTTATCAATTGATAAATGCAGACAGTTCTCCAAACAGTTATTCTGATTAGTTAATACATGGTATTTAAGTTTCAGGGGCGTAGTAAGGTGCAGGTTGGGGGCATTTCGTAGGTCATTGCTATGCAAACTAAAGTGGGTTTTACACGATTCAATTTATTGATCAATTAATTGAAAAAGTTGACATTCAATTAATTGATGTGTGTAAAGTGTAAAAATTTCGTCAATTAATTGATCAAAAACATATAATTTGTGTTTTGTTTTCAAATGTGACATAACCTCGAACGTTCTAATTTACCATCATTTAGGTTATTTCTTTTGTTTTTGTTCACAGCTCGTAACTTTGTGAAGATTTTTTCAATATTTTCATTTTGATAAATATGTAAACATATTTTACAGTTGGTACAGTCTGTTCCAAACGGTTAGGCGGAACTAAATGGGAATTTCGTTCTTTTAGGTTGTCACGAGAAGGGACCTTGCTTGGGATATTTCATTTTTAACGTTGGAATGTCAAAATTTAAAATTCCAACAATGAAACCATGGAAACGAATGACATATGTCAAAATTAAATTTATTTTTTTTCATAATTTAATGACAAAGAAATAAATAAATGGGAAATTTGTGTTAAGAATGACACAAAAAATCAAAATATAAAGAAAATGACATTTTAAAATGATATTAACCTTAACCAAAAAATTTTGATTGTAAGTATGGTTTACAAAGCTTAAACAAAACGGCCAAAAAGCACGATTTAAACGATGAAAGTAACTAGATTGCAAAATCTAGTTCCGCCTAACCGTTTGGAACAGACTTTAATGTAAAAGTTTTCAAAAAAATTGAAAAATAAATAGATGTGTGTAAAGTGAAGATTTTGTTTCCAATAAATTTTTCAATTAATTAAAAAACTTGATCAATTAATTGAACTGTGTAAAACCAACTTAAGATATATGGCATGCCAGTTCAACATTTATTGTTAAGATTTAAAAAGCTTATTGAATTAAAATTATGTTTTGTTCAAAAAACCATTTCTCTTGTGCTTGTTTAAAATCATACCATATTTTTTTCTTATTATAAACAATTTTCATTATATACGTTTTTGCGGTTAAGTCAATATTAAGAGACAGATTTCAATAGTTTTGTTGGAGACTAATTATATTCTTTGAATAGAATCATAGAATAAGTTTATATTTTGTATTGCCAGATGACAAATGACAGATGACAGTAGTAGTAGTAGTGTGCTATGTATAAAAATGTTGTTGTTCCTTATTTTTGTAAAATAGTTTTACCAAGTTTTTTGTGTAATTTTTCTAAATTGTGCATTAATTAATTATATAATTATTGTCTCAGTGAAAAGTGTGTTTATTTCTTTTACAACAGAGTTTCCCAAACTTTTTGAGCTGCGGAGCACTTTTCACGAGAAGAATTCGTCTCGGAGCACAGTTTGGGAAACTCTGTTTTACAATATATATTGAAACCTGCGCGTATGTGAAATATCGGTAGTGACATTTTAAATACGCAAATCTAACAAATTTTGTTTTAGGGTGTAACTCGCCTTTGTGGATTTTTTTTTTTGCTGCAAATGTCAAAATTTTTGACCGTAACTCAAAATTGACCATATATTTGTGATCTAAGGCTAAAAATACCAATTTTCCAACAAAATTAAAAACATTATTTTCTCCTAAATTTATTAAATTTTGACTCAGATTTAAGCTAATTTTGAGGTGAGCATTATGAAAAAAATATTAAAAAAATTCATGAGTTAGAGCCGACTTGGTTCAGTTTTTTGCTTATAATTCCAAAACTTTTCCCCAAACTTCAAAATGGATCAAATTTTATTGATCTATGACCAAAAATACATATTTGTACTAATTTTCAATATAATCAGAGACAAACATTTTTTGCTTGTAAATCACGATTTTTTTTAAGGTCTACCCCTTACGATTTTATCGATTTTTGGCTATTTTCAAGGGTTTTGGATTACTGCCCTTACAAAACTTAATAATTGGTTTATTAAATCCCAATTTTTTTAAGATTAAACAATGTAGGAGAATTTTCAACATTCAAACCGCAGATTTCTATCCCTGGCCATGTTTTAGTTAGGATTTATCAAAAATTTCAAAAAATTTGAAATATTTTCAAAATTTTTTTTTTGCTTCAAAATATGGTCACCAATCAATTAGGTTCTAAAGTTTTCATTATCACTTTTTTTTTTTTTGATAGACGTCTGTATAGTTGTCATAATTTTAAAATACACAAAACGAATAAGGCCTCAAATTTTTTTTAGACTAAATAAACAACGAGGAATCCAAAAATCTCAACTACAAGTCGCTATATCACCCTAAAAATCTGCCGTTTTAGGGTGCAAGAATTTGTGTGGATCCCTACCAATCTTGTTAACTCTACCTGAGCTAGCGGCCTTGTATTTGACATGCATAATACAGGTAACGGGTGTTTTTTTTAGAGGTATAGAACTTTAAATTGCAATAAAACAACGATGGATTATTCGATTGACATGAATTTTTTTTTATTCGAAAGATAATCTTGTGGCATTACATTAAATCATACCAACAAGACGGCGCAACATGTCACACAGCTCGTGCCACAATCGATTTATTGAAAGACACGTTTGGTGACCGCCTAATTTCACGTTTTGAACCTGTGAATTGGCCTCCAAGATCTTGTGATTTAACACCGCTGGACTACTTTCTGTGGGGCTATGTAAAGTCATTGGTCTATGCGGATAAGCCACAAACGCTTGACCATTTGGAAGACAACATTCGCCGTGTTATTGCCGATATACGGCCACAAATGTTGGAAAAAGTCATCGAAAATTGGACGTCCAGATTGGACTACATCCGAGCCAGCCGTGGCGGTCATATGCCAGAAATCATATTTAAAATGTAATGCCACAAGATTATCTTTCGAATAAAAAAAAATTCATGTCAATCGAATAATCCATCGTTGTTTTATTGCAATTTAAAGTTCTATACCTCTAAAAAAAACACCCATTATATAACAGGTAACAGTTGAATTCCATCTCACTATTATTATCATATTTATCGATTTCCCTACCCTGTTTCGTGAATGCGCTCGATTAGACGCAACCTTAGTTATCTTAGAATATCTTTGTAAATCTTCAGAACTACAAATATCATCATCATTTGGGTCACTGTGTGACCCGCGGGTCATACGTTTGCCATTACTGGTGTAGACGCTGTTTAAACCTAACAATTTTACGAATTTAAGTCGTCTCAGTCGCTATTATTATTTGAAATAATGTCAAATTGAATATTTTTAACCATTTTTTAGTACCTTTGCCTTTTCTCAAATGAAATAAAACCGAATATTTGCGTTTAACATTAATCCATTGAGACAGGCTCAGTAAACGTCATGTCATGTTTTAATAAAGCGAAATTGAAGCGTGTGATTTATTTGAGCATTACAAAAGACTCGGATTATATTGAAACGGTTGGGGGTTGTCAGATCCATCTGAACTCAATGCCAGTATCAGGTTTGACGTATTCTGTAATTTATATCCTTGTCACCTGAATATTATTTCTATCAAAAGGTTCAGGATTAACACCTTAATTCATTTACTGGTTTTAATTTGAACATTCATCAAGCTCCAAGTGTTTCTACGAGGGTTATCTTTTATGTTTTTACAAACGACCACTAGATGGCAATATTGAAATGTGTCATTACTATGTTCGTAAAATTTGACATATGTTATTGTGAAATCAGTGGCAGCTTATAAACTGGCCGAGTAGTTTGTAGACAGTGAGCGTTTAAAAAACAAGTTTGTGAAAAAATTGATATTACTCGTGAAGGTTTTCGATGATTTTTTACGATTTTAATAAAGGCCTAACTCAACAACAATGCATAGATTCGCTTCGTTCAACTTTTGGTAATGAAGCACCATCAGAAGTGTTGCAAATGTTATATTTATTTTACAGTTTATTAATAATACGCTCTTAAAATTGTTTCCTTATATTTAAAAATTGATGTGAAGTGTGAATATTCCCACATTTCAGGGTTTCGCAGGTATATAATAAGTGAAGGCGGTATGCTGAGTGTGTAGGACAAATTTTACTTTGTAGTAATCACGGCAAAATGAACGATATTTTTAAAATAATTTATCGTCTGTTAATCATATAATAAGACTGGTTATTAAATTTACGCTCTTAAAAATTAAATACAACATTTGTCAAAATATAACTAGAATTTTGACAAAATAATTTCAACATAATAAAAATGCAAAAAAAAAAACAGAAAAAATAAAATTCACTCCGTACTCGAACTCGAAACCCTTCGTTTTCCAGCTAATTTTAGCTTACGACACCAGTGCTCTAACCCATGACGCTATCGTACGCCTTGCATGTGGGTGTCTTACATTGGTATAACTTTTATACTTTGTGAACCAAAAACAACAAAAAATGCGTTATTTTCCGAAAACATAATCTGATCAAAAATTCCTGTTGTACTATTTCGGTTCACACCAATATACATTACTTACATTTTTTTTAGATTTTTAGTTTAAACCATCTGGGCTACAGGGTGTGGGACAAAATTTTTTTTGCACAATTTTGGCAAAAATCGCATCAAAATAATTTATTTTGCAAAAATAAAAATTTGATCGTTAATCCACGTACTAAGGGCTTTCATTTGATACCCTATTCAGATTAAAAAAAAATATTTTTGTTTTCGAAGAGCACATATTTGTTTATATTTTTAGGGGTGTATGTTTTTTAGATGTTTTAGTATTTTTCCTATGTGCGGGTCAAAGAGTTGTATAAGCATGCCAAATTTCAACTCTCTAGGTTTAGCCGTTTGGCTACAATTTTTACCGAACAGACAGACAGACAGACGACAAAATGACGGTATAAGGGTTTTTTGGTCATACCTACAAAACCCTAATAAATGGAAGTAAGTGATTTGTTTTCACTCTTAAAAATACTGAATAGTTTCCTAGATATCACATGACTTTATAGAACCGCTTCCTGAAAATTTAGGATGCCATCACTGGTTGTACGTATCATTAACAGAGCAAAAATGGAAGATTTTTGAGAACCGACTAATAAAGAAAGCAATATTATATTTCTCTTTTTAATTATTGTCTTTTTTGTAAATTATATTCATCAAATAACTTATTAAATCGTAAAGAGGTCAAGTATAATAATAATAAATTATATTAATAAAATTATAATATATCGAGTTGCATTTGACATGATTATGAACAAGTAAATTTATAATTTCTCAGACAGTCTAGAAGTAAATTAACATAAATGTCCAGAGAGAAAGGAGAACAAAGAAAACAGTGAAAGCCATTTCATTTTCAGAAGATTCACTCATGAATAAGGACAACGTACGCATATGGTATTGATACAATTTAACATGTATTCTCAACACGAAATTCAACGAAAGTTTATTCTTCTTCTTCTTCTAGGTTGTTGGCTTTGAAAGTTTATTATTTGAAACGTAATTAAAAATGTGAAAATATAGTTGGTATATTTTATAAACAGATGACATTTGTTTATTTTTTAAGTTTTAAACCTACTCTAACTAAAAATATGTTATGAACAAACTATTAAAAAATTCTCAAATGACGGAAATGAAATTATAAAATTAAAATGTGTTACATAAAAAATACATTAACATCAAGAAAGTGTCTAGTTTTACGCATTTTCTCTCATCAGTGTCTTGTTTAAACATTAATGTTCATGCAAGTAAAATTTATGTAATTATTTCAAGAAAATATTTGATTGTACAAAGCCAAATAGTTTTCTGTGAGTGAAGCTTTAATTCAACTCGATAGCACTGCAAAAAAATTGATGTGAAGAGTGAATTTTCACACATTTCAGGGTTTTGCAGGTATTTAGTAAGTGAATGATGATTATTTGGATGCCAAAACAAATTTTATATTAATTTTTTTTTTTTTTTTGTTAATTTTAATTACAACGCCTAATACCATTATTTAGGTTTCTAAATATGTGCAGTATTTTTTTTTTTTTTTAATTAGCAAGGTTCATTAAGAATTTTAAAAATTGCGCTATCGCTTCCATTGGTTGTTATAAGATCCGCCCCTCTGATTTAGTGTACATTGAAATAGAATTAAATTATAATTTAAACAATTTCCACTGGTTATTAAATTTAAGCTTTTAAAAATTAAATGCAACATTTGCCAAAATATAACTAGAATTTTTAAAAAATAATTTAAACAATATAAAAATTAAAAAAACAAAACAAAAAATAATATTGTCTCTTCTCGCAGGGTCCGATCCCTTTCGATGGAGTTAGTTGGGTGAAGAGCCAGCGTCATAACCACTAGACCAGGACACACCTTCCAGTGTAGCGTGTTACAAAGCTATAACTTGTGTACATAAAAAATGCGTTTTTTTCCAAAAACATAATCTGATCAAAAATTCCTGTTGAACTATTCCGGTTCACACCAATGTATATTACTTGTTTAAAATTTGATCGTTAATCCACGTACCAAGGGCTTTCTTTTGATACCCTACTCAGAATTTTTCGATGAGCACATATTTGTTTATATTTTTAGGGGGATATGTTTTTTAGATGTTTTAGTATTTTTCCTATGTGCGGGTCAAAGAGTTGTATAAGCTTGCCAAATTTCAAGACTCTAGGTTTAGACGTTTGGCTACAATTTTTACCGAACAGACAGACAGACAGACGACAAAATGACGGTATAAGGGTTCTTTGGACATACCTAGAAAACCCTAAAAAGTATGAATTTTCATACGTTTTACAAATCAATTTAAAGTACATTTCCGCTTGTATCCAGAAAATTTTGAGTCTTTTTAAGTGTATTTACATGTTCCATCATGAGGTTTATGTCTGTACTATTTATTTTGCACTCATATTGTTTTGTAGAAATAATAACTTGTATTTTTACCGCGAAAAACACTATTGCACAGATTGCCGCACGATCTGAACTTGTGACGACTGTGCAACTTCAACATTTGACGAAGGAACTCAGCAGAATGTGTAGATTACTAGCTTATACCGAATGCACCTTAAATAACTACAAAACGTTGAAATGTGTGAAAATTCAAACTTCACATAATTTTATTTGTTCACCACTTCGATAAAAGGGTAAGTACAAATTTCAAACCACCGGGTAGACACGGCCTGAGATGATGGTAGGTGTACCTGTGTGGTATTTATTGTTGTGTACCTCCATTTTCTGAATTAAATCTGGACACATACCATACGTGGAATTTTCTTGTAATTCTTGTCTATATTTGGTCATAAAAATAAACACGGAAGTGGTCGTAATACAAAAATCAAACGTTTTTATCACCTTGATAAGAATTATTGTTTGCGTATTTATCTTCTTTGTTTTCTTTAAACCAATGAATCATGCGTAGATGACATTCGATCTGTTTGAAATTCGATATCATTTCGATAACAGTTTCATTGAAAGAAATATATTTTTTCCACTTCACTACTTTGAAATATAAATACATTTATTGGAAAAATATGAAAGAGATATAAAAATATTGAACTGAGAAGCTTGTTAAAAATTTGCAAAATTGTAAAGAAAATTTAATTTATAAAATACGTAACTCTGAAGTGAAAATTGTATGTAGATACGTATATAGGTCTTCTGATTTGAAGCGTTTAATTTATTCAATGCAACTGAATTTACAATTGAGTTAACTCAGATATTTTATTTAATTGGATATGTAAGAAGGTAGATTATTTAATAAGAAGAACAGCTAATACAGTGGCACCAAACAAGGTAAAAAAGCCATAAGAGAGTATTTTTAACAATCTTCGTCAGTGAAGCTGGAGATTTAGTCATAGACCAAAAGGACAGAATACGAGGGTTACCTTTTATGCTTATACAAACGACCACTAGATTAGAGATGGGAATTTCGGCTCAGTTTACGGAACCGGATCAGTGGAGGTCGTTCTGTTTGTTGAGCCGGTTCATTGATCCGGCTCAGTGATCCGGTTAAGTAAACATGTTTTCGAGACACAGGTCGGTCGTTAGTTCGTAGGTAGAAAGTCGCTTAGAGCCGGTCAGTTGTCGGTCGTTCGCTTGTAGGTAGACGTCGCTTAGAGCCGGCTCTTTCTTAGACCCGGCTCTTTCTTAGACCGGGTCAGTTGTCGGTCGTTCGCTCGTAGGTAGAACGTCGCTTAACCCGGTCAGTTGTCGGTCGTTCGCTTGTAGGTACACGTCGCTTAGAGCCGGCTCTTTCTTAGACCGGGTCAGTTGTCGGTCGTTCGCTCGTAGGTAGAACGTCGCTTAACCCGGTCAGTTGGCGGTCGTTCGATCGTAGGTAGAACGTCCCTTAACCCGGTCAGTTGTCGGTCGTTCGCTCGTAGGTAGAACGTCGCTTAGCCCCGGTTCTTATCTAACATTTTTGAAACAAACAATTCACTTTATGTAGCTACTGTATTTTAAACCAGATGTGTTAAGTTTATGGCGATGTTTATTGCCCTTATAAATCGGACATCTGGGATTTGGGCAATATTTTTAATATTTTTATATAGTATGGTTGTAAGAAAATACAGACTAAGCCTATTAGTTTCAAATAAACTGCCCTGCAAACTGATGACAATAAATAATACACTTTATGATAATACATTACACGCAGAGTTCTCGCGAAGTTCAACATGACATCGATCCAGATCCGGATCACTCCGGTCACTGCTCACAATCGCCCGACCACTCGTATCCTTGAAACTTGAAACTATACAGTGAGCCGTGAGCCGGCTCATTTCAATTTGGTGAACCGTGTCACTTCGGTCAGTGTACTGAGTCGGCTCAGTGAGCCGGTTCGTTCATGAACGACCCATCTCTACACTAGATGGCAATTTTGAAATGCGAAAATAAGAATGAAACGTTTCTGGATGTTCGCGGAGTTGCATATACAAATGATGAAATTCACCATGTATATGTATAATTTTATTTATTCTGTGAACATTGTACCTTCTAGTGTGTTTATTTTTATTTTTTAGTAAATACCAAATTTTTAGGGAAGAGTTTTTTGTGAGTAAAAAATACATTATAATTTTGTGAACTTTCTGCTCGATTTTAAACGCGTCATTATGTGTAGACACTCTTTTATAAGCGCGCTTAGCCTAAGAGGGTGTTGGCTTCACAACACATCGCCCTCGTTCAGTCTCTATATTATACAAGATGTCTCAAAAGAAATTTTATATTTAGTGGATCGATTAAAAAAAAAGTAAGCCGTATATAGAAAAAATGTTTATTAATTATTAAAATACACTTTTTGGGGATTTATTTCTTAAAAATAATATCGTCTAAATGTAGACCCTCGCGTTCTCGGCACTCATTTAATAGAACAGTAAAATTACTTATGACGTCTCGGCAGGTGGACTCAGGGATGGCTGCCATTTCGTGACGGATATTTTCTTTCAAATGCGCCAGTGAAGTCGGTTTATTGGCGTAAACTTTAGATTTAAGATAACCCCATAGGAAAAAGTCCATAGGGGTTAAATCTGGACTGCGTGGAGGCCAATTTATGTCACCTCTCCGGGAGATCAATTTGCCTGAGAAAATTTCACGAACACGTGACAGAGACATATTGGACGTGTGTGAAGTTGCTCCGTCCTGTTGGAACCATGTTCTTTGGTTATAGCCAGAAAAGTTTTGCAGTTCAGGTACCAAGAAGTTGTCTAACATCTCCACATAACGCTCTGAATTCACTGTAACTGCACGCCCCCTTTCGTCTTCAAAAAAGTAAGGGCCGATAATTCCTCGCGCCGACATCGCAGCCCATACGGTCACTTTAGGCAAATGTAGGGGTTTCTGATGTTTGCGTTTCGGATTCGTTGCACTCCAGTAGCGGCAGTTCTGCTTATTTACGTGGCCATTAAGATGAAAATGAGCTTCATCCGAAAAAAAAATGTTGGTAAACGTTGAAAATCGCTCAATCACCTGATTTACGAAATTAAGCCTCTGACCGGCATCTTGGGGCTTTAATTCTTGCACCAATTGAATTTTGTAGGGGTGCAGCTTTAGGTCTTTGTGCATAATGCGATGTAATGATGATCTATGCACATTTAAAGCACTTGCGCGCTTCCGAATTGAAAGGTTCGGGTCGTCACGAACAGACTGATTAACATTCTCCACGTTTTCTACCGTTCTTGATGACCTAGGTCGCCCGGATTTTGATTTATCCAGAGTTGTACCAGTCTCTTCAAACTTTTTAACCCAATGTCGAATGAGAGGAATGCTTGGCGCATCATTTAAGTGGCGAAAACCTCGAATACTGCAGAATTTTCTACGCGCTACAGTCGCCGAATCACCTTTTTTGTAAAACTCTCGCACGCATAACGTGCGGTCTGCTCCCGAGAAACGCTCCATAGCGACTAAATTCCCAAGAGCCAGGCTACCGATTGACATAACCCCCGCGCCCCTCGGATACGTTGCGTTCCGCAGTAAGCTAAATAAATATAAAATTTCTTTTGAGACACCTTGTACTACCTCGTTGGTCTCAACACACACACCATTGTCATTTTGATAAGTTTACTAGAGATGCCAAATTGTTAAAAATGAAATAGAAAATTGTGAGCCACTTTAAAGGCGACATGCGGCCCGCGAGCCATAGTTTGGGTCTGCTCTATTACAGGGAGCTGGTTTCTAGTGTTTTTAGAGAATGCATATAAGTACACAAGTGCTAGCATACCGTGTAAAAATCTTGTCTGACTTGTGGTTATTAAAGTTTCAGTAAAAAAACTAATAACACGTCTTTTTTTACTATCTCAAATTACTCGTTATTATATCATGTTATACATAGGGGTTTTACAACATTTTTATTCACACGGATATTGTTGTGAAAAAGCAAACACATTAAAAGACTTGACAAATAATTGATGAAAAACAGCTCTGTTTTTTTAACTTTTCACCAAATAGTAAACAGAAACCTGGGCGTATAAACGATTCTAGATTTAAACGACTTGGAAAAGGCGGTACTTGAGAAGTAATGAGGGAAAATTGTTGAGTGTTTATCTACGCTGAAATTGCAAAGAATGAGATGAAAAAAAGGTTATTTATATCATCTGGCGTAAAAACTGGATTATTTAAATTTAATCTAGATTAAATAACAAAATTAAAATGCAGAAACTTGGAAATTATATAAAATATGCTTTATCTATCACCATACTTGGTTTAAAATAATTAACCATGACTTTATCATACATTCACGAAGCTAATAAAAATATGTGTGAATTTTCAAACATTTCAGGATTTTGTAGGTATTTAATAAGTGTTAACTAATTGTGGATACATATTAAAATCATAAATTTTGATAATACACGTGATTCCATCTAGATTAGGGCTGCCATAATTGTCGGACTACCGACCGGGACACCACCCCAAAAAAAAAAAACTTAAAAAAAACTTTTATCGACAATAATACCTTTATTATAAAAAATTGCACAATATTTTAAAAAAATAAATAAAGTTGAAGACAAAAATAAAATAATTGATAATAGGTATTCCAAGAGCAAAACGTTGGGATCAATGGTGAATCATTTTGGAACACTCAGTTCGACTGGAAAAATTTGATGTTTTTTTTTTGTGGATGCGTCCCCAGCAAACATTTTTATCCGGACCAGTACTGGTAAAGCACATACTCGCCGGCATTGAAAGTAATGGGCCAGTGCTGGCATTTCGTACTGGGCCAGTACCCCGGTGTCCCGTGGCCCTTAGCTGGTCCATTGATGTATCAGTTGCTGGCCCAGCAACGGTAAAGTGCATTGAAAGTAATGGGCCAGTGCTGGCATTTCGCACTGGGCCAGTGCTGGCATTTCGCATTGGTCCAGTGCTGGCATTTTGCACTGGGCCAGTACCCCGGTGTCCCCGTGGCCGTTAGCTGGCCCAGCAACGGTAAAGTGCAAAATAATCGCATTAGTTGCAAGATTTATTTCTGACAGACTAGTGCTTATATTATACCCACTCTCTAGTGTTTCAAATGTAATATATGTGTACTTACCCAGTATTAAAATAAATTAATGGTTAGGTGCAAAATAAATACTCATTTGGCCATTTTCACCATCGTTGAATAAATTTATTTAACAAGTAAAGTTGACAATATCGCATCGGTTTTAAACTATTAATGAAGAAATTAACATTGCTGTCAATAGAATGATGCGATATTGTTAACTTAAGTTGTTAAATAAATTTATTCAACGATGGTAAAACTAGCCGATTGTAAATTGAATTAACAGTTATAATTTATTGATTTATTTATAAATATTAAATAAATATAATTTCAGGAATAACAGGAATTAGTTTCTTTAATTTATTAATTTAATGAAGAATTTTAAGAAAATGGTTTTCTGCCATTTCGGTCAAACCAATTTCATCCTAAAGATAAGGGGTGACTAATAATTTTCGCCAATATTCGTCTTGTATTATCTACCACATCTTTTCCCCCTGACTTGAAGAGTGCCAACCTAAAGAAATCATACTTGTTAAAATAAATTCAATAAACAAATTTTATAAGCATTAATGCTATAAGCTGTTCACTTTTGTAAGAACAAACTAGATCTGGTTATTTTGGTGATTTTTATAGTGTATTACTGACTTTTAGAAACTTGGTTATATTGTAAAAAAAGCTTTACAGTTTTGGATTAAGTTTGTATTATTTTAGGTTAGTATTATATTTACAAAATATTTAAGATGTCACTATTCAAAATGAAATATGACAAATTATATTTTTTAAATGACATATTTATAATCTTGTATCAGATTTATTAATAATTGAAAATTTTATTACATGAAAAAACTATGATTGAACTAAACTAAAAATTAAACAATTTAATATGAAATAGTTTGTGTAAACTACGTCCTTAAATCTAACAAAACACACACAAATCACAATAAAAAACTGTATAATGGTCACAATCAATAACTATTCAAATACACATCTTTAAAAACTATTCACCAACACGTCCGAACTTATACTAACAGAATATCACTTGTACCGACCCTCGAAGGCCACGCCATTAGGGTGTTTTATGACTAAGAACGGTCAGACTTTTCAAATTATTACATTAAAAAAAAGTTATAAACATAAGCACTGGCCCGCTAGAAATAACCTTGGATTAATACAAATAAGGAATGCTTATAAAATGCTGGTAAAGTACTTCGTATAGGCAGAGTGCGAAATACAAATGTGAAGTACATTATTAATACTGGCGTTGCACTTACTTCTGGTGCCAGCAATGTACCAGCGTAAAAGCAGTTTGCCGGCGTTCGGCCGTTAGTTCAATGTTTGCTGGGTCTTTATCAAATCTAAAATAATATAATATAAATTAATGGGCGATTCAATTTAATAAAACCAAATAGAACCTTACATTCCATCTTCTCTTGCCTTTACTCTCCCCCTTCACCGACTTCGGTGGCTTCTTTATCATCGCTCTTCTTTGCCCAATCATACTTCTCCGATGTTTTCGTTTTTTGGAGCAGTTCTTTTTCCCCTTTTATATAATTATAGAATTCAATGCATGACATTTTATAATTTAAAACACATTGAATGATGCTTTTCACGGTGTCAATAGAAAGCGAATTGCGCTCATCTGTCAGTACCAGTCAGCTAGTGACTAGCTGACTGGTACTCGGCATTACTCCGGAACATTTTGGACCTCGAATCTGTTATATAATTTATATATAGCATGTATAAATGTATATGTACAATATTATCGAAAAATAATTTTTTAATATGCATAAATTTTAAATCGACCGGGACAAATGACTCTTGGACCGGGACACTGGGACACAAACCTCAAAACCGGGACATATCCCGGTGTACCGGGACGTATGGCAGCCCTAATCTAGATGCATCAGCGTTTGCATCAAGACCCAGCTATAACTATGCAGTTCTCCCGTCAGTCAGATAAATATTGTAAGCAAGGTGTTGCAAAAAACTTTCGAAGTAATTATGAAATCAAAAATTCATTTTGTATAATATAATATACTATTCCGGTTCACATTAATGTGCATTACTTAGATTTTTTTCAGATTTTAAATCTTAAATCTTTTTTGGCTCAAATCGTGTTAAAATAAAGGAATTTAAAAAAAAACACTTTTCTTTTCTTTATTTACGTCTTAAAGGATTTCTTTTAATACCACAAAGTAAATTTCAGGGCCGGCTCAAGGGTACCTGGAGCCCCGATGCAAAATTAGGTTAAGCGCCCCCCCCACATATATTTTTTTGATAACTATTATTAAATAAAACAAAATAAAATAATCATGTTTAATTACCATTTTTAATATAATACTAAATATTGTAAAAAACAAAATTTACATCTTTGGTATAGTAACAAAAAACAATGTTATAAAAAAATAACATATCGAAAGAAGCATTTTATATATTTATTTTTTCGCTAACTTTCCTTGCATAGGACTCCCTTTTACTAGAGGCCTGAAGTGCTGCCCAGTAAAAAAAGCAGTTTTTTTTTTTAAATTCCTTTTTGGCACCCCCCTTTTACTAGAAACCTGGAGTGCCGCCCAGTAAAAAAAAAGTAATTTTTTTCTAAATTTCCTTTCCAAAGGGCGCGCCCTTTTACTAGAAGCTAGAATATAAAAATAATTTCCAGATTTAAAAAAAAATATACTATTTTTGTGAAAACCTCATAAAAAAATGTATTTTTTAGAAATACAAATTGTTTATTCACTTGACACCCCACTCAAAAATTTTTAAAAATATTATTTTTTTTTATTAAGTACATATTATATTTATCTCGTGATATGTTTGTATTTTTTCTATATGTGGGTCAAAAAGTTAAGCATACCAATTTTCAACTTTCTACGGTCAGCCGTTTGGGTACAAATTCTACCGTACGAACAGACAGGCAGACAGACACATGAGTGACGTTATAAGGATTTTTTTGTGGTCATACCTACAAAACGCTAATAAAAAACGTTTTATACGATTTTTTTGGCGACTCCGCAATTAAAACATTTTTTTTTTAAATTGATATACAGACGATTCCGCTTAATTGGGCCACCGCTTGATTGGGGCAGCCGCTTATTTGGGACAAATCTCAAAGAATAGAAACCAAACCAAGGAACCAACAGTAAATTTACATGTTTAATTGGGACAACATTCCGTTTAATTGGGACAGTTAAGATCACAGTACATATTATGTTACACATATTCTCAAGGAAATGTACAAAGAATTTAATATTACAGCGTTATTTTATGCAGGAAGGAAATGAAGAGAGCCCTACATCCGCACTGAATACCTGTGCTGATTTTGTAGAAGTGAAATGTTACAAAAACAAAAGACAGACTACACTTGACGCATTTTTGCATTGAATTAAATTGTATGTACCTATTTATTATTTTATTTTGGAATTTATTATTATTTTTTCTTAAAAATTTATATTTTTTGGTTATATGTAATTTATAGTTTTGTCCAAGAGTTTATAAAATAAAATTATTGAAAGAAAAATATGCAAAGTTTAATTTTATGTGAAATTCTAAAATTCGCTTAATTGGGGCAGCCGCTTAATTGGGCCAAAATGCCTAAGTCACGATGTGTCCCAATTAAGCAGAATCGACTGTATACATAAATTTTTCTACGGCTGTCTCTAATTAAAGAAAAGAAAAAAGTAGGACAAAACTAAATTTTGAGATTTTTGGATTTGTAGTCGAATTGTTTTAATTGTTTTTTCCGTACTCTTTGGTTCTTCTTCGGACTGCACAGACACCTCAGCAGTGCTTGGATATGGTTCTGTCGACCCCGTGAGCCTACGTAAGTCCATGGAGATATTGGTGTAACCAGAGACGCAGTAAGGGGGCGTGGCGGAGGGGGCGACGGCCCTGGGCGCACTAGGAAAAAGGGCGCTGACGGGCTTGACCAAGGGGCGTCATTGCGAGGGCGAGAACCTTTTTTTTTTTGCTCGTCACTTGGAATTTGAGAGGTGATGACCTTTTTTTTTGCTCATCACTTGAATTTTGAGAGATGAGAACCTTTTTTTATTTGCCAAGGGCGCCAAAACACGGCTCTGCCCCTAGCGCAAGTTTTTCTTACTGCGGCTCTGGGTGTAACCCCCATTAGCCTATGTATTATGCTTATGGAAAGTGTATAGAAATAATGAAACGCTCATGGGACTTTTTTTACCCTTTTTACATTTTTTAGCAGTCACCGTAAACTTTTATGCACAAAAACAAGTGAAATATAGAACAATCTTTTTAACAGTCGTAGAAAATTTTATTAAAATACGCTGTATATACTCGTATAAAAGGTATTTTATATTTATAAGTTGCCGATTGTTAGAAATAATATTACAAATCACTATTTTAATATTTCCCTCTATTGTGTCTTCATTTCCGGTGTATGGACCATTCTTAGCTGGCCCTCAGTCATATATAGTAACGTCCTTATTTGTATTCATTGCTCATAGACTAGTTCCTTTCATTGATATATTACAGCTGTTACAATCTAGACTCTGTATATATTAATTTATAAAATAACAGGGGACTTAGACTGTGGAAAGATCGTTTCATTCTTCAGCATGCCACCGAAACATAGATCGTAATAAAGCGATATTGAGAACTCTCAAATATTGTACTAGACGCTCTAGTACTGATTGAATTTATTACGGTTGTTTTAGTGTTGAATTTTTATTAGAATGTCGACAGAAGTTGTGAAAAACTATAAAAGCAGAATATATTGTAGTGTTTTTGGCTATCATTCAAAACAGGATAAAGCCAGTGTTGTAATGTATCAAGTTACAAGTATCTAGATACAGTAACTAGATACTTTTTCAAATTTCTAGATACAAATTAAATACTTTTTGAAATATGTATCTGTATCTAGATATTTAAATTTTGATTTTGATCGTTACTTTATTTTTATACCATGATACCGATCTGATATAATAGTTTAATTATAAATTGTCATTTTAAATATTTTATTTTTACTATAAACAAAATTCAGAAAACAATTGAAATTCTGACATATATACTAAATTAAATTTATATTAAATGTAAAAAAAAAAATATTCTCATTCGTTTTGTAGCTTTTGAACGGCCGTAAAAATAGTAGGTATTTAGGTACCATAATAGTAGATTTAGAAATCAATAAGATAAGTAGGTGTGTTTCCTAAAGAACGTAAAATTGAATAAATTATTAAACGTTCATAAAAATTTAATTTGTAAGCGTGAGAATGTCAACTGAAATTTTGTTTATAAATTAAATTTGTATGGAATGAGAAAAAAAAAATAATCACATATTTCTTATCAGTAATTTTTTATCAGTGATAAAAAATGATCGTGACATTACACGAATTTCACTTCAATTAGGGCTAAAATTTGATTGAAAGGAACATCATCTTAACAAGAACATAGCGGCGTATCTATAAGACTAACAAAAGACTTATAGATACGCAGCTCATACGTTAGCACATAAGGCTAACATAATACATACGTTATTTAGTACAAATTTATTCCGTAGAATAGTGTTTTACCTTGAATTTAGTGGGCATTTTGTGACGTTTTGGTTTTTGAACAGCCTGTATAATACTGATTAACATGCACTGTTTGTTTGGTAAAAAATATCGTATTTTCATTTTTCAGTGTTTTTTTATCTAGCTGTATCTAGATACAAACATTTTTGGCATGTATCTGTATATAGATAATTTTTATAATTCTGTATCTGTATCTGCATCTAGAAAAAAAAAAATTCTTAGGTATCTGTATCTGTATCTAGATATTTTTTAAAATCTATTAGGTTGTGTAATAAATTCCCGCGTTTTTTGTATTTTATCTTTTTCCCGCAATTTTGTGTTTTGTTAGGTTAAGTTTATATTCATTCTTAAGTATTTTTCGTGTTCTACAAACTTATCTGCTTTCATTTTCGGATTTAATTAATTTTAATTGAATTTGAGGCTTTTGAAATGGAGGTTCCAGGAGGTAAAAAAAAAATTTTCGACATCAGCTCTATTTTGCCTTTCGTCGTGGTCAAAAAGCTACGGAAGCAACTCGCGACATTTGTGATGTATATGGAGTTGATGCTATAGCTCCGAAGACTGCGCAAGATTGGTTTTCAAAGTTTAAAAATGGCGATTTCGACCTTGGTGATGCACTTCGCCCCGGCCGACCTTCCAACTTCGACGAAGATCGTCTCAAGATGTTTTTGTAGGAAGATGGTCGTCAAACAACACAATAGTTGGCCGAAAAGATGGAATGTGCCTTTAAGACCATCGCTAACGATCTTCACTCCATGGGCTTTACTCAAAAACTTGAACTGGGTGCCACATAACTTGAGCGATGGCCACAAGGAAAATCGTCGCGAAAAAGCAGCTCAAAATATCGCCCGGCATCGTGCAACACGCGGTCTCAAGCAACGATTTTTATACAAAATTGTCACCGGGGATGAGAAGTGGTGTCTTTACGTAAATATGAAGCAAAGAAAAGAGTGAACGGCACCAGGAGACACACCAAGGCCGAGAGTTAAGCAAGATCTCCATCTCAAGAAGACAATGATCTGCGTCTAGTGGGATTGTGAAAGTGTGCTCTGCTGGGAAATGCTGGAGAAGAACAAGAATGTCGACAAGGCACGCTATCTCGCCCAACTTCATCGTGTGAACGAAGCAATTCAGCAGAAAAGAGCCAGCCAACGTGGTCAAGTCATCCTTCTTCATGACAATGCACGCCCACACACTGCAAACATCGTCAAAGAGGCTCTGAATGATCTCAAATGGGAGGTTCTATCGCATCCGCCATTCTCTCCGGACCTTGCGCCAACGGATTATCACCTTTTCCGCTCCATGTCGAACCAAATGAGGGGCGTAACCTTCGCTAACGATGAACACCTCAAAACCTGGCTCACAAACTTCTTCAACACAAAATCAAAAGATTTTTGTCGAGATGGCATCAACAAGTTGGTCGATAGGTGGGAACAGGTTGTAAATAATGATGAAGAATATATTATTGATTAATTTGTTACTATAATTATTATTTTCTTCAATAAATCTTATAAACAAAAAAACGCGGGGTTTATTACACAACCCAATATTACAACACTGCTTGCCAGTCAGCTGTGAATTTAGTTTTATTTAACCCTCTACGAACGCGAGCGTTGGCCGGGTCATATTGTACTTTTTAACAGATATTAATACCACAATAATCATTGTTTAATTTGTTGTATGATGTCAAATGATAAGTGCACTGAAATATAATGTGCCCCTAGCGATGCAATCAACAAGATCATTATTAATCGATCCCAGAAAGTCTAGACAGTCTGTTACGCCCTACACTTCATAAAAGGGGAGACACATGCACTTTTGTTTTTATTATATTCAGTACAAGTTTTTCAGAAAATTTACTACTGAGAAAATGGCGTGCCAGTGTTATTAAGATAATTAATGCTATCGTACGGTAATTATCAACTAGGGTAAATATACATATATGTTGACATCATTTGTAGTCCAGGAAATTGAGTTCAAGACGAGGAGACAAAATATAGCCCTATTTTATACTCCCAATCATCAGTTTGGATTTCGTAAAAATGTATCAACAATTCAACAAGCCTATAGAATAGTAAATCAAATAGCCAAGAGCCTTGAAGAGAAGAAATATTGTGCTGCCGTATTTCTTGACGTTTAATAAAGTGTGGCATACAGGTCTGCTTTATAAACTAAAAAATCTCTTATCCAGCAATTATTACTTTCTTTTTAAGTCCTACTTGACAGATAGAAACTTTTCAGTTAAATACAATGATGCCCTATCAATTTACTATCCCATAACATCTGGTGTTCCCCAAGGTAGTGTACTTGGGCCATTCATTTACCTACTTTATACTGCAGATATACCTGAGACAGATGACACTATGATAGCTGCATTTGCTGATGACGTTGCTATACTATCAACAAACTATGATCCTAACGAAGCTTCTGCAATTCTTTAAAGACATTTAAATCTTATAAACGATTAGTACAATAAATGGAGAACTAAAGTAAATCAGTTTAAATCTGTCCAAGTCACATTTACAACCAGACTCAGTACTTGCCCACAAGTAACAATCAACGGCATTCCAGTTCCCATAAAAACTGAAGTAAAATACCTTGGATTGCATTTGGATCAACGATTGACCTGGAGTAAGCACATATAAGCCAAACGTAAGCAGTTAGACCGTAAATTTCGCTAAATGTATTGACTTCTTGGTAGAAAATCAAAATTATCAGTTTCAAATAAAATTTTGCTTTATAAGATCATACTCAAGCCCATATGGTCGTATGGAATTCAATTATGGGGATGTGCCAAGTCGACCAAATTAAAAATAATACAACGATTCCAATCAAAAGCGCTTCGAGCTTTAGTGAACCCAGCAAACATTTTTATACGGACCAGTACTGTTGATCCACATACTCCCCGGAATTGAAAGTAATGAGCCAGTACCCCGGTGTCCCCGTGGCCGTTAGCTGGCCCATTGGCGTATCAATTTCCGGCCCAGCAGCGGTAAAGTGCAAAATAATCGCATTAAATGCTGGTAAAGTACTTCGTATAGAAGGAGTGCGAAATACAAATGTGAAGTACATTATTAATACTGGCGTTGCACAGACTTTTGGTGCCAACAATTTATCAACAGAAAAAGCAGTTAGCCGGCATTCGGCCGATGGTTGAATGTTTGCTGGGAATGCACCTTGGTACGTCTCAAATAGAATGATACATGAAGACCTCAAAATCCCTTTCATCATGGAAGAAATTCATATAGTTGCCAACAAATACAATGACCGATTCATTGGACATGAAAATGAACTTGTGGGAAATTTAATAAATGACCTCGACAACAAAAGCTTAATTAGACTTTTGCCAAACGACCTACCGCAACATTGAAGACAGTGATATATAAGAAGAAACGTCACTGGATATCTCCCTTACATGCATACTACCCAGCAAACATTGAACTAACGGCCGAACGCCGGCAAACTGCTTTTACGCTGGTACATTGCTGGCACCAAAAGTAAGTGCAATGCCAGTATTAATAATGTACTTCACATTTGTATTTCGCACTCTGCCTATACGAAGTACTTTACCAGCATTTTATAAGCATTCCTTATTTGTATTAATCCAAGGTTATTTCTAGCGAGCCAGTGCTTATGTTTATAACTTTTTTTGAATGTAATAATTTGAAAAGTCTGACCGTTCTTAGTCATAAAACACCCTAATGGCGTGGCCTTCGAGGGTCGGTACAAGTGATATTCTGTGAGTTCAAGTTGGGACGTGTTGGTGAACAGTTTTTAAAGATGTGTATTTGAATAGTTATTGATTGTGAGCATTATACAGTTTTTTATTGTGATTTGTGTGTGTTTTGTTAGATTTAAGGACGTAGTTTATACAAACTATTTCATATTAAATTGTTTAATTTTTAGTTTAGTTCAATCATAGTTTTTTTCATGTAATAAAATTTTCAATTATTAATAAATCTGATACAAGATTATAAATATGTCATTTAAAAAATATAATTTGTCATATTTCATTTTGAATAGTGACATCTTAAATATTTTGTAAATATAATACTAACCTAAAATAATACAAACTTAATACAAAACTGCAAAGCTTTTTTTACAATATAACCAAGTTTCTAAAAGTCAGTAATACACTATAAAAATCACCAAAATAACCAGATCTAGTTTGTTCTTACAAAAGTGAACAGCTTATAGCATTAATGCTTATAAAATTTGTTTATTGAATTTATTTTAACAAGTATGATTTCTTTAGGTTGGCACTCTTCAAGTCAGGGGGAAAAGATGTGGTAGATAATACAAGACGAATATTGGCGAAAATTATTAGTCACCCCTTATCTTAAGGATGAAATTGGTTTGACCGAAATGGCAGAAAACCATTTTCTTAAAATTCTTCATTAAATTAATAAATTAAATAAACTAATTCCTGTTATTCCTGAAATTATATTTATTTAATATTTATAAATAAATCAATAAATTATAACTGTTAATTCAATTTACAATCGGCTAGTTTTACCATCGTTGAATAAATTTATTTAACAACTTAAGTTAACAATATCGCATCATTCTATTGACAGCAATGTTAATTTCTTCATTAATAGTTTAAAACCGATGCGATATTGTCAACTTTACTTGTTAAATAAATTTATTCAACGATGGTGAAAATGGCCAAATGAGTATTTATTTTGCACCTAACCATTAATTTATTTTAATACTGGGTAAGTACACATATATTACATTTGAAACACTAGAGAGTGGGTATAATATAAGCTCTAGTCTGTCAGAAATAAATCTTGCAACTAATGCGATTATTTTGCACTTTACCGTTGCTGGGCCAGCTAACGGCCACGGGGACACCCGGGTACTGGCCCAGTGCAAAATGCCAGCACTGGACCAATGCGAAATGCCAGCACTGGCCCAGTGCGAAATGCCAGCACTGGCCCATTACTTTCAATGCACTTTACCGTTGCTGGGCCAGCAACTGATACATCAATGGACCAGCTAAGGGCCACGGGACACCGGGGTACTGGCCCAGTACGAAATGCCAGCACTGGCCCATTACTTTCAATGCCGGCGAGTATGTTCTTTACCAGTAGAGATGGGTCGTTCATGAACGAACCGGCTCACTGAGCCGGCTCAGTACACTGACCGAAGTGACACGGTTCACCAAATTGAAATGAGCCGGCTCACGGCTCACTGTATAGTTTCAAGTTTCAAGGATACGATTGGTCGGGCGATTGTGAACAGTGACCGGAGTGATCCGGATCTGGATCGATGTCATGTTGAACTTCGCGAGAACTTGGCTTGTAATGTATTATCATAAAGTGTATTTTGTCATCAATTTGTAGGGCACTTTATTTGAAACTAATAGGGTTAGTCTGTATTTTCTTACAACCATACTATATAAAAATATTAAAAATATTGCCCAAATCCCAGATGTCCGATTTATAAGGGCAATAAACATCGCCATAAACTTAACACATCTGGTTTAAAATACAGTAGCTACATAAAGTGAATTGCTTGTTTCAAAAATGTTAGATAAGAGTCGGGGCTAGCGACGTTCTACCTACGACCGGACGACCGGCAACTGACTGACCTGTGTCTCGGGATCATGTTTAAAAGAACCGGCGCTAAGCAAGAGTCGGCTCTAAGCGACGTTCTACCTCTAAGCTCTAAGCGACGTTCTACCGAACGACCGACCGACCTGTGTCTCGGGATCATGTTTACAAGAACCGGCTCTGAGCAAGAGTCGGTTCTAAGCGACATTCTACCTACGACCGAATGACCGACCGACCTGCGTCTCGGGATCATGTTTACAAGAACCGGCTCTGAGCAAGAGTCGGTTCTAAGCGACATTCTACCTACGACCGAATGACCGACCGACCTGCGTCTCGGGATCATGTTTACAGTTCATATATTGCAAGAATCGGCTCTAAGCAAGAGCCGGGTGTAAACGACGTTCTACCTACGACCGAACAACCGACCGACCTGTGTCTCGGGATCATATTTACAGTTTATATATTGCAAGAACCGGCTCTAAGCGACTTTCTACCTACGAACTAACGACCGTCCTGTGTTTCGGAGACATGTTTACTTAACCGGATCACTGAGCCGGATCAATGAACCGGCTCAACAAACTGAACGACCTCCACTGATCCGGTTCCGCAAACTGAGCCGAAATTCCCATCTCTATTTACCAGTACTGGTCCGGATAAAAATGTTTGCTGGGTACTTTCAACTAATTTACTTAATACTCGCAATAAAGCAGATTGCAAATTAAAAGAAAAAAAAACAAAAAAAATCAAATTAACACTCGTTCTGCCATTTCTCTTTTTTCCCTCTGTTTCCCTCCTTCTTTGGCACATACTGCAGTACTTCTTTTACCATATATAGTAAAGTTTGTTGGTCACTGTTTAAAATAACTGCATAGTATTCATTACAAAGAACGCTTGTACTAAGCTACTTAGTAAATGTCTGGAGATTAAATGACCCTTGTAGCTTTTTTTAAAGCTCTCAATGACCCGCATATTTTGTTAAATTCCAGACACACTTACTGATAGCACGATTTCAAAACAGTTATGAATGGAGGAGAATTCTTCATAGAGATTTAACAGAATAGTTCAACCCACGGACATTTAAATTTGAATGAATTGAAAAATTGCCATTAATAATAATTTAATGTACCATGAGATAAACTTTAAATATAAGATTATATTTTAAAATAAATTAATGAACATTAAAAAATTTATGTGAAGCGTGCATTTTTACTCATTTTAGGGTTTCCTAGGTATTTAATAAGTGATAACAATTTTTGAGTACTGCAGCATTTTATTGCAAAAATATATTTATTAAAAATTCGTTTAGGGTAGAACAAACTAAATAATTAACTACACTACGCAATCCACGACATTTGGTAACAACTTTGATAATTCAAATTAATTAAAATAGAATATAAAAGTTAAATAGTTTTGTATTTTTTGACGTTTTAACACTCAACGCACAATCAACAACCTCCTATACTCTATCTCTGAAAGATTTGTCAGGCAGTTACCAGTGGCGTGCACATTTTAAACACGTTTAAATTGGTTTTGTGTATTTCTATATTACTATTTATCTTTTTATTAAACGCATGCCTGTGACCATAATTATCATATCATTAAACACACCCCTGTGACTATATTTTATCTCAAAATTTTAGGGTCAAAACTTTTATGATCTATTGTGTTCTATTGTTGTCTAACCCTAGTTCGTATTCCCATACAATATGTGCGACACACTCGGTTGTTTTTAACAATATATCGTTTCGAACTATTCATATTTTGTCGCTTTTGTTTTACCGCTTCTGTGTGATAATACAATAACTTTTTACAAATAATAAATTTTATTACTATCAGTCTTTCGGAGATAGAGTATAGAGACTTCTCCAGTCGGTCAGATTAATATGTGTTTTAAGCAGAGCCGCAGTAAGGAAAACTTGCGCTAGGGGCAGTGCCGTGTTTTGGCGCCCTTGGTAAATAAAAACAACGTTCTTACCTCTCAAAATTTAAGTGATGAGCAAAAAAAAGTCCTCACCTCCAAAAATTCAAGTGATGAGCAAAAAAAAGTCCTCACCTCCCAAAATTTAAGTGATGAGCAAAAAAAAAAGGTCCTCATCTTTCTTCACAATGGCGCCCCTTAGCAAGCCCGTCAGCGCCCTTTTCCTTAGTGCGCTAGGGACCGTTGTCCCCTCTGCCCCCCCCCCCCTTACTGTGGCCCTGGATTTAAGCATTTAAATTTTAGGGAATTATTACCATAATATTTTAAACATTTTGCTTGATTTAAATTATTAAAAAAAAAACAACATGGAATAATCTAGACAAGACTAGCGACTTGGAACATTTTGACAACCACTGTTCTGGTAATGACAGACGTTCTACAAATCCCGAATCATAATTCAGGAAAACGTTCGAAAGTTACTTTCAAAACAAGCGTAACGTGAATTCTTTAATATGTAACAGGTAAAAATATTTCAAAAACATTAAAAGAATTTTGTTCCGGTTTAAAATTTGCGGGATTTCAACGAAAAGGCCACCATAAGCGGAAATGTTATCACATTTTAACAATTTTAAATGACAGGATGTTTCGTCTACTCATTGTGGTATTTTATGTTATCGTAGTTTGTCGTATAGTATTTTCCCAAAAAAAAATAAATTTTTATCTTTGATATTTTTTAGATATTGTGGGATGATTTATGTACTATAACCAAAATCCGGAAATATAAAATGATAAAATGTATTGAATTTAGTGATTCTAACGAGAACTATTTTTTAGTGAAGATTTACACATTTTAAGGATTTTGTAGGTATAACCAAAAATCTTTATAACATCACTCGTGTCTGTCTGCACGCTAGAAATTGTCAGTGTTGTAATGTATCTAGATCAGAGTGACCAGGTCTCAGGTTTTCGCCCAGAGTTCCAAGTTTTCGGGCCAGAGTCTCAGGTCTCCGGGTTTTGTTATAAAATCTCCGGTTTTGTACTATGGAGGTGAAGACCTTTTTTCTGTTCATCACTTGGATTTTGGAGGTGAGGACCTTTTTTTTGCTCATCACTTGGATTTTTTTTTTTGCTCATCACTTGGATTTTGAAGGTGAGAACTTTTTTACCGACCGCCAACATATATAAAGGAGGTATTGTGATCATACCGATTTTGACATTTCGAGATTTCGATGGATCTCCAAGAATTGAGGTCCCTACATAATGTTTTGACTATTTTTAGCATAATGTCTGTCGGTCTGTCTGTCCGTCTGTTCATCTGTCCGTCTGTTCATCTGTCCGTCTGTCCGTCTGTTCATCTGTCCGTCTGTCCGTCTGTTCATCTGTCCGTCTGTTCATCTGTACGTCTGTCCGTCAATGGCACGAGTAGATAAACTTTTGGCAAAAATCGGTTGACTCGAAATGGGAGTTTACTCGTGTCGATTTTAAGATTGTTTAACAAAAAAATTTATTTAACAAAAGTTGCTATAAAAGCAATAACTAACAACTTTTATTTGAGACATTTTTTGATAAAGCAGCATAAATTAAACAAGTACTTTGTGATGGCGGTCGGTCCTGTTGTGGCAACTGATTTTTTTAGTTGTTGAAATAAAAAATTAAATTTATTGTGTGGTATCAAAAGAAAGCTCTTAAGACGTAAATTACGGAACACACAGTTTTTTAAAATGTGCTATAATCTGTCTCAATTTGTAATACGAAACTAGATTTGGTTACTTTGGAGACTATTGTGGTGTAAACAGACTTTGGCGTATCCGTGTGAACCAATACTATGATAATATTATAAATGTATTGTCAATATACAACATAAAAAATGAACTTTACCTGTTAGTTACGTATTATAAAATGAGACAGATAATATAAAATTTTATTCTACACCTTATAACTCCCCCTAGGTTATAAGGAGTGGAACGTTAATGTAAAAATTTAAAAAATTCTGAGTAATGCACATTAATGTGAACTGTAAAATTTCTGTGGTATCACACAGGAATTTTTGATTTGATAATTATTTGGAAAGTTGTCGAAATAATTACCAAACAAAAAAAAAAATTTGCTACACCGTGCTCAAAATATTTATTTGACTGACTGGAGAACTGGGTAGCTATATAGTTGGGTCTTGATGCAAACTCATCTCAAATATGGTTGTAAGTCTCTGGATGGAAGCACGTCAAGCGTGCATTTATAATTTTTCCTTAGAAAACGCTATTAAGCCAAATGTGTCGCTTAAAAATCGTGTATTTGAGTGCTGGGGGGGGGGGATCAAGCCCGTGAATCTCTTCTTGGGTGCGCACCTGAAGCACGTGGATTATTCTATAGTAAAGGAGACTTTAGTTGACAGATGCCGGTTAATTAAAGCATATGGTTCAATGGGAGAGAACTATAGCAATAAAATTTCCATTTTTGAATAAAGCCATATCAATAATCACAGACAAAGCTAGGAAAATAGAAAGAGATACAAGAATGCATCGAACACGTGGAACCTTTTCCACTACACCATTAGCGACCGCCCTCGAGATGAATGCGCGCGCGTATATACAAAGAGACATACGTTGAATTTACCATATTATAATATAACAAAAAAAGATAAAACTATGAACGTACGTTATAGTAAGAAGCAGAAATACGTTCTTGACATCTTACATAAAACTGTGTGAAATAGATATATATTTCTTTATCGGTTCTCAATCGATCAATCTGTCAAATAAATTCTCCTTTACTATATCAAAAGTTATCGAAATTTAAGATTTTTAATTTGTATGCACAATTTGTTATCACTTGCTAAATACCTACAAAACCCTGAAATATGTGAAAATTTACCCCATATAAAATTTTCTTATACCCTTTTCACACTAGATCTTTAAGATCGGATGTTAAAGTGAATGTATCTTTAAACGCTAATGTGAAACCGTATGACCTCGTCTAAATACAAGCGATGTTTAAGACAGAGATCCGCGTCTTAAACTTCGTCCGCATTGCAAACTTAATTTCTATTATAAAAAAAATACTCCTTGAATTTGTGCTGTCAACATTTTATATTATCATAAACAAGAATACTGTATTATATAGACGTTATAAGAAGTTTATACTTATTGTTATAATAAAATTATTTATTTTAATAATGTGTTAAATAAAATACAGAGCTACAATAATTCAGATAAAATGTATCGACTTACATGTTAATACAGGTGTAATATATTCTTTATTGTAGTGTCTTTATTGTAGAATGGAATGAAATATCCATATTTCTTTATAATAATTCAAAATGTGCGTCTGCGCAGACAGTCAAAACTGGTAATTTCATGACGGTAACTTAAGGACAAAATTACTGTAGCTGATGACAGCACCAGAGATTTAAACATCAAGTGTGAAAGCATGCCGATCTTAAACATCGGTGAACTTTAAGTTCACTCGTCTTAAAGATCTAGTGTGAAAAGGGTATTATAGATTTCTTGTTGACTCAATAGATATAATGATCTTACAAATGTCTTTTTGCTGTTAAAATACAATATTGTATTCATAAAATACAATATAGTATTTAACCGCAATACTGACCGTTCCCACATATACAATAAAACTAGCTTATTACTGAGGGGGCGTAGTACTTTGCTATTTCAAGTACCTGCTTCCTACCTGAGTAACTGAATAGATTTACGAGAATTTTTGTTAAAACTAGTGGGAGGAATTAGTAACGGTATTTATAAGACAAAATCATGGGGTTATTCTATAAATCTGTCCCACGTTTTAAAAAATTCCAGAGAGTATTTAAAGGGAAATTTCTGAAGGTTCAGAATTGCACCAGGTTTATTTTGAAAGTATACAAATCCGTCAAACGACGATGGATCTGGTAAAATAGAAGCTGATCAGAAAGTATTGAGATCCGAAAAGGAGTACGACAAGATTGCATTCTATCCCCACTTCTGTTTAGTGTATATTCGAAAGAAATATTTACAGAAGCTTTTACTGATGCTAGAAATTATATTATATTATATTATAGGTACATCGACAGTAAGTCTTTAAGTAATTTTTTTTTTATCAAATCAATACTATTATTTATATCTGAACGCTAGATTTTGTTTAAAATACGTTGCATAATATATTTTCTCTTTGAACTAGATCCATCACGTTTATTTTGAAAGTATACATAGGTATAGTCTGTACCAAATTAGTTTTGAAGATCGCAATAAAATAATAAAAGTTAGGGACCTCATAAAATTACAATAGAAGTGATATAACTAGGCGTGTCAACCCATAGCCGTAGGGATTAGTTTTTCACATTACGCATCTTACTTAAAGGATTAACAAAAACAAGTATACTTATTTATAGTTAGTATTTAAACGTATGTATGCGCCACTGACCGTTGACTGTTTACAACGTGGTTGTTAACATGAACCCTAGTTCTTTTGTAGTTTAACAATGTGATTATAGTAATAGTAAAGGAGAATTTACTTGACAGATTGATCGATTGAGAACCGATAAAGAAATATATATCTATTTCACACAGTTTTATGTAAGATGTCAAGAACGTATTTCGGCTTCTTTCTGTAACTTTTGTTCATAGTTTTTGTCTTTTTTTGTTATATTATAATATGGTAACTTCAACGTATGTCCCTTTGTATACACGCGTGCGCATCAGCTCTGGGTGGTCGCTAATGGTGTAGTGGAAGGGGTTCCACTTGTATATCTGGACATAGTTTCTTAAAAACTTTTCAACTCGGTAATTTTAAAACCTTTTAATTTTTTTTTTATATTTAAACATTCTATTGTTTATATTTCATTTGTTCGCCCAAGTGTATGACTCAGCTCTTTGTTAAAGTATTCGTAATTCAATTTCTTTTAAATTTACACTACAACCAGCTCCATTCCAGTGAAGGTTGACCATGCATTTGGTACACTCAGAATTTTAAAATTGAATTTTGTTGTTTATTAAACATTATAGGACAGTTGTTTATTATTTACTCACAATTATCAAAATATTTTCAAAAATTACTTTCATATTATATAATAATAATAATATATTATATTATTCATATTATATTTCCCCTAATCTTTCTAAAAGTTTTATTTAAAGAATATATGCATTTAATATGACAAAATTTACTATCAAATAATCTTTTTTAGGTTATCATACATATATTGTTTTGTCAAATTAACCTCCCACCACTAGATGGAAGACAGGCGTGTCAAGTGAAACAAATTGTACCTCTTTCTCTATTTCTAGCTTTTTCTGCGAAAAAATGATATGGCTCTATTCAAAAATGGAAATTTTATTGCTATAGTTCTCTCCCATTGAACCATATGCTTTAATTAATCGTCATCTGTTAACTAAAGTCTCCTTTACTATATACGGGATAATTGTTTTATGCCGATCTTCAAAAATATTATGGTATGTTCAGTGGCGTAGCGTGGTATTCCTGCGCCCGGGGACAACCAGGTAAATCAGCGCCCATAATTGAAAATCACCTTATAGTTCTTAATTTTGGCGCCCCCTGAATGGCGGCGCCCAGGTAATTTGTCCCCCTTGCCTCCATCGCTTCGCCACTGAGAAGAACCTACAAGAAACTTGTAAGAGATGTACAGTTAAAAGTTATAAAATAATGTTATGTCTATACTTTACTAAAAAAATAATAATAATAATAAAGTCATAAAAATTCGTAAGTACTGCGAACAAAGTAATATTAACATACGACAGATATTTTAAATATTTTGTAGTAATAATTGTTATTAACTTCATAAAATATTATAATTTGAGGCCAATATTATTTTAAAAAAATATTTAATAAAATCTTGACTAAGTATGAAAGGTAAATACAAGTAAAATAAAATATAGTTACCGGAAAATTAGCTAGATTTAAAATATTATTTAAAACAACAACTTATTTGCTACATTTATATGTAATAACAAATTAATAAGTTAAGTATAAACCAGTGGTGGAATTCTAATGAATCGAAACGACAGTTATCGTCTTTATTTTTTCGTCTTTCAGTATATGTATCGTCTTTCAGTATATGAAGAATAATATTTGAACCCGAACTTATCTTTGTTTAAAAAAAACAAAAACGCCATCAGCAATCATCCATTGTGGATGTGTCATTTGTTTATGAGTAGAATGGCGCCCCTTAATGCTCAATGGGGGCGCCAAAATCATGCTTGCCAACTAGTTTGTAATGAAGATATTTGTGGAGCTCCAAAATTCAATGTTGCAAACGTATTTGGAATACATTAGTTTACATCAAAATAAAATTAAATAATTAGTTTTAATACTCATTTTGGCGCCCCCTAACGTGGCGCCCGGGGACAATGTACCCCCTGCCCCCCCTAGCTACGCCACTGGGTATGTTCTATTTATCCAACTCTGTCGAACAACGATAGATATGTTAAAATAAAAGATCTACACACAGAGAGTATTAAGATCTGAAAAGGAGTCCGACAAGGCTGTGTGCTGTCTCCACTTCTGTTTAATGTACATTCGGAAAAAATATGTACAGAAGCTTTTATTGACGCTAGAGCTGGTATTATCTTAAATGCTCCTTTGTTTCTAATGTCTATAGTTTGCGATAAATGCAAGCTGCTCTCGAAGCAGCCAGCGACAAGCTGACAGATGTTACTTTAGGGTTTCAGCAGCAGGCCAGCCTCACTGCTGAATGATGGTATGAATTTGGATTTAAAAATACACCCATGAAATCGCACTCAATCAACACAATGCTTAAAATTTGCTGTTTCACATATGGTCTACAAAATGATGTGTAGAAGTAACTATCCACATTTTTACTTAATAACAAATTCATTAAAGAACTAGTTTACTATTTCCACTATGTAGATGATATATTGGTAAGGCTCCGATAAATAATTCTTCCAATTTTTCAAAGAAATTAACATAATCCACCCAGTGGCGGATTTAGGTCAGTTAAGGCCCCGGGCGCAGTAAGAATATTGGGCCCCTCAATTAGAAAAAGTGTAAAGTTTTTGCGGGGCCCCGGGAGCGCGCCCGGGACGCCCGCCGTTAAATCCGCCTCTGAATCCACCCAAAAATCCAATGCACATTAGATAAAAAGTACACCATTTCTAAAATTAGATTTATTAGATTTAACCATCACCAAAGTTAACAATGCCCATGAACTTTAAATAATTAGGAGAGTCCCTGATACAGTTATCCATAACAGTTCCCGTCATCCAATTTTACATTTTTCTTCAGCTTGGGTCTACAGGTCCACAGACTTAAAAAAACGATTTTAAAGATAAAGTTAAAATAATTAAATCCATTGCACATAATAACGATTACAATCCGGAATTATTAGATAAATGAATCCTCAAAATCTTAAAAAGCTAACAATACTAGAATATCCATTCAAGAAAAACTACAACGAATTTAAATTTATTGCTCTTCCATATTTAGGTAAATAAAATACTAAGATTTCGAAAAAGCTTAAAAATAATAAAAATCGCGAAACTACGAACAACCCTAAAACATTAATAACTAATAATAAAGATAAAACAGATACGTTGGACAGAAGTGGTGTAAGAGATTGCACTTTGTGTGATTCTTCATACATAGGTCAAACAGAGAAATCTTTTAAAACAAGAATCTCCGCACATAAGAAGACCTTCATTAAATAGAAAACCGATTCTACATTCGCAGAACATCAGAAAATCCTTTACGAGAACAGAGAAGGCCTTAAGCTGAATTTACTAGAAGCCCACGAAATTAAGAAACAAAAACAAAACCAATTTTCTTAACGACATAACCGACATGTATTACTCCTCGCTAATAGGATTAAGTTGTAACATCTTAGCGTAATTTGGAATTATGTATAATCTTTTTCTTGTTTTCTTGTTTGTACCTAGTTTTGTTGTATATATAAGTGTAATTTGTAATATGTAATTCATTGCAAGTTTGACAGTGGCGAGAGCCGAAACAGCAGTCAGTACATCAATATAAAATTCTGTGAAACATAATACAATGTTTTTATTTAACAATTTTATCTATAAATGAGTTTCACAAAGTTAAATTGTTGACTATTTCATGCAATCCACATCCCAATACTTATTTATGCACCAAGGGTGTTACTAAGATGATTACGCCCGGAGAGCGATGTATACAGCCCAAGGAATGGATGTCGCTCGATGGGCGTAATCATCCAGTAACGCCAATGATATCAGGTGATTGTAAAAGTTCGTGCCCGTGTAATAATGACTATATCCGTGATTTGGTGAATAGTAATCCACGGATTTGGACTGAAGAGATTGCTGAGAAGTTAAATGTTGAAAAATCGACAGCATTTCGTCATTTAAAAAAACTTGGCTATACTTCGAAACTCGATATATGGGTTCCGCACATTTTCACAGAAGGGAACAAACTGAAACGTGTTTCCACTGCCGTTTCTCTCCTTGTCCGTCAACAAAATGAACCTTTCTTGGATCGAGTAATAACTGGAGATGAAAAATGGATTATGTATCACAACATAAAAAGAAATAAAAGCTGGAAGCATGTGAGTGAACGAGCAGAATCTTTGGCAAAAGCTGAATTGCATCCAATGAAAGTGTTGTTATGTGTCTGGTGGGATTGCAGAGGAATACTTTATTTCGAGCTTCTTCCACGTGGCAAAACAATAACTGCGGAGAAGTACTGTGAGCAACTCACCCAACTTAATGTGGAAATCCAAGCAAAACGTCCAAGTTTGGTTAATCGAAAAGCATCATATTTCACCACGACAACGATAGACCACATGTCGCTCAACAGACACTGCAAAAACTTAGGGAGTTAAAATGGGAAATCCTCTAGCACCCGCCGTATTCCCCTGACCTTGCCCCGTCAGATTTTCATCTGTTTCGTTCTCTTCAAAATAATTGGCAAAAAAATTGTTTCTGTGTAAGAAGTCAAAAACTACCTTATTATATAATTCTTTATTTCCCCTAGGCCTTGCGGCGTTTAGGGTTTTAACCAGTACATTGAAAAAATAATCATAATAATAATAGAATCCGGGATCTTGTGCGTTCAGATCGTCGGTTGACAGTCAGAATGATCGAAGAAGAGTTGAATTTGACTCACACTACCGTTTATCAGATTTTGACCAATGAACTGGGGATGAAAAAAATGCGACTTGGCACACAGCAATTTCAATAAACGAGTTTTTGGCCAGTAAACACATTCCTGTGGCTCCTCAGCCTCCTTATTCACCTGACTTGAGTCCTTGTGACTTTTTCCTCTTCCCAACCCAAGATTGAAAAATAACCTCAAGGGACGTCATTTTGCGACACTCGAAAACATTCAAACGTCCGTAATCAACCAGCTGAAAGCTATTCCAGTATCCGAGTTCTAGCACTGCTATGAGGATTGGAAGAACCGTTTCAGCGCTGTGTGGCTTCCCAAGGAAGTTATTTTGAGGGAGACCATATTGAATTGTAATTCTAATCGAATAAAAAAAAATAATAATAATAAAATCAGTCCGGTTACTTAATTTGCACACCTCGTACATATGTTTAAACATCTCGTATCCTAGAAATTATGCTCAAATAACAGCGAAGTGAAAAATTTAAAAAAATATATATGTTGACCCTTTCAATTTTGTCTACACCCACAAATAAATCGAGGGATGACACTTTATTCTTGCTTATCGCCATATGTAACTTTGTCTTCCTGCTGTCGTTAAGTTTACGTAGATAAATTTCACATTTAAGGGATTGAAACCTGAGTTGTTTGAGACTAAACGATCAGCACTTACGCCACATCAATGTAATTTACTATTTAATGTTGTAATTAAATAATTCAAGTTAATTTTAGTGTGTAAGTTTCTCCATAAGACACATGAGAATAATCTCACAAACTTGAAACTTGAATGCTGTAAGTCATAAAATATTTATTAAGTCATATTCCCAGAATAGAGACTTATTATAGTCTTTAAAACACGTAGTATATGATATTTGATCTAAAAATTATTCGTTTACGTCAACAATTTTATGAAATCCCAAGAAAATAATGCGGCGTTTCATTCTTAAAAACGATTAAGGCAAAACACAGGTGTAGCGTCGTTTTTGATGTACGTTAGGAAAAACGACTCTGCATTTGTTTTGCAAAAGGTATGACAGTAAATAATTTATTTTCAAATTACACTACACATATTATTATAGAACTTGTCATTTTCTCTATTCAACGGTGTAAAACTTTTATATCCTTACATTACAAAATTTTTGAGGAAATCGTTTCAATAGGTAGATTACTGTTATGGGTCACTAATCACTTATTATTTTTCAGACCAAGATGTGCACGGCACACGGGCGACTCCTCAAAGGGCGGCATTTGTGGTCAATTCTAGAACAAGCCTAGTAGTGGAGGGCGGTGTTACGAAAGTTTGCACACGGGCGGCATTTGGGCGGTCTTATGAATGTTTGCTCACTCGCGGATGAAACCCCCACGGTGGCCCTGAATCAGTGGTGGGATTCAGCCGGTTCGCAACGGTTCGCGCGAACCCGTAGCGATATTTTTCGCTAGTTCTGCGAACTGGTAGTAATAAATTAAAATTACGAAAAATTATTTTATTTTATAATTCGCATCATATAAAGGGATGAACAAATAAGTAAAAAAATAATATAGCATATTTTTTTGTCAATGGTTATCAAATTTTAACTAAATATAAAACGATGGGCAAGTGGATGACTACCGGGAGCAACTTTACATATTTTACTTATATCTGAAACTTTTAAAAATATAAATTTTATATACAATCAGCGATTTGTGGCGTTTTCTCGGGAAAAACTTATAGACAATGTTATAAAAAGTTTGAATAAAAGATTAATGGACTGTGACCATTTACGATTAGGATGTCAAAATGGAAATAAATTGGACTTTTTATATATTTTGGAACCAAATAATTGGAACATGGAAGTAGTTTTTGTTTCATGGTACACTGCCAAACAGTTGCCAATATTTAACGACATTTTCAATTTTAATATTGATGTTAATGAATACAGAGTTTTTGTGGAAAACATCTTAAAAACTCCCGAAAGTTATAAAATTCCTCAAAATGTGCAAAAAACAAAAATGATTGTAAAAACAATTGCTGTAAGTTCAGCAGAAACAGAAAGAGTTTTCGAAGATGAATTTGATATGTTTGGATAGAAGAAACCGTCAAACTGTTCCGAACATATCAAATTTAATAGTAATAACTTTAATCGGTTTGCCATTAAAAGATTGGGATCCTTCTTATTTAGTAAAAAATATAGGTATGAAGTAATCATTCCGCTGATGACCCTCGCTTTAAATATAAAATATAAAGAAGAGGATGACAATCAATTAGCAATTTGGGATTACTTTAAAGCATAATTTCATGAATTGTTTTTATTATAAAGCGTGATCTAGGAAATTGGAAACAAATGTGAAACATTTTACCATCAATTTTCCGAAGAAAAAAAATCTGCAAAGAATCTCCGGTCTTCTCTCAAACCCTCAGAAATATTTTGCTCTATGTAATATAGAGTGACCACAATATCGATTTTAAGATTATATGGATAATGATTTTTTCTCGAAAAATTGATAATAAAAAAGTTTCCCATTTGGTACCCATGTTGGATCACTTAAAATCATTTATATTATTTTTGTTACCATTTATATTAAGGTTTAACTTGCAATTATCGTATTATATTTCCATGTATTATAGATTATACACAGAATTTTTTTTTTAACTACAACCCCCCCCCGCCCCCCATCGATCATCGTGCTTCTATAGCGAACCGGTAGTAGGATTATTTGAATCCCACCACTGCCCTGAACAATATATCCAAACAATGACTATTGTCGATTAAATGTTTCGCTATATTGAATTGAACAAAATTTTTCTTGTGGTACATCTGCTATATTCCTAATTTTAAAACTTCATCAGAGTCCAAATCTTTTGTAAAAGTCCTGAGATACTTGACAATCGTTTCCTGCTTACATATCACTTTCTGGTACTTATGTCATGTATAAATACAAATAATAATGACGTCAGTTCAAATTTAGAACTGGATATAAAAGACATTGAATGTTACGTCGAAATTGGATGGGAGAACACCGCCAACGAGCTAATGGCACTTAACTTCGTTTATATTGCATGCTTTGTGTCTGGTGAACATTCATTCACTGCCATTGAGGTAGGAAATTAGACGAGAAATGTAAACAAACCACTATAACAATATTGAGCTCAGTTTAAAATATCTCTTGTTTAATTTCTACAAAATAAAACAACTGGAACAAATAAAATAATTTATGCCCGGTCTTTCCACTGTCAGGTGAACCTCTAGGTAACTATATTACAAGAATATGCAAGTTTTACACCGCTGAATAGAGAAAAAAAAAAGTTTTATAACAATATGTATAGTGTAATTTGAAGAAAAGTTATTAACTGTCATACCATTTGCAAATCATATGCAAAAAAAAATAAAATAAAGACTATTATCGTCCGACTCTCATTGCTCCAAATAAGTTTTATTTGAACAATATTTTTATAATTCTTTTTATTAAGGAACAGTGTTGTAATAGATACATTTAAAAAAATATCTAGATACAGATACAGATACCTAAGAAAAATTGTATCTAGATGCAGATACAGATACAAAATTATAAAAAATATCTAGATACAGATACATGCCAAAAATGTTTGTATCTAGATACAACTATAGGGTGACCATTTTCTTGGAGACGGCAATGCGGGACGGAGCAAAAAAAGGTCGTCACTTCCGAAATATAAGTGAAGAGCAAACAAAAAAAAGGTCCTCACCTCCCAAATATAAGTAAAGAGCAAAAAAAAGGTCTTCACCTCCCAAATATAAGTACAGAGCAAAATTTGGCCCTGGGGACACCAAACTAAAATGCGGGACGAATGGTCACCCTATACAACTAGATACTTTTGAAAAAGCACTGAAAAGTGAAAAATACCATATTTTTTATCAAACAAACAGTGCATGTTAATCAGTATTATACAGGCTGTTCAAAAATGACCGTGACGCCAAAAAAACACTATTTTACGGAATAAATTTGTACTAAATAACGTATGTATTATGTTAGCGATATGTGCTAAAGTATGAGCTGCGTATCTATAAGACTAATGTTAGTCTTACAGATACGCAGCTATGTTCTTGTTAAGAGGGTGTTCATTTCAATCTAATTTTAGCCCTAATTGAAGTGGAATTCGTGTAATGTCACGATCATTTTTGATAACTAATAAAAAATTACTTATAAGAAATATGTGATTATTTTTTAATTTTAGTCAGAAATGCGCCAAAAAAGTTCTTGTCCCGCCCCTTTTACTTAACTTTTATTTATACTAAACTAAAAAAAATATAAGTAATGTACATCGATCTGAGCCGGAAACGTACGAGAGGAATTTTTGATCAGATTTCAGTTTTAACAATATTTTTGTTTCTGACAATTTTTTTTTTTAGATCATGGCTAACTTATGGCTAATAATGTTATGGATTTTTTGTATTTATGATTAAGGTAGTAATACCCCGCCACTCGACGTTAATTCGTTCTGAAAAAGCGTCAAGTAGCGATTACGTCAAGTGGCGAGTCGAATTTCTCCATAAGAAATAAAGGGAATCATATGTACATCTATACATATACATATAAGGAAATACATATATGTATATGTATTTGGACCCATAATTATAAATATAAATCACTTATTTTAGCAAAAAACAAAAAGTTCATAGCTGTACTAAATCTGAGTTGTTGTCGTTAAGATATCTAGGCGCGAACTGCTGGCCATGCGTTCATTTTGCTTTCTTTACCAAAATATGTGTCACGTGATCGGTACTCGATCACGCGTCGGATAGCGATGCTTCCGTCGATTCTCACTTTCGACATTTACGTCGAGTGGCGAAAACGTCGAGCTAAGAGGCAGGCGAGTATCGGCGTATTACTGTATATATATATTTTTCATATTAAAAAAATAATAAAATAATGTTGACAGCTGACAACGAATCGCCTTCTTAAGAAGCTTGCACTCATAAACTCGTTCATTAGGCGCGATAAATTTATCCGAGACATCCAGTTAAATACCTACAAAATCCTGAAATGTGTGAAAATTCACACTTCACATCATTTTTTTTTTTATAGATTTCAGTCGGGCGTAGCGAATGGCAATTATTGCGGCCTATAGGCCACTGTATATATCTAATTGGAATGTATTTATTTACTATTGCTCTAGGCATGCGAGTTCCCTAGTTTTGTATGACGTAAGATTTTAATTCCACGGATACATGGAGATCGCTGTACCGAAAAGACCTTGGGGTTTAGTATTTCGCCCTAGACAGTATCTCTCAAGGTAAATAATTTAAAATTGAAAGTAGATGTATTAACACATTTTTACTTTAACACGCTTTACACAAAGTTAAAAAATCTATCAGTTAATTGAAGTAAATGGTGTATTGTCTTTATTTATTAGATTCTTTGAATAATTTTACGTTTTATTAATGTATTATATATTTATTTCATTAATTAGCTACTATGTAGTACGCCAATGAACACATGGACTTGTGGAGAGCGAGATTGCCATTCTAGTGCAGCTGTACTTGGAGTTGTATGACCTTTCCCACCCAAACAAACCAATTATAACACTACCAACCTACAAACATACTACAACTTCCTAAATATAAACAAAAAAATATAATTTAAACATAATATCTTAAATAGAGTGTGCAGATTTATTAGTTTGATATCATTGTTTATCTCATCTAGAGGTTGATATTGTTTTAAGTTGGAATTGATAAGTTGGTAACATAGCCTACCCCCTCCAATATAGTACTACATTCTCCCACTATGACGTTCTTGACGAGCAGTTTTCAGTTAGCAGTATGGCGGTTATGCTGTTGGCATCTATCAGTATATTTATATTAAAAGTTTAGAAATATGCTAAATAATACTAAAAAGTTCCTTTTTAAATAACGTTGTAACAAGTGTGTTTTGTATTTAGTGTTTTATTCTGTGTTTGTTTTATTTATATGGAAGCATATTGCGTATTGTGCATTTGGATTTTTAAATGAAAATAATTTGAAACGAGATTATGAGGTATAGAAAGTTATATATGTTTTTTTTATGTATGTTTGAGAGAATTGTTATTGTATTAATCGTTCATTGTTGTCTGTTTTTAAAGTGTTGCGTATATTTTTAAATGTAGTGCTGCAACAAAAATATTTTAGGGCACACCCATAGCTTTTTTATTTAAATACTACAACTTAACATTAATATAAAAACAATTTAATTTATTAATTAAATCCAAAAAAATATGTCTTATACAATATCTGACATATTTGTTTGTATCAAAATCTTTGTTTTTTTTTTATATTAAAATGTCAAAAATAATAACCCCTTTTTTATTTCAGATGTGATCCAAATTAAACAATGATAATTAGAATAGAATTTTGATTTTTTGATGTGAATTTCTAAAATTATTTTGACAAAATGAGTGAGATTGCCCCTTCGGGGTTTATTAGACCTGATATGGGTTTGATGAAGAGACAAAAATTTGTGGCATGCAGAGATAATGTGCCTTCCGTACATGGTCGCAACATAACTACTGCGACAAATGTCAAATCTAGAATTAGCAATCATCAACGGAATCTCAGCTTGGATTTTAGGTAAATAAAAACAATTTTAAGCTAGCAAATGAATTTTGACAGTAAAAATATTGCTGTATCATTTCTTAAATCTCACCAAAAAATTCTTGTGGCTTTCTGTTAAAGCTGGTTTGTACTCGTTTTAATATATTTGTTGGTAAATGTTACGTAAGATATTTTTTATGTCTATATTCAATTGCTTAAATCATCTCGTTAAGTTTGACAATACATTCATTCAATTCAAATAAATTTCTTGCTGTTAAAAAACCATAAATATTGAAAATTTCACCTTCTAATATTCTGCAGCTAGTACAGGAGTTCACTCAGCCTCATTATTTAAAATAAATACATGTTTATAGTGATAATTGGGACAGCAACGCTAATCACGTTGCTTTGGTATAGTGCCAGAGGTCTGTAAATGAAGAACTTATCTTTTTTGCCCTTATGCGCCACTTAGGATTGGAAATCCATTAATTTTACAAGTATTTTTTTGGGTTTTTAGTGTAGTTAAGTTTCAGTTATACAAGATTGTTTTAATTATAGTTATTGTTATGATTAAACAAAACAATAACAAATAGAACAATTAAATAAACAATTAAAATGGTCAATTAAGTTTTTTTCCATTCTTATTTCTGTTGTGCTATAAAAATAAAAAGCATTAGAGTTTATTGCTTATGATATTGCTGTAATGTATTAAAAATTATGTCCAAACACCGGGCCGCGAGATTGATGTGGCCCATCTGTGCTAATTTATGTATTGTGTAGTTATTTATTTTTTTTACACTATTATCAATAATTTATAGGGATTTGTAGGTATGAGCAAAAAACCCTTATACCGTTTTTTGTGCAGAAAGCGGACATTGTTAGGTATCCCGGAATAAGTGCAATAAAGGCGGCAAATTATCAAAAATATCAAATATTGCACATCCCGGTTCACCTAACAATGGCCTCTGCTCATATGTTTGTTTACATGTAGTTATTGTGGTCAAATGTCTGAATTAAAATTTGGTATACATACAAAGATCTTTGACTAAAGGAAAAATATAAAAACAAAAAATCGTGTAAAATATAAACATGTATTTATTGAATAAATAAATAAATATTTGGTTGGAGTTTCAAAAGAAAGCTTTTAATAGGTGAATTAATGGATATTAATTTTATATGATGAAAATTTTGCAAAAAAATGTCAAAAACTTTTGTTTCGTACCCTATTTCCCATGTGGGTAGGTTTAAAACTCTATAAAATTTCAGAGTAATGCACATTTATGTGAACCGTAATAGTACTATCGGAATTTTTGGTCGAAAATTATCGTTTCCGAAAATTTGTCTCCCCAAAATCAAATTTTTCAAAAAATTAATTATTTAAAAAAATATAATATGGGGTTTCAAATGAAATTTATTAAGCATAGGGAATTAAAGTTAGTTAAAGTCTGTTCCAAACGGTTAGGCGGAACTAGATTTTCCAATCTAGTTATTTTCATCGTTTGAATCGTGCTTTTTGCCGTTTTGTTTAAGCTTTGTAAATCATACTTACAATAAACATTTTTTGGTTTAGGTTAATATCATTTTAAAATGTCATTTTCTTTATATTTTGATTTTTTATGTCATTCTTAATACAAATTTCCCATTTATTTACTTTTTTGTCATTAAAATATGTAAAAAATATAATTTAATTTTGACATATGTCATTCGTTTCCATGGTTTCATTATTGGAATTTTAAATTTTGACATTCTAACGTGAAAATGAAATAACCCAAGCAAGGTTCCTTCTCGTGACAACCTAAAAGAACGAAATTCCCATTTAGTTCCGCCTAAACGTTTGGAATAGCCTGTATTTATTGAATAAATAAATAAATATTTGCTTGGAGTATCCCAGGAAAGCTTTTAATAGGTGGATTAATGAATATTAATTTTATGTGATGAAAATTTTGCAAAAAAAAATGTCAAAAACTTTTGTTTCCTACCCTATTTCTCAGGCGGGTAGGTTTAAAACTCTGAAAAATTTCAGAGTAATGCACATTTATGTGAACCGTAATAGTACGATCGGAATTTTTGGTCAGAATTTTCCCCCAAAAAATATCGAATTTTTAAAAAAATTAATTATTTAAAAAAATATAATGTGTGGTTTCAAATGAAATGTATTAAGCATAGTGAATTAAAATTAGTTATTAAAAATTTTCATTTTGAAGAAATTTTTCATAAAATGTTCCAAAAAATCCTTGTTCATAGTTTCTTTAATTTAAGCAGAACTAGATTTTGACCACTAGTAACTTTTAATATTTAAATGAAGTTTTAGATTATTTTATATAGCAAAAGCCGACTTTAATCGTTAAGTGACAACCTACAAAAAAAAAAAAATCATTTAGTTCCGCTTAAACGTTTGGAACAGCTTAAACCACTCTGAGAAACTATCCAGCTTAGAGGTAAAATATTCATAGCTGTATACTAAATAACAACATAAATGGAAATTCGTAAAACGATTAAGGGGATTAAGACCTATCTTAGTCAGTTGTAAATATTTCAACAAATTTAAAACAGGACCAGATTTAACAAATATAATTACTGAAATAAATATTCTGACCGGAAAAATAATTTTATTTCAGAAATTATACGTATTAAGTCTTGTTTTGTTGTAAACTTGTTAAAATTATATTTATGACGTTTGGCTTAAATAGGTCTTAATCCCTTTAATCGTTTTACGACTTTCCATTTATGGCATTCAGTATATAACTATGAATTTTTCGAACCTTTTGGGAAAACTGGATTGTTTCCTAGATATTGAAGCTGCTTAATAGTTTTACGATTTTTCAGTTAAGTTGGGGTTTTTTTATAACTATTCATGTGAACCAGAATAAATCTATTAGGGGGACCAGGAATAAATTATTTATTTAGCCTCTCTAATTGTTGAAACTGAATCAGAAAATAAAGAAAAATGTCCAAATTTAACTGATAAAAAATAAGTTTTCATCCTGACTCAGCAAAAATATCCCGCGAAAAAATTCAAGACTTAAACTGGGAAATTATTCCACATCCACCGTATTCACCCGATCTCGCGCCTTCCGACTTTAATTTTTTTAGGTCTATGGAATATTATGCACTCAGAGATAAAAAATTTTGAAATATCACCGATGCAAAAATTACCAGATCAGTTATTTTAAGTCAAAACCAGAAATCGAAAAACTAATGTAATGTTAGGAAGCCGTAATAAATAATAATGGAATTCAAATTTGAGTATTTTTTTTTTTTGAACTATTTGAACTATTTTGTAATTATTACATAATTAATATTTCTGAAAAAAAAATTATTTTGTTCTCTAAAATAATTGCTTTTCGGTCCCCTTAATATATATTACTGTAGGGTATTAAATGAAATATTTAGAATAAGAGACAAATTTTGATCTTTAAAAAATTGTTACTTTTGCAGTTATGATAAAAAATATTCCACACATCCGGTATTCTATTGCTTTCTTTTTTTAAATACCTACAAAATCCTTAAATGGTTTATAATTAATAATTTATCTAATATTTTTATTGTATCTAATTTTTTTTATGTATTTTTCCAGGTCTATGGGCATCTTACTACCCCCCGTAACTCAAGTAACAACAATAAGCAATACCCATCTAACGTTACACCATCGTAATCGCAGTTTGGACTCAGCGTTACAGCGAATACCAGAAGTAGATGTAACACCATCTCCCGAGTGTGAAGCAACTCAAGTTACCGGCCTTCCAACGGAACCAGCTAAAAATCGAGATGAACTTGCATCGTTAGGTTCAGATGATTCGGGGATATTGTGCGGTTCAGATAGTGGTAGTAGTGAAAATAATGCAACGAGAGAATCAAGTGTTGAACATTTAACAAGTGTAACACAAAGTAGAGAAAGTTTAGACTGCAGTGATTTAAATAATAGTGATGATAAAGTGTGTGAAACGAAACATAGTGTTGATAATGTGGAACCTACAGAATCTAACGAATCTACCGAACCTGTTGAAGCCAAACCAAATAAAGGATTGCTTTTACGATTGTTGGAGAGTAAACTTTTTGATATTACGATGGCTATACCGTATTTATTTCAATCGAAAGATCCAGGCGTACAGAGTTATATTGCTAATAAGATGTTTAGTTTTCCCGATGCTGAGGTAGATTTTTATTTACCGCAGCTTGTTTGTATGTATATACAAATGCACGATGTCGCTGAAGTTATTCATCCTTATCTCGTACACAGGTGAGTTTTTTTTTTAAATCTCTTGTATTTTTCTACATTATTGTATAATTATCCTAATAAATTATTAGCAGTAAAGTTTCTTAGTAATAAATAATGTTTTGTCCTACATCCTTATCAAAAAATCTAAATGTCATCCTTGATCTAAAAATTTGATAAAATTCTGAATAATGCACAATGATATAACAATTTTTGATAAGATTTTTTTCAAGATATGGTTTTCGTATTTATGAAAACAAATATATTTTTAGCATACTCATTTAATGTAAGTAATAACAAGCTGGCGTGCCCGCTGCTAAACTATCTCTACCTTTGTCTCTCTGCTTCCTTTGGCTATAAAACGCGTGTTTTTTAGTTTGATTATAAAAATTTTAAGGTATAAAAAAGAGGCTTTAGCCTGCGGAAAGTTTGAACACGGTGCAGATCAGACGCACGATAATTAGGTATAGAGTTCTTAGTATTTATGGTTTAAGGAATTTATTTTAGTTTTGATGTAACATACATACACACAAACAAACTAATTTATATTGATAACCCATTTTTTTAAGTGTTGCATACAATACTTTTTCTACGACCGTTCAAAAGGCTGTGAAAAACAAGTCAGATTTTTTTTTTAAATTTCATATAAATTTAATATATAAATGTCGCAATTTCGTATTTTGCCATAACACGCTGATTTTTTTTTTATCGCTGTAGTTGTTCTTTAGTGTTGCTGTAACATGCATAGACACAAACTAATTTATATAGGTAACCCATTTTCTTTAAGTGTTGCATACAATACTTTTTCTACGACCGTTCAAAAGCATGTGAAAAACGAGTGAGAATAACATTTTTTTTACATTTCATATAAATTAAATTTGTAAACGTCAGAATACCCTATTTTACAATAACACCCTGATTTTTTTTAATCGGTGCAGCCGTTTTTATCGACCGCCAACATTTATAAGGGAGGTATTGTGATCATACGGATATTGACATTTCGAGATTTCGATGGATCTCCACGAATTGAGGTCCCTACATAACGTTTTGACTATTTTTAGCATGCTGTCTGTCGGTCTGTCTGTCTGTCTGTCCGGTCCGTCCGTCCGTCCGTCGGTCTGTGTACACGTGCAGAGCAAATTCGGCTAAAAAGATTTTTTATGAAACTTCATAACTTCGCTTGTGACATCAATGGCACGAGTTGATCAACTTTTGGTAAAAATCGGTTAACTAGAAATGGGAGTTTACTCGTGTCGATTTTAAGATTTTTGAGAATATTTAACAACAGAAAAATATTTCGATAAAATTTATTCAACAAAAGTTGCTATAAAAGCAATAACTAACAACTTTTATTTAAGACATTTTTTGATAAAGCAGCATAAATTAAACAAGTACTTTGTGATGGCGATCGGTCCTGTGGTGGCCACAGCTGATTTTTTAGTGTTGATGTAACATACAAACAAACTAATTTATATTGATAACCCATTTATTTAAGTGTTGTAGAAAACGAGTGAAATATTTTACATTTCATATAAATTTAATTTGTAAACATCAGAATTTCAATTTTTTCTTCATTTTGTTTATAAATTTAATCGGCCGAGGAACAAATATTGTATACTGCACATAAGGAAAATAGATCAGTTGCATAAATAGGTATCATAAATTTCATGTAGGGTATTACATAAAAGCTCGGTTTCTATGTTAGCATATATAGACTTTTTTTGTCCGTTCCTTAGTAATAATATTATCAAAATTCTAATTTATAATACAATTGAGAAATAATATTTGGTAGAAAAAAATAGATAAATATTGTCTTTAACAATCCGCGTTTGACATCTCCTTTTCTTTGTTCCGTTTTTTTGTATTTAAATCGAAACAATAACCAGAGCGCAACGAATTAGCATAGAAAAAAACTAAATAATTTATGTACGCGCCAAGATAACGCAAAAAAACGTGAAAGATATGATCTAGACGCCAAAAAATTAGAGTCGGTTCGTCAAACCGGCGCTTGGTGTTTGTCAACTTTATTTTTGTCCATGACAGTGTTTTTCAAACGGAAAAAAGTTTAGTAATCGTCCAAAAAAAAACTAAAACTAAAGAATTATATTTCGGTGTAAATTTTGTCATTTCTGCCTACGTCTATAGATAATGAATCAAAATTTGTAAATATGTTTTCGGAATAACATTATTTTTTTACTTTCGCTGGTTCATAGATATAAACTTTGGCCCCAAAAATGAAAATATGAGTCATTTCTTTGTGCATAATTTAATTATACAACAAATGACGAAGCTTTAATAACTGGTTGTTTATTAAATTTATTGATAAGCCTATCTTGAAGAATAATTTGCTTAGTTGATGGAAAATATTTATTTATTTGTTAGTCACTCGAGATTAAATATATTACTAAGCAGTTTTGAAATGAAAAAAATTATGTGAAATGTGAATTTTCACATGTTTCAGGGTTTCATAGCAATCTGTTAAATGACAATATTTTTCGATATATTTTTGATGGTTCCATGACAACTAGGGCCGTAAGACAATTCGGGCCGTTCACAATTGGGGATTTTCACAACTGGGGCCATTAACAACTGGGGCAATGGACAATTCGGGCCGTACACAATTGGGGCTTTGCACAACTGGGGCCATTAACAACTAGTGCGATGGACAATTCGGGCCGTTCACAATTGGGGCTTTTGACAACTGGGGCCATAACTATTGAGAAGTGACATTACCGTTAGCGGCGCTGTAATTCATGGCAAAATGGCTGAATTGTCTAGTATTCAGCTGTCAATATGCTAACAGGGAACAGGTTAATTTAAGCACAGTACATTTTTATTTTAAGATAATGTATCTATCGACGTTCTAACAAAAAATCAACACCAGAACATATGTAATAATTTCAAACAGTACTACAGTCGCGTAGTACAATATTTGACCACCAGACTGCGTATCCGAGCGTGTCAGTTCTCAATAAGAGCTCGAGTCTTCTTTTGTTTAAAATAAAAAATAATTATTTTGTCATAAATGGCATAAATTAAATTGCGGTTTCTTTTGAAAAAAAAAATCTATTTTACTGGTTTGATTAAGTACATTTCGGTGGGAGTTATAATAAATAACAAAATTGTATTTAAGAGTTGGCTTAAGTAAATTTTTGTGTTCATTTGATTAAAAATAAATTGTATTTTAAGGGTTAGTTTAAGTAAAATTTGGTGCTCTTTTGATTATATATTCCCCGCACTCATTAAATTGTGAACCAATAGAAAATGTTTATGTACACGTGCATTCGAAGATAATATTCTAATAAAATTTTACGATCGGCAAGAATCTCAACGCAGCAAATATTATGAAAATTATGTATTTGAAAATTTAGCCACATTAGAGACATGATAGGTATTATCAATTTTTAATTTTTATTATGTTTATCTAGAAAATTTCCCTCGTTTCATATAAACGAAATATATAAAATACCTATGTACAAAAAAATACCATCATACATAAAAAAAAACTAGGAAAATAAAATAGTCAAACAAAAAATTGATTTTGTCGTAGTTGACGCATATTAATTAAATTTAGTTACAAAATATTTACTTACTGGGATTCCGCCCCTTCGTTAATTCATCATTATCTCTTCAATGGGGTAATGTAGGTGAAGAATGGAACAGCAAAATAACAATCACTTTTACATAATCAGTTTATTAACAACGGAAACCAATACACTATCAAATTCTTTATTTAAATCATATTTGCTGTAGCACGGTCAGGTCACAACTGGTTATCTGTCTTAATAATTAATATTTCAATTAGTAAATTCTTAATACATGTCTCATTAAAAATTATCTTAATCTTTTTGATTCTGTTGATAAGTCAAAAAAATATGTTTAAAGCGCCATCTCATATGTATTTTTTTAAAAATATTGTCATTTTTTGTCGGTTTTTTTTTGAATTTATTCAAAAACGGTAAACTGTAGCTTGTGATGGAGATTATTTTTGAGATCTACGACTCAAATACATAAGAATACACATTTTGAAGTAAATAAGAGAAAAAATTTTTGTTCCAAAATCGAATAATTCGTAAGTAGGACCTGTGGTTGGAATTTTTATAATACTGATGTCATAAATGGCCTTAGGGGACATTAAAAAAAAAATGTTTTTGTTTAAAAATATATTATTTTAAAACTTTATCTTAAAAACGGTAAAAGATAGAGACCTGCGGTTTTAATTTTTGAAACTATTGTGTTTAGCATAGGAAAAAAAAAATAATAATAATAATAATAATAATAAGGCCTTAAACACTAAATTTTTTGAATTTATCTGACTGGTTTAAGCTAAACCGTTGAAAATGGCAAAAAATCGTAAGGGGTACCCCTTACGATAAGCGATAGCGTAAGGGGTACCCCTTACTTGTTTGACGATTCGTATTTTTTGTAAAAGTTAGGTTATTAAGGCCCAAATTTTTTTCTAGACTAAACAATATATGAAGATTTCAAAAATTTAAACCGCATTTCTGGTAGTACGACTGTCCGGTCGATGGTTCGAGCCTCCTTCGTTGGTGATATTATTCGGGCGAGAATAATATGTTTACATTACTCCCATTTTCACAATCATTCACCCCTCATCCAGGGGTAGGAGCTCGCCCCATGGCATCGGCGATTAGCCTCGTTGCAGAAATAGGCCGATGTAAAATAAATAAATAAATCTATATTTTATTGTTTTTAATGTAATTTTTTTTTGATATTTCATAAAAAAAAAATTGAAAAAATTTAAAATTTTGCAAATATATTTTTTTATTTGGGATTTATATTGGGATTTTAAATGAGTCATAAGGTCCTTTAGTATCTCAAGATCTCAAAAATAGCAACCGCAGGTTTAAATCTCATATAGATTTTGAGTCACGGCATTTCGAAAATGGAATATTTTACATAAATAAAAATATAAATACAAAATTTCAAAACTACACGGGTCAAAAAGGCTTTAACTAATGAGGGCCCTATTTTTTTTATCTAGGTAGGAAAAAAGTCTGTAAATTTCAAATATTCAAACCGCAGGTCCCTATATTTTATTGTTCATAAGTTAGAATTTTTTGAAATTTCAGAAAAGATATAGAAAAATTAAAAATGTTGCAAAAAATTTTTGTTTTGAGGTTGCTTCAAAATGAGTCTTAAGACCTTTTAGGACCTCAGGATTTCAAAAATTACAACCACAGGTCTCTATCTCCTGTAGATTTTTATATACGGTGTTTCGAAAATGAAATATTTACAAATTTTCAGAACTACACGGATCAAAAAGGCGTTAACTAAGAAAAGCCTTGTTTTTTATCTAGGTAAAAAAAAGTCTGTAGATTTTAAATATTCAAACCGCAGGTCCCTATATTTTATTTTACTTAAGTTAGGATTTTCTTAATTTAAAAAAAAAAAGTTCAAATTTTTTTCCCGTAGGCTGAAGCCTCTTTTTTATGCCTTAAAATAATTTTTATGAAAAATTAAAAAACATTCAAGCGCTCTGCCTGTATGGTAATAATTCCCTAAAAACATAAATGTTTAGAACTCTACAACTATTTATCTTACTAGTCTGATTTGCACCAACGTGTTCAGAAAATCTTTTCGCAAGCTTAAGTCCCTTTTTTATGCTTTAAAATTTTTAAGAACAAACTAAAAAACATTTAGTGGTAATAATTCTCTAAAAACAAATGTTTAGAACTCTATAACTATTTATCTTACTAGTATGATTTCCACCAACGTGTTCAGAAAATCTTTCCGCAAGCTGAAGTCTCTTTTTCATGCTTTAAAATTTGTATGAACTAAAAAACATGAAAGAGCTCTGTCTGGGATGTATGTTTAGTACATTGCCCTCGGAGCGCAGTGTTTGATAGCTACGAGACAGACACAAAGGGAGAAATGAAGTTTGGGGGAGACAACGGGCATTTCAGCTAGTATTGGTATAAAAGTTGGACCACAAGTCAATGACACATCATAAAGAGAAATTAATTAAAATCAGTATTTTACTTGGTAACTCGATTTATTCTATCCTTATCGTCTCTTTTAATGGGCGTAAAAATTTCATACATGGAATAAAAAATACCAATTTTTATCATACTAAAATTTTGCATGTGGATAGTGATAATTCCAAGGTCATTGGTCGAATTCTAATGGCTATAACTGGTATGAGTCATATTTTAAGTACTAACCCTGAGTAATATAAATGATTATATAATGTTCTTAGTAGTATATCTGTCTTATGTAGGTCCTTTAGTCACCACTTCCTGTTAAGTAATGTTAATTGTTGCTTAATCAAATTACTGCGGTATTAGATCATAATGATTAATGATTTTCTAGTAATTGTATCAAGATTACTACAAATTTCATAGTAATTGCCTTGAACTATGTACCAAGTATTAAAGGGAATTTAATCGTAGTGCACTGGAAGCAAGAGATGCACTGCATCCCTTGCTCAATGAGACGGAAATATATTTAGTGAAAAATCTTTAACTAAAAAATAATTTATGAATTTATTTTGTATTTGTTATAAAAATGGCTACAGTCTATTCCAAACGATTAGGCGGAACTTACCGCAATTTTTTATTTTTGTAAGTTGTCATTAGCTATTTTTTTATATATTGAAGTTGGCTTTTAATAAACAAAATGATCAAAACCTTCAATCGGTAAAAGTAACTAGAATTGAAAATCTAGTTCCGCCCAAACCAAAGGAATAGACTTTATAATGATTACTTTAAATAATGTACAAAGTATAAATTATAGTATAAAATATCTCGATTATTAAAAAGAGGCTGATATAAAACTGCTGGATGCAGCCTTATTTTGTGCATTAAGACAGGGAGAGCGTTTCCACACTAGAACGGGTTACGTCGAGCACGCAGCAAAGCTAGAGCGTGATTTAAAAAAAAAAAAAAATTATATTTAGACCAATTTTAGGGTGGGGAGACAACAAAATACATATAAAGCGCCCTCTCATATGTATTTTTTTAAATATGGTCATTTTCTGTAATTTTTTTTTGTAATTGTTTCAAAAACGGTAAACCTTAGCTTGTAATGAAGACTATTTTTGAGATATACGACTCAAAATACATAAGTATTAAGTCCATTCTACATTATACTTTTTTCAATATTATCCAACTCTGACGTCATTTCAACTTTTGATACAACAGAATATAGTGGGGGAAAAAAATAAGACAGTGATAAATTTTATACCTTCCATCTCTTATTACTTTTCATTGCCAACCTAAAATTTTTTAGGTTCAGATGGCAGACAACAATTTGGTTATAGTAAACCAATTTATAAATATTGTCATAGTATTGAAAAAAGTATAATGTAGAATGTACTTTACATATGTGCAAGTAAATTGGAGATTTTTTTTTCTTCTCAAAAATCGAAAAAATTGTAAAAGCTTCAAATACGATTTTTTCGATTTTTGGCCATTTTAAAGGTTTTGTTTGACGATTCGTATTTGTTGTAGCAGTTGGGTTATTAAGGCCCCATTTTTTTTTTTCTAGACTAAACAATATACGAAGGTTTCAAAAATGCAAACCGCAGTCTTCTATATTTTATGGTTCTTAAGTTAGGACTTTTTGGAAAAAAAAAATGACAATAAAAATTTCGATTTTTTTTTCTTCTTCAAAATGAGTCCTATGACCCTTTGGGACCTCAGGATTTTAAAAATTGCAACTACAGATCTCTAATTAATGTAGATTTTCAGATACTTTCGAAAATGAAATATTTACAAATTTTCAAAACTACTCGGATCAAAAATACGTTAACTAAGGAGGGCCCTATTTTTATCTAGGTAGAAAAAAGATAAAAAGATTCTCTATAGATTTCGTAAAATTTCAAACCGCAGGTCCCTATATTTTATTGCTCTTAAGTTAGAATTATTTTAAGTTAAAAAAAAAAAAAATAATTGAAAAATTAAAAATTTCACAAAAACATTTTTCATTTGGGGTTTGTTTTATATATTCTGAAACCCTTTGGGTAGGGTGACCATTTTCTTAAGAAGGCAATGCGGGACGGAGAAAAAAAAAGGTCCTCATCTCCCAAATCCAAGTAAAGAGAAAAAAAAAAGGTCCTCACCTCCCAAATCCAAGTGAAGAGCAAAGAAAAAGGTCCTTATCTCCCAAATCCAAGTGAAGAGCAAAAAAAAGGTCCTCACCTCCGAAATCCAAGTGAAGAGCAAAAAAAAGGTCCTTATCTCCCAAATCAAAGTGAAGAGAAAAAAAAGGTCCTCACCTCCCAAATCCAAGTGAAGAGCAAAAAGAAAAAAAAAGGTCCTCATCTCCCAAATCCAAGTGAAGAGCAGAAAAAAATGTCCGCACCTCCCAAATCCAAGTGAAGAGCAAAAAAAAAGTCCTCACTTCCTGTTAAAATGCGGGACAAAATGTTAGAATGCGGGACGAATGGTCACCCTACCTTTGGGACTTCGATTGTAGTACAACAATTTGGCCACCAGTTGGCGTATTCGTGCGTATCACTTTTTTTTTTATAATGAATTCAATACCAATATCAGGGCCCTATAAATTAAACTTTTAATAGGGTTCAGTGGTGGCGCCAGAGGGGGGTCCAGTTGCTCCCCCAGAATTGCTTGGAGAAAAATGTATTTTAGAAGTGAGGTTGAACCTTTGTTTTTTTAGGTCATCACTTGTATTTTCATATGTAAACGATAAAAAAATGATTTGAAATATTTCCTGGCCCCCCAAATTTTACTCATAAATTTCCTGCCCCCTCAGATTTTAAGAGCTAGCGCCGTCACTGATAGGGTTCCGCGTTTCCTAAGACCCTGACTGCATCATAATATTTATATTATTAATTTGCCTGTAAAAATTCCTCTTAAATTAATAGAAAGTGTTCCAAATATTAAATTTAGCTGGCATTAATCATCGACTGCCAAAATATAAGGAATGAATGGATGAGTCATCTCTCCACCTGTTTTGTTTACACATTTTATACGCTATACGATCGAGTAGACGCGTCTAAATAATTTTCAGATTTTCTGAGTCATACATGCGTGGTGTGTTATTAATTTCATATAAATATTGATAATTAAACTTTCTTTTTGTTTGAAATCGTTGCGCCGTGTGGTTAGATTGGAATTTTTAGATATCACTTATAAGATTTCACCGTGTTGTTTTATGGTATTAAAGTCATATAAATGTTCTTATTAAATTGTGTTTTCATTAGTTGATTTCTAATTATGTTAAAACTAAAGGAAACAGTTCGAATTTTGTTGTCATATTCACAAAAATCTTGTTCTATTAGAGTTGTACGTAGGGCGCTAGGAAAGTTTTGAAGTACGGCTGTATAAATAAACATCGCAAATTTATTCTTGCATCATTAAATAGACCAGCGTTTCCCAACCTGTGGTACGCGTACCACTGGTGGTACGCGAGTTGCTGGTTGGTGGTACACGAAAAATAATCAATAATGGCGGACATAAAAAATTAAATCATAACAATATCATAGAAACGTTTTTTCCTACAATTCATAAAAATATGTACAGTCGATGATCGAAAATCCGGCAGTCGATATCGTTTTTTTAGAGTGCACTTTTAAATTTAGCCGTTAGCATTGATAAAGAATATGAACAACTTTCGGAGAAAGCTCTTAAATTATTATTACCGTTTACTAGTACGGAATTAGTAGAAAGAGCTTTTTCTTCATATATTTTTTCAAAAAATAAGTACTGAAACAGATCGAGCGCAGCTGTAGACTTAAGGGTATACCTTGCATCTTTTAAACCAAATTTCAAATTTCCGAGCAAGCACAAGGATCTCATTAAATTTATTTTATTATAATAATAATTATTATAATAATAATGATTATAATAATAAAAATATTGAAAATATATTAATAGACCATATTAGTAACTACGTCACAAAATGAGATTCAGTGCTGCCGTCTCGCGGTTGGATTCCTTTTATTTGAATTTAGCATGTTGTTTTTTTGTTAAATTGTATTTTGGAAATATAAATTAAGTTTTCAAAGTAAGAGAGTGCTTCACATCAAAACTACAAGTCAATATTTATTTATTAAAATCCTTATTTTATACATTATAATTTAATATGTCATTATTTTTGCAGAACAATATTATTTTGCAGGTTAATTTTGAAAAATTTACGTTAATAATCGTTATTATGGCAAGTAACATAGCAATAAGTGTGTGTACCATATCTAAATGGTTTAAAGGAATAATATGTTGTTTTTAATTTTCCATTATTGTGTTTCATTTTCATCTGTCAAAAAACGAAAAAATTTGCAATTAATAATGTAGATGTAATTGTTACAATTCGGAGCAAAACAATACACCAATATGCATTCTAAAACAAAATATTAATGATTACTTAGTGTTAATTAAATAAATACTAAAGATATTCCGATTTTCATATTATTTAAAAACGTAACCTATAAATATATCTTCGAATCCTTATTTATATATTTATAAAATCATTATTCTATAATATAAAGTGTCTGGACTGTATATATTAACATATATTGATCAAAAATACATATTTTTTGCTCCAAAATTGAAAATATTTATAAAATTAAGGTAACAAAAGCAATGTCCCATGTATTTTAAACTTCAAAAGGACTCAGCTCTCAGATGGCAGCACATGTATGTGACGACACACTAATATGGTCTATTGGTTTTTTATAATTCTGTGTTTTTATTAAAACCATTTATTAGTAAACGAAATATGACAAAATAGTAGAATATACTATTTTGTAATATTTCGTTTCTATCTGCTAAGTAAATAAATATACGAAATACAATCATTTTTACGAAGTGGTACGCCAGCCAAAAAAGGTTGGGAAACGCTGAAATAGACCATTCAAAACATAAATAGATACACTGATATATAAATTTTATGTAGTCAGTTTGCAGTGCAAGTGTAAACTTATTAATATGAGTGAGTTAACGCGACGAGATCATCGTGCAATAATTTTGTACAATTTCAAACACGGTATGTCTGCGGAACAGTGCATCTATAAAATGTTTACTATTTTTTATGATAATTGTCCAAGCCGGATTATAGTTTTGCGTAGTTATAAACAATTTTTAACCTAGATGATGATCATGATCCTCGTTCATGAAGACCCCGTGAAATAGTTACTCCTGTAAATATTGCTGGCGTTAAAAAACTGCTCGATGAAAATAGGCGAATTACATTTAGGCAGTTAGAGAAGTCTTTGCACAATAATGCACCAGCTATCCGTTCAATTTTTCGCGACCATCTGGAAGTTAGAAAAGTTTGCAAGCAACAATAAGAGTTGAGTGGTGTTTTTTAAAATGGGATACTCGAAATACGTGAACTCCTCCATTGTGACAGGGAACGAAACATGGTTTTATTATTATGTTGTGCCATCAGTCAAGCAGGAAGATATGGTCTTTGAAGACGAAGAAACTCCGCGGCAAAACAATCAAGATCCGTGAAAAAGAAACTGATCGTATTTTTCGGTAAGCGAGAGATTATTATGAGAATTTTTCTAGGAAAGCAAAAATCAGTTACGGCCAAGTGGTACGTTGAGTTTCGTTTGGCTCAGTTGATTCAGTCTCTTGAAAACTTACGGCCACATTCACACCTTGACATTTGGCGCTTGCATGAAAATAACGCACCAGCGCATCGGGCTCAACTAACTAAAGAATTTTTGACTAATTCTGGACTACAAGTGTTAGAACTTTCTCCGTATATTCCAGATCTTGCTTCTTGTGATTTTGGACTCTTCCCTCTCATCAAGGATAAGCTTAAAAGCCGCCATTTTAACCCATTTAAACCTACCGTCCTTTTAAAAGGATTTTCAAAAATCACGCAAAGGACGGTAGGATTATGTCCTACCATATAATATGGTAGGATTATGTCCTACCATATTTTATTTATGAAGTTTTTGATACATTAGTGAAATTTATGTTATTTAACTTTATTTACTCAAAATAACTGAAAAATAAAACAACTTATTATCGTAACACGGCCGTCCTGCTCCTACCACGTCCTCGCGGCATCTTCAGAATTTAATAACTGCAAAATAAAACAGAGTAAACGAAAACATAATGTTAGTTTTGTCCGTCTCCTTGAGGTTCCTGACTATCCAGAGTTTCACTGAACTCCTTGAGGTCCTTGAACATTCAGCGTCGAACAAAACAAACACATCTCCTTGAGGTCCCTGACCATCCAGAGTCAACAAGACAAACACGACCATTTTAGGTCCAACAACTCCTTGAGGTCCCTGACCATCCAGAGTCAAACAAAACAAACAACTCTTTGAGGTCCCTGACCATCCATTTATTTTGCTCAAAGACGTTGCGCTGTTTGCAGCAAAAAAGCTTATTTTGTTTATAAAAAATGTACCTAAAGTAGGTTTACATCCTAAAAATTGTTTTTTGGACTATCATACAAGCAAATGATTTTATAGTTTAGTTTATATTAGAGTTTATAAAATAGTTTTGAAATAATTTTGGAATTAATAAAGCATTTAAATAAATAGGTATTATTCTTATAGTAGTATATAGTTCTACCGTCCTTTAAAAAGTACAGCATGTTATGGCTATTCTGAACAGTAAAAATTTTTTTAAAAATAATTTTCATGTATATTAATACACAATTAACTAAATTTTTACAAAAAAACTATTTTTTTTTTCAAAAAAAGTTTCAGGTTTAAATGGGTTAACAGCGATGATGAGCTTCTAGCAGCCTGGGAACAAATATGTGCTGAAGTACCAACTGAAAAGTGGGAAGACATTTTTATCACGTGGTTTATACGTATGAGGAAGTATATTGAACATGATGGGAAGTACTTTGAAACCTCAAAACTTTCTTAACGCTCTGCGTAAATTTTTTATCGTATCAATATTTTGTTAACCACGACTAGATAAACAGTGTTTCTTCTACTCTTATCATTCTCTCCTTTCGTTTGAATGTATGGTTTACATATACAATGCTGTTTTCGTAATTCTTGCTCTCTTTTTACTAATTCAGCTTAAAATTCTCTACTTGGAACCTTCATCATTCATATTAAATTTTGAGACAACCGTATCCCATAAATAACCGTTTTAAAATTAATAACTTCAAGGAATTTTTTTGTGGAAGTATATAATTAATTTTTCAGATGATTTAGATAATTTATGAAGTCCCTGTTGGACATTCCTTCAAGGGGTTCGACCTAGACGTGACTGAAGAGTTTCTAAAAACACATAATTAAGAACATTACTGAAGTTGGAATTTTTATTGTGTTTTCAAGAACTGGTCTTTAGCGATGTTTGATAAATTCAGACAAGTTCTCAAACAACGTATAGTATTGGAAATGAAAGAATGACAATGTTTTCAATTTGTAGATGAAGTTGTTCAGGTAGCGAAGAAAAAGGACAATGACAAAGTTGGATGATATTTCTTGAATATTGTAAACATTTATGTAAAGTCTATGATATCACCTAGAAGTAGTGCACATAAAGGAAAGGAACAGCATATAAAATGTAAAGTTCAGACAGATTAAGGGAGACGTTCAACCATTGGGTTCTTCTTGCAGGATTAGCAAGGAGGAAACATGGTTGGACCCATGAACACCTCCTTCTAGGTGAAGAGTCTCCTATTTGTGAGACGTGTAACACAGACAAATCTGTGTTACACATTTTAACTCGTGCGTTTTTCAGTGCGTACAGTTCGAGAATGTAAAGGAGCGGTTAGGCCTGTGTTATGATCTGTCAGTTGCTTTATGTGACGACAAGGTACTGATGGACAGGCTGATACTGTGTCAAGTCTTGTACCTTATTTTAATGAGTTTTATTATTTTCTGTGATATTCGATGGTAATCAACTCCTTTACAGTCCGTTACCATCACCCTGCATCTGTTAAATTTTTCGAATCGACTTATATCCTATTTAATCTTGTTTGTCCGTGGTAGGTTTCTTTTATTGAGTATTTATTTATTAATTTATTCGTTTTAATATATATTCTTGTAATTTAGATGGACTGTGCTAGACGCAAATAGCCATATTTGCTGTGCGCCAAATTTTTTAACTAACAAACTCTTCCTGATACTGTCTGGGGTTCCACAGGGAAGGTACTTGGTCCAATACTCTATCTAATTCTCACAACAGATTCGCCCACATAAAAAAACACTGTGGTGTCAAGGTAAAACAGGTTACCAACCTCGAAAAGTACATTATAAAGAAACGAAAAGTGGAGTATCTGCGTCGTATTATGGGAGGAAATAAGTAGCTGTAAATTATCACATAAAAATCCTAGGCAAGAGATCAGAGAATAGTTAATGCTGAATGGTATACAACAATTTGTTTGCCAAAAGTCATCGACAAAATCAGGAAAAACAACCAAAAACGTCGCATCATTCTTCATCATTACAGTGCAAGCTCCCACATGTTTGGTAGTAGAAGAATGTGATGGAGAACCCCCGAGAGTGGTTTGGATTGGAGATGGGAATTTCGGCTCAGTTTGCGGAACCGGATCAGTGGAGGTCGTTCAGTTTGTTGAGCCGGTTCATTGATCCGGCTCAGTGATCCGGTTAAATAAACATGTTTTCGAGACACAGGTCGGTCGTTTGTTCGTAGGTAGAACGTCGCTTAGAGCCGGTCAGTTGTCGGTCGTTCGCTTGTAGGTAGACGTCGCTTAGAGCCGGCTCTTTCTTAGACCCGGCTCTTTCTTAGACCGGGTCAGTTGTCGGTCGTTCGCTCGTAGGTAGAACGTCGCTTAACCCGGTCAGTTGTCGGTCGTTCGCTTGTAGGTAGACGTCGCTTAGAGCCGGCTCTTTCTTAGACCGGGTTAGTTGTCGGTCGTTCGCTCGTAGGTAGAACGTCGCTTAACTCGGTCAGTTGTCGGTCGTTCGCTCGTAGGTAGAACGTCGCTTAGCCCCGGTTCTTATCTAACATTTATGAAACAAACAATTCAATTTATGTAGCTACTGTATTTTAAACCAGATGTGTTAAGTTTATGGCGGTGTTTATTGCCCTTATAAATCGGACATCTGGGATTTGGGCAATATTTTTAATATTTTTATATAGTATGGTTGTAAGAAAATACAGACTAAGCCTATTAGTTTCAAATAAACTGCCCTACAAATTGATGACATGAAATAATATACTTTATGATAATACATTACACGCAGAGTTCTCGCGAAGTTCAACATGACATCGATCCAGATCCGGATCACTCCGGTCACTGCTCACAATCGCCCGACCACTCGTATCCTTGAAACTGTAAACTATACAGTGAGCCGTAAGCCGGCTCATTTCAATTTGGTGAACCGTGTCTCTTCGGTCAGTGTACTGAGTCGGCTCAGTGAGCCGGTTCGTTCATGAACGACCCATCTCTAGTTTGGATGCACAACTGTAAATCTATTCTGACCTACTGTATCAAAGAGCATATCCATGATGATTAATAACAAAATGAAACGTCTTAGAAGAAACATATATTTAATTCTGTGTATTATTTGAGAAACAACTGTTTTTATTTCAACTGTCAGGACAAAAGTAATCAAAACAAATCCAATATTCTCACTTTAGTAAACAAAATTTAAAAACATACTAAATCGAATATCCCCGATAATATCTCGTTGCTTGACAATAACCATGTTTCTATATTATCTATGGCGTTAACGAGTAAGTCTTATCTTTCAGTTCTGTACTTTGTACGTCGTTTATATTCTGGTTAAAATTCAGATAGTGAGAATTGACATTTCTGTACTTCGTTCAGCAAAAATCAAACAATTTCTTGGTGTGTTTGCATTTAATACGCTTACATGCTGACGCGTGCATGTCAGGAATTAAATCGTAAGTTTTCACGGATTACTTGGAATATGTGTTAGAATAAAAACGTGTTTATTATTACAGTTTCACTGTATACAACGTATGGTCATAAAATACGGTGAAATTTGGAATAAACCACGACCTCAAATTCAGTACTAAACTTAATGTCTGTAAAGATGCAGTGCTACCACCCCTTCTACACGTTTTATGGACGCCATACCGACACAATTTCACTCGCAAACATTTTACCAACGATGTCTAGGGACAATATTGAAAGTAAAATGGTATTATCATGTTGATCTGTTCATAACATATGAGTTGGACATGTAAAGGTAAGCTTCCACGCTTACCTTAATGCGAGGGCTACCTTTTAAGTTTTTACAAAAACTAAAAAATTTATGTGAAGTGTGAATTTTCACACATTTCTGGGTTTTGCAGGTATTTAGTAACTGAATGATGATTATTTGGGATGCCAAAACAAATTTTATGTCAAAATAGTTTTTTATGAATTTTAATTCGAATGCCTAATACCATTATTTAAGTTTCTAAATATGTGCAGTATTTTTTTATATAGCAAGGTTCATTAAGATTTTGAAAATTGCGCCTATGGCTTCCATTGGTTGCTTAAATCATAAGCCTCGCTCTTTGATTTCGTCAAACATAGAATTAAATTAAAATTTCAACACTTCCCACTGGTTATTAAATTTAATATAATATAATATGATAATATATTTATTTATTAAATAGCACAATTGGCTACATATTTTACTACATAGTAAAAAATATACTAAAATATTCTAATAGTAAACAATATATACCTATTCTAAAAATACTATATAGAAAAAAGAAACAACAATAAAAAAAATATCATTTAAAATCTACATAATACTTATAAAATACTGTTTTAATTCTATCTTAAACGTATTAATATTATCCCTATCCCTAATTTTACTTGGTAACTTATTATAGCTTACTAAACCATTATCAAAAATACTGTTTTTGGTCGCAGTCTTATTTTTCCCTGAGATAAAAAAGTTATCCTTATATCTAGTGCAGTGCGAATGTATATCACTCCCTTTTATTAAATTTCTACTTAGGTATTCTGGTAATATGCCTCTCTTTTTTTTACGCTTTGAAAAATTAAATGCAATATTTACCAAATTATAACTAGAATTTTGACAAAATAATTTAAACAAAATAAAAATGCAAAAGAAAACAAAAAATAAAATTTACAGGATTCGAACTCTAGTTTGCAAATTAAGTTACATTATTAAGCGAACGACAAAACCAACTACGCTACTAGAGCTACTGATCTGGTGTGTTACATATCGAATTAAATATTTAACATATTTTAGTTAAAAACACAAAAAATGCGTTATTTTTCGAAAACATAATCTGATCAAAAATTCCTGTTGTACTATTCCGGTTCACACCAATGTACATTACTTAGAATTTTTTCAGATTTTTACTTTAAACCATCTTGGCTACAGGGTGTGGGACAAAAATTTTTTTGCACTTTTGGCAAAGATCGCATCAAAATTATTTATTTTGCAAAAATAAAATTTTGATCACGTGCTAAGGGCTTTCATTTGATACCCTACTCAGAATTAAAAAAAAAAATATTTTTTTTTTCGATGAGCACATATTTGTTTATATTTTTAGTGGGATATGTTTTTTAGATGTTTTAGTATTTTTCCTATATGTGGGTCAAAGAGTTGTATAAGCATGCCATATTTCAACTCTCTAGGTTTAGCCGTTTGGCTACAATTTTTACCGAACAGACAGACAGACGACAAAATGACGGTATAAGGTTTTTTTTTGTCATACCTACAAAACCCTAAAAAGAAAACATTTTTTTTTTTTGAACAAAGCGTATTATTGCTTTTCAAAATATTCCTCTCTAAGATTTAAACACTTTTGCATACATTTTTTCCACTCTGAAGTTGGTATCTCAAAAACATGGTTTTCGAAGACTTCAACAGTTCTTGAGGTGTTGAAAATCGCTGTCCACCCATTTTTTGTTTGACATTGGGGAACAATAAAAAGTCGTTAGGGGATAAATCAGGTGAATACGGACAATGAAAAAAATAAATCCTAGCCACTTCAAATAATTATACATATGGCTAACTTTGTATGGAAATTCTATTCCATCTTCTTCCAACTTTTTTATTAAAAGATGCACAGTCGTCACTATATTTTTCGAATAAAAGTCGTATATTTTATTTGTTATTGTTTTAGACATAAATAACTATTTTATTAAAAACTCGTAAATCGGGTCGTTTTCGCTGCTGATTTTTGCCACGAACAATGATACGTTGAATTGTTCTATATGGAACACTAGTTAATTCCGCAGATCTAAGTATATGTTGTCATTACCTTTCGAAACTAACTTTTTATAAACGTTCATTATCAGAACTTTGCAATCTTATGACAAATGACATTTTTCTTTAATAGTCACGTCCACATTTTCGCATTCCACGTCAACGTCCATATTTTCGCACTCCAAATCACCTTGTACAGATTCACTATTTTCACTACAGAAATTAGGAAATTCTGCAAAATCAAATAGTCGCCGAAGAGCCTTGTTGTTAATGTATGCACGCTATGAACGTTGAAAATTAACTAACAAACAAGTATAACAAACCCTAAAATTTAGAAACAATAGGATTATAAATTTGGAAAATATCCTTAATGGTTTTTAAGAAACTTCAATTGAACTAGTGTTACATCTATTCGATTTAAATTTAAAATTCCCTTAATACTTCTTATATTATTTTTACAGCAATAAGTCTTAAGATTACTGCCATAAACCCATTACGGCATTGTTAAGCTTCTTAACAAGAGTGGCCATTTCATTTTGGAAAAACTATACTGACAAATAGATTGTTAAACACTACTGCGCAAGCGCCGTTTAACAATGGCAACTAAGTTTCCGTTGCCAACCTAAAGTTCGTTCTACATTATACTTTTTTGCGTAGCACTACAGATTTTTTGCGTAGTACTGACGTAAAAAGTATAATGTGAAACACAATACTTCTTTCCAACTTTCGATGCTACACTACAAACTACACTATTTTCAAAACTACCTCCGGTCAAATTTTTGGATGACAGTTGTATACTTCTCAGTCGTACCAACTACCAACTTTTTAATTTTTGTTTACAACTTAACTTTTAGAAGTTTATTAAGTTGTTAAGAAGTTTATTTAGAACATATAATTAAATATAAACTTAGCACAATTAAACAATATTTATAAATTGGTTACTTGAATTGGATCTATAACCAAACTGTTGTCTGTCACCTGAACCTAAAATTTTTTAAGTTGGCAGTGAAGTGTATCACAAAGTAATAAAATATGGAAGTATCGCTGTCTCTTATTTTTGTTCCCTCACTATATTCTCTAGTATCAAAAGTTGAAATGACGTCAGAGTTGGATAGTATTGAAAAAAGTATAATGTGGAATGGACTTATCGGAACTTGAAAAAAAAAATAGCCTTCGTAGTTCCTGTAGCTTTTGAAATGTATCTTGAACGCAGTCTGATATGTGCGACTGTAGTTGTGTTAAAAAAACAAAATAATGAGTTGGTATATACTTAACGGTAGTGCATATAGACGAATTTTCTACGATGGTTTTTTCCCAGTTTCTATAATCAATAATATTATCCAACTTCAATCGAGTAAAGTATTAAAAAGGCCTTTATTAATTCTTTAAGTCCAGTTGGTTCACTGACCTGCCATAACTTTTCTTCATGTGCTACTGCTCTTTTAAATTATGCGTGCTATCAGTAGTAATTTTTGTGTAATTTCTAATGAAATTACGAAATACACATTTACGACATAAGTTCATCGACCGTAGACGAGTAAAAATATTAATCTGATAACTCGGTTTTCGACATATGTTCATTATAACAGAGGAAGTAAATAAAGAGAATCGATAAAGAAAACATGATAAGTAATAGTGATGAACAGAGGTGGCGGTTTTATAAGGTCTAAAGGGTTACAGGCCCGTCACAATAAACCGAGGAGAACCGAAATAGTACAACAAAAAGTTTTGATCAGGGAGTCTTTCGTTTTTTTTTTTTTTTTTTTTTGAAAACTTAATTATTAAAAAAAAAAAATATTGTGTGGTATCAAAAGAAAGCTCTAAAGCCGTAGAATAAGGAACGAAAACTAGTTTTTTAGAATTTATCCAAAAATGTATTTTAAAAATTAGTGTTCCGCACCATTTTTTAAAGGGATTAAACTGAAAATCTGAAAAAATCTAAGTAATGTATATTGATGTAAACCGGAAACGTACTGGAAGAATTTTTGATCAGATTTCGTTTTTGGAAAATATTGCAGTTTTTGTGTTTTTGACAAAATGAATTATTTTTTCAATTCATAGTTAAATTATTGCTAGTTATGTTATGGATTTTTTGTATTTATGACTAAGGTAGTGTGTCTTTTTGAAAATAAACATACAATAAAAATTTAAAAAAACAGCAGAGAACAAGTTCATGTGTGTGTGTAGTGTTCAGTAGGCTCCGTCTACTATTATACGTCATGATTCAACCTGTTGTTTGAATTGCTTTAGTTTTTTGTTTTTAAGGAATAAAAGAGGATTTATAGTAGTGAAATAATTATAAATCAAATAATACGTTGTTAATAGTGAGAAATAGAGAATTTTAGACCTATATTTTAAGTTACTGTCGTCTCATATATCATTGTATTGATCAACTGAGTTAAGTAAATTATTATTATTATATTATAAATATGTTTCAGAAATTGATAAAATTGAAGCCATTTTATCAACAGATTTCTTATTAATTTAATGAAGACTTGAATACAAAGCAAAATCAAAAAAGAAAAACGTTGGGTTTTTTAATTTAAATTATATTATGTCGAAATATTTACAAATTATTTAAATTTTGTTACAAATGGAATGGCAGCTCTTCGACTTATATAACGAATAAATATGATTATCGGAAAACTGTTGTTTTTGATGTGATTATAGAACAAATATTCCTAGACATCCAGTATTATGTTAGCTTCTTAAACCTTCTAAATCCACGGGTGTATTCTGTACGAAATGCGTTAAAATTAGCGTCAGGTTAAATTTTTTATTTTAACACCATGTCTAACGCCTTTATAGGGAAAAATTGCTAAGCGATATGACATCTGATGGAATTTTAGGAACTACAGAAATAGACATTCTATCGCGCTTTTTTTTATAAAAAATGTTTGCATAAAAATATAATTGCATGAAAACAAGTATTAATATTGTAGCAAAATTACAAAAACCACCAGTAAACATTAAAATTGACGTTGTTTATATGTAATAAATGTCTATATTGAAGGTTCCAAGTATGCCACAATAGCGCTGCGATATTAAAATACTTCCCCTATAGAAAAATGTTATTCTGTAAGAGCGTTAATACAATATTTGTTAACACGAGGTGTTAACTCACCTTGTAGAGAGGCTATATTAGAGCTCGCGCATGCGCTAAAATATAAATTTATTCAACTTTCATTTAGTCAATTTATATACTACATTGTATTTATAACAGATCATGTCATTTTTGAATAAAATGTGAATTATGTGTTCATTTTATTTTTATAAAAGTGTTCGGTTATATTAATTATTTAATAATTAATTGAATTTTTACTCTATTTTTACCCTGGATTATGTGGAATAACATTGTTGTGATCTTCATTATCATTCTCATCAATTGTGTCTTCAAATAATGCACCATTAAAATGTACTGCGATATTGTGAAACACGACAAAGGCATAAGTGATTTTTGTAGCTTTCAGAGAATTATAATTTTATGTTCTGTGCAGACACGTTTATTCACGAGAAGTGATCTCTGAAGACGGAAACAGGTTGTTGAGCAGCTTCCGAAACGTCCGAATTTATTTTTTATATTACTCTTGAAGTATTATATCTTTTTGATACTAATAGTCATTATATTGTACTATTCTAGCCTAGTACTATCAGCAATGGCAAACGTTCAAAATAAAGGTGTCTGCATTAATATTGGACCATTGCAAAATAATTTCAGATATTTTTATGTTCTGTGTCACAACAAAAACCAAAACTGCTCTTAAGTACTCCATTTACTTAATTTCTGTACAATTACTTGAACTTGCATCTGGGTTACTTGTATCACAAAACTCAAAGGGGTTACTTGTATCTCAAAAATTACGCAGCGCCATTCTTAGTTCTACTGCAAAGTATTCACTTTAAAAGTAATAGAAATTTTGAATTTTGTCTTATAATAATTAATATCCTTCCGTCTTGTGTTATATTCATTTTTTTTTTTAATAACATGACATTTACTTAAGTAGCATCAGCCATTTTTGCAAACTAAACACCAGCGTTAACTTTTAAAGCCACCGTTTTAATAGGCGCTTATTGTAGAACATTAACTGGCTATTTTAACGCCTTCGAGTTATAATTTTAACACAAATATGCTTAGCGAATAGCATTTACGTTTAAAATGGTGTTAAAAAAATTAACACCGTTAAGATTTTAACATTATGCTTAGAAAATAACATCATGCGGGGTATTTGGCCCGCGTTATATGATGTCCACCGCTAACCACATGATTACACAAAAATGGCAAAAAACACCCGTGGTATATCCGAATGTGTGTTATAAAAAACGCGTTATAAGCGGTTTCTATTGTACCTACAATACCCTGAAATGTGTGAAACTTAATACATAATTTTGGTATTTGTAAAAAATACTTAAATTTTAAAAGTAGTTCTTTAAATTCTAGTACAATATGCTACCCATATGTCCTATAGAAGAACAATACCCTTATAAAACGCCACCCTGTTATTTTCACCCCTAGGATATTGAACAAATATTTCATAACCCATCCCTTCTTTTGTGTGGGTTGTACCTTTTAAAATAATGGATTTAAAACCTTGTCAGTTCATTCATTTTTCACTGAAAGGCAAAGTTGCATTTTATATGATGTCCCGGATAAATGTTTTTTTAACATTGTAAGTTTTGCTTACGTTTTAAATTTTGCTATTTAATATTCATCAAATAATTATTCTAGTCATGAATAAGTAGAGATTTTTTACTTTGCTTTATTGATGTAATTAATGCAATATATTATGTGTCGACTGTCATAACATCACGTATACTAACTTCCAAATAGATCGTGTATTTATATTCAAGATTGTTTTTAACTCTGACATAATTATTAATGTTATTATACAATATAAAGAATAGTGTTGCAATTGGACAAAAATTGGAGATTCTAAGATAACACTGGTAAACAGGGTCGGCCCTAGCAAGCACGGGGCCCGACGCAAGTATAATTTGCGGGGCTTTTATATAGGTTTATTTCTTTAGACATTATTGCTCTGCGTGGTATATTATTGTTACAAACTAAATTAACCTTTCTAGCTTTTACTTCCGCAAATTTTTTTAAAAGATTGTCGAACTCCATCTCATTCATCGAGACATTCAACATTTAATTGACATAATAGCCAGTGAATTTAAACGTTCTTCAGTAATCATCATCATCATTTCCTGTCGTCTTCAATTTTAACTTGCCTCAAAATGTTGGGTTGATGTTTTACGTCGATATTTTGTTTCTGATGCATCCCTTATGAATGTCCAACAGCAATCAGCAAGCAAAATTTGGACTCCATTTACCTTGATATCGCTTTTCCGTGACGGAAATGTCTTGGTGGAACCGTTTCCCATGTTCATCATTTACTGCACCCAGATCTTTTGGGAAGTTATCTAGATGAGAGTCCAGAAAGTGAATTTTTAAAGACATACTACATCCCATTTCTTTGTAGGAATCAAGTACTTCATTCACGATATCTCTGTAATTTTCAGGTCTCACATTTCCAAGAAAATTGGAAACAACTGTTTTATAAGCTCTCCAAACTCTTATTTCAGCTTCATTTAGCATACTGTCAAATACATCATTTTTTATTATTTCTCTTATTTGTGGGCGCACAAATATGTCCTCTTTAATTTTTGCGTTACTAATTCTCGGAAATTTTTGTTTTAGATACAAAAATTCCGTTTCGATCCATTACTTTAACGAAATTCTTCATTAAGGCCCAATTTAATATGTAAAGGTGGAGAAAATACGTTTTTGGGATCGACCATTGTAAAATTCTATCCCTTCGGTATATGGCTGCACTCAGTGCCAAGCCAGATCACCCCGCGTATGACCCTATTCTACAAAATAGGCATACAGAGACTTATGACAGAAAACCAAGAGCCAATAGGACTTTCGACATTTTGGGTGATATTGATTTTAATATGCCTGAAATGGAAAGTTTCGTTTTGTGTGCTGTTCCACTATGGACGATGCCGCGTCCGCTTGTGAATCTCACATTAACTAGGTTTGATAAAGATACTGCGTTGCCTATCGAATATCAACATGAGTCACAAAGAACACTGGTACCTAGGTTCGAGGATACTGTCATTTTTACTGACGGATCAAAATCCGGAACCAGGGTTGGGTGTGCGTTCGTTGTTTTGAATTCACGCCAACAGTTTCAGTACCGTCTGCACTCCATAACGATTGTGTACACTGCTGAGTTGTACGCTATTTTTAAGGCCCTGTGTTTCGTTGTGTCAGAGCAAAGTCGGTCAAGTGTTATCTTGACGGACTCGCTGAGCGCTCTGAACAGTATCCAAGATCCAGAGCCAGTGCATCCTCTTGTGCTAAAGATCCGGTTGCTACTCTACAATCTGAATGCTCAGAATGTAAGGGTAGAGCTGTTTAGGAAATGTTGGTACTAAATGCAACGAAGCGGCTGATGAAGCTGCAAAAGCCGCCTCAAAATATGAGTTTTACATTTCCAGATGACGCAAATAGTCATCTGAAACATCTGGTTTTAGCCAGGTGGCAACATGAGTGGGGCAATACAAGACGGTAAGTTGAGACAGATTAAGGGAGACGTTAAACCAAGGGGTTCTTCCTGCAGGATTAACCGCAGGGAGGAAACCGCCATTACACTCCGTATAGGCCACTGCTGGTGGACCCATGGACACCTCCTTCGAGGTGAAGAGTCCCCTATCTGTGAGAAGTGTAATACAGATTTGTCTATGTTACACATTTTATCTGAGTATGTATAGTTCGAGGATGTCAGGGAGAGGTTAGGCCTGTGCTATGACTTGTCAGTTGCTTTAGGTGACGACAGGGTACTCATGGATAGGCTGATACTCTTCCTGAGAGAATCGAACTTACTTTTTTATCTGTGAAGTCTTGCACCTTATTTTAATGTGTTCTTAGTTATTGACTGTGATATTCAATGGTAATTGGCCCCTTTACAGGCACTTACCATCACCCTGAGTCTGTTCAAATTTTCTAACAGACTTTTTATATTATTTATTTGTGTTTTTCAGTGCAAGATTTCTTTTATTAAGTTTACGTAAATTTACTGTTTGTATATATTTATTTATTGTTTAATTTATTGTTTTTTAATGTGTAGTGTAGTCATGTAAATGGGTTGCGTTAGGCGCAAATAGCATTTGTTGCTGTGCGCCAAAATTTTTAACTAACTAACTAACTGGGATCGACCATTGACCTTAACATTTTTTTAAACAATAATTTCTACCAAAAAACAATTTTGAAATTAGTTTCTTACCAAGTTCCACAGAAGCAATATGTGAATGTATCCGTCCATTGTGTAAGGTAATCTGGAGTTAAATTATTTGCGAAACTTTGTAACAACGTATGGGTGTTTCTATTCTCTGCCTACACATCCTCTACACCTACTTAATGTCCTTATGGTTATTTCCGATCGATCCTTCTCTAACCACTTGCATTATTGATGGCCTGAAAACTAAATTAATTTACTGTCAAAGGAACTGTTGCTTATATTAACTAAGGATGAACAAAGAAAGGTGAATCGAGGAGTTATGTGATACGAGGGCTATCTTTTAAGTTTTTACAAAAACTAAGAAAGACAATTTTTTTGGAACAAACTGTTTTATATCTTCATAAGAAATATCAATACAAAAACAAAAAATTATGTTGCTAGTAAACTATTAGAAGGATTTTGTAACTTGGAAATCACCAATAAATTTATTAGCTTCATAAATATATTATGTGTCTAATAACTACAAGGTGTCTCAAAAGAAATTTTATATTTATTTAGCTTACTGCGTGAACGCAACGTATCCGAGGGGCGCGGGGGTTATGTCAATCGGTAGCCTGGCTCTTGGGAATTGAGTCGCTATGGAGCGTTTCTCGGGAGCAGACCGCGCGTTATGCGTGGGAGAGTTTTACAAAAACGGTGATTCGGCGACTGTAGCGCGTAGAAAATTCTGCAGTATTCGTCGTTTTCGCCACTTAAATGATGCGCCAAGCATCCCTCTCATTCGACATTGGGTTAAAAAGTTTGAAGAGACTGGTACAACGCTGGATAAATCAAAATCCGGGCGACCTAGGTCATCAAGAACGGTAGAAAACGTGGAGAATGTTAATCAGTCTGTTCGTGACGACCCGAACCTTTCAATTCGGAAGCGCGCAAGTGCTTTAAATGTGCATAGATCATCATTACATCGCATTATGCACAAAGACCTAAAGCTGCACCCCTACAAAATTCAATTGGTGCAAGAATTAAAGCCCCAAGATGCCAGTCAGAGGCTTAATTTCGTAAATTTTCTCAGGCAAATTGATCTCCCGGAGAGGTGACATAAATTGGCCTCCACGCAGTCCAGATTTAACTCCTATGGACTTTTTCCTATGGGGTTATCTTAAATCTAAAGTTTACGCCAATAAACCGACTTCACTGGCGCATTTGAAAGAAAATATCCGTCACGAAATGGCAGCCATCCCTGAGTCCACCTGCCGAGACGTCATAAGTAATTTTACTGTTCGATTAAATGAGTGCCGAGAACGTGAGGGTCTACATTTAGACGATATTATTTTTAAGAAATAAATCCCCAAAAAGTGTATTTTAATAATTAATAAACATTTTTTCTATATACGGCTTACTTTTTTTTTAATCGATCCACTAAATATAAAATTTCTTTTGAGATACCTTGTATTAGGGAGTTTATTAGGAACTGGAACTCTCGGCCCTGAGACGTATAAAATCCAAATATGAAGCCGAAAAAATAAAAAACAGATAGCCTCTAATCTTATTAATATAGATATATGATCTGTTTTGCAAACAGTAATTAGGTACTTTAAATATTCACGTACATGACCCATTTTTTTTTTTTTTAAATCAACTTAAAACCTGGGTAACGCTAATGTTTATTTCCCCAACCTTGAATTTCTAACGTGCCAAAATTAAAATAAATATTCTTATGCCATTTGTTGTTTACAGAAGATTTAACAAAATAAAATCTATTTCTGTGCGTTACATTATTCTTTTTTAAAAGGGTTTTGAAAACTGAGCCAGGTTCCTTTCAAATGGCAGAGCTTTCTATTTTTTGATTGGACATTTCCGTGCTAAATTAAACTGTTTATTTTTGAATACAATGCATTTATAAATATATTGCATTATTATGTTACTAATTGAATAATTGGAGAATGGCAGATTCCAAACAATAAACGTAGAAGATTTAATGGAACATTTTAACCCTCTAGTGCCCAACATCGCCTCGAGGCGATATATAAATCCATGTAAAAATACGATACAGACGACTACACAATGAAACCAGTGCCATTTCTAGGCAGGTACACAGGCACAGGGCCCAAGTCGAATGGGAGCACGAAAAATCTTCAATAGGAGGCCAAATCAGACTGTGGATAACCTTTTTGAGCAACCTTGCATAGGGCCCAGAAAAAGCTAGTTACGGTTCTGAATGAAACACTCACAAATGCAGATTGACAAATTACAAGCATTTTTTGCTAAAAACAATCAGTTGAGTGCAAGAGTTGACGTATTACGGAAGTACGGTTTAAGTTACATATTAAAAAAATAACAATTTACAGAACGAAAAGGATTGTAATTCTTGAATAATAAATACACCAGAAAAATAAAAGAATTTTGTTCATATTTCACCCATATAAACCTTTTGGCATACATAAACCCTTTCGGTACTATCTGTCCAGATTCGGCTCAGGGCGGTCTTACCCTTTATTGGTCTACAGGTAATATCTCAGCGATTTTTTCTGCATTTGCTTCGTCTTTAAGTCTTCATTAAATTAATAAAAAATATATACTATTTTTTTTTCAATTTCAGAAACGTTTTCTCATTATTAACAATGTGCTATTTGATTTATAATTTTTTCACTACTATCAATGATGCAGCCCTCTTTGATTAAAAATAAAAAATTAAAGTAGTTCAAATAGGTTGAATCATGACGTATAATAGTAGGCGGAGTCTGCTGAACACTACACACTACACTCTATAGCAGTGTTTCCCAAAGAGTGTGCCGCGAAATCTTACAGAAAAAAAAATCAGCTGTGGCTACCACAGGACCGACCGCCATCACAAAGTACTTGTTTAATTTATGCTGCTTTATCAAAAAAAGTCTCAAAAAAAGTTGTTCGTTATTGATTTTATTGCAACTTTTGTTAAACAATTTTTTTCGAAATATTACTCTGTTGTGAAATATTCGCAAAAATCTTAATACCGACACGAGTAAACTCCAATTTCTAGTTAACCGATTTTTACCAAAAGTTGATCAAGTCGTGCCATTGATGTCGAAAGCTTAAATATGAAGTTTCATAAAAATCCTTTTAGCCGAATTAGCTCTGCACGTGTACAAAGACAGACAGACCGACAGACATCATGCTAAAAATAGTCAAAACATTATATAGGGACCTCAATTCGTGGAGAACCATCGAAATCTCAAAATCGGTATGATCACAATACCTCCCTTATATATGTTGGCGGTCGGTTAAAAACTAGAGTTATAAATTTCTTCTTCTATGACTACCGTAGGTGTCTCGTGAAATTTTTCTTCTTTGGAAAATGTGCCACGAGAGTAAAAAGATTGGGAAAGACTGTTCTATAGGATAGTCGGCGAATCAGTGCAATTGCGTCACTGGAAACGTCACATGTTATTGTGACGTCATGTTTAGTACGTCTACATAGCATCCATTTAACAAATGTAATATTCGTACGCTGTCACTTGTATCGAAATGAAATGAAAATATAAGAATAAGAACAGAATACAAACAAATAAACTATTATAATAGGCAAAATAGTTCTAAAAGGGCTGATGTGATCCAAAAATATGATCAAAGAAAAGAAAATAGAAATACGTTGAATTTAACCTAAAAAGCTATGCACTACACACAATATCAAATGGAAATCTATAAGAAAATATATAACTAAACAGAAAACTGCTAAATAAACAACAAACTAAATAAAAAAGGTTTTTAGAAATTACTATAAGTTAGATATGTGAACACAAGTATCAAAACACATCAGAACGTATTATAAAATGTCAACATTGTTTTATTTAGCGATACCAATACAAATGTTCCTATATTAAATTAACACTTTTAAAATTAGTAAATCTTCAAAATGACTATCGAACATAAATTAAATATGACTTCAAAAGGTATGTTTTAGTAAAGTAAAAGAGTGAAGAGCAATATTAGTCTATAAGGCGCAAATAGCCTTTGTAGCTGTGCGCCAAAAAATTAACTAACTAACATTCATAATTCACAATAAGTCTATAATTCACATGCAAAGAAAAAAAAAAAACGATTTATACTAGCGTCGGCGAATCAACGCAGTTACGTCACAATACGTAACAAACGACTGCATTGTTTGGAACAATGCAATTGTTTGTTACGTCGTGTGACGTAACTGCGTTGTTTCGCCGACGCTAGTATAGTTATTTTTTCGCCACTAAGTTTGTCATTGCAGTTATAACGCAAAATGACCAACTGCATTGATTGAACGAGTGACCTATAGTACATTTATTTTTAGTGGTCCGCGGTATAAAATTAAATATTTTACTGGTCCGTGGTACGTTTTCGGTTGAGAAACGCTGCCCTGTACTGTATTTTTTGTGTAATAATAATCTTAAAATAAATGATTATTATTTCTGTTCTCTTTTGAATTTGTCTTTTGGTTCTTACTTTTATTCTGTTTTTCCACAAAGCTTTCTCACACAAAAACAGCAAAATTTTCCATAATTATAAACAAGTGATAAAATTTTGTTTGTGAAAATTTTATCTCTTATTTGACTATGTATCTAAGTAATTAAGATCGTAAAAGGTTTTAAACTATTAAGTAAATCGTAAATTTAAATTGTTTGCCAGAATTGTGATAATTTTTATGCGTCAATATAAAATAAACAATGATTTTGTACCTAAAGAATTTATTTAAAATAATTTGCTATTGGAATTATGATAAAAATATATGAATATAAATTGTATTTTTTTTTTCAGGTGTAGACAATCGGCGGATTTTTCTTTGAAGTGCGCCTGGCTGCTAGGGGCATATAATTCGGATGCTCCCCTTCCATCAAAGAAAAAATCTGATGGTACAAAACTAAAAAACTTAATTCTTTCGGACGAATTAAGGCCGCGGTGTCAAAAAATTTCTTCACCCAGTGAGAAAAAAGTAACGTCTCCAAATGAGAAACATCCTAAGAAGTTGATACCTAGTGAAAAACTTCTAGCACCAGCTCCTGTTGCTACTTTGAAGAAAACACATCAGAGAAGTCAATCTGATGCGACGGGGTTATTACAAACTGGTCAGAAAGCGTTAAGACCTGTTACTGTACAGAGTTCTAAACTATGTCTTGGGGATTTGGGCTCTGGACGAGCTTTTGATAATGGCTGTGCTTGTTTCGAAACTTGTCAAGGTGTAGTTAATGATCTCAGAGGAAAAAAGACTGAATGTTCTTGTTCGGTAAGTACAAACACTTATTTATTTTACTGTATAGGATAGTGTTTTTCAACCAGTGGTTCGTGGACAAGTGCTGTTCCGCAGAAAATTCCTGCTGGTCCGCGAAATATTTTGACCGAATCATGTAGATGCACACTTCTATTCACGAGTATATAGCACATTTTTTTAGTCGACGCAGAAACTTTTGTCCGAACCATGATTTATTTAATATTTACTAGCCCCAATACAACGCCTCTTGTGGCTATTTTTTATACTTCTGAAGTAGCTCTTTGGAATAGTCGCTTATAAGAGGAAGATATAGAAATGTTTCCACTTTTGGAATAATTTTTGATTGCTGTTGTTAACCAGAAATTCATATTCAACAATAAGTCAACATTTAAGAGCATTAGCTGAAAATTTGAATAATTATTTCCCTGAAAATGATGATCCTCTGGATTAATAATCCATTCTTGAAAGATATAGTCATGTGTACTTGATGCTCGTGAAAAAGAAAAGCTGATCGAGTTGTCTTGTGATGTCACTCTGGTGTCCAGACATAAAATGCAATCATTGTCTCAATTTTGGAAATCGTTAGAAAAAGAATATACATCTTTGAGTTATAAAGCTATCAAATTATTAGTCATTTTTTCGACTTCCTATTTGTGCGAAAAGATGTTTTCAGCTATGTCAATTATAAAAACCAAACAGAGAAATCGAAAAGGTGTTAATGTAACGCTTCGTGTCTCAGAAACAACTCTTTCTTGAAAGAACCCAATGAAGAACAAAATATGTCAATATCAGCAGCATATTCATTAAGTGTCCTACAAATTCTTATTATGGGAGGATTTATTTTTGAGTTGGTAAGGCAAGCTGAAGTATGGAACAAGATGGGATTTCTAACCTGATGTTGATAAATATTGTAACTTATGTAACTGAGCAACTCGAATGCGTCAAATTTATTATTAACAATTTTATAACACTTGAAGATAATAAAATATATTGCTCCCTCTGTCCGAAAATAAGAGTACCATTTCACACAAAAATTTGTCCGAAAATAAGAGCCCCATTTTAATTTAACAGTGTTATTCGAGACTAAGAATCAATGCTAGGGATTGGAGGACATTAAAAACAAACAAAATAAAAGTTTTACTGACCATTGCAAAGAAACCAAAACTTTATTATTATCTGTCTCATTTTGTAATACGTAAATAACAGGGAAAGTTCATTTTTTATGGTGTATATTGATAATACATTTATAATATTATCATAGTATTGGTTCACACGGGACACGCCAAAGTCTGTTTACACCATAACAGTCACCAAAGTAACCAGATCTAGTTTTGTATTACAAATTGAGACGGATTATACTTATTACGTATTACTTAATTTATTTATTTGACGTTTCAAAGTCAAGTCGAACATATGTTTATCAAAGAAGAATTGATCCTTTAGTTTATATTTTTCTACCACACTAAATATGAACCACAATCAGTACCACCGCGTGCGGTTGTACATAGTCTGCACCGCACACGAGCGGCTCATCATAGGGACGGCATTTGGTATAGATTCTAATAGAATTCTACTAGTAGAGGGTGATCTTATGAAAATGTACATATGGGCTAATTAATTAAAATTGTGAATGTATATCATATTAACGGACAAGAAAAAAATCAGCTGTGGCCACCACAGGACCGACCGCCATTACAAAATATTTGTTTAATTTATGCTGCTTTATCAAAAAATGTCTCAAATAAAAGTTGTTAGTTATTGCTTTTATAGCAACTTTTGTTAAATAATTTTTTTCGAAATATTTCTCTGCTGTGAAATATTTTAAAGTTGAAAAATCTTAAAACCGACACGAGTAAACTCCCATTTCTAGTTAACCGATTTTTACCAAAAGTTGATCAATTCGTGCCATTGCTGTTAAAAGCTTAAATATGAAGTTTCATAAAAATCATTTTAGCCGAATTTGCTTTGCACGTGTACACGGACAGACAGACAGACCGACAGACAGACAGACAGACCGACAGACAGACAGACAACCGACAGACATCATGCTCAAAATCACAACGTTATGTAGGGACTTCAATTAGTGGAGATTCATCGAAATGTCAAAATCGGTATGATCACAATACCTCCTTATACAGGGTGTTTGTTTGAAACGGGGCACCCCGAAAATCTCCTTTATTTGTAAAGATACAAAAAATCTTCAGAACAAAAGTTAAACTAGACAAAAAGGCCCATCTAAAGGTTACTATAAAAATTCTGAGGCACTTCCGGTTCCACCGGAAATGATGTCAACTTTTGATCTAGCATAGGGAATCGATAATTTTATATTTTTTTCCTAAAAGTACATTAAATTAGCTTTACAATGACACCAAAAAGTCATATTTTTATGTTAACCATTTCAAAATGGCGACCATTTATTTATAAAATAATAATCAACATAAGTTTTACAAAGTTGAACGTAGCAAGCTTTGAAAACAATAAAAAATAATTATAAATTATAAGGGCGATAGAAGAGTTTTTATTAAGAATAAGAAAATGTGTGGACAATAATGGTGGTTTGATCGAACATTTGTATTTTTTTTTTTTTTTGTAAAATAATAGTAAAAAGTAATATTTTTTTTTTCTAAATAGTCAAATAATTTATTTTAGAGATATTTTCTTTCTTTTTTTTATTGTTTTCAAAGCTTGCTACGTTCAACTTTGTAAAACTTATGTTGATTATTTTGTAAATAAATGGTCGCCATTTTGAAATGGTTAACATAAAAATATGATTTTTCGGTGTCATTGTAAAGCTAATTTAATGTACTTTTAGAAAAAAAAATATAAAATTATCGATTCCCTATGCTAGATCAAAAGTTGACATCATTTCCGGTGAAACCGGAAGTGCCTCAGAATTCTTATAGTAACCTTTAGATGGGTCTTTTTGTCTAGTTTAACTTTTGTTCTGAAGATTTTTTGTATCTTCACAAATAAAGGAGATTTTCGGGGTGCCCCGTTTCAAACAAACACCTGTATATGTTGGCGGTCAATAAAAATCAAAATGTATAACATATTTTCGGACTGAGGAAGTATTACTTATACAAATCTTGAAAACTTGTCTTCTCTATTCACGATGATCACCCCTGGTTGAAAGTATTTACAAGGCTACAAGACATTTTGCTTTATCAAGATAAAACTATTTAACATAAACTTAAAATTTAATTAAATGTCAACAAAGAAATAAATTTAAATCATTATTTTTATGGCATTTTTTCTCTCTATCCTACATCGGATGTAGATTCTTGTTATTAGATAAACTTGGAATGGATATTAGTCATTGACAGCCGAAATTAAAAGTCAAAGTACTGGCGTACAAAATATATAACGACGTTTGCTGTAGATTAGATTGAAAAACAGTGTTATCTTATCATTCTACAAATTAGTATGACATTCTTTTACTATCATGCGACCTAGAATTTTCTGCATTTTGTCTGGATATTCAAAAATATTTTTAAACCACATTCCAAAATGATGAAACGAATGACATTATCGATAAAATATGTAAATATTTTTAAAAGTTTTCATGATATAATAATCTATTTTTGGGAATTACGGGTTGTAAACAAAAATTTTCCAAAAAAAAACAATAACAATTGAATTATTAATTGTACTGAATCGATATTTTAGTATAAAATAAGACCTGGCTTTGTTTTCCATGTTAATAAAAATTTTACGACAATACCAAGAATTATAAATTTTATTTTATAGTTGATAAATAAATTTTTTATTATAGAATTTTATTATTACTTATTTCTTACTACTAATTAAATGTTTTAAATTATATTTGTGCTATGCTCTAAATGACAGTCAGTAATTTTTGTTCAATATGTTCAACTACGAGGGATACGTTTTATGTTTTTACAAACGACCACTAGATGGCAATATTGACATGTGTCATTACTATATTCGTAAAATTTGTTATTGTGAAATCAGTGGCAGCTTATAAATTGACCGAGTAGTTTTTTCAACTACGAGGGTTATGTTTTATGTTTTTACAAATGACCACTAGATGGCAATATTGAAATGTGCCATTACTATATTCGTTAAATTTGAAATCAGTGGCAGCTTATAAATTGACGGAGTAGTTTTTTCAACTACGAGGGTTACCTTTTCTGTTTTTACAAACGACCATTAGATGGCAATATTGAAATGTGTCGTTACTATATTCGTAAAAGTTGTTATTGTGAAATCAGTGGCAGCTTATAAATTGACCGAGTAGTTTGTTAAAAAATATTACTCGTGAAGGTTTTCGTTGGATGATTTTGTACGATTTTAGTAAAGGCCTAACTCAACAACAATGCATAGATTCGCTTCATTCAACTTTTGGTAATGAAGCACCATCAGAAAAGACTGTTTACAATTGGTTTGCAGAATTTTGTCGTGGTCGTGCGTCCGTCAGTGATGAATCTCGTGAAGGTCGACCAAAATCGGTTGTGATTCAAAAAAACATCAATGCTGTGCGCAAAATGATTGAAGAAGATCGGCATGTGACTTACCGTGAGATAGAGGCATCCTTTGGCATATCGCATACTGCAATACATTCGATTTTGTATGAACATTTAGCTGTGAAAAAGATCTATCCCGATGGATTCCGTATTATTTGACCGAAGCTCAAAAAAGGCTCGTGTTGATTGGTGTAAGGGAATGCTAAAAAAATTCAACCGAGGCATTGCAAAATCCGTATACAACATCGTTACAAGTGACGAAACTTGGATTTATTCATATGAACCGGAAACTAAGCAACAATCCACTGTTTGGGTCTTCCAAGATGAACCAAAACCCACAAAAGTTGTTCGTCCACGAAGCACTTCAAGAAAATGATTGCTTGTTTGTTTGGTTGTACTGGACATGTCGCAACCATTCCTTTAGAGGATCGGAGAATAGTTAATGCTGAATGGTATACAATTTGTTTGCCAGAAGTCATCGACAAAATCAGAAAAAACAACCAAAAACGTCGCATCATTCATCATGACAATGCAAACTCCCACACAGCAAGTCAAACAATTGATTATTTGAAGGAGAAAAACATCGAATTAATGTCTCATTGCCCGTATTCACCTGATTTATCCCCTAACGACTTTTTTTTGTTCCCCAATGTCAAACAAAAAATGCGTGGACATCGAATTTCACCTCAAGAGCTGTTGAAGCCTTCGAAAACCATGTTTTTGAGATACCAACTTTAGAGTGGGGAAAAATGTTTCGAGAATTGTTTTGAACGTATGCAAAAGTGTATAAATCTTAAAGGCAAATATTCTGAAAACAATAAACAGTTTGTTCAAAAAAAATTTTTTTTCTTTCTTTGTTTTTGTAAAAACTTAAAAGGTAGCCCTCGTACAAGGCATATCACAAATTAAGAGAACTCAATTTTTTAAAATTGAGTACTCTTTCTTTGTGGACATGACTCGTACTCGTTGACTAGGATCTAAATGTATAGAGGCATTTTCCGTAAATATCAATTTCTCTGAACTATTATCTTTAGTTATTTATTTTTTTTTTTTTTTAGGCGCCTAGGTTAGCACCTGAATTAGAATTCATGCAGGCCCTAATAGCGATCGGGAAGTTGCTGAGTTCTATACCTACGAAGGAAGCGAAAACAACTAGGTTACTCGCTGAGCTTGGTACCTTAAACCTGAATCTTCCGGCTAGAGTATGGTTACCTATTCATAGTTCCGTCCCTCATCTTATTGTCCGCATACCACCTCAGGTCTCAGCTGTACTCAATTCCAAAGATAAGGTAAGAAAATTACACTTTTTAAGACGTGTTATTACAAGCCATTTCATTTAATCATGAGGCGTTTACGTTTAGTAAGTCAGATTAACCCGAGCGATTCAAGTGCTCCCGATCCGTTCGTAAAGTCAGTCGGGGCGTACACATTAGCTTATTTTTAGTCCATCTGATTGATCCGCCAGAGCAATCCGAGTGTTTCCGAGCAATCCGATGTTCAAGTAGGATTGCTGGGGTTCTTTGATGGCTACTGGTGGGGGTTAGCGCGGATAAATTGAATCTTGCAGCCAATTAGAAAGTATTGAAAACATAACTTATCAAAATAGACGAAATAAGTGCCGTTTGTGACAGCATTCTATTATTGGTAATAAACTAATATTTATAAAACAACAAAACACGGTAGCAGTTGTAATCAACGACAGAAATTTGACAATCACAATTAGCGATACCGTCACCAGGCGTCACTACTTAATTTCAGACTTATATGCTTATGAAAATGTTAACAAAATCCGAGCAATCCGACTAATCTTGTTATGTCACCAGATCAATTTGAGCAATCTTGCGGATTGAATAAACGTAAACGCCTATTGTCACTGAATGAAACTGAATACACAATGAACTTCAGAACACTTGTTCAACTATAAAACTAAAATGGGTTTTACACGATTCAATTTATTGATCAATAATGAAAAAAGTTGACATTCAATTAATTCATGTGTGTTAAGTGTAAAAATTTCGTCAATTATACTCTATCTCCGAAAGACTGATAGTAATATAATTTATTATTTGTAAAAAGTTATTGTATTATCACACAGAAGCGGTAAAACAAAAGCGACAAAATATGAATAGTTCGAAACGAAATATTGTTAAAAACAACCGAGTGTGCCGCACATAGTATATGGGAATACGAACTAGGGTTAAACACAATAGGCCATAAAAATTTGACCCTAAAATTTTGAGGAAAAATATGGTCACAGGGGTGTGTTTAATGATATGATAAATATGGTCACAGGCGTGCGTTTAATAAAATGATAAATAGTAATATAGAAATACACAAAACCAATTTAAACGTGTTTAAAATGTGCACACCACTGGTAACTGCCTGACAAAATGATTTATTACTATCAGTCTTTCAGAGATAGAGTATAATTGATGTGTGTAACGTGTAAAAATTACGTCAATTAATTGACAAAAAAAATGATCAATTTATTTTGAAAATAGAACAAGTACTATTTTTCATAAATTATTCATTAATTTTTTAGGGAATTCTAGGTATATTTTTATCTGTTAAGATATTGCCAACTGTTTAGTTGCAGCATAACCTCCAAATATATAGTTTATGTTTCGTTTTCAAATGTGACAGCACGCTGATTCCTGTGCGATTTGATTTAAATTAATGTCAATTTAATATGCATTTTTCTCAATTTTTTTGTGATGTAAGGATACTAAACTGTGTATTCGTTGAATTCAGAATAAAATTCACTTCCGAACAAAAATATAAAAAAAAATATGTTCTCATTTAAAATAAGAAAGTTGGGTCCCATATTTGGAGAACCACTGTTTATAAAAAGATGTTAATAGTTTTGCAATAGACTTGCAAAATTTAGCTAATTTAACCAACCTCGAAGCTCTTATAGTTCTCGAGATAGCAATGGAGGTACACTTAGATTGAACTTATATATAATTTAAAAAATCAAAATAAAAAAAAATCCGTTAAAATAATGGATTTCTTTCTGGTTCCTAAAAATCATTTTTATTTAAGATGAATAATTGTAAATGACTTTTTAGTACATGATTTGATGTATTTGGTTTAGTAATTTAATTTTTGTTGTTAGGCTCCATATATAATATACGTGGAAGTGCTGGAAGTTGATGATATGTCAACGTCTCCAGTACCGGCGAAAGTTATGAACACCTTAAGACATACCAGGTCGGAAGAAAATCTTGGAACAGAGAACACAGGTGCAGCGGAGACAGCATCTCTTGGAGCTTTCTCGGTCTGTGGTCAATGCGATGATGCAGACCCTGAGAGCTGTTGGTCTCAAGAAGATGATGAAATTTCCCAACAGGTACATTTTTTTCTTTTCTTTCTGTCAATGTGTTCTTCCCATTTTTCTAGAATTCCAGAGCATTATGCTGTTTATGATTTCATCATCATTATTCATCATTATCATCATCATCATCATCATTATCATCACCATCATGTGCCATATGTGGTATAGACATCGGATGTCATGGATCTCCACAAATTTCTGTCCTCTGCACATTTAACCAGTTCACTAAAATTATTGGGCCATGTTCTTAATATTTTACTAAATATTGCAATTAAGCGTTACTTCATAATCTTTATACTACGAACTTTTAACTAATAGAGAAGTACGTTTGGCAACGTTTTCTGTTGTCGATAGAAAGAGATAGACATATGCACTGTACAACATGTTAAAAGAGATGGAAGATGCGTTACTAACTTGTACTATTATCGCGGTAAAAACACAAACATAACCTTGTTTCTTTGACAGCGTTGGGTGACGATTTTATTATTGATTTCTTTTAACAATAAATAAGAATATTTAAAAAGAATTATAAGTAAAAATGTAATGGTACCTAATTATTTATTCATGTTATTAACTAGTTACTTATATCTTGTTGATATGAACCATTAAGAAAAAAAACGTAAAGCAATACATATTTGGAGTTCAGTTGAAATATTTCCACCTTTTGAAGATACCGGTTTTATATCATCATTTGAGATTTTAATTAATATTTAAACTCTTGTAAATTTAATTCTTCACTTAATAATAATAATAATATAATAATAATAATATTTATTGTTCAGTCGATCTTACAGCTGTAGACATAGAACAAGTCAATACAATACAATACAGTCAGTGCAATATTTAAATTAGATGCATAAAAACATGCATAAGAACTTATAAAATAAAATGAAGAATACATTTTTCTTATATTTTAAGGGTTTTTGATGATGTAGATCGTAGTTGGGGAACATTCAGTGTTAATTAAGGTATTCGCTAATCTCATAGTAGCATTTTTCCATTAAAAATTGTTTTAGTTTAATTTTAAAATTGATGAGAGTTGATATTTTTTTGATGGTTTCAGGGAGTTTATTAAATAGTTTTATGGCCATATAGTCCGGACTCTTCTCGTACAGACTTAATCTGTGACGAGGAACAGTCAATAATGTGTGGCCATGTCTCGTTTTATATCCATTATTGTGCCCTAATAGATTAAAGTGGCTTTTGTTTTTAAAAGCATATAATAACGTTTCATATATATAAACGCATGGTAGTGGGAGTATTTCTAAGTCTTTAAATATGGGTTTACAAGAAGTTCTTTGTGGTTTACCCTTTAAAATGCGAACTGCGAACTTTTGTAACTTGAATATACGTGTAGCGTCCGAGGAGATGCCCCAACAAATGATGCCGTACGAGAGAATCGAATGTATATTTGAGAAATAATATATTTTACCGGTGTTTCCGCTTGTAATGTTTACTAGTTTTCTAAGACAGAAACATGCTTTTGAAATTTTTGTGCTTATCATATCTATGTGATAATTCCATTTTAATTTGTTGTCAATGATAATACCTAAGAACTTTGTGTGATTGACATTTTCAAGCTGTGGGACAATGTTGTTCGATATGTTAGTTGTTTCTACTTCATCAGTATTAAGTGTCATTATTTTAGTTTTAGAAGCTTTAGAATGATTCTAATAAGATATACTACGCGTTGGCACACTGGCGTACAGCCTAAGCCATTAAATTTAAGATACAATAGAATAGATTCTAATAATTTTTTTCTTTTATTATACAATATTCTTAGTAATTGATTTCTTAATTCACACATTTCACGAACATCCCCCAACCCTCTCATATATATGATTAAAATAAACCAGTAATAGACACATCACTATTTTAATGTCATCTAAGACAATCTCTTCGCGCTTCTAAATCTGTACTACTAAATTTCAATTTACTAGACAGTATTAATAATAATAATATTTATTATGTTCAAACATTGTCTTTTAAAATTTAAAGTCGTCAAACAAGAGACTAATTAGGGTACCGAATCTCATTCAAATCACTAAAGTCATTTGCAAGATATTCATCAGTAGAGTAAAATGCTTTGGCAGTTAAATAAGTCTTGGTTACTTTTTTTAAATTAGAGAGTCTTAAATTCTTGATGTGGGTTGGAAGAATATTTAAAAATTTAATTACAAAGTAATTAGCACTATATCTAGACTTATCCAGTCTAGTATAGGTCGTTCTCATTTCTCGTGTTGTGCCTATGGACCGAGGAATGAGGTGAGAACTCACTAAGATTTTCACGAACGTACAGGATACAATGAAGAATGTATTAAGCACTATTAACAATAATTCTGTATTATGAATATCAATTTTTAGTAACGCTTAGTATACTTGTCTTAGTAGTGCTACCAAGACTTGAACATGGCCCATTAACTTTAGTGTCTTTATTTGTACTATTAATTACAATCTTTCTGTTTCTACCCGGTCCTTTGCTTCCCCCACATAAATCCCATTCTACGCCCTTTTCTCTCATAATATGTCCAATAAATTTTAATTGCTGTGTCTTTATCTTCCTTATTAATTTCCGGTTGCATTTAAGCAGTGTTTTTTTTTTCTTAACTCAAAAAAGGATCTTATCGATAGCTTGAATAGGAAAAAAAAATGTTTTTTCGCCCTCAGAAAAAGTCATTGTATTAAACAGTATAATTTTAATATTTCAGTATCCCCAGATGCGAAAACCAATTGACAGAGACACGATATCTCAACTAAGTCAAGAGTCAAGTGATTCGCGTGAACCTCCATTATTTATAGCAGCGGGAGAGATACGTAGAAGACTGTCCGATTCGTTCCATGAGGGACGTAATAAAACATTCACGCACGATCCTGAAGATCCTTCTGCTGTTGCCCTAAAAGAACCTTGGGACGACAAAGAACGTAGGGTTCGAGAAAGTTCACCCTATGGACATTTTCAGTCTTGGAAATTATTGTCTGTCATTGTAAAATGTGGTGATGATCTTAGACAAGAGTTGATGGCGTCACAACTATTGGAGATGTTACAGAGGATTTGGGAAACTGAACGTGTTCCACTTTGGGTACATCCTTACAAGTAAGTTTAGTTTTAAATGCTATTTATGACGACAGATGGCAGGAGTTAATGGTGATTGTGTTAAATGTATTATACTATGCTGGAAACTTCCTAAGATAATTCATTGTGTATGAGCGCGAAAGCTCAATATTGTGAATTTTGTTCTTACAACCCACAAAATGCTATGCTATGATTTTTAAATAATTAGTTTTTTTAATTGACAGGAAATACTTTTAATAATAAAAATTGATTGCTTCCGCTTTGTTTTCTGTATTATTATTCATTTTGAAGTCATGTTGCGACTTTCTTTGTTAGAATATATCGAAAATATATTCTAACTTGAAGCATTTTAAAATATATGCCACTGACCTGACTTATCCATCGAGTTTTTTTATCATTTTGTTTAGAAAAAGCCAACTTCAATCAATAAAAAGTTAGTTTGTGACAACTTAAAAAAATTTAAATTCCATTTAGTTCTTTTTAAACTGATATCACATATTTTTTTTTCGTTGGTATAACTAAGAAACCTTTATACCATCACTTTAGTGGCGTGCTGTAAATCTTGTACTAAGGTGTGCATTCTTTGAGAAATAATATTTACAACTACAGTCTGTTTCAAACGGTTAGGCGGAACTAGATTTTGCAATCTAGTTACTTTCATCGTTTAAATCATTCTTTTCAGCCGTTTTGTTTAAGCTTTGTAAATCATACTTGCAACAAACATTTTTTGGTTAAGGTTAATATCATTTTAAAATGTCATTTTCTTTATATTTTGATTTTTTGTGTCATTCTTAATACAAATATCCCATTTATTTATTTTTTTGTCATTAAAATTTGTAAGAAAAATAATTTAATTTTGACATTTGTCATTCGTTTCCATGGTTTCATTGTTGGAATTTTAAATTTTGACATTCCAACAATGAAAAAAATGAAATAACCCAAGCAAGGTCCCTTTTCGTGACAACCTAAAAGAACGAAATTCCCATTTAGTTCCGCCTAACCGTTTGAAACAGACTGTATGCATGTACCATGAGTTCAAAAAGAAATTACATAAGGGTTGGCTGTGGAAAAATAAAATAATGTCTATTGCAAGCTTTATATAACAAAATAATATATAGATTAATTGAATTTGCAATAGAAACTTATGACAACAGTGATGACAGTTAATTAATTGACAGTTAAAGCTTGCAGTAGACATTATTTTATTTTTCAACAGCCAACCATTATGTTTTTGTTTCTTTATTTTATTTCTTTTTGAACTCATGGTATAAAGAAGTGGCATCTTTGTCAACAACAATAAAATTATACATAGAAACCAAATTTGATATAAAAAAAATCGCCTGCTTTTTTTCAATAAAATTTTCTATGACGTTATCATAAAAGTTGGATGTTGAAAGCCATCCAAATACTTAACAATACTCTAGTGTGTGTATATTTGCACACTATTATCTGTCTCATTTTGTAATACGCAACTAACAGGGAAAATTCATTTTTATGTTGTATATTTACAATACATTTATAATATGACCATAGTACTGGTTCAAGTGGATCCGTCAAAGTCTGTTTACACCACAAAAGTCACAAAAATCATGAGATCTAGTTACTTATAGGCTATTCCAAACGTTTAGGCGGAACTAGATTTTGAAATCTAATAATTTTTATCTATTAATTCGGACTTCTCGTCATTTTGTTTAAGATTTGTAAATCATACTCACATTGCAAATTCTAGATTAAATTGATTATCGTTATAATAATATCCTTTTCATTGCATTTTTATTTTTTGTCATTCTTAATAAAAATTTCCCATTTTTTTTTGTCTTCAAATTATAGAAAAATGTATTAAATTTTTTTACATATGTCATTCGTTTCCATGGTTTCACTGTTGGAATTTTAAATTTTCACATACTAAACGTGAAACACGAAATAACCCAAGCAAGGTCCCTTCTCGTGACAGCCTAAAAGAACGAAATTTCCATTTAGTTCCGCCTAATCGTTTGGAATAGTCTGTATTACAAAATAAAACATCTTATACCAACAATAAAAGCTAGAATAATAATAAAAAATAAATAAAAATTCAGTACTCTATACCAGTGTTTCGCAATCAAAAACGCACGGTGGACCAGTAAAATATATAATTTTCCAGCACGGACCACTAACAATAATTGTTGATGCATTTTTTGCAAGAAAACAAATATATTTAATGTACTAACTAAATACATTTATTTTATTTGTAGAAAATCACAAAAAGTTTACAGAAAATAAACAAAATATAAATTATTTACATAAAAAATGTGCATGAAAAATATCAAAAAAAAAAAAATTGCAAAAAATACATACAAAATCTTTAGCGGACCACTAGAATTTTTCTGCGGACCATCTCTTGAGAAACACTGCTCTATACAAACGTAAAAATACTGAATTTTAGACAACTGAAGAGTAAACTTTAAAAAATTCTGTTCCAACTACTTCGAAAGATTTTACAGGCTATGGCTTAGTGGTCAGCTCATTTGACTGCTAACCATGGGAGGCTCGGGTTCGAATCCTGTTAGTGGCATGGATGTTTGTATTTGTCATAAAATTACTAGAGTAACCAAAATAAAAATTAAAAAATATACTGGTTAATGGCAATCAGTAGCTAAGACCAGAAATTAAAAAAAAAAAGAAGATGTTACAACAAAATTTAAAAAAAAAACACCTCTGCGTTAATTAAACTATCATTGTAATACAAACGTACCAATATTACCTACCCAAAATGTTGTCACTACAAGAAAGACTGAAAAGTGTGGCAATTTATTCTACACGTCAGTTTTCTTTGCAAGGCTTTATTTGTGTTTTAAATAATAATTTCTTTACAGGATTCTGTGCTTATCGAACGACAGTGGACTTATAGAACCAATTTTAAACACCGTCTCCTTACATCAAATCAAGAAACATTGCCAGCTATCTCTACTTGAGTATTTTCTTCGGGAATATGGAGAAATCAACTCGGAAGGATTCCTAACAGCGCAAAAGAATTTCGTCCAGAGTTGTGCCGCATATTGCCTCGTCTGCTACTTGATTCAAGTCAAAGACAGGTATGTTTAAAACTTCAAAATAGTTCTTAGCAATTTTTATTCGATTAAGGGATAATTCCCGCTACGTAAACAAAATACCTATCCGTGCCGAGTCACAGTTTTTAAGCTAGCGGGTTAAACCTATTGGAAACACATAATGTTATTTGCCTTGGTATTTAATCCAGAGAAGTTAACAAACTAGAGTTAGTAACTCTTATATTTAACTACAAGTTGGAAATACCAAGTCTTAAATAACTTTGTTTAGATTTTAATGTATTATTTTATTTTGCAGGCATAATGGTAATATCTTATTGCACAGTGATGGACATTTAATCCATATAGATTTTGGATTTATCCTATCTACGTCACCACGTAATCTTGGATTTGAAACTTCGCCTTTCAAACTAACGCCAGAGTTTGTAGAAGTGATGGGTGGCATTGATTCTGATATGTTTAAGTACTTCAGGATATTGATTCTACAAGGATTAGTAGCTGCTCGAAAACACCAAGATAAGATAGTACCACTCGTCGAAATAATGAGATCAGGTACGTTAGTCATATATAGGGCGTAACAAGATAGAGAGAATAATTTTTTCTCTGATGTGTTCGGAAATAAAAAACTTGTTTAAATAAAATATATGGTATATTTATGGCCGGTATTATAAAGCAAAATAGTTTGCTACTAAATTTTAGTTAAGAGTTAAACTAATTTAACCCATAGATTTCGGTATTATAAAATTTGTTTTAAAAAAGTTACCAACTAAATCTACAAACTAAATTAGTTCACAGATTTTCTGGGTACTAAATTATAGTTGGCAACTATATTTGTATTACATTTAAATAGTTAGCATTTTGTTTACATTGAAATATCTTGTTTTTACTATTTATACTAAAATATATATTTGATAATTAAAAACTGCAAAGTAAGTAATAATATTGTACATAAAAAAAAAATACATATGAATAGATTTATATATATAAACAACACAAAATTTACAGGTTAGGTCATCAGTATCATTTGTCAGTAGTGTATCATCACCATCCGTAAACAGTATTTCTGACAGTAATAATGATGATAATTCAAGAATACGTCATCCTAGAGAATTTCTTGAAAGAAGACACCCCTTTAATTATTATAATGATGAACAATTTAAACACAGATTTCGGTTTTCAAAAGATACTGTTTTGTCTATTTTTGAATTAATTGATAATTAAATAAAGTCCTTAACTTATATTACATTATATCTATTAATTGTTCTTTTTCAATTTCTGTATAATTTTTGACTCTATCCCATTTTTTTTTCCATTTGAAATACTTTTTAACTTCTACGAATTCTTTTTCACTGTCAAAATTATAGGTTATAAACGTTAAACTGTTAAAGCTACAATAGAAAAACCGCGAAATATAGTATAGGGGAAAAATTTTAAGATCGTAGCGCCACGCGGAATTTTTGAAACCATTCTAAATCAGATACCACTTGACATTTACTAGTAAATAATAGCGAAAAGTGTATCAAAAAACGACAAAAAATAAATAATTGTTTGGGATTTTCTGATTTTGTGAAGTGACATTACTTGTAAACATCTAAAATACTCATACAAAACGAAATGTTATCTGATGTACACAAGTTCATGAAACGCTCACCAGATGGTAGGGTGCTTAGCTGCAAATTACAGTGACTGTATAAAGACAGTGTGGCCATATGAACTGTAGCCGCCATGTTTATTCCAGATTTGTATTGGGTTAGATGGAATAAATGTTAATATATCCTAATATATTATAATATTTCTTAAATGTTTAATAGTTTTACGTATTTATGTTTATATACATATATGTGAATATCAATTTATTGTTAAGAAAAAACATGTATATGCCACTTCATTTGTTGCACTTCCTTTATTAAGATAAATATTAAAATTGCCTACCGATGAAGGTATTTTTTTGAAATGTTTGCAACATAAAAAGAAAATAAATGAAAAAAATTCTTAAAAAGGACCTGAAAGGAAATAAAAGAGATATGTTTTTATTATTTTATAATTTTATTTGAGGACCTATAAAAACTAAAACATTTTTTTTTATAAAAACGGGAGTTACATTTTAATTTGAATATTTTAAATTTAAGAAAACAAGTTCAACAGGACATTAGAACTAGAATAAAAGAAAGGGAAAAAATGATGATAAGGTTCTATAAAAATTAGAGAACTCAACATTTCACTAATTTTTGGGAAAACGCATGTTTATATATAAAAAAATAGGATATTTTCATATTAAAAAAGAATAAGCAGAACATGTTATATACCCTGAGTTCAAAAAGAAATTACATAAGAGTTGGCTATGGAAAAATAAAATAATGTATACTACAAGCTTTATGTAATAATAAATAACTTATGACAACAAGAGTGATTTAATTAATTCAGACAGTAAATTAATTCTAAAGCTTTCTGTTGACATTACTTTTATTTTCCATAGCCAACCCTTATGCAATTTCTTTTTGAACTCATGGTATAAATGATATATTAATAAAGAAAACTGATGTATATATTATCAATTATGCATTTATTCAACTAAAATTATGGTCAGGTGAAAAATAAAATGAAATCAGCATGGAATAACATTAAAATTAATGAAAGTAAATACTTCTTATAATTGTGAAGCCATCCATTGATTTACTGGCATAATGTTTTTTTATGTTCATTTAGCCTTTTTTTTCCAGCAATTTTAAACCTAAACATAACAAAACGTTTCATTATTTTTAATTTTAATTTGTGACAATTTAAAATATGTGCACAGTTTACATTATCTACATTACTCATTACTCATCATAAACACAACAATATTCACTATTAAACGTCTAAATATACGTATATTATTTGAAAATATCACTTAAATCTGTTGAAACACAAGCTAAACACATGTAAACCATATATAATCTGTAACAAAGTTGGAAGAAATATGGCGGACTTCAGCTCGACCAATAGAAAATGAGACCATCGTATGGCCACACTGTCTTTATACAGTCACTGTACTGCAAATCCCTATAGGCATCTACCGGTCAGTTGTATACTAACGTTCGGTCGGTAAATCTTGAGACTAAATTATTTTAGTTGCGAACTAGTTGATTAGTTTGCTGTTCTGATTTATAATACCGAAATTAAATAACTTGTTATATTAGTTATCAACTAAATTTAGTTTAAAACTATTTAGTTGGGTCTTAAGTTATGTTTTTATAATACCGGCCATTAGTAGGATAAATATTTTACTGTTTTATGTGTGAAGTCTTGCACCTTATTTTAATGTGTTCTATTTATAGACTGTGACATTCGATAATAATTGGCCCCTTTACCGCCTCTTACCATCACCCTAAGTCTGTTCAAATTTTCGACCATACTTTTTATCTTATTTCTTTGTGTTTGTCTGTGCAAGATTTCTTTTATTGCGTATTTTTATTGATTTTATTTATTTATTTATTGTTTAATTTATTGTTTTGAATATGTAGTGTAGTCGTTTAGATAGGCTGCGTTAGGCGCAATTAGGGAAAATTAAAGTGCATAGTGGCTAAAATATTTTTCAAACGACCGGCTGTAAAACCGACTTTATGTACCTAGTTTTTGACATAAGTGTCACTTTATTCCCTAAGGAAATTTTTTGAACTTAATTCCCTCAATAAAGTGACAGATTTAAAAAAGACAAATTCCATTATTATTTATTGTAACACTAATATTACTAGAATTTACAACATTAAAATAGTGACCTTCATTTTCCAAATTATTTTTTTTATTAATTACATTATTAATTGATTCAAAATTTATGCTTGTTGCAGTTGAAGGTTCATTTCCAAGTAAAATAGTCAAATATAGGTTAGTCGTTTAATCAAAGCAGTTGGTCATTTTGCGTCTTAACTTTTTTGCGTGTGATTTTTTTTTCATGTGAATTATAGACTAATATTGGTCTTCACTCTTTTCTTTCACTAAAACATACCTTTTGAAGTCATATTTGGTTTGTGTTCGATGGTCATTTTGAAGATTTACAAATTTTAAAAGTATTTATTTCAGGGCTTCGAACCGTTATTTTTATCGTTTCGGTTTTCGTTCCGGTTCAATTAAAAAATTATAAATCAGTTCGGTTCCGGTTTTCGTTCCGGCAAAAATAACCGTTTTTTTCGGTTCAGTTCCGAGTGATAAATTTTTAAATGCTTTTATTTGTATTAGAAATTTATTTTCTACTATAATTCAGAAGTAATTTTTTTAAATTTTTTTAAAATTTGAAAAAATGTTATGCTGCATCTTTGGCTAGTAGCTCCCAAAGAACATACAAACTTACTTAGAGCTATTAAAAATATTGAATGGAAATAACATTCCAAAAATTTACCTTCACAATACTTAAAAATAACCTTTAAAATTCACAGAATTTTTGAAATTTAAAATAATGGTGTACATCACTTTAGGCTATTAACGCCCAAAGAACATACATACTTACAGCTGTTAAAAATATTGAAACGTAAAAACATTCCAAAAATTTACTTACACAATACTTACAAAAAAATTTAAATCAACATAATTATTGGAAATTTGTAAAAATAGTGTGCAGCATCTTTGGCTATTAGCACCCAAAGACCAAAAAAATTAAAGCTATTAAAAATATTGAATCGAAAAAACATTTTCAAAACCATTTACCTGCACAATATTTACAAAAATCTTAAAATTCACAGAATTTTTTGAAATTTGAAATAATGGTGTACAGCAGTTTAGGCTATTAGCGCCCAAAGAACATACAAACTTACTTACACCTGTTAAAAATATTGAGACGTAAAAACATTCCAAAAATTCACAATACCTACTTACAAAAATTTAAAATCCACAGAATTTTTGTAAATTTAAGAAAATGGTGTGTAGCATTTTCGGCAATTAGCGCCCAAGGAACATACATACTTAGAACTATTAAAAATATTCAATCGAAAAAACATAAAATTTACCTGTACAATACTTACAAAAAATTTAAAATCCACAGAATTTTTTGAATTTTGAGAAAATGGTGTGCAGCATCTTTGGCTACTAGCTCCCAAGATATGTCGACTCAGTATAGGATGTCCCTTAACCCTTCAATAGACACTCAACTTGTTTCATCACTATTGCACTTTTTCAAATTTTACTTTTTATAAAACTGATAAAAATGTGTACACTCAGCATTTATGGCTACTAGCGCTTAAGGTAGTTATTAATTTAAGGGTATTTTATACAAAAAATGCACTGGTCAACATGTGTTGTTAGAACGTTTCATATACGATTGTGAACGAGAAATATTTGGAAGGATTAATGACGTAATGTTGAAGAAATTAATCCTCTTAATTAGTTTCGCTAATGAGAATATTAATGTGGATTTTTTTGCGTAGTTCTGTATTGCGTAAACAATCAATGGTCCACGACAGTGCACAGCAATTTAATTATAAAAATTTAAAAATAACCAGTATTTGCATTATAGGCTATTCTAAACGTTTACGCGGAACTAAATTGCTTTTGCGTAGTTCTGTATTTTAACAATAAATGTATAAACAATAAATGGACCCCGTGCACAGCATTTTTAAATATAAAAATTTAAAAATGTTTTTTAAAATTTATTACAGGGCTTCGAACCGTTATTTTTTTCGTTTCGGTTTTCGTTTCGGTTCAATTAAAAAAATATATATCAGTTCGGTTCCGGGTTTCGTTCCGACAAAAATAACGGTTTTTTTCGGTTTTCGGTTCAGTTCCGAGTGATAAATTTTTAAAATGCTTTTATTTGTATTAGAAATTTATTTTCTACTATAATTTAGAAGAACATTTTATTCTTTATTTTGTAATAATCATACCTAGGCCGCTGCCAGGGGGGGGTTCTGGGCGTTCTTTTTTACTTGTCAGAAAAATTACAATTTTTTTCTGCTCATCAGTTTAAAAAATAATCTTAAATAAAATTTATATTCACCCACATAACCATTATCTGAACCGAAATAAACGAATAATTTTTATCGGTTCAGTTCCGGTTTTCGTTCCGACAAAAATAACGGTTTTTTTCGGTTTTCGGTTCAGTTCCGGTTCGAAGCCCTGATTTATTTAATATAGGGACATTTGTTTGGTATCGCTAAATAAAACGATGTTTGCATTTGACATTTTATAATACGCTCTGATGTGTTTTGATACTTGTGTTCACATATTTAACTTACAGTAATTTCTAAAAACCTTTTTTATTTAATTTGTTGTTTATTTAGCAGTTTTGTGTTTAGTTATATATTTTCTTATAGTTTTCCATTTGATATTGTGTGTAGTGCATAGATTTTAGGTTAAATTCAACGTATTTTTATTTTCTTTTGTTTGATAATATTTTTGGATCACCTCAGCCCTTTTTAGGACTACTTAGCCTATTAGAATAGTTTATTTGTTTCTATTCTGTTCTTATTCATATATTTTTATTTCATTTCGATACAAGTGACAGCGTACGAATATTACATTCGTTAAATGGAAGCTATGTAGACGTACTAAACATGACGTCATAAAAACATGTGACGTTTCCAGAGACGCAACTGCACTGATTCGCCAACTGCCCTATAGTAGTAGTTCTGTGTAATTGCCTACACTCTTCTTATCACACCATTTTCTGAAAACTTTATATGCCTTTTCATACAATCGCTTTGCAGGTAATAATTCGGCAGTTGCCTCCATTGCAACTGACGCAATATCAGGTGGTGTCCCGAAGTTCTCGTCGCCATCATCACTGTTTAATTTCATTTTAAAATTATTAAGTGTTATTTTAATGAATTTTAACAAATCTTCACAATATATATTAAATTTAAAACATTTATTCAATATTGAATAAGTGTTTTTTTGAATTTAATGCGATTTAAACAAAACATATCTTATAATAGCTACAAAATTGTGAAATGTGTAATAATTGACAGTTAACATCAATATTTAAATATATTTCTTGTTTTATAAGTAATTTTATTTTTGTTTTAGGTTCCCAATTACCATGTTTTAAATCTGGAGCCGCAACTGTACAGAATCTAAAGAACCGTTTCCACCTCACCATGACAGAAGATAAATTACAACTCCTAGTCGATCAAATGGTTGAGAGTAGTATACATTCATGGTCGACGAAACTTTATGATGGTTTTCAATATTTTACCAACGGTATATTATAGTATGTAAGTTGTTCCACATGCAACATAGTTTAAGAAAATTAGTAAAAGAATGTATGAATTTTTAATATGTGAAGAGTCTCATGGGAAGATTACTTTAATATCTGGTTAATTTTTCGATATACAGTTAGCTTTCAACAGAATATATCACACCAATATCAAGTTATTTTATAAAAACTAGAAGAAAAAAAGGTAAATAAAATAAAATCTTTTTAATATAACTCTTTAGAGTAATAAAAACTTAAATTTTGAAATAATTATCGTATTAAATTTGTCGTTCTATGGTTAGATGCTTAGAAGTGACACCCTTAAATGCGCTAACTGGTGAGCAAATTATTGTACTAAATACAGCAGTACAGTTTGAACCAATGAAGTTATATAACATATAAATGCGGGGAACTTGCTATGAAGCCATCACCTTAGGTGGGGTGCAGGATGTTGCCCCTTTGAGTAGTACGGGTTGTTTACATCAATGTTTTATGGATAAGAATTACAAGTAAAAATTTATTTTTTAATACTGTAAACTGAAAATTTTAATAAATAATTTCATAAATATTAAATTAACCTGAATTAATTAGTATATTTTTAAGATAATTAGTTTTTAAATTACATACATTTAAAATCAGAGAATCGAATCCAAATTTATTTCATTCCGGTTTACGGTTACATTCCAAGGAAATGTTTTTCGTTCCAGTTTCGGTTCGTCTAAAAATTCCGGTTCGAATGTAAAGTTAAAATCGAGTCTATTAGCAAATGTTTACCGGTATAAATTTTGGTTTAATTTTAATTACCAAATTCCCTTCTTATTCTTGTTTTTCAATTATTAAATTGAAAATACAAAAGAAATAGAACTTAACTAAAAATTTATTATTTTATTGCAAAAACGAAAACAAAATACAATTTAGGAACATAAAAATGAAAATACAAAAACATATTGCATGTAAATAAAATAAAATTCAAACAAATTACAAAAGGAGGAAATTACAAAAATAACTAATAAGAGACAGGGTCGGATTAAGGGGGTGTCAAGACAGTCAGTTGCCTGCGGCGCCCGATGCAAGGAGTGCTGAACTTTTTTTTTGCAGACTTTGTTTTTGCTCAACAAATATTTTTGACAGCAATGAACAACTTAATTTTCAGCGCTCCTAAAAATTTGGGTTTAGCTGGCTAGTAATTTTTGCATAATTATGCACATCAAGAGGCGCAGAAATACTTAAGTCCGACCTTGATCAAATACAGTTCATATAATTACAATTATAGAGAAGAAAAACGTTAATAAATAAAATGAACTTAATAATGAAAAATGAACTTATGAATACAAAAATAATAATCTGTTATTTATTATTTATTGTTTTTTAACAGATTGTAGAATTGCAATATTATAAAGAAGAAAACGGAAAACTTTTATTCTTACTTTTTGATTCATTCTTTCATAAGCCAATTTTTAAGTTTTAGTAGTAAAGAAGCGATTAATGAATTAATTTAATGGAAAACAAAAAAAAAAAAAAAAAGAAACCGATATTAACCGTTATTAACATTACGTTCCGGATTTGGTTTTCAAACTGAGCAATTTCACGTTTCGGTTCTGTTAAAAATTTCGGTTTTCGGTTCGGTTCTGGTTCGACTCTCTGTTTAAAATGCAATATGATCGAAAAAATACTAGTAGACCATGATGTTAATTTTTATAAGTGGACAATTCTTTTAACTTAAAAATAATGGAATTCCATGTCTTTTTTTAAATTTCATATTTTTGGTCTTTGCTACTAGGCAAGTAGCCAGGACAGTTCTAAAGCCTGAACAGGATTCAAACCCGAGACCTTAACAACGCAGGGCACGTGTGCTACCATTACGCTACGCCGGTTGGCGAATTCCATGTCTATCTAGACGCCTTTTTTCCTCTATCATATTGTATTGTAATGTTTCAGATTCTTTCTAAATTTAAAACGGACAGATGTATAATTTAGTCTATGATAACTAATTTAACTTATAATCTGTTATAAAAGCTCTGTTCATAGAGCCTTTTTTAATGATTTATTATCGTCAGACGCACACTTTGTAGGTTTGCGTTAAAATAACGCTTTCGTCTGATGATAATAACCTGTTAGAAATAACTACGAACAAAGCTTAAACAACCTCCCCTAGCGGTTGTTTGACAAAATAAATGTAAATTAGGCCTCATGCTGTGCTTAAAGGGGCAAAGCCCCCTTCCGTCTCCGCAAGGCCTTGGCTTCATAACAACAGTGCTACTCATAGAGCATGCTGAGCTTAAATTATACCGTGAGTTTATTTTATCATAGAACATAGAGGTTCCATTTCTATAACAACCGTTGATTTACAGCAATGTAAATGCGTTTATTTTAAAATAGAACATACTGCATAGCTTTCTCGATCATATAAATAAATACACGTATTTTTTTTTACATATATGATTTTTCCCAATATTATTTTTCACGACAACGATCAATATTACTAAAAATCAGTTACTTACACTCATTCTTATTGTATAGACTATAGTAAAATAATATTATAATTTACTACTTGTACTACAAAGAAACGATTAATTCCCTCCACTTAACTCTCGCCTTATAGTAATTGTTCTGAAATTCCCGCCTTTTGTAGTTTACATTAGATTTAAAGTTGGTAGTGGGAGGAAATAACCACACTAACCGCGATATTTCCACGGTTAGTTTGGTTACAAAATTTTCAGTAACCGCGTTCCGAAACCTAACAATTTTCCTGAAAAGGTTAATGTCGTACACTTTCGGAACGGTAAACTTCAACCGCGGTTACTTTTGTCGAGCAATGGAACATTGTATAAGTATAGTTAACTAGTGACAAATTGACATTTTTTTTTCACATGGCCTTTGCTACAGAGGCAATTAACCAGGACAAATTTATTTTTTCTTTATGAAAATTCCATGCCTGAACTGGATTTGAATGAGAGACCTTAGCAATGCAGAGCACGTGTGTTATCAATACGCAACGCCGGTCGGAAAAGTTGACAATTTCTATTTTAAAATAAACGCATTTTACATTGCTGTCAATCAACGGTTGTTATAGAAATGAAACATCTTGTTCTATGATAAAATAAGCTCAAGGTATGCCGTTAATGGTAAAAACATACTTGGGTTATACATTGTAAAGGTAAGCTAACTATTTTATTTAAAAGATGTACTAATTAATAATGGTCTAGTCTTCCATTACTACGTTAGTTACTTTTTTAGTTTAAAATGAAATATAACCAGAACATAAAGTAATTTATTTTCATTTTACAAGTGCTGTAAGACTTGTATATTTTAGAAATAAGTAATTTTAAGCTGTTTTTGTATATATTTATTTATCATTGATATTGTGACATTGTAGGTTAAGAAAAAAAACAGCACTTTTTATTCAAAATTTTAATCTGTTTTGTTTTTAAATTCCTATGAGACTTTTGTGTACTGTGTGGCCATCCTTTTATTTTATTTTTTTAAATTTAACATTGCCGACTTTGATAGAAAGTCACTTCTCTAAACTAATTTTATTGGAGGTCAAAATACTCAGACTGAAATTTCTTTAATTAAGTGAGAAATTATAAATAGTTAAAGCAATTGTTAATGTTTATATTGAAATAGGGTTATCGCAGCGTATTTTAAATGAAATAAATTGTATATAATGTGTCTTTTTAATAATCAAAAAATATATATATATATAAATTTTTTCTCCTCTTAAGATAATTTTAGGAGTAAAGATTTTTTTAATAATTATCATATGAGTGGTTTATATTATATAAAACTTATGTATATGATAGAATATATTGTTTAAGTTTTGCGAATGTATATTGTAAAAACATGGATTACTTTGTTCTAACAATAGAGACTCCTAGGAATCATTGCTAATTAAAATAAAGTTGTCAGATAAAACAATATTGTCACGTGGGTGATTTTATTAAAAGAAAATTCCTGGTTTAACAACATATTTATTATACCGGGTTTATATTAGCTAGTAAACGGGATAGCTACTAGGTCTAGTAACTAGTCACGTTCACTATACTATGCCGTAGACTATATAAAGTGTATATAAAGGACTACTATCCCGTCGACTCTATAGTCCCAAAATTAGGATAGGAGTATACACAGTAAAGCAGCGTTTCCCAACCATTTTTCATGACGGACTGGCAAACGACCTAGAAAAAATTTGCGGACCGGCAAGTTTAGAAAATAATGTGTATCGCAAAATTATTACAAGTGATGAGCAAAAAAAAAGGTCTTCACCTCCAAAATATAAGTGATGAGCAAAAAAAAGTCTTCACCTCCAAAATGTAAGTGATGAGCAAAAAAAAGGGCTTCACCTCCAAAATGTAAGTGATGAGCAAAAAAAGGCCTTCACCTCCAAAATGTAAGTGATGAGCACAAAAAAAAGTCATTCCCTCCAAACTACAAACCCGGAGATTTTGTAACAAAAACTCGCGGACCGGCGGTTGTGAAACACTGCACTAAAGTAGCACTATCCTTACACGGCTTGACAGATTTTCAAAAACTTAACGGTGTTGGCAGCGGATATTTTTCTCAGTGCCTAGGCTAATTTTTATTTTCCTCCGACGTTGGAAAACTTGATTTTTTACGATGTTTTCATAATTACCCCGGTTAGATTACGGGATGAAGTGAATAATTTTAACCTTAAAGCCGCATTCAGAGCACTTAAATTAATAGACTGTAGATTGTACTCAGTTGATTGGCACTACAAGTTTGTCATATGGTAAGATGTACAACCTTTCATACTTCTAAATTTAATACGTTATCGATTGTGGATAATTTTCTAAACTTGTAGCTAGTGAGTTGTTTTAATGAGACACATATAAACACATTGGCTATCTCAGTCTATCGGAGAGACTGTACATATTGCCACGAAATGTCATTATTAACAAATCTCGCTCAAAATTACAAAGACGAACAGTAAATAAAGGCACACATATGTCTGACTATTCGTAACCCATTAATTTGCAAGAGCTGTAAACGCTACATCGAACGCTAATCTATTAAGCATATGTATAACGTACAGTGCAGAGTCAACTAATTTGAAAAGCTCTGAATGCAGCTTTAGTTTTTATTTTTCTGAGAAAAATACTTTGGATATTTTGCAATATTTCTGAAGATCGAAACGTACAAAATGTATTCTCAGGTTTAAGTGCGAGTCCACCGAATGGAAACGAGCCCTTTTGGGCAGAATTTTACGTATTTAGTAGGAAAGTTAATTTTTTTTTAGTACAAGTTACTATTTTCTCACCATTTCAAAAATCTCTGTCATTGTAATAATTATATTTATGTATAAGGCGTGATGTTTGGGGGGGGGGGCATTTGAATGTATGTTTGTTACATTACATCTCTAAACTCACAGACGAATTTTGAAAAATGGAAGCTTGCAAAGAGGCATCGCGGTCCTAATGAATAACCGTTATATATAAATAAATTTATTATCCCGCAAAATTTAAGTTGTAGCCCATCCCTGGTCGCGAATTATCGGGGGGGGGGCTTAAAGTTACGGCACTGGTTGTATCTAATCTATAAATTTATACAAATATTGAGATTAATCTGTTCTCTATTTTCATTAGATATATGGTCCAAGTTCATTTAAAATAAAACGATTTTATTGGTTGAATATTTTACCACGCTTCTAATGCTTGCTTGAAAATGATTATTTCCGCTGCCACTATGTCGCTACTTTTGACATTTAAAATTGTGGTTAGGTACAATAATAATATAAGTATTTGAAATTATAAAATTTTCATTAAATTAAATATTTGTTGAAGATATTAAAGTTAATAATTTGAACTGGTTAAATATGCAGAGGATAGAAATTTTTGGAGATCCGTGACAACCGATATCTGTACCACATATGATACATGATGATTTATCATAATGTTGCTGGTGATGCAGTCCCTGACCTAGCTTATTCAACTCATTGGCCAGACTGATACCCTGCAGTTTGTATTCAACACAATTTTAAAATTATGGCAAAATTTAAATGATCTTTAACTTCAATATATTAGGAATTTAATTATTAAAAATGAAATGAAAATTCTTAAATTAAAGACAACTTCTTTCTGATTTGAATACTGAATTATTTTCAAAGAAATTATTTATTTAGAAACTTTTAAATTTCAAGTTGGTTTATCTGTCTTAATTCTTTTTAGTTAGAATAAGTAATCCATGATAATTTTACATTTACATTTTGTAAAATTTTATGTACAGTTATAGAAATGAAATTTGGATGTTCTATTATTTCAATTTGAAAGTTAACAAAAGAATGTGTTCAAAAAAGTGACTATATGGGAATGAAAAAATAAAAAACTCCGTTCATGCTTATAATTCAAATATATTATACTGTACAATCAAATATATTGTAAAAATAAAATTAAACTGTTCATTTTAATACTCATATTAAGAAATCCTATAATAAAAAAAATTTCAGGTTTTTTTATTTGTACTTTATTTTTAGAGAAAAATATCAGTTTTTAAAATGTAATTGCAGTTATAATATATTTAATAAAAAAAAAAAAAAACATAAATACAGTGACATTTTCAAAACACAACCATACAATACAAATTCTTGATTTCTTAAGAAACCAATTTTATTTAAAAAAATACTAAATTATATAATAAATACAGTCTAAGTACGTGGCATAATGAAGAAATTTGACACAAAAATTTAATAAAACTCCGCGTAATGCGACTTGTGAAGTAATTAAACACTTTAATACACTGAATTCAAGTAAATGCTTTTAAATTGGGGTACAAATCTACGATATGAACACAAATGAATCTTTTAGATTGTTTAACCAAGTGATGGTATAGAGATGTGTTCAAATAAATACTAGGGGTAAGTTATATACACCTTTCCCCCGGCGATACGAATTTTCGTATTACGAAAAACGGTTCACACGAAAAAATCCAATTAGTTTCGCTAAACGTAGGTATTTTCGGTTAAACGAAGAGAAAGAACATCGAGCTTAAAAAGTCAACAGAGTCAATGAACGAACGTGAACAAGCAAGAATAAATACCGAAAAAACATTTGGCGTTCGTCGAGGTTCCACCTACTGGCGTAACGAAAAGTGGGCCAAAACCAGCTAAAAAACAAATCGCGAAAACATAACTTGCGATTTATACGATTTTTTAATTCTTTATATCCGCGGTTCCCAACCATTTTTAACTGGCGAATCCTTCTCAACGCAATATTTGATATCGCGAACCCACTATTTAAAATCTTATAAAGTCCACTTTAGGCTTCTTTACGTAAATTATAAAACATCAGAATACCATATATGATATCAAAACTTTTAATTTTTAATAAAAATATTTAAACAACCTTATTCAAAGTCAAATACACACACACCGGCAAATTTAAAGGAACAGATTGAAAATTGTTTTTTTTTTTAAATTTTATTATTTTGTAGCCTATATCTAGATAGCTTTGAATGCTCTACTAAACCGTAGGGAAAGATTGTATCGACGCCAACGAGAACAAAATGCCCCATTTAATTTTGCTATTACTGTATCTTTTGATGGAAATTCAATTATGGTGTGGGGTGGAATATGTTTGGGAGCTCGCACAGAGTTAGTGGTGACTGATGGCGGAGTGTTAACTGCAGATAGGTACATCAGAGATATTCTTCAAGACCATGTTGTACCTTTTGCCCCATATATCAGAGAATATTCCACGCTAATGCAGGATAATGCGCACCCACTGTGTAACAGACTTTTTAAATCAAGTGAGTATAATAACAATGGGTTGCTCTGACCTCAACCCGATTGAACATAATTTCAAAAAACATCGTACTAGATTATCTGCGATATCAACAATATGTACACTACAGGGAAAATAATTAGATTTTTATGTCTCTTCCTTTAAATTTGCCGGTGTCTGTTTCCGAAACGGTAAACTTTTTAATTTTTTTGTGTTCAATTCGGACGTATTTAATATCTTCTTCATCCCCCTTTTTTAAACCACAGGATAGGATCTATTACATTGTGGTTCAGACAAACACCATACCCTGACCGGGATTCAAACCCGGAACCTTTGTCCCTTGAAGCAGGATCACTACCAAGGTTTGTACCATCAATTTGTCACACCTTTAAATAGTTCTGTATTTTTGTTATTTATTTTCAGTTCTGCAATAATAAGCCTATTAATGTAAAAATAACATGAAAAAGTTTAAAGACTGTGAACTAATGCATTTATAAAAATTTTAGTGCTAACCCCTCAGACCACCTTCAGGTATTACTGGCTTTTTAACTAAATTATTTATTTTAAAAATGTATATAGAGGAGAACCCGAACAAGGTTAAGTTTCATAGCGAAAAAGTGCGGTAGACATAAATAGCGTTTTTATGTTTACTAATTCGTCTTATCGGCCATATTTGTTTGTTTATTACGCGGTTTTATCCATGTAACAGAGAAATTAAATTTTTGTCTATCTTGAGCGTAACAAAACTAAAGTGAAGCAACACTTAAGTGGACCAACAGACAGAGAAGGTAAGTACTATTGCCCCTTAGCATTATATGAGGGGATTATTTTTCAAGTGACAACCGAGGGAAGATCCAACATTTTAAAGTGATGACCAGGGCCCTGTTGCACCATTTTACTTTGCATTTTGAATTTATGATGGCAATTGTTTTTTGTATCCATGTAAAAACATACGGAGTGATTATTTAATGGCGAGACGACGTCACTAGAAGTTTTAATAATTTGCCGTTTCATACACGTCGTAGCAGGCGATTATGCGCGCACGCGCATAATCTTTTTTTCTTCATAATCAAATTTTCTTCAAGGTTATTATAGTCATAGTATTCTGCTAGGAGGCACGTAAACTTCGGTGACGTCGTCTCGCCATTAAATAATCACTCTGTAATTGTTGGTATAGTAAAACCAAATGACAACAGTGCAAATGACACAAAATAATCTAAACTGTAAATTAATTAAATGTAAATATTATATTTTTTATTTGTATTTATAAAAATAAAAAAAAAAACAAATTAAGATTCAACTAAAAAAATGTAAATGTGGATATCATGCATATAGCCTGTTTCTATAGTTTAGGCGGAACTAGATTTTGACAACTGTAATTTTAATCGGTTGAATGAGGTTTTTGATAATTTTGTTTAGCAAAAGCCGTCTTCAATCAGGAACAAGTGAGCTTGTGATAAATTACAGAAATTAAAACTCCATTATTTCCGCATAAAGGTTTAGAATAGCCTATCACAACAATACCGAGAAATTGGGCTCCACTTTTAAGCCAATGTAAACTTAAAAGTAATTTCTCTTTAGAAATTAAAGATTTATTCATGTTATTTTTATTATTAACAAAGGCCCTATTTCTTGTAATGCATATTTTAATTGTTGCCTAATCATTCTGAACTCCTCTTTGAATGAAAAATTATCTTCATAATTTATTTTAATTTTATAACATGTTCTTTTTCTTGTTCTTTTAATTTCTTTTGCATCTTTTTCGTCAGTCGAATGATGCAATAATATTCGGAATATTTTTTCTTTTACTTAAGTTCAAAAACTGCAAATCCACAAAACTGTTTGCAAATTTTTTGCAAAAATGACAGTTGACTTGATATTTTATTTCGTTTGAGCAACAAATGTATAAAAGCAAAGTGAAGATACTTGCTTTAAATTTTGTATTTTCAAAATTTTACATGGCAACGGAGTTGTTTGCAAAATACAAAGTTGCAATGTAGAATGGTGCAACAGGGTTCAGGGGTGGAAATCGAAAATTTTTAAGTGATGACAAGGAAGTGAAACTCGAAAATTTTTAAGTGATGACCAAGGGATGGAAATCGAAAATTTCAAATGATGATCAGAGACGAGAAATCAAAAAGAACAGCAATGTACTGTTCTCTGAAGCGGACTGGGACTGTCGTGTTGGCAAAGTGCTTCGAAATTACCGACCTTTTCGAAGTAATGAGCAAAAGAAAAGAAAAATCGAAGTGATGAGCGAAAAAAGGTAGTCAAATCGAAGTTATGAGCAAAAAATAAGTCAAACGTTTTTTAAGAAAAAAAAAAAATCGAATCGTACTAAACTGTCCTTGCCCGGCGATTGAACCCGCAACTTATAGCCAGTCTGCCCATTTAAAACAGAAAAACCTTTTAGAGGTGCTTAAAAATTTTTCTCCATGTTTCATCCCGATAATGCTCCCTAGAGTGCCAATCAGCGTGTACCGAAAATTGCATTGCTAGTTTTCTGAATGCAATGTGTTAAAATTTTTATACCCAGTTTCAGTCGCGTTGGCTGGATGGCCAATTTAAATATATAACATTGAGTATAAACAAATTTTAATTAACTAAAACCCATTGTAAAATTAAATTTCTTTGGTTTTAAAACGTTTTTAACTAGTTTGAAATAAAACTTACTTAGCTAAAGTTTTATGTAAATTATAAATTGCTTTAAAATTAAAATATAATGTTTTAATTAAAATATAAAATAAATTAAAAAACTGTTTTATTAAATTCTACGAATTAAAATTGAGTATATTTATCAACTATATGCAAATAAAACTTATTTTATTAGATGAATAATTTCGTTTTATAAATATTTAAAATTTTTGTTAAAATCTGGGCGAATATTTTTTATTTTTGTGTCAAATTTAATCACAAGGAACAATAAAATGCTGACTGGTTTAAATTCTGGATAATTGTTGGAGTAAATTAGATGGAATAATAGCTTCCAATTTATCTAAAACATAGTAAAATGGAAGAGACATCCACCCTAAAATAGTCTTTGCAACAACTCCCATTGGTTCTGGATATTGGTGTGTTAATAATGCTAATAATGCAGTAAATGAACACAATCCCGCAGTAAATAGTATAAAAAATGGTAACTCCTTTTTTGGATAAACGGAAACTTCATGAAATGCTGGAAGAAGTTCCCTATCAGCACATTCTGTACAAGTTGGATATGGATAAAATAAATGTCCTCTTTCTAATGGATATGGAAGCATCCGAAATGTTCCTTCCCAGGTACAATGTAAAAGATTTAATGCCCCATCCATCTGTTTCCAATGCGGTAAGTGAAAAAATGCATAAGCAATTGCTTCGGAATCTCCACGTTTTAAAACATGTTCAGGAGGTAATATTAATGGTTTTGTTTCTAATAAATATTTTGGTACATGTGGATTAAATTCTACCGCTCGATGTATCGCTTCTACCGCAGCCATTTCTGCAGTTGTTAGACCTCTTTTACTCGCTATGTCCGGTGAAAATTTATCTGCTACTACTCTTGCTTTTAATAATGCAGCTGTATAGCATATTGTCGCTGATTTTGGCAAACTTATGTCATCGTATTTGGCAAGTACGGCTTGAACATCTGCGTAAGCCTGCATTTCTAGTAACGCTTCAATTAAATTTTCATGTATATTTAATACGTTCATTATAGGTGGTACTTCTTTGGTTAAATCACGAAACATTTTAACTGCTTCTTTGAGTTTACCGAGTTTTCTAGCACACATAGCTAACCGTCGTTTAATATATATTAACACATTCGTATCTCTCCTATGTAACGCTTCTAACAACGCACCTTGATGTTGAGTTTGTTGTGATTTTCTGTAATTACTTTCCGCTACTTTTAAAGCTTGTTTTAAAATTTTTTCCGCTTCTGTTATTGTTGTGGCTTCTTCTTCAGCTAATAGAATATACGCTGGTGCACATTCTGTATTTCTTTCTAATGCGTTATGTGCTGCTTTTATCCGTACTACAGGATTTCTTTCTCGCCAGGCTGTCTGCATTATTTCATATTCCGCTTTACCGGCATCTGCTTCACAGGTGAAAAACGTTTGATGATCTTGCGCTGAGAGATTCATATCATAGTAAGTCAACGGTTCTTTATTTGTAGCCCAATAAAATCTTTGATATTCAGCCCCACGATATAAATTTAATGGATTTCTCCAAACTTTACACTCCGGTATGTTTTGTTGGTTATTATTTGAATTATTAGTATCATTATTTGTGTCTCCACCACCTATCCATGGACTTATATGATTTAAAGACACTTGTTCAATAAAAGATGTACCGTATTTTCGAAAATACCACCATTCGAATATTAAAATAAGTCCTGATATAAGTGATGAAGTACCAGTTAAAGCAACGTAAAATTTTGGCGTTAATGTACTTAGAAACATTGTAGAATCCCACATTTCGTTAAAACTTCAAAAATTAAAATCACAGTTGACAGATGTTTATCACTTATAGGTTATGTTTACAGTACGATATTCATTAAATTTTAATTAAAAACACTTATTAATTAACACATATATTTGTTAAAAATATAATTACATTTCTGTTTGTTGAATGTTTATATTTTTTATACAAAAAACGAATTTTTTTCACCCGGTCTATTGTTGCCGATTGTTATGTAATGTTAACAATGACCACAAGAGGGCCAAGACTAAAAAATCGATTAGCACGGATAGTTTTTAACATTTTGGAAATTAAATAATGTAAAACTAATTATAATGTTTATTAAGTTATAAAAAAAAACATCGTTTAATATTTAAAATATATATCAAACGGTTTTTAACGTCCATCTTTTCCCTAGTTACGCATTATTGATGTAACAATCCCAATTTAACAATGAATCTGTGTGTTGGCCCAGTAAGTTCGGGAAAAACATTATTATTAAAACGTTTGCAACACATAGAAGTTGATAATACAACAAGTTCAATTCCAACAATTGGGACAAATATCGTACAAATTAATATCGACAACTACATTTTCGATATACATGAATTTGGTGGATCCATTGCACCATTATGGCCTAAATATTACGCTAGAGCCAGTAAAATATTATATGTTGTTGACGCATCAGATTTATGCCAAATTTCTTGCGCTGGTGTATTATTGTATTCAATATTAGGCGATCCAAATTGCCGAAATATTAAAGTAAGTTTCTAATAATCTTTAGTAGAAATTTTATTAACTTGATTTTTGCAGGTGATGTTGGTTTTGACAAAAATGGACTTAAGTTACAGACAGATGAGAAATGAGGCATTACTAATGTTGCAAATTGACAGGCTCAAAAAAGAAATAACTCAAAATATTACAATTGTTGAAGCAAGTGCATTAACTGGGGAAGGTGTTGATCAAATTATTGAATGGTTTAGGGTTGATTTACCAAAAACTCATATTTATTTTTAATTACAATTTATTGTTATTGCGTTGTTTACATCAGTGTTTCTCAACCGGTGGTCCGCGGACCACTGGTGGTCCTTGGCTAAATTTTAGTGGTCCGCGAAAGGATTATAAATTATTATTTTTGAGATTTTTGGTTCATTTTTTATGACCTTTTGTTCATTTTCAATGTATATTGTTCATTTTTCAATGATTTTTTATTACTAAGATATATGTAGAGTTTATAAATAAAATTTGTTTAATAGTACATTTATTTTTTGGGGTCCGCGGTAGAAAATTAAATTTTTACTGGTCCGCGACACGTTTTCAGTTAAGAAACGCTGGTTTACATTATACTTCTTATAATGTTGTATATTTATGATCAATAAAAATAATAAAAAATTAAATTTTTGCTTTCTTTTTGGGGAACGTACTACATTTACAAATCACTGACACGCCTGTAATGAAAGTGTATCTATATAGTCGTGGAAAAAATAATTATCTGACAAGGAAATACTTACAAATTGTATTAAATAAACATTTTAAAATATTTGAGGTTATCAATGACACGCCGTATACGAATACTGTAGGTCGTTCATTTTCGAAACAACATAATGAGTCATCAAATCGACACGAACTTCAGCTATTTTACCAGTGGCGGTCCGAAACACAAACAAGGTACCAAACAAATAGCTGACTAATAAAATAATAAGTCCAACATCACGCCACTGCTTTGTGTGCGCGCAGACGCAGTAAGCTCTCAGTCAAAAACTCGTTTCTGCGCATTGTGTTGTTTTGAAAATGTACGACCTATACTGCCAATCTTTCCAAATAAAAAGTCATCAAAAACAGTTTAACAATAGCTTCAGTGTAACAATGTTACAGGTTATTCCAAACGATGAGGCGGAACTAACTGGCATTTTCATTTTTGTAAGTTGTTATTAGCTAGTTTTTTATATATTGAAGTTGGCTTTTCCTTAACAAAATGATCAAAAACTTTAATCTGTAAAAATTATTAGATTTGAAAATCTAGTTCCGCCTAATCGTTTGGAATAGACTTTATTATTGTGAACGTAAAGTATAAAAATAACTATTTTGGTTCCACTGACACAAGAAATAACCAATTATAATAAGAATTTTTTTATTAAAGCCAAAATAATACATTATCTGAGTTAAAAAAACAAATATAAACATTTATACAATACAGTATATAACAGCAAAAGTAGTATTTTAAAGCATTTTGTTTAAAAATTGTTAACTATTGTGCAAGTAAACAATTGACAGCAAAATTACGAACATTGAGAAACATTTATAAAACGTGTTACTTGGCAAAATATTGTGCGCTAAATAAATAGTCCCTGTTTAGTCCAATATAAAATTTTAAACATTTAAATATTTGTTGAAAAAGAAATTAAAATACAGCGATTGTTTTCACTCTTGTAAAAAAGAAACGATATCTGTACCATTTCTTAAATTAGTTATTTATTTAGTTTCAATCGCATATTTCTTTTTTTATTGGCTAACTATTTTTGTTCTGGATGGCCATATACAATGCGAGTTGCATTAATAAATTAATAATTGAGCAGATAGTCAAATATATGAAATATAATAAAAAATTCTTAATAAAAATATATTTAAATAATACAATTGACACTATATTCGCGTAATAATGAGCGCACATTAGGTGGGTTTTACACGTTTCAATTTATTGATCAATAAATTGAAAAAGTTCCCTTTAATTTATTGATGTGTGTAAAGTGTTCAAATTTCATCAATCAATTAGGTTATTGATGAAAAAATTGATCAATTTATTTTGAAAATAGAACAAGTTATATTTTTCATCAATTTTTTAGGGAATTCTAGGTATATTTTTATCTGTTTAGTTATTGCCAACTGTTTAGTTGTAGCATAATCACGAAATGTATAGGTTATGTGTTTTTGTTTTCAAATTTGACAGAACCGCAAACGTTTTTAAGTTCATTCACGATAAGAATGATATGATGTCACACTTGGTTAATTTAATTGCCAACATCATAATGTAATTTAACCAACATTAAAGCATTACTCAATAGTTACATTTGACTACTACATGTTGGTACCACTTTCCTACGTTGTCACGTTTAAATGGCATTGTTCAGTCGTATTTCTGTTTGACATATGAAGGAGCGAGGTTAAAGTAGTTGTATATAAACTAACTTTTTTGACAATTAACAAATTGACAACAGATCAATTTTTTCAACTGTGACGCCATCCCATTCTTATCGTGAATGCACTTTAATTCACCATCATCTAGGTTATTTCTTTTGTTTTTGTTCACAGCTCGTAATTTTGTGAAGATTTTTCCAATATTTTCGTTTTGATAAATATGTCGATATGTTTTACAGATGGTAATGTAAAAGTTTTCAAAAACATTGATAAATAAATTGATGTGTGTAAAGTGATCCTTTTACTTTAAGGTTATCAATAAATTGTTCGATTAATTGACAAAAAAAATTGATCAATAAATTCATTGAATAAAAAGACTAAAGGAAGGAGGCTATATGAATTTTTACATACAAATTTTTTTGACGGAAATTACGCCATTCCAACAACCACAATGGCTGCCAACATTTTGTTGTTTTCGTATTAAAAAGTTATTATTAACATTTATTTTGATAATTTAAAGTATATTCATAATTTATAAATGATAAATAATAGGCAGGGCTAAAATAGTATTTAGTTATTTTATAATTTAATATACGAGAGTCATCTCAAAAGTAAGTTACAGTATTTTTTTTAATCCGTGTGGTTGGCGGGAAAAGTCTGGGAGTCTCAGGGAATTTGCGTCTGGGTGTAGTGGCAGCACTGTAAAATTTCTATGCGCGTGCGTCGATCGATCCGGCAATCAGGCTCCAGCCACTATGGAGACTCCACTTGCTCCTACCGCCGATTGCGAAGTTCGTAGTTATTCGTTTTTTGACAGCAAAAAATAAAAATGTTATTGAAATTCATCGCGAGTTGTGTAGTGTTTATGGTGAAGACGGTATGTCAAGGCCAATGGTTTCTTGTTGGCGCCAATCATTCATTGAAGGGAGAACAACATTATACAATGAACAACGAAGCGGTCGTCCCTCCAATTACCGCACCTCGACTGTTGTCGAAGATGTTCGAAGGGTCATTGATACCGATCGGCGCCTAACAAACGAGGAAAATTTGAAACAAGAGTTGAAAGATGGCTAACTAGTATGGCGGCAGAATGGTATTACCACAGTAAAACCAGTAGGCCAACTCGTGTCGGAATCTTTGATGTTGGCGTACCACATTTTCGTGACCTCGAGCTACCTCGTCCTGACCAAAATTCTAAAGAACGATACAGACTATTACGCGTATGGATACGGACGAATAAGCTTTATATGACAACTAACAAAAGAATTTTGCATATTACGACTCTAAAATGAATTTAAAAAATATTATACAAAAACTATTGAAAGTAGTATAATAATAAAGTAGGAAAATTACTTAAATATAAAATATTATTTAATATTTTTTAATTTATTCACTTCGCAAAACTGCGCGACCTAACCAGGATTCACACATGCGCATGAAAAATCTGGTACAGAAAAACGGTCGAGTGAAACTACTGGATATACTGTGGTATGACACTGGATTGAAAAAACTTTTACCACGGTACCAAAAATGCATTGAAAAACAAGGCGATTATATAGAAAAATAAGTTTAATATGTACTTTTCGAAGTATACTTTTTTAAAAAAATCTTTTACTTTCATTAATTTAAAAAAAAAAAAATAGTGTAATTTACTTTTAATATGGCCCTCGTAAAATTACGTATTTAACCTTAAAATTGGTATCTTGTCAAAATGGTTAGCTATACTTTTTGCGGCCGAAGAAAAACGCAAAATACAAAGACTTAAAGAAGTACCTTTCATTCGTAAGTATTTTCTATTCAAATATTATTAATGAGATTTTGATAAATCTCAACATACACGTTACTTATAGGGGAAACATCCTAAGCGCCCTGACATCTGGTGGCAATTTGCGGAAGATACGAAAGTGACATTGTTTTGTTTTGTTCAATGGAGAAATACGTGTTTTTTTGTTGTTTGTGTTTTATTTTTGCGAATCATGGAAAAAAATAATCAATTTTGTTTTGGGCCGTAATGTAAATCGTGAATAAGGAAGAATCCCTCTTAAACATGCCATAATTTACCTAAATCGAAAAAAATATCAATTGAAACGACGTTTGGAGGCAGAGAGAAAGTGGATCGTGGTTTCTAAGGAACCAAAAGCTAAAAATGGGCAAAAATCCAAGCCCATGCATGCACGTTTGCTCGTTGCATTTTATGGAAAGTGTATTTTTATGTCCAAGAAAAGACTGAAAAAAGCACTTGCTCCATCCAAAATTTGCCTAAATCATCAGTTGATATATTAAAAGGCCCTTCTACTTTTTCAGGCAGAGATATTAATTTTTACTAATATATTTACCATATTTTGTTGCTCTTATATTGACAGACCGTCAAAGAGAATTAAAAATACAATGAAAAACTAAAAATTTCCTTGAAATTTCTTTAGAATAGTATATTATTACATATTTTGTAAATCGTAGAACACTTAAAATTAAAAAAAATCTCGGAAAAAGGAAAAATACAACTTTTAACCTTTAATAATTAATTTTTAATTTTACTTTAATAATTTTTACCATGTAAACAAATACACAAGTAACAATTTAATGTCACTTTCGAGTGTTCCAGCTTTGCCGTGTATGGCGCAGCGATCTTAAAAAGTTTCCCCTATAGACAATGATGTACTGTCATAATTTTCTGCTATAAGTTCTGTAGGTATTTATTTACTTGTGTATCAGTAATAAATTACAGATATATAATAGCGTTTTATTCATTATTTGTGTCTCCTATCTTAAGCTTCTTTTGAAAATATAAAGATTGGTATTTTTTCTTTTTGTACCGATAACAATTATTTTATAAATGGCCCTACGCCACTGTACAGCCGGAAACTATTGTCCGCCATTTTGAAAGACCATCTTGGTCTTTCCAAATAGCTTGTAATACTCCTTCCTTTAGTCTTTTTATTAAATGGATGAACCATAAAGCGTTGTATCTACGCGCTCAAAAATTACGATTTTATAAAATATTTGGTCTTTTATTCATTCCGCCATTTTTCATGTATACTCATAAGATGTTTATATGCTCTTTCAGTAATATTAAGTGTAGATACAATATTATTTAAATTCTCTTTTTTCATTAAACTTAATCCCCCTAAACCTAAATAAGTATGTAAAGGGTCACTTCTTGTAGATACCCATTTAGAAAACCCTCCTACTATTATATCTTGTGTTGACATTATAAATTCGTGGTTCTTATCTTCGTGGATTAAGTCTAGAGCACCTAGGAGTTTTAATGTTGCCCCTATCCAAAATGAATAACAGGTATCTGTTGGTTTATTTGGACGACCTTGGAAACCATCTATCTGTCGCATTACTAACCAACGTTTTAGGTTATCTACTTGGGTTGTTGTTAAAACGTCTAGACGGTTAAGTAATGTTAAAGTAGCTATTGCGCAGAATGTTGTGCCACCATGGGATTCTAATTCTGGACCCTGGCCAATTCCACCATCGTACGACTAAATTAAAAAATGAAATTCATTAACCTTCGTATTTTTAGCAAAATTAACATGTTTATGCTTTACAGATCTAGAAGTGATATTACCGACGGTGCTGTGATCGGAGGAAATATTACTGGGGACGGTAGTATTTATTGAGAAGTGACATTATCGTTAGCGGTGTTTTGATCGAAGGAAATATGAGTAAGAGTACGTTCATCTTAACTTCATCACAGGGTATCATAAATTACGTCACCAATTCTGCGCGAGAAACAGCATTTTTACTCATTTTAGTACACGGTATACATTGAAACGTACGAGAAGTAAATAATAATAACGGAAATAAACAAACAACATCGCACAATACGCGTAGTCAAACACAGATCAAAGGAAGTGACGCCACTGAAATGTGTCAAGCTAACTGTTGAAAACGTAATGGACGAAATTTGGTTTCTGCGCAAGGGACCTGGCAATATCCGGCTGTGATAAAGTTAACTTGAACGTACTCTAGCGACAGTAGTATTTTTTAAGAAGTGACATTACCAGTGGCGGCGCTATGTCCGAACGAAATATGATTGGCGACAGTAGTACTAAGCTGTTAATTTGCAAATAGAGAACCGGTTAAATTAAGCACAATACATTTTTATTTTTTTAAAATGGGAGTAAATATTTGCTGACGATATATGCCTTCTGTCACATAATTATGAAGATATGCAAGCCAAACTTGAAAGTACTTTGGCAAATTTAGTTAAGAAATCAGTCAATGAATCAATGTGGTTTAAAATATCTAGGCCCGAAATAGCTAAGAACGCTAAACAGTTCTACGAATAAAAATATTATCTTTGGCAAATTAAGTTGGCTTATGCATAAATAAAGCGAAAACCAAAGTAATGCCGATTGGTACCAATAGCATCAACAGATTTTACATAAATGGCGAAGACTTAGAAGATGTGGATGAATTCTGCTACCTCGGTAGTGCAATAAAGAGAGATGGAGGAACTGCAAGGGACGTGAACAGCAGAATACTTAAAGCTCAACAAGCAGTCAGCTTGTCGAAAGAAGTCTGGAAATCCAATAAGATCTCTCGTAAAACTAATATACGCTTATTTAAAACCAATGTAAAATCATTTCTGATGTATGGCTGCGAAACTGCGGAAAGTTAGTAAAGAAATTACCCATAAACTCCAAGTTTTTATTAACAGATGTCAGCGCAGAATTTTTCGCAATACTTGGACAGATCATATTCCCGATACACATCTTTGAGAATCGACATCACAAAAACCTATCCACTTGGAAATTCAAGCAAGAAAGTGGAACTGAATTGGGCATACCCCCCGGAAGGCAGTAAACGACATCTCCAGAATGGCATTAGAATGGACCCACAGGGTCCATTCCCTCGTAGAGGTCGCCCTGTATCCACATGGAGGAGAAAAATACAGAAAGAAGAGATCAAAAAGGCGTCAACTAAGGAGGGCCTTATTTTTTATCTAGGTAGGAAAATGTTTGTAGATGTAAAAAATTCAAACCGCAGATCCCTATATTTTATTGCTTTTAAGTTAGGATTTTTTAAAATTTCAACAAAAAAAAAAAAAAAAATTATTGTAAAATTAAAAATTTCACAACAAATTTTTTGTTTGGGGGCTGTTTTATTATATATCCTGGGGCCCTTCCTATTTTCACCTATTTAGGTCTGTGGAACATACTCAGAGAGAAAAAAAAAAAAAAAAAATTAAATATCACCTATTTAGGTCATTTATGCACATGGAAGTACTTGTCCGTGCCGAGTCAGAGTTTACAAACTAGCGGCTTAATCGTATTGGAAATACACAATGTTATTTGTCTTAGTATTTAACCCAGAGAAGTTAACAAATAGATTTAGTAACTCTTATATTTAACTACAAGCTTGAAATATCAAACCTTAGATTTGATCAGAAACTAAAGGAAAAACGTTTCAATTTATTTAACCGAAAAGGAATAATTTTTCATCATGACAATGCAAAGGTTTTTTTTTTAAGGTATCAAAAAAGAATAAATCATTTATAGTAGTCTGCAAAAATAACCCGCGAAAAATTCAGGACTTAATCTGGGAAATTATTTCACAATCACTATATTCACCCGATCTAGCGTCTTCCGATGTTCACTTATTTACGTCTGTGGAACATACATTCAAAGATAAAAATTTTCGAAATAGCACCGATGTAGAAAATCACCTGATTAGTTATTTTAAGTCAAAACCAGAAAACTTCTAAAGGTAGGGTATCGAAAAATTAGTACAAAGTTGGGCAACTGTAATAAATAATGATGAAAATTATATTTTGTAATTATACATAAAAAAATTTCTGGAAAAAAAATTATTTTGTACCTAACATAATAAAAATGGATACTTACGATGCTATTTAGAATATAACTAACACTTCTTTCAATATCCATCCCAGACCAATCATCTAACATAAAACATATACAAGCAGCGCAATATACAAAACGCATATCACTCTCGTTTCCTTCTTTCGCTGCTGTAAAACAACCATCAGGTGCCTGTAGAGCGCGAACACCTAAAATTAAACATCTAAATAAAAACTTCCAACATTTTTTAACTCTAACGTACTTTTAATAATTCCCGATCGACGTACTTTCGATAAATCATCACCTAAAATTAATAAACAACAAAGTGCACTGTACGTACTAGCTAAATGTCCCCATTTATACGTAGCAGGGAGGTCTTTATTGTCTTTTGTGTTAATAAAAGACGAACCTTGGAAGCCACACACCAGTTCTACAAAATAACCATTAATTTTATGTTCTACGATCATTTTTAAAATACTTACGGTCATCGTCTGGTGTTTGTAGCCTATATATCCAATCTATAATATTATTACGGTACTCATCAGTCAATGAATCAATGTGATTTAAAATATCTAGGCCCGAAATAGCAAAGAACGCTATAACAACTCTACGAATAAAAATATTAGTATATTTTTATAACGATTCCAGTTTTTCTCTTACCTAGTATTTTCTTGTGAAGACAATCCCTGTGGTAATACATCTAGGAATCTTAAAAAATATTTAATTTGTGTTTTTCGTCTCAAAGTATCAAAATTATGAACGTGCATATCTGATAAAATTAAAATACAACCTACAATTTGATATTATCAGTTCTTTGTAATTTGTTGAATTTTTATATTAATATACATAAATTTGATCCTATTATTTAAAAAAAATGTTTCTGGTTTGAATAAAATATATTTTAATTTATAAACTGTCAATTTTGACACCTGTGAAACGTCAGTTTTACATTTGACATTTCTGGAAAAACCCAATTTACAATAGAGGATTTTTGGTTTTAAATATTTATTAAACAAATCATCTATATAAATAAAATTAGAGGATATATCTGCTTGTTTTTTACTTTTTCGATCTCATATTTCGTTTCTACAAGTTTTAAGGGATTATAAGATGATATTTACCAAAAAATCGTTACGCTAACTAAAAAAACTTGTTATGATTTTTATCTTCACCACAGAAAGATCTAATCCGGAAAGGGACAAGAGAAATTTTTGATCAAATTTCGTTTTTGGAAAATATTGCAGTTTTTGTCTTTTTGACAAATTATTTTTTTTATTTCAAGGCTAAATTATGGCTAAAAGTGTTCTGGATTTTTTGTATATATTTATAACTAATTTAGTATGTCTTTTTTTGATATTAAAAATATAATAAATTTTTTTTTAGAGCTGCAAATCGAAGTTTATGTGTGTAGGGTGTAGATACAATAGGCTTCGCCTACTATTAAAAAAATAAATCGTGATTCAAGTATTGTTTAAATTACTTAAGTATCTTGTATTTAAGGTATCAAAAAGGAATAAATTTACATTTATAGTAGTGAAATGCTGAAAAAATAAATCAAATAACACATTGTTAATAGTGAGAAATATGTTTCTGAAATCGAAAAAAATTATATTAGCTTAGTTCAACATAATACCGACACGCTTAATAACTGACACGCTCGAATACGCAGTCTGGTGGTCAAATATTGTACTAGGCGCTCTAGTACTGTTGGAACTTATTACATATGTTTTAGTGTTGAATTTATGTTAGAATGTCGATAGAAGTTGTGAAAAACTATAAACGTAGAACAAATTATAGTGTTTTTGGCTATCATTCAAGACAGGACAAAGATAGGCATCTTAGTTTTTTTTTCTTCTTAAGAAAAATGGAGGGAAAGTTAATATTAAGTCCAGGTTGGGAAAAGATTTGGTTATGGACAGGAGAAAGGCATGGGAATATATTTTGAGTTAAAAAGTAACTGATAATATGCGAGTTTGTTCATTACATTTGTCGTAGAAAAACAAAACTGCACTAATATGCTTGCACCTGCAAGTTGCATATTTAACTTTTAGCTGCTTCTGTCCAACTAAAACGAATTTTATTTCATGACGCAATGAACATAATGTTTGCAAACAGAATCCATATATTTTAAATTCAGATGACCGACACTCAGATGTACCACATGAAATTACGTGCTCGGCATGTAATACCTGCTCAACTACAAATTACACTTCAATAAATCTACTGAAATTAAACTTTAAATACTGTAATTTGATGCCCACCTTCTGTTATACACCTCGATACATATGTAGCGGTTAAAAATTAAAAAAATTCGCAAATATTTACTCGAATTTTCATAAAATAAATGTACTGTGCTTAAATTAACCTGCTCGCTATTAGCATATTGATAGCTGAGTACTAGAGACAACAGCCATATTGCCTTGAAGCATAACGCCGCCACTGGTAATGTCGCTTCTCAATATGTTCTGAAGCCCTTTCTATTTTTACCTATTAAAGTCTGTGAAACATACAATCAGATTTTTTTTTTTTTTTGAAATATCACCTGTTTGATATCCGTTCAAAGGTGAGTATGCAGTACAGGACATATGGAGTAGTTCTTTTTCATACTCTCTAATGGGTTTACACAATGACGCTATCCTTTTCTTACTTGTCGACGTTGCCAGCTCTAAAACGCTCTGATCTGGAAGACGCAGTATTCTACAAATTGTCATATGTTTTTGTTGAGTGTTATTTTGAGTTTTATAAGAGCTGATTTTTGTAAATCATACGAGTTTTTCATATTATTATAATTGACACATTTGACACTTTTACAACATTTGCCAACACCGCTCCTATTTGCCATAAGAGCAATACTGCATTCTCACCTTTGAATGGATTATAGTTGCACGTGCTTGTCACAAATACTGCAAATATTTGTCCATGTCTAGTCATAGTTACATGCAAATACCTGTCCGTGCTGCGTCATAGTTAAATGCAAAAAAAGTCATAGTTAAATACTTGCCGTGCCGAGTCAGTTTGTAAACTAGCGACTTGGAAAGCGTATTGGAAATACAAAATGTTATTTGCCTTGGTTTTAACCCAGAGAAGTTTTCTCTTATGACCATTTGCCACAAGGAACTTAAAAACAAAATAATATTGAAATATCTCACTTATTTTTTTCGTTACTATTAAAATGTAGACAATAAAAAACGTATGAAGTATTATAAATATTGTATTTTAGGCAATGTTTATTTATTACAATATATGTTTACATTATTACTTAATTTTAAAATCGCCCACGTAATTAAACTAAAATAATATGATAAATTAAATAAATACTATCTATTTATATTTATTGCTATAGTCAAGAGATATTTTCCTGTTTTTCTACTGATTTCAATACTCTATTTAACCGTTTACCTATTAATTTAGGATAAGTATTATTCTTAATTCTAAATTCTTTACTTTGGTGAGTAACAGCGCCATTTTGAAGTTGAAACTCGCACAAAGCATGTAATGGTTGTATTAAATTGTCCCTGTAAATATTATTATTTTCTAGTTGTGATAAAGCTTCAGCCGCAGTTTCTAAGGTGCTCAAACACCCATCTGTTGGTTGTGTTCTAATAACATAACTGCTAACTATGTCTGATAATAATTTAACTTGTCTTATTGAATGTAAAATAGGATTACTAGCGTATATTGCTTTTGCTTGCGGCCATGTACCATCAATTAAAACTATATTATAACTTTCGTATTCATTTTCGTTGGCTATTTGTTTTAAATCTAAGGCATCCGGACTAGGATATAGTAAAATAGTATTTGGAGTTATGAGTATTTCTTCTAATTCTTGGTGTTTACCAGGAAATTTTTTCCCTTTGTAAATCAGACATTTATTTTCAGCCAATCCTAGGCTTAACATTGGGGCAGTGCGAAGACAACGCTTTTCTTCGGCGGGATGTTGAAGTAAAATTATTCTACTTTTTGGTTTAAGTCGTTCAGTTGGTAATGCAGAACACCAACATACCTGAGTAGGACGTCTAAAAATCAATTTTTTTATAATTAAATAACTTAAAAAGTTATTAATTTTAAAGAACTTTACCTGCATTGTTCGCATTTATCTCTCATTTTTGGTGGATCTGCTGAAATTGATGACAATTCATCAAAAACTGACAATTCTGATTCCATGTTTTGAATTTATTTGAAGTATAATCACCATAAATTTATTATAAGGCGCTTATTTTTTAATAAATATAGTATGATTTTATAAATTTATAATTTATTTACTTAAAGAATTAGCGTTAAGGCACTATTTATTTGTATAACCTCACTTTTTTTTCGAACAAGAATCCATGTTGTCAAACTACAGACACAAACCTTGAGTTCCTGTAGAGATTATGTTTTGGGCCAATAGATGGCTGTAGTTGTATTAAACAATGAAACAAAATAAAATATACTTGTAATTTGTATTTATGTGTATTAATGAACACATTTTACTTAGTATTATGACTTACAAATAATATATAGTTGAGATATGTAGTTATATTGGAGATTTTGTTTGGTTGCCCCAAGCTCAATATTACATATGCAACTGGTGAGGCAGTGATATGTGGCGGGTTGCATAATATACACCGTTATAAGAAAAAACTAATTTGCAAAAGTTTCTCTAGTTATTTAGCGAATCTCAACGGTATGCCTTGTGTGAATTAGCATAGATAAGAATTTAATAAATAATATGAAAAATGAAGTAAAATAGAAGTATACATTTTTTATTCTAAATTAAAAAATCGTTCTTTTGGTAAAATGGCTCTCAATTTATATTCTAAAACACTGTACAATTATAATTAAAACAAGCAGAGACGATTAAGGCTGGAATGAAACTAGTTAAACAAAAAAATAATCACCTAACATTAATATAAAAATACAGTAAAATTTTCCTCTCGGTTATAATCGTGGTTTAAAACAAAAGTATACCTTTATTGTACTTTTGTTTTTTGATATATTTTTGCATATTTCAAGGGTATTTATATTATGTAAACAAACAAGAGTAAAACATTAAACATATTGCTCTTTTATGAATACATTTTTGTTATTAATTAGATGTTTTGCATATGGGGTTTTATAAAAATATTTCGGGTGCCAGTTACATTAAATTGTGTGGAGGATTTTTTTTTTATTCAGCATTGTTGCAATGACTATATTTAACATGCGAAACATTTTTAATTTTAAATTTTATTCATGAACTATTCATCCATTATCTTCAAGCTAAGATTTGCTCAGAAAATAAGAGGCAGGCGATTACCGTGTACAAAATAGAACCAAAATTACCTATGTACAACATTTTTCTAACATCGATAATATTAATAAAAAAACTAAAGAATTGGATCGAAATTGGAAGACATATTTAGTACTAAAAAAACCAAAATTGCACACAAGATGACCAATATCCGTCATAAATGAGGTAAAATGAATAAATTATTCTTTACTTCACCAATAGCCTTAATTAGTGAAGTAAAAAAAAAAAATATACCTCATCTTAAACTTCAATTTAAGTTAGCTGAACAAGTGATATAATCCGTCTCAATTTGTAATACAAAACTAGATCTGGTTACTTTGGTGACTGTTGTGGTGTAAACAGACTTTGGCGTATCCGTGTGAACCAGGGGCGGACTGGCCATGTGGAAAATGTGGAAAATTCCACAAGGGCCGTATACAATTTGGGCCGTTTTCTAACTATGTACATAATATACCGTTATGTCGTAATATATATATATGTATATATATTTCAAACAGTTTCAAACCTAAAAAAATCAAAATTTTCCCAAATAGTTTTAGGTCATTATGGACCAAACATTAAGTTTTTCTAGACAAAACAAGGTGTGAGAATTCCAAAAATTCAAACCTCAAGTCTCTATTTCTTACCTTTTTTGAGATATGAATTTTTAAAATTACAAAAAAATCAAAATTTTCAATAGTTTTAGGTCATTACGGACCAAACATTATTTTTTTCTAGACAAAACAAGGTATGAGAATTCCAAAAATTCAAACCTCAAGTCTCTATTTCTTACCTTTTATGAGATATGAATTTTTTAAAATTCCAAAAAAAAAAGGTAAAATTTTCCCTAATAGATTTAGGTCATAACGGACCAACCATTAATTTTTTCTAAACAAAACAAGGTTGAGAATTCCAAAAATTCAAACCTCAAGTCCCTATTTCTTACCTTTTATGAGATATGAATTTTTTAAAATTCCAAAAAAAAATCAAAATTTTCCCTAATAGATTTAGGTCATAACGGACCAAACATCAACTCCCTACCTCTTACCATTTTTGAGATGTGAATTTTTGAAATTTACAAAATAAAATTAAAATTTTACCAATTAGTTTTAGGTCATTACGGACCAAATATTACAGAAAAAACATCGTAAAACTAAATTTTTTAAAGATTTAAACCTTAGGTCTCTATTTCTTACCATTTTTGAGATATAGTTTTTGATTTAATACCCAAATTTCCAAAAATAACTACACTTTCACGAGACCCAATATATTCAATGTTAAAATACGTACAAAAAATAACTTAGAATTTATAAGAAAGACATTTTAATGTTATCTCGATGTTTTGTTAACCACAAATGAATTAGTATGGGATTAAAAAAATAATTAATCCTCTTAAATAAGTTGATAAGGAAATTTTATTTTTATATCATTAGCAGGAATTACGTAAACATTTATGCGACGAAACATGTTTATCTGAAAAAATATACTATAAACTGTGAATTTTCATAGTTTAAAGGATTTCGTAGGCAGGGCTGATATTAAAAATATTTGAGAAGATAACATGATTTATCACAGTAATACAATTTTGAAATTATTGTAGAAAACATTACAAACCAATTTGCAACAAGTTTGGAACCTTATTTTACGACCTACTTATTTTTAAGGTCCCAAACAATTAATTCAAATATGTTATTAAAATCTTAAAGCACTAAATTACGAAAAATCGATATTTAAATTTGACAAAAATCACGTTTTGCATGAACTAAGTGGACAAATAATAGTTTGAATTGACAAAATAAGGATTAAATTTGATTTGAATGTTTATTATAATGTTTATATGTTTCTGTTTGTTAATATGGATCTTACTAGCATTAGCTAAATAAATAAACTAATATTATTATTATTATTATTATTATTATTATTAACAAACATAGGTTTACATTATTTTATTTATTATTTTTTTAATATTATTATGTATATATCATTTTTTTAAATATGTAAATGCCAACTTTAATTTTCCAAACAATCATATCTCAAAAGACGGTAAGAGATAGAGACCTGCGGTTTGAATTTTTGAAATCCTCACACTTTAAATAGTTTAGAAAAAAATTGAAGATTTAGTGGCTAGCACACAACTTTATTAATAGGCCATCAAATAAAATTGTCGAAAAGTACCAAAAAATGAAAATTAAAAAATTGATGTGAAGTGTGAATTTTCAAACATTTCAGGGTTTCGCAGGTTTTAGTAAGTGAATGATGATTATTTGGGATGCCAAAATAAATTTTATGTTAAAATATTTTATTAATTTTAATTCGAATGGCTAATACCATTATTTAGGTTTCTAAATATGTGCAGTATTTTTTCTTTTTTTTTATATAGCAAGGTTCGTTAAGATTTTGAAAATTGCATAACCCCGCCCAGCCTGTCTCAATTTTTTATACTTAAGTATCATTCACAGCTCATGTTTTAATAGATAGTACGTAATTCATAATGTTAATGTTAACGCATAAGAATGTTAGTTCTACACAAATCCGTATAAGCATTCATAGCTCCAATTTAGTGGATAAGCGTAAGAAAATATTTAACGCATAATGTTAAAAGTTTGTATATCTCAAACTTCTGACATTAACATTAACATTAAAACACTGACAACTGTCAAAATGAAGGAATATATTATACTTGAAATTCGAATAAGACTTGTGGATGCAGCTTGTGACATAATTATTAGTAAAAATGTTGAAACTAATATTGAAAAATAGATGTGAAGTGAGAATTTTTACATATTTCAGGGTTTCGCAGGTATACAGTGATACATTTCAAAATAGACGAATATATTATACAGGAAATTATAAAAAGACTTGTGGCTGCAGTTTATGATGTACTAATTAATAAATGTGTTGAATCTAATAAAAAATTAATGTGAAGTGTGAATTTTCACATATTTTAGTGTTTTTCAGGTATCTAGTACCCAAGTTAAAGCAGCTATATGTGTGGAACATTTTTTTTTTTTGGGGTAATCAAGCCCAATTGAACAATATTTTGAAAATAATGTACCGTTTGTTATTCTATGTACAAAGAGTTTTTTCTTAAAATACTACATGAACTTTTAAAATAAAATATGTATTTTTTCAACAATAAAAAAAATAATCTGATAAAAATTCCTTTTGAACTATTTTAGTTTCCATCAATGTACATTATTGAGATTTTTTTCAGAATTTTAGACCAACACTTCTGGGAAACAAAGTTATCTTTTTTTAGTGAAATCAAAAAGTTAGGTTAGAGTGAGTAGCTTCAGAAACATTATAGTTATTTTATTTAATAATTCACTTAATAAATATTATTTTGGTTCATTTTAGAAGTATATTTAATATAAAAACAATATATATATTTAATAACAAGATATTTTTATTATAAATTGTTTAGTAATTTCTATTGCGTGTAGATGGCAGCTAGATCGATTTATCTATTAAAACATGAGCTATGAATGGTACTAACGTTTTGTGCTTAGCCACTAACATTATCCATTAACATTATGCACTATGAATTACGTACTATCTATTAAAACATGAGCTGTGAATGATACTATACATGTGACATGGTCATGATAAATAATATCTCTGTTAGAAAATATTAGGCCAAGTTATTTCTACTCTGCTGCTAGAATGTATTTTATACAAGTACTTTATGATGGCGGTCGGTCCTGTGGTGGCCACAGCTGATTTTTTAGTAATGTGCTGGTAACATTTTTTCCACACAAAAATTTTAGGGCCAGTCCGCCCCTGGTGTGAACCAATACTATGATAATATTATAAATGTATTGTCAATATACAACATAAAAAATGAACTTTCCCTGTTAGTTATGTATTACAAAATGAGACAGATAATATTTGTTCGATATGTGTGATTTTTTAGAATTTTAACAGCTGATTATTTGTACAACGTAAAATGGCCGACCAGCAAATAATTGCCGAAAAAAATCCATATAGGAAAAATATAGAGAATTAAAAAAAACTCATCGCGATATTTATATAAACAAATATGTATTTAATGAAACAATACATATTTTTTAAAATTTTGGTTGGGGTATCAAATGAAATCTCTTAATGCGTGGTAACAAATTAAAATTTTTGAAAAATAATTTTTTTATGGGTTATTTACCAAAAAATTTTTGTCCCGTACCTTATTTCCCAGAGTGGTTGATCTACAAATCTGAAAAAAAAATCAATAATGTATAATGATGGGAACCGGATCAGATTAGTTTTTTGACCCGATTAATTTTTCGAATAATATCGATTTTTTTGTGTTACTGAACAAAATAATTATTTTTTCAAAATATATTGTGTGGTATCGAAAGAAAAAAACGTAGATTGAACTGCACCGGAAACGTACGAGAGGAATTTTTGATCAGATTTCGTTTTTGGAAAATAATACAGTTCTTGTATTTTTAACAATTTTAATTATATTTTTAATTAATGGCTTAATTATTATAATGTTATGGATTTTTTTATATGTATGAATAAGGTAGTATATGTTTTCTTTTGAAATTAGAAATATAATAATATTTTTAACAGCTGAGAATCGAGTTCGTATGTGTAAGGAGCCGCCAGGTGGAACGCCTACTGATATACGCAGTTTATTGTTTGAATTAGTTTAGTTTTTCGTTTTTGATGTATCAAACAAAAATAAATCATTTTTAGTTGTGAAATTCTTATAAATGAAATAACACATTGTTAATAGTGAGAAATACGTTCATGAAATTGGAAAAAATAAACCATTTATCAATATATTTCTTATTAATTTAATGAAGACTGAGATACAAAGTATGTAAATTAATTTGTATTTTATAAATGTATTTTAATTTTATTTTTATTGTGATGACATTTGTGTAGATTATTCAAATTTAGTGCAAACAAATAATTGAAAGCATTTACAACTCAAATATCGAATAAAATGGTTATGGATAACGTAACGTAACGATACCCGATAACGTTATAATAACGATTTACCTACAATTTCTAATACAATAACGTAACGATATTTTTATAACGTTATATAACGTTATAATAACCTATAACGTTTCATAAAAAGTTATTTTGTAACGTTATTTTAATAACGTTATATAACATTATAAAAATATTTTTTAAATGTTACATTTAAATTGAATACATATATTGCGATTCCAAGTAGTTTCCATTTGCGTAGACACTTGTATATTTCCTAAAAACAGTTTTTAAGCACAAGACACACTGGTATAATTTGATATTTACCACCAAAACAGATCCCAAATATAACTAATTTCAGAGCGAGAAATAAAATTTTTTCTATAAAATAATAATAATTTTTTATAACGTTCTATAAAATTATTTACGCAACGTTATATAATATAACAATTAATTGTTCTAACGTTATTTATAACGTTATGTAACGAAAACAAAAAATAAATAACGTTATTCACTAACATAACGATTTGAAACGTTATTTCATCCTTGATCAAAAAAGTCTTGATTTTGTAAAAAATATTGTGCTAGACATGCAGCATACTATTGTCTTCTTACACTTATTAAATATCTACAAAACCCTGAAATGTGTGATAATTTACACTTCACATCAATTTTTAATGTTGAACAACTTGTGGCTCTTCACTATTTCAAGATTTATACTTACAATTAGTAATAATACTCAGAGCCGCAGTAAGGAAAACTTGCGCTAGGGGCAGAGCCGTGTTTTGGCGCCCTTGGTAAATGACAACAAGGTTCTTACCTCTCAAAACTTAAATGATGAGCAAAAAAAAGGTCCTCACCTCAAAAAATCCAAGTGACGAGCAAAAAAAAGGTCCTCACCTCAAAAAATCCAAGTAACGAGCAAAAAAAAGGTGTTCACCTCTCAAAATGGCGCCCCTTAGGCAAGCCCGTCAGCGCCCTTTTCCATAGTGCGCTAGGAGCCGTCGCTCCCTCCGCCCCCCCTTACTGCGGCTCTGATAATACTAACTAAAAAAATCCATTAACTCATTTTTAATGTTCAAAAGTTGTGGCTCTTCAGTATTTCAAGCTTTGAAAACATGGCTGTCAGTATAGCAACGCTTGGGCACCCCTGCTATATACCCTATAGAGTAGTACAATTGTATACAAACTTTCGTAAAGTGAATGATCTCATAATTAGCACCGTGGGCATCCCTTAACACTGCATGTTCATGTTCATAGTTCGCCTGTATAGTCATTGTGACGCACTGCACTTGTGTATTGCTGGTTGCGGTGCAAGAGGCGCATAGACGTTTATATAAATTACATGACAATACGATAATTGGAGAAGCCTCGTGTGTGCAAGCAATATGTCACGTATTCCTGCATGTATTTATTACAATATGACGCTTATGCATTGTGCCATACTTCTGTCCAGTGTCAAATACTAGGACCGCCGGCTTTGCAAAGCTTTAGTGATTTATAAGCTATTTCTCTAACATCAGAATACCACGTACGATATTCGGGTATGAAACACGATTTCAGTACTGACTCGTGTAATACAAGAAGAAACTTACATTTGACATTTTTATTTAATACAAGGGTTACGCCAGTGACGGCTCCTCATTAAAAGCCAAGGACCCATGGCCCTAACATTGCAAAATTATAGCAACACCATCATAAATTAATCATTGAAAAGTTATGATTTTCTTTAAAAATACTGATAAATACAAATAAGCATACACTCGTTTAAGTACGGAACGCTGCTATTGCCATGCATTTGATGCGACGAAGCATGATTTGTATTTACTTAGGCAGGCGAGTCAAATCGAAACTGTCTCCGTTTTCAGACAGCTAGTAGGCATCCGCGGAGTGTTGGCGGGTAAGAGCGGCTGGTCTGTTCATGCTCTAGAATTATATTAAAGCGAGCCAGCTAGGTCTTGGCCTGTTAGTTTGAGTTAAGGTCGTATGTAGAATGCATCGCGTATTATAGGGTCTTTTTATACTGTGTTGTGCGTGTGTGTGAGTTGTTTGCTCTTACTATTAGAAATGAACAGTATCAGTAACGAAATCGAAAAGTAACAGCATCGAAATAACAGAGCATACATAGTAGGGGATTGACAAGAGATTGGCCAATAATAAGGGAGATATTTTAGATTTTATTCTCCATTGTGAGCAAATGCGGCACATATCGGCAAATATCTTGCCAAAATCTTTTTCATACCCAATTTTTCGTGCAAAATTGAAACCACTGAGCCATATGATATGCCTGTATGCTAGTTCACGCACTTTGACTAGTCGATCACTCAAGACGATATCGTGGATTAATTCCATGCTTGAATGGGATTTGAACCCGAGACCTTAGTAACGCAGGACATGTGCGTTACCACTACGCTACACCGGTCGGCAAAAACAAAAGTTGTTGGCTTCAATCGATTGTAAAAATGAAACCAAGCGATGGATATGGCTAAAAATTTGACAACAATCTACTGACCAGGTTGATCAGATTTCAGTTAAGGTAAATCCTGAGACTGAAAAAAAAAAAAAAATCGAAAATACAGTATGCTTTATTCAATTTTGCTTTTATTGGCGTTGGCGACACTGAACAGTCAAATAGTCGGCGACTGCTGCAGGCTCTATACATCCGGCTAATCGGCTTTAACCGTTGGCGTGATCGGAAATAGAAAGAGTTAAGCCGCATTCAGACCTCTTTAAATTAACAAGTTATAGACTGTGCGTTGTGTCGCTCTGAGTTATGCTTTAATGCATTCTTTTAACGTTCCATGTACCGTTCACATCTGTTATAAATTAGTACGTTACGAATAGCCCTCCATCTGTGAATTTTGAAACCAATTATTTAGCTTCGTAAAATATTTTATATGTATTATCGTCCTTATAATTCTGTTGTCTTAGATTTTTAACTACCAAATTACCTAAATTGATCATATTTGCTGTCTTTGTAATTTTAAGCAATATTTGTTAATGATGACATTATGTTAGGTAAAGGCATTCGATAACTTCGGTGTCACTGATAGAATGCGATAGCCAATGTGTTTATATGTCTGTCCCATTAAAACATCTCACTAGCTATAAGTTTAGAAAATTATGCACAATCCACAACAAACAGCGTATTAAATTTGGAGTTCTGAACGGTTTCACGTCTCATCATATGACAAACTTGCTGGTGACAGTGAACAGTCCATAAGATACAGTGCATAAGCTATTGATTTAAGAGCTCTGAATGCGGCTTTAGATATACGCAGACACTGCGCGCGAGTTTTTTGATGATTATATAAAACATAACTATGTTATTGTCATTGCTATAAATTTACATTAATTTTAGATAAAATTAGCGAAACCCGGTGATTTTATAACAAAACCCGGAGCCTGAAGAAGCGATGTTGAAGCCCTAAGACCTGGTCACCCTGCTACTGACAGATGGTACTTTTCAGAAACAAACTTGTTTTGATACTACTAGCGCCATCTCTTAGATTTTGTAAGGACTTATTGGCGTATCCTCGTAATTTGAGAAAGATTCGACACAGTTGTTAATTTTTTTGATTGATTTATTTAATGAACAGCAATAAATAGAATGTTGGTGTAAAATAATTAGAGGTGTCAGTGTTGTCAGCTGACGTGAATGGTATGCCACTGCCTGTATAGTTGTTTGGGGTGTCAGGGAGGGCTAGCGCTGCATACATGTTGCGCCCTCTCTATGTACTCTGTTGTTTTAGCATATTGTTGTGTTATCTCTTTTGTTCCATGGCAGTTACTGAACTACAGGACCGGACTACACAAAAAATTATAAGCATAATGTTGAGAAAAATTGAGAACTAAGAAATAATGGGAAGCTTGGCACGTTGAGAATATCGTATTGTTTCAGAAATCAATTTTCATAATTAAATTAAATATAATTATCCAATTAGAGTAAAATATTATAGATAATTAAATGATAAAAATAGTCCATTTCTTAGAAATGTTCTACTATTATTTAGAAACTCGTGAGCTATATTTAGTTAGCTATATTGAATTCAAAAGTTTGAAAAAAATGTATTAACTGTTTTTAAAAGAAAAAGTTAGTTATTAAAGCACATTTTTATATCAATTATAAAAATATTAAACAAAAGTGGCCTTAGGTGACTACCTTGAAGAACACCGGAAGTTATTTTTCTGACGTCAGATTTATAGCTACGACAAAACATCGAGTTCTATCTACGAGGTACGTTTTAAACCAATTAACAGATTACCATGTACGCTTATTCTATTTAACTTATTCAACAATAAGTCATAATCTATTGCATCGAACCACTTATAAAAATCCGTGTAAATTGCAACGACTTTTAAGCAATGGTGACTGAGACAGTCCCATTGCATAAAAGTCTAATTTTCTAAAAAATTTCGTCCTAAAAAATTTTAATAAGAAAAACTAAATTTAAAATCTTATTTATAGTTTAAAATTGCATTAAACTAGCTAAATATATCTGCGTATATTTATTTTTATTATTTCTAATTCAAAGATTTTTTTATAAGTGTTATATTAAAAAAATATATATCTAGTAAACAATGCTGTGGACACTACACGTTAGTGTCCCGGTACAGTGTTGCCACATGCGATTTCTAATGTATTTATCAGAAAAAAACCGTCATTTTTGTCGGAACGAAAACCGGTGCTAAACCGAAAAAAAAATATCGGTTTATTTTGGTTCAGATAATTTTTATGGGAGTGAATATAAAATATATTTTATTTAAGATTATTTTTTAAACTGATGAGAAGAAACTAATTGCGCTTCTATCCCCCCCCCCCGCGGTAGCTTCTTGGTATGATTTTTACAAAATAAGGAATAAAATGTTCTTCTAAATTATAGTAGAAAATAACTTTCTAATACAAATAAAAGCATTTAAAAATTTATCACTCGGAACTGAACCGAAAAAAAACGTTATTTTTGCCGGAACGAAAACCGGAACCGAACTGATATATATATTTTTTTTTTGAACCGGAACAAAAACCGAAACGAAAAAAATAACGGTTTGAAGCCCTGGTATTTATCTACGCAAGTAATAAAAATGGACTGGAAAGGGCAACAGCGGCGAGTTGTTAGTGTGACTGTGTTGGTGAATTTAGGCCGGCGGCCTTAGCTTAGCGTTCGTTTGATTTGATATTACTCAGACGTGAAACTGGATACAGTGCGTTATATTAAAACTAACGTGCTTAACTATGAAACTATGTTATTAATAAAAAATATTGGTCCTCATTGGCCAAAAATGGAATTTTTCACAATCGAACAAAAAAGAAAATAGAACTTTAATAGAGAGTTCAGTAAAAAACGATGGTAATAATTTAGAATGAGGCACCAAAAGCTACAATTTTTTTAACGACCGATGATTGAGGCGTCTGTAGCTCGGAGCTTAATAAAAAAAAATATATATATAATAAAAAATTATTGACTTTCAAGTCGTATTTGAAAGCGAAATATTTTTAATCATTTTGAATGACATTCTGGTCAACTTTTAATTTCTTTACCAACTTACACATCGCGCTTTTGAGAAAAATCGTGATCCCTCTACCTTAATACATTTTGTTTATGAATTCTAAATATGTTTCACAGGCCAGATTGAGTTGGATTGGGGGCCAGATATTTAAAAATCACAGAGGACGGGTGGGCGAAATTCTGAAAATCATTTTAGAATGTGGGGAAGAAATTTTGAAAATCAATTAAGAACAGTGGAAGTGGAGAAATTCCGAAAATCTTTTGAGGAAGGGGGGAGGGTGATTCTAAAAAAACAACGGGTAGAAATTTCATGCGAGCCGTTTGAAACTTATTGTTGGTCTAGGATGACCATTCGTCCCGCTTTTTGTGGGACTGTCCCGCATTTTGATTGGGTGTCCCGCTTTAAGACACGTCCCGCAAAAGTCCCGCATTCTAACTTTTGATTTCTTGACTTGTATTTGAGGAGATGAGGACCTTTTTTTTGCTCTTCACTTGGATTTGGGAGGTGAGGACCTTTTTTTTGCTCTTCACTTATATTTGGAAAGTGACGACCTTTTTTTGCTTTGTCCCGCATTGCCTTCTTAAGAAAATGGTCATCCTATGTTGGTCCAGATTCGGCCTGCGGGTCGTAGGCTGGACACTGCAATATATTGGTCAAAAAATGTCCTCCCAAATATTTTACCCACAAGCCGCTACTGCTGTTGTGTAGTCAAAATTGTTATAAATAAATAAATTGGGTATATATTTGAAGTTTTGTGATGTTTTTCATTTTAGTCCGACCCTGTGAACACTGGTTCTACATGTTTATGACATTTGTGTGCAATATACAAACGATTTGTATTTGAATTCAAGATTCTGAACGAAAAATCGTTTCTCTGCACTATTTAATGCACTATTACCATACCAAATTCATTCAGGAAAAATATAAAATGCCTTGATATAAAGTTTGAATACAAATTGTTTTTGGTTAAAAGCTTTTCTGTAGTACAATTATTTGTGTTAATACTAACTAATTGTAATCAATATGTCCTGACATCTATTATGAAACGATAGTATCAGCTCGTGACAATACGATAACATTGCTGATTAGTAATTCGTCTTAAACAATAGCGCCATTGTTAACATAGGCATAATTCTGATTACCTACCTGATTAATAATGACAGGTGGGATGAAATTTCAACACACAGAGATGTATGGCTTACGTGAGGACCTAGACTTACAGCCTGTGTCAGCTAAGAATACTGTGTGTAAGAAGATATATGCTGTTTGTCCTTGCTTCTGATTGGTTTAGAACATCACCACTTTTACAATATAAAAAAATTGTTTTTTTCCACGTTGACAAATATTCAGTGACGTGTATTTGAATATATTAATGTCATTGTCATCGTGAATATTGTATATGGAAATATATAGTATGTTTCTTCGGTTTAAGCGGAACTAGATTTTGAATTTTAGTAACTTTTACCTATTAAGTGAGGCTTAAGATGATTTAGTTTTGTTGCATGTTCAAACGTATTACAATACCTATAGCGGGTTGCTAACGTAAAAGTTTTCTCTAACTCAAGTTAAACTTGAGTTAGTAAACCATTTGTTTTTGTATGCCACAATATACAAAAACAAATGATTTTAACTTGAGTTAGTGATAATTCTTACTTTAGCAACTGGCCACTAGTGAGTGACTATCATATTTCTAGGTTATTTTCTTGCGTAAATTTTACTATTTTTCTTCTTCTTTTTTAATATGTACAGTAATCCCCCGAGATACGTAACACGCGACTTACGTTAATTCGCAGTTATGTAAAATGTAAATTTAAAAAAGTGGAAAAATTAGCCTATTATCTGCGGCGTACGTTTTCCCAAGCAATCAATGCCGTTGATAGTTGTGAGGGAATAACCCTACGTGATTTTTTGAAGAATTACAACATCCTCAGCGCCTTCAAAAATATTGGGCTTGGGATGAGGTCAAACAAACAACGATGAACACTGTACGGAAAAAAGTCTGCCATCAATGAACTTCTTTTGAGCAACTATGAAGAATTAACCAATGATGACCTTATTCAGTTAGAAGCATTCCGAAATTCTGAAGAAAATATTGAACTATGTGATGTACCAACTCCTAAATTTTGTACTAAAGGATTAGCCGAGGCTTTTCACCTTATAAATGAGGAACTATCCAAATTAGAAGAGATGGACTCGAACACCTTCGAGCGCTTCGAAAAAGTAAACCACCGCATAAATTCTGCGGACACCTTTATTTTGGACGTTTGCCATTGCTGATAGTACTAGGCTAGAATAGTACAATATAATGAGTATTAGTATCAAAAAGATATAATACTTCAAGAGTAATATAAAAAATAAATTCAGACGTTTCGGAAACTGGGCGAAATTTACAGTTCCAAACTGGCTGAACATGCTTGGGAAAATGAACACCATTTCCAATGGAAAGATGCTAAACCCTTAATGTATAAGGAAAACAAGTTCAAAAGAAAATTGAAAGAGTCTGCTTTGATCGAAAACTCTGGAGATGCTGTCAGCCTAGCCAGCATAGAATTTCCTCAACTCTGGCTTTCCATTATACAAACAATCCTTTTAATCCTCAAGTCATTAATCCGGTAACAAACAACTCATTACCACACAACAATGTGACAAACAACTTTAATCCGGTCGTTAATCCTCCGCAGGTAGTCCCGTCCCTACCCATAACTGATCCCAACCACCCAACCAATAGCAACGCACCTATAACCTGAAAATATTGGCAAAAAACTTAAAAATTACCATTTTCCAAAAGTTTTTCCGAAGATTTTTTCCAAACAGACAGACAGACAGAGGTACAGACAGACAGGCACACAGACATAGTCAGACCAATTCTGTAACTCAATTACTATGATCATTGTAACTAAATTTGTCACTATGCGCAAGGTCAGTTACTATCATGAATGAATTACACTTTTTATAATATTTTATCTTGTAGTAACGTTACTATACCAGCGTCAGCGAATCAATGCAGTTACGTCCCACGACGTAACAAACAATTGCATTGTTCCAAACAATACAGTCGTTTGTTACGTATTGTGACGTAACTGCGTTGATTCGCCGACGCTAGTATACACAGTAAATTTTTACAGAATTGATCTGATAGACAGACACATGAGTGATGTTATTAGGGTTTTTTCGTCATACCTACAAATAATAAAAATTGTAAAATTAATTTTTTGTCATCCTGTACGTATGTACATGCGTTGGATTTTCTTTTACAGTTTCCCACTCTATTCAGTGAGTATTACAGCAGTATCGCAACTATTTTAAATTTAATGATTGATCGGCATTATGTCTGTATATTGTTGTGATCACAGTCGAAATTTCATTTGAATATTAATCTGATTTTGAAGCTTTTAATGGTGTTTTTTAATTTCAACTTTTTATGAGATAAATTGATTGATTTTATAAATAAAATATGTTCAATGTGATATACTGATTTTTATCAAATAAAAAATATTATGATTTATAGATAATGTTACTGGAAAACCTGACACAAAAATATTAATTTAACTATCAACGTTAAATTACCAAGAGTAGCTTTTTATACACAGTTTTTTAAAGTTTTTTTAAGTTTTTACAAAAACTAAGAAAGAAAAAATTTGTTTTGGAACAAACTGTTTTATTGCTTTTCAAAATATTCGCCTTTAAGATTTATACACTTTTGCATGCGTTCAAATCAATTCTAGAAACATTTTTTCCACTCTGAAGTTCAACAGCTTCTTGAGGTGATGAAAATCGCTGTCCACGCATTTTTGTTTGACATTGAGGAGCAAAAAAAGTCGTTAGGGGATAAATTAAGTGAATACGGGCAATGAGCCAATAATTCGATTTTTCTCCTTTAAATAATCAATTGTTTGACGTGCTGTGTGGGAGCTTACATTATCATGATGAAGAATTGGCGTGTTTGGTTGTTTTTCCTGATTTTGTTGATGACTTCTGCCGAACAAATTGTTGTATACCATTCCGTATTAACTGTTCTCCGATCCTCTAAAGGAATGGTTGCGACATGTCCAGTACAACCGAAGAAACAAGTGATCATTTTCTTGGAAAAAAAATATCATCTTCTGGATAAAAGGCTTACTAAACTTCTTTTTCTCGGTGCTTGCAATTACGAAGAGTGGAGTGTTTAATTATTTTTTAAACAATCACTAAGACCTATAGGCGCCATTGCCTTACCATTTTTACCATTTTTTAACACCAACCTGACAAACAATTTCAAAGGTGCAAACTACTGAAATCAAAATTTCCTCTTAGTTTGTTTTCACAAAAGTGAACAGCATATATATATAGGCTATTCCAAAGGTTTAGGCGGAACTAGATTTTCAAATCTAGTAATTTTTATCTATTTATTCAGACTTTTGGTCATTTTGTTTAAGCTTTGTAAATCATACTCACATTGCAAATTCTAGATTAAATTGATTGTCATTATGAAATGTCCTTTTCATTGCATTTTAATTTTTTGTCATTCTTAATAAAAATTTCCCATTTATTTATTTGATTTGTCTTCAAAATACGTAAAAAAGTATTAATTTTTTTAATAAATGTCATTCGTTCCCATGGTTTCATTCACAGAACAGTTTCACTGTTGGAATTTTAAATTTTCCCATACCAACCTAAAAAATGAAATAACTCAAGCAAAGTCCGTTCTCCTGACTCGTGACAGCCTAAAAGATCGAAATTTACATTTAGTTCCGCCTAAACGTTTGGCCTTTACTTTAATCTATTTATTATTGTAAAACAATTAAATTGTTATTATAAAAATAAAATGTTTTTTACGTTTTATAGAAAATATATTCATTTTTCCTTTCGATACTTGAAATTATTGATATTTTGTTTCGATACGATACCGGTATCGATACCTAAATATCGATACTTTCTCATTATCGCATATCCCTATTCGTAGCCGTATCCGTGGATATGACATTTTTATGATCTGGCACATCCCTAGTTGATATAGATTGTTTTTGTTTGTTCGTTAGTTGTTTACGCAGCTAAAGCACAAGTATATGATTATAATGAAGCAGTGATTGTGCAAACTAATCTAGAATGTAAACTTATCACGTGTGCTTTGTTCAAGTGTGGAAGACGTTCAATCTACTGTCTTTGCAAGTGGATCTTTAGAATAATTGCATCTTGCACCAGTGTTCATCGCACTGTACACACCTAGGAAAGTGATTAAATGCAACGCAAATAAACAGTTGACATTTTAATAAAATTACAATTTAATGAGATGAAATGAAGAGGATGCAAAATGCTAAATTAACTTGCAAATTTTAAATAGTTTATTTAACAGAATTTTGCTAAAAATAAGAAAGATACAAACTTGTTTAAGTTAGTTTCTTGCTAATTCTATAAAACAATAAAAAAGTACAATAGTTAATATTTTCGGGAATCATTAGTACATTTATTTTCAAATAAATGTACTGTTTTGCCATTTTAATTTTTAACTTTTTATATTTTTTATTTGGATTGATAGGATGGTCACCAATTATATCTTTTAGATGCATGGTGTGAAGAGTTCTAAACTAATTATGATTGAGTAAGTACTATAAATTTATTTGTAGTAACTTAAATTTATATTATTATGTAATACTGAATGTAATTATTATTCAATAGATAAACTGAAGAAGATAATACAACATTATCGAAACCGGTCTTTTTCGAACATTTTATAATTCTTTAATGACCTAATTCCTGAAAATATTAACTATTATATTATTAACAAGGTCGAGAAAAAACTAAATTAATAAAAAGATACTTTACTACTCTAGATTTAGCAATTATTGTATCAAAAAAAAATCAGCTATGGCCACCACAGGACCGACCGCCATCATAAAGTACTTATATAAATTACATTCTAGCAGCAGAGTAAAAATAACTTGACCTAATATTTTCTAACAGAGATACAGTCTGTTTCAAACGCTTAGGCGGAACTAAATGGGAATTTCGTTCTTTTAGGTTGTCACGACAAGGGACCTTTCTTGGGTTATTTCATTTTTCACGTTGGAATGTCAAAATTTAAAATTACAACAATGAAACCATGGAAACGAATGACCTATGTCAAAATTAAATTATTTTTTTATATATTTTAATGACAAAAAAATAAATAAATGGGAAATTTGTATTAAGAATTACACAAAAAATCAAAATATAAAGAAAATGATATTAACCTTATCCAAAAAATGTTTATTGTAAGTATGATTACAAAGCTTAAACAAAATGGCCGAAAAGGACGATTTAAGCGATGAAAGTAACTAAATTGCAAAATCTAGTTCCGCCTAAGCGTTTGAAACAGACTGTACTACTATTATTTATCATGACCATGGAAACGTTACATATAAATATGAAAAAATTGAGACTTGGAAAAAATTTCGAAAAATTTTACAGAAATTATTCGAAATTTTTCGTTTTATCAAAAAACGTCTCAAATAAAAGTTATTAGTTACTGCTTTTATAGCAACTTTTGTTTAATAAATTTTTTCGAGATATTTTTCTGTTGTGAAATATTCGCAAAAATCTTAAAATCGACACGAGTAAACTCCCATTTTTAGTCAACCGATTTTTACTAAAAGTTGATCAACTCGTGCCATTGATGGCAGAAGCTTAAATATGAAGTTTAATAAAAATCCTTTCAGCCGAATTTGCTCTGCACGTGTACACAGACAGACGGACAGACGGACAGACGGACAGACGGACAGACAGACAGACAGACGGACAGACAGAAAGACGGACGGATAGACAGACCGACAGATATCATGCTAAAAATAGTCAAAACGTTATGTACGGACCTCAATTCGTGGAGATCCATCGAAATCTCGAAATGTCAAAATTGGTATGATCACAATACCTCCCTTATATATGTTTGCGGTCGGTAAAAAACTAATAAGTATTTCTGTAATTTAAGTCTTGAACATTATATTATTTATCTTATACGAGGGCTACCTTTTAAGTTTTTAGAAAAACTAAAGCCGCATTCAGTGCTTTTAAATCAATAGCTTATATACTGTTGCTTGTACTCTGTTTACTGTCACTAGAAGTTTGTCATATGGTAAGACGTGAAACCGTTCAGACCTCTAAATTTAATACGTTGTTCGTTGTGGATTGTGGATAATTTTCTAAACTTATAGCTAGTGAGATATTTTAATGAGATAGACATATAAACACATTGGCTATCTCAGTCTATCAGTGACACCGTAGTTATCGTATGCCTTTACATAACCTAACATAATGCTATTATTAACAAATCTTGCTCAAAATTACAAAGACGGACAGTAAATATGATCAATTTAGGTAATTAGGTTAGGTTAAGTAGCAGTACTTGCAGAAATAAAATTTCATTAATATTTAAAATAAAATTATTCAATTAGTTTTAAATATTCAAATTATTTAATTATAAAAACTAATCAATTTTAAGATAAACATCTTCAGAGATTAGTTGAGTTTATCGTATATTTTATTAGTTAAGGGTAGAATTTACGGTCGTATATTATGTGATTTGTTTAAAATGTTGTCACCGTTTATCTCCTACATGGTCGAATGTTTACACAGATGTTGATATGCGACCATATATTTTCAGTGATATGGACGTAGGTAATTAGAATCAATTAATTATTTGGGTTCATGAATTATTGGGAATAGAAATATGAGTCTTCAAGATAAGTTAAAAGGTTTTTGTTGTTAATTGGAGAGCTGATTATTGTTACAACCAGAAAAATGGGGTTCAGAGATCGAATTATTAGTTTTAAGATAAGTACTGGGAAAATCTTGTGAGAGACAGGAGAGTCGTGAGTAAACCATCACCGTAAACGGACAAACCTCCCATGCTTTGGTTGAGAAACCTGGTATCATGTAGTGCAGTGGTACTCAACCTGGTCCCTACCGTTTTTTTTTTTAAATTTAATTGACGTTTTAAAAACATTGTGACATACAACGTTGCCACGTTTTGGTGCATGTATATTTTTTGTGTTAAATAATAAGAGATGATGCAGTAAGTTGTTTTATAAAGATTTTTGCAGTTAAATTTTGCGAAAGCATTTGGTAAGTTATTATTATTATACAACAGGTGGGCGGTATGAAAATTTTTCTACCAATAGAGATGCTTAAGTGGGCGGTAGGTATGAAAAGGTTGAGTACCCCTGGTGTAGTGGGTGATCCAGAAATAGTCTAGAAGTGTTTTTAATGAAATAAAAGAACCTCGATAACGGGTTAAACACTGTGAGTGTTGTGAGGTGTTTAAGAAGCTTATGTGGTGTACGATGATTGTGAGGTTTTTGTGGATTTACTCTCATGGGATTTCGTAGCCAGCTTTTAATTGTTCTAGTGTAATTCTTAACTAAACATTAGACATAGATTAAGTAAAATGCAGACTTTAATTCAAACACCCTTATTTCCTGTCATAAAGGATCGAAGCAACCAACTGGCGGACCTTTAGGGTTTTAAACTTGATTCCGCTCGCAAATCTTGGAACCCAATATGTGGAAAGGCCTTTCAAAGTAAGTACCATGAAGTACAATGAAATTATTTAAATTCATTTAGTCAACCGTGACGTTTCGACCCATCCTAGAAATGCCCTTATAAATTCAAGTTAGTTCTGCTTAAATATTTGGAATAGCCTATAGGTTATTACCCTTTTAACATCTTTGAGAACCCAAAGATTAGTTATAAAACCGTAATTTTTATTCAATTCTTAACAAATCAAACTATTATCGTAGGCTCCATTAATATGCATTGTTTGTTTGTGTCAGGATAGCAGGATAGCGGCGACATATTACGATGTCCATTGTGTGATAGTGTAACATACCGACGGCCGGAGCGACGCCCGGAATTCGCGCCTACATGCCCGGATTCATCTAAATAAGGCCCTGCCACTGAACATATAACGTACCGTAATTTCTGACTCTGACCAGCCATGTGGAATTTGAAATATACGGTGATGTGCTTTATGTTCTACAGGTTTTTTTTATTTTGGTTTTATTGTTGTGAAAATTGAATTTACTGAGAAAATGTTTTAAGAGTGACCAATTTTAACAGTCTGGTAAGTAACAATGATAATTTGATTGCAAAGTAATGTTCGACTCAATTGTATTTATTTTTTGCAACAAAATTTAATTTTTTTCTGTTTCTTCTATGGAAAATTGCTCTGCCACTACTGGGTTAAAGTATGTCAATTCAATTCAATTTATTAAACCCTTTACTGCATGAATTTTTATTTTTGGCTGCAATTATTCATGGGCATTAGGAATTGGTTCTTATTGATAAAAAAAATAATTAATAAAATATATTTAAAATATTAATTACTATATTATTTTTATGGAAATAGGGTTTGTGCCCATACATGGAACATTATGATTCTACATTATGTTACAAAAGAAATGAATTTTTGAAAGAAAAGGTCGTATCTTCTAGTTGTCCTTTCTCAATAAATTCAGAGTTTTCGTTGAAGTGCAAATTCTGCTTGATATCCTCAAATCTATTGGAGCCCATTACTTGAGATACTGCAGGATCCATTGCTGTGTATGTGGCATATATGAACATTCATGAAGTAACGTTCTGATTCAGTTTTAAAAGTAAAATAAAAAATAAAAATCGGAATGTGCCATAAATGGCACTTTATGCGGTGAAGGGTTAATTAAATAATTATTACATTTAATGTTATCTATTACTTTTTATTCTATATCTATTTATTCCCTACATAATAAGTCTTAACTAATATATAAATTTAATTTCTATCTGTCGGTTTGAAATCTATTTTCTTTAATTTTTTTTCTCTTTCATCCATGTGCATTTACCTCTTTCATACATGTGTATCCGCACCCATTTCCGTTTAAAATATCTTCTCTTCTTCCTCCTTTGCTTCTTATTTCTTTACATCCTTCCAGCATATGTTCAATCGTCTCCCTTTCTTCTCTGCACATTCTACATCGTTTATCCTCCTCTTTTAACCAAAATTTGCTCGGCTTTTCTTCAATCCCACATCTAAACCTTGAAATTATTCTCCCCCCCCCCCCCGTTCCCATTTATTTTAGATACAGCGGTCTTTGTATGTTCCCATTTTTTTTTGTACTTATTATTGTACCTTGATTCATTTATTCTCTCGCTTAATTATTGTTGCTGTATGTCCTTCATTCTTTCTACCATCCTCTGCATTCCATGTCCACTTTTTCTTTTCCTCCTTACTTCTTCTGTTGAAAAGCCTCCGTATTCATACATTTTACTTCTTTTTACTCCCATTTTGATCTCCCAAAATGGATTAAAGTATAGTAAAGTAGTAAAGTAGGTTAGGACACACAAAAAATCTTGTAGACTAATTAAAAATATGTAAATAATTAAAGAAATGTATTAACTAATATTTACTATCTGCTCTAGGTCAGTGTTTCTCAACCAAAAACGCACCGCGGACCAGTATAATATATAATTTTCTAACGCGGACCACTAATAATAATTGTTGGTTAATATTTTGCAAGAAAACAAATATATTTAATGTGCTACTAAATACAGTAAAACCTCGATATAACGGACTAATTGGGGGGACGCGGTGTCCGTTAAAGCCGAAAGTCCGTTATATAAAAATAGGTTTAAAATAAATCTTTTTTTTGAAAATATGTACACTGTATTTTGATATTAATAAAAAATACGAAACACAAACAAAATTCTATTTAATTGTCTTCGGACATTCATCGTGAAGTGACGTTGCTGTTTGATATCGACGCGCTTGCTTTCGGTAATCCTGCTTTGAAAAAGGAATCAAGTTTTGTTTGCACTTTTGAAGTTTGCTGAAAACGGACACAATCTGTGAGTTTTTATCAACATAATTACTTTTATTTGTCAAAAATGTTACTTGCAATCACTTCTGACTAGTGATTTGTATTAATTTGTATTAACTGTTCATATATTGTTAACTATATTAATTATGTGTAATATTAACAGGACGTTTTTAATTTTTTTACATTTGACCGGATTTTTGGCACTGCCCTTTCATGTAAACTTTGTTTCAAACGTCCATGCTTGCGAGCATCTAAATTACCAAGAACACGTCCCAACAAGTGTAGCGAATTTCTTTGTTTACGCGTTAAAAACCGAGAGCAGATCAAGTCGAGCGCTTTGCGATCCAATCGGCTTGTGTGCGTAATCTCGAACGATTATGATGACAAATTTACTACAAAACAGTTTGTCTCTCTATTGGGTTACCGTTATATTAAATGTAAAAATTTAATTTTATTACGTTTATAATCAATATGACAGTAATCTAGTTTATCTAATGTATTATGTTTCAAATAACTTTGTAAACTATTAACTCTGAATAATAATTAATTATTTTAGTCTCGTGGTTCATATCAATTCGCTTTAATGTATAATTTTTGGGGTTATAGGGGTTATACAGTAAGTCTATTAACAAGTAGAATAAAGGGATTGATAATTATCATAATTATGTATTGTTTGATGAAATTTTGATAGTAAAAGGGATATTAACGGGTTATAAATTTAATTTTAAAATTGAGTTTGTGAGCAGCAATAATGTACGTACAGGCTGTTTGTTTTATCCTGGCGCATACAGAAGAGCGCTTCGGGTCCAGTACATAGAGATAACAGAAGGAATCATCATAGTATGACCTTGTCTCCAAAATGTTTTGGATGTTATGCATCAGTTTCACTGAGCGTTATGTTGTTCTTGGTCAAAACATAACGTGTTTTCTTTATGATTCTTATGTAGTGTGTACATCCGAGACACCATGGTACACAAATGAAGCCCCTTATAGGAGATATAAAGATATGGTCAAGTTCACTCAAATCATGTCACCTCCTACATTCATCTTGGGAGAAGGTATGAACTGATCGCACCGGGTGGAAATACTCGGTGTCTTGTGCAATGAACCAGTTTGAACAGCAGAGAATAACACTAGCTGAGATTGCTCGTGCTCGACGGAAGAGAGACTTAATAGTATGCCTGTATCATCTGGAGAGTATTTGTGCTGTGTGTGCGGAAAAACTTTTGTGTCGCGTATTGGACTCTACAGTCATGAAAAGGCACATTCAAGAAGGAATGTGTAGATTTTCAAAGCACCCATCGTCGTTCGACGGGGGTTGGATATATATAATGGGTGTTTTTTTAGAGGTATAGAACTTTAAATTGCAATAAAACAACGATGGATTATTCGATTGACATGAATTTTTTTTTATTCGAAAGATAATCTTGTGGCATTACATTTTAAATATGATTTCTGGCATATGACCGCCACGGCTGGCTCGGATGTAGTCCAATCTGGACGTCCAATTTTCGATGACTTTTTCCAACATTTGTGGCCGTATATCGGCAATAACACGGCGAATGTTGTCTTCCAAATGGTCAAGCGTTTGTGGCTTATCCGCATAGACCAATGACTTTACATAGCCCCACAGAAAGTAGTCCAGCGGTGTTAAATCACAAGATCTTGGAGGCCAATTCACAGGTCCAAAACGTGAAATTAGGCGGTCACCAAACGTGTCTTTCAATAAATCGATTGTGGCACGAGCTGTGTGACATGTTGCGCCGTCTTGTTGGTATGATTTAATGTAATGCCACAAGATTATCTTTCGAGTAAAAAAAAATTCATGTCAATCGAATAATCCATCGTTGTTTTATTGCAATTTAAAGTTCTATACCTCTAAAAAAAACACCCTTTACATCCGAGACAATTTTTGAGTGTTTTTTATTTCATTCAGACGAAATAGAATATAATGGATACTCGACAAAGATAATAAACATAAAGAGAACATAAGATCAAGAAGTTACGTGAGATAAATTAAGACATATAATAGTAGGCGAAACCTAATAAATGCTACACACTACACTCTACACACATGGACTCAGTTCTCAGCTGTTAATTAAAACAAAATACACTATCTTAACCATAACTACAAAAATCCATTACATTATTGGCTATAATTTAGCCATGGATTAATAAAATATTTAATTTCGCCAGAAACTCAAAAACTACAATATTTTCCAAAAACGTAGTCTGATCAAAAATTCTTCTTGTACGTTTCCGATTTAGATCAATGTGCATTACTCAGATTTTTTCAAGATTTTAGTTTAACCCCTTTGCGTTAAAGGGTGCTGGACAGTAAGTTTTAGTACGTTTAAAAAAAAAATCGTATTAAAATAAAAAGAAAAAAAAAATGAAAAACTACTTTTCATTCTCTAATCTTCGTCTAAAGGGCTTTCTTTTGATACCACACAATAAATTTTTTAAAATAATAATTTTTTTCAGTGACAAAAAAAAAATTCGAAAAATTAACATGGTCAAAAATTCCTGTTGTACTATTCCAGTTCCCAACAATGTACATTATGGGATTTTTTTTTCAGATTTTTGGATCCACACCTCTGGTAGATAGGATGGAGGACAAAAGTCTTTTGACACATTTTTGGCGAAAATCCCATTAAAAAAATTGATTTTTCTGAAATAAAAATTTGTGTCAATAGGTTTCATTTGATACCCGACTCAAAATTAAAAAAAATATTTATTTTTTCATTAAATACATAATTGTTTATATTTATCCCGTGATGTGTTTTTTTGAACTCTCAGAATAATTCCTATATGTGGGTCAAAGAGTTGTACAAGCATGCCAAATTTCGACTTCCGTTTGGCCGTTTTTACAACAGCCTTTTGGCCACAATTTCTATCAAACAGACACATGAATAGTACAACAGGAATTTTTTATCAGATTATGTTTTCGGAAAATAACTCATTTTTTGTTTTTTTGTGTACAAAAATTATAGTAACTCAATATACTAGAAGGCGTATTCTGGTCTAATAGTTAGCTTGCCTGCTACGCAGCAAACTAGGGTTCGTTCCCGGGCAGAGAATACAATTTTATTTTTTGTTTTTTTTTCCATTTTTATTTTGTTTAAATTATTTATCAAAATTCTAGTTATATTTTGGCAAATGTTGAATTTAATTTTTAAGAGCGTAAATTTAATATCCAGTTGGAATTATATTTTCATTCTTTAGTTCATGTATACGAAACCAGAGGGGTGGAGCATATGACTTAAAACAACCAATGGAAGCCATAGGCGCAATTTTCAAAATCTTAATGAACCTTGATATATAAAAAAAATACTGCGCTTATTTAGAAACCTAAATAATGGTAATAGGTATTCGAATTAAATTAACAAAAAAATATCTTAACATAAAATTTGTTTTTAAAGCTTTTAGATTAACAGACGATAAATTATTTTAAAAATATCGTTCATTTTGCCGTGATTACTACAAAACAAAGTTTGTCCTACAAACTCATGCCGCTTTCACTTATTAAGTACCTGCGAAACCCTGCAATGTGTGAAAAAAACTTCACATCAATTTTTATTTTAATAGACAGATGAAAATACAAGTGATGACCTAAAAAAAGGTCCTCACTTCTAAAATACAACGTGATGACAAAAAAAAGTATCGCTTCTAAAATACAAAATGATGAACAAAAAAAAAGTTCTTTACTGATAAAATACAAGTTATGATAAAAAAAAAATAAAAAAAAAAAACCCGCACGATGGCGTCCCTTAGGCCTTGCCCCTGACGCATGGGGGATACTGGCCACACGTTGCCCATTTACAGCGTTGTTGGGCCGTGTCGCTCAGAAGTAGAATTCGGCTGAAGCTTATTGAAATGTAAAAAATTGGGGGATACTTTAGAGCTGTTTCCTGAAAGACATTTTTGATTTACATTTCCAGCATTGCGTACCTGGGAAAAAGATTTTACTACTGTAAGTTATTTTTAGTTAAAGAAAAAGGAAATTAGAAACAAAATATCAAAAAATTATGATAATTTTATATCTCTCTTGCTTTTGGACCAGCCGCCAAAGGTAAATAAATAAATAGTACTACTACTACAATGGAAGACTGATGATGACAAATTGCAGTACCTACCTGATCGTATTTTAAGATACAATACTTACAGAATTTTAGTTCTGGATCTATTAAGTTATTGAAAATAACAAAAGAAGAAACTAAATTCATCTGCAGCCACATGTATTTTATCTTTCAAACAATTTCTAGTAATGTACAATTCTGATTTGGCACCATAAAAGATAAACATACAACCTATTTTTTTTCATACTTACAGCTGTATCTTAATATGATTTTACATAAAATGTGTATTTTACAATCGGTGAATTTATATTACAGTAACGTATAAAGGTGTTTTACAAATTTTTACATTATTTTTTGGTTTTTAAAAAATATTTTTGATAATTGGTTTTCTATAATTCCATTCATCACTTACCACAATATGAAAACAATTTACAATACGTCTAACATAAATATATACATATTTACATACTGTGTAGTTTACAATACTTACAAAGCATGTATTTTTTGCATTTTGCATGCAAGGTTTGATATGTACATTAGAGCATATTTCGAATTTAAAAAAATAAAATTAAAAGACCACTACATTCTAGTTGTAAAATATGGTATTACGGGGTCAATTAATAAGTGACATTACCGGTGACGGTGCTGAATTCCAAGGCAATATGGCTGTTGTCTTTAGTACTCAGCTGTCAATATGGTAATAGCGAACAGGTTATTTTAAGTTCAGTACAGTTTTATTTTATGAAAATGCGAGTAAATATTTGCGAAATGTTTTAATTTTTCAGCGTACACATGTATCGAGGTGTATAACAGAAGGTGGACATCAAATTACAGTATTTAAAGTTTAATTTCAGTAAATTTATTGGTGTAATTTGTAGTTGAGCAGATGTTAAATGCCAGGTAATTTTATGTGATACATCTGAGTGTCGGTCATCTGAATTTACAATATATGGATTCTATTTGCAAACAAGTGCATTATGTTCATTGCCTCATGAAATAAAATTAGTTTAAGTTGGGCAGGAGCAGCTAAAAGTTAAATTTGCAACTTGCAGGTGCAAGCATATTAGTGCAGTTTTGTTTTTCTGCGATAAATGTAATGATCAAAGTCGCAAAGTATCAGTAACTTTTTAACTCAAAATATATTCCCATGCCTTCCTCCTGTCCATAACCAAATCTGTCCTTCCCAATCTGGACTTAATATTAACTTTTCCTCAATTTTTCTTAAGAAAAGAAAAAAACTAAGGTGCCTATTTTTGTCCTGTCTTGAATGACAGCCAAAAACACTACAATTTGTTCTACTTTTATAGTTTTTCACAAGTTCAAACAGTTCTAGAGCGCCTAGTACAATATTGGACCTAATGCGTATTCGAGAGTGTCAGTTCTCAATATATGAGGGCTGTATATGCCAAGTTCTTGACCATGAAGTGATCGGCGGCCATTAAGAGTTCAAATTTACATGTTAGAGTTTTTATATTTTCATTGTTTGAAATTAAAAGTTTTTTTATAATTCTTGGTATTACATAAAATAATAAAAATGATACTATGTAACGTTTTCAAAATTAATTTTTAGAATTAATAAATGCAAAATTCCTAATTTCCAGAAATTTCAAAATTAAATTTTTCATACCAATATTTCTAAAGCCCGTTTCTTTGGTTTAGGCGGAACTAGATTTTCAATTCTAGTTACTTTTATCAATTAAGTGAGGCTTTTGATAATTTTGTTTAGCAAAAGCCTACTTCAAACCATAAAAGGAGAGCTCATGAAAACTAACAAAAATGAAAATTCCTGTTAGTTTGGCCTAAACGCTGCGAATAGCCTATATAATAAATTTCATTTTGTATAGAGCAGTCGGCGAATCAGTACAGTTGTGTCACTGGAAACGTCACATGTTTTTGTGACGTCATGTTTAATACGTCTACGTAACATCCATTTAACGAATGTAATATTCGTACACTTTCACTTGTATCGTAAGGAAATGAAAATATAAGAATAAGAACAGAATGGAAACAAATAAACTATTCTAATAGGCTAAGTAGTCCTAAAAAGGGCTGATGTGATCCAAAAATATGATCAAAGAAAAGAAAATAGAAATACGTTAAATTTAACCGAAAAAGCTATGCACTACACACAATATCAAATTGAAATCAATAAGATATCTATAAGAAAATATATAACTAAACACAAAACTGCTAACAAACTGAATAAAAAAGGTTTTTAGAAATTACTATAAGTTAGATATGTGAGTACAAGTATTAAAACACATCAGAGCGTATTATAAAATGTCAAATGTAAACATCGTAAACATATTAAATAAACACTTTTAATATTTGTAAATCTTCAAAATGACTATCAACACAAAATAAATATGACTTCAAAAGGTATGTTTAAGTAAAATAAAAGAGTGAAGAGCAATATTAGTGTATATTTACATGAAAGAAAAAAAAAGATTTAGTTATTTTTTCGACATTAAGTTTGTCATTGAAGTTATGACGCAAAAGGACCACCTGCGTTGATAAAACGCTGACCTATAGTCAGCAAATCTAAATACTGTGACAACCTTAAAATCATCAGAGCTACAAAGATCTTCTTTTGTACGGATCATTTGAAATCGTTATATTGGTCACTGTATGACCCGCGTGTAATAAGTTTGCTATCACTGGTGTATAAAGTGGTCCAGTTATAAATCAAGCATATCTGTGCCTCCTAGTATGAAATGCTAAAACATATCACACGATCCAGCACTTAACTCATTGATTTAGATCTCAGTAAATCAATATGAAATAAGACAAACAGGCTCAGCATAAACTATCCAGTCAATTTAATATTGAGATATATGTACATCATAAAACAACAGCCTGACTTGTTCTACATATGACTATAGAAATGGTAACATCAATAATAATTATTATGTATAGATTATGATGTGATGTGATGTATTTAACCGGACCACTGTGATCACGTGATGTTTAATTAACTGTGATTAATTAATTGAACGTACAATCGCAACAAGTCAGATAATACGGCTGTCAGTTAAAGATCAAATACATTACAAACATAATACATGTTGAATATGTTGCTTTTTGTGCCTGGCATTCTATTCACTTTTCAGATAATTTAATTTACTAACATTTTAATTTAGTTGATGTTACATTAATCAAAATGAAAAATGTGGATACCGCACAATCGACCGATAAAACTTTCTTATTATTTTGATTGATTTAATTTACAAACACACATACATATACAAGTGGCGTACGCAGGGGGGATTAAGGAAATAATCCCCCCCCCCTCCAAATTCGAAAAGATAGTTTGGCAAATGGCAATTTTAAGGTGAGAAGTCTAAAATAGATCCAAAAAGTAGATCTTTTTCGGCCGCATCTGAATTTGGTATAAGCACGAAAAATCTCTTTTTGGCCAAGGTGCACATATTTTTTGGGCGACCATATCAAAAACAGTTATTTTTAGGGTTTTGTAGGTATGACCAAAAAACCCTTATACCGTCATTTTGTCGTCTGTCTGTCTGTCTGTCTGTTCGGTAAAAATTGTAGCCAAACGGCTAAACCTAGAGAGTTGAAATTTGGCATGCTTATACAACTGGTTAACCCGTACATAGGAAAAATACCAAAACATCTAAAAAACATATCCCCCTAAAAATATAAACAAATATGTGCTCATCGAAAAAAAAATATATTTGTTTTAAATTCTGAGTAGGGTATCAAATGAAAGCCCTTAGTATGTGGATTAACGATCAAAATTTTATTTTTGTAAAATAAATTATTTTGACGCGATTTTTACCAAAACTGTGCAAAAAAAAATTTGTCCCTGTAGCCCAGATGGTTTAAACTAAAAATCTGAAAAAAATCTAAGTAATGTACATTTGTGTGAACCGGAATAGTAAAACAGGAATTTTTGATCAGACTATGTTTTCGGAAAATAACGAATTTTTTGTGATTTTTTGCGTGACCATGTAAAATATTTAATAATATTATGTAGCACAGAAAACAGAGCGCTTCGATGGTGTAATGGTTAGTACACTGGCGTTCTAATTTGCAAACTCGAGTTCAAATCGGCTTCGAGGCAATTTCATTTTTTCGGTTTTTTTGCCATTTTTATTTTGTTTAAATTATGTTTGCAAAATTCTAGTTATATTAGGGCAAATATTGCATTTAATTTTTAAAAGCGTAAATTTAATAACGAGTGGAAATTATTGAAATTGATTACTATTGGACTTACAACCAAGTAACTTAAAATATGCCCACCGGCGTAGCGTAGTGGTAACACATGTGCTCTGCGTTGCGAAGGTCTCGGGTTCGAATCCCGTTCAGGCATGGAAATTTTCTCAAATAAAAAATTGTCCTGGCTAATTGCCACAGCAGCAAAGGCCATAAAATTAAAAAAAAAATTAAAAAAAAAAACTTCAAATATAACGTAACTATAAATATATAATACCATGGATACAAGTAAAACAAAAATTAAATATATAAAATATATGTTATGACATGTGTTATAATGTCTGTATCTTATTAGTGCCTAAATATATTACTGCTATACTGCTATTTATATTCCTATAAATAGACGAAAACAGAAGGGCGGAGCTTATGACTAAAACAACCAATGGAAGTCATAGGCGCAATTTTCAAAATCTTATTAAACCTTGATATATAAAAAAAATACTGCACATATTTAGAAACCTACATATTGGTATTAAGCATTCGAATTAAAAGTAACAAAAAAAAAATATTTTAACATAAAATATGTTTTGGCATCCCAAATAATCATTATTCACTTACTAAATACCTGCGAAACTCGGAAATGTGTGAAAATTCACACTTCACATCAATTTTTTATCATCTAGTACAGTAATACCCCGCCACTCGACGTTAATTCGTTATAAAAAAGCGTCGAATAGCGATTTCGTCGAGTGGCGAGTCGAATTTCCCCATAAGAAATAAAGGGAATCATATGTACATATATACATATACATATAAGGAAATACATACATGTATATTTTTTTAATACACTGTTTAAAAATTTGAGTAATGACAATATAAGCATACATAAAACAATAATGCACAGTAGTCATACACTATACCGTACTGTAATGTAGATATCTAGGCGCGAACTGCTGGCCATGCGTTCATTTCGCTTTATTTATCAAAATATGTATCACGTGATTGGTACTCGATCACGCGTCGGATAGAGATGCTTCCGTCGACTCTCACTCTCGACATTTACGTCGAATGGCGAAAACGTCGAGCTAAGAGACAATCGAATGGCGGGGTATTACGGTACCGGCCAAAAAGTAAATATTTTTCGGCCTAGATTCGCTTATTTTTTCTGCCGCTGAATGCTAGAGCCATCTATGTGTAATTTCTTAAGTTACAAGATCTCCATGGTTACATTGAAACAACTATAAACAAACATTTATAATTGTAATAATTGTTCAGTAACCATAAATTATCCAATGCAAATAAAAAAATTTAATTTTTCTAATAAAAATTTATATTTGTTGCCCAAAAAATATATTTTAGCGTCACCATATGTATTTTTTGAAATATGGTCATTTTCTGTCTTTATTTGTTTTAATTTTGTTCAAAAACGGTAAATCGTAGCTGGTAATCGATATTATTTTTGTGATCTACGACTCAAAATACACATTCACATTTTGAAGTAAATCAGAGAGAAAAATATCTGCTCGAAAATCATAAAAACCGTTACGATTTTTTCGATTTTTGACTATTTGAAAGGGTTTGTTTGACGATTCGTATTTATTGTTAAATTTGGGTTATTAAGGCCCCAATTTTTTTCTAGACTAAACAATATACGAAGATTTCCAAAATTCAAAGCGCAGTTCTTTATATTTTATGGTTCTTAAATTAGAAAATTTTGAAATTTCAAAAAAAAATTTGGTAAATTTTTTGTTTTGTTTTGGAGTTAATTCAAAATGAGTCCTAAAGGGCCTCAGGATTTAAAAAATTGCAACCACAGGTCTCTTTCTCATGTAGATTTTGAGATACGGACTTTCCAAAATTATATATTTACAAATTTTCCAAACTACACGGATCAAAAAGGCTTTAACTAAGGAGGGCCCTATTTTTTATCTAGGTAGAAAAAAGCTTGTAGATTTTAAAAATTCAAACCGCAGGTGCCTATATTTTATTGTTATTCAGATAGGATTTTTTTAAATTAAAAAAAAAAAAAAATGTAAAAGACATATGTAAGTATACACATTTTGAATGTATAATGAAATAATCTTTGGCCCCAAAAATGAAAACATGAGTCATTTCTTTGTGCATAATTTAATTATTTACAACAAATAAACGAGGCTTTTATAACTGGTTGTTTATTGAATACTTGAATTGATAAGCCTATCTTAAAGAATAATTTGCTGAGTTGATGGAAAATATTTATTTATTAGACACTCGAGATTAAATATATTACTATGCAGTTTTGAAAAATTGACGTGAAATTTGAATTTTCACATGTTTCAGGTTTCCGTAGAAATTTTTGATACATTTTCGATACATTATCGAAACATTTTTCGATATATTTTTGACTGATATCGTGTCATAATGAAGGATTTATTAAAATTACCTTTTGATCCTAAATCTTCATTTCAAGAACTTTCATTTTATACCTCATAATAAGTAAATAAAATAAATAAATAAATAAATAAATTAAAATAAAATAATTTATATAAATATATACCATAGTGGGAGTCCGGCCCTTTGTTAATTCATCATTATCTCTTCAATGGGGTGATGTAGGTGAAGATGGGACAGCAAAATAACAATCACTTTTACATAGTCAGTTTATTAACAACGAAAACCTGTACACTATCAAAATTCTTTATTTAAAACATATTTTCCGTAACACGGTCAAGTCACAAATGATTAGCTATCTTAATAATCAATATTTCAATTAGTAAATTCTTAATTCCTGTCTCATTAAAAATTATCTTAATCTTTTTGATTTTGACCTAATAATAATCCTAGAAAATATATTTAATGCGCTATCTCATATGTATATTTTTAAATATGTTCATTTTCTGCCGTTTTTCGAATTTTGTAGGTATGACCAAAAAACCCTTATACTGTCATTTTGTCGTCTGTCTGTCTGTCTGTCTGTGTGTCTGTCTGTTCGTTAAAAATTGTAGCCAAACGGCTAAACCTAGAGAGTTGAAATTTGGCATGCTTATACAACTCTTTGACCCGCACATAGGAAAAATACTAAAACATCTAAAAACCATATCCCCCCTAAAAATATAAACAAATGAGCACATGCTCATCGAAAAAAAATATATATATATATTTTTAATTCTGAGTAGGGTATCAAATGAAAGCCCTTAGTACGTGGATTAACGATCAAAATTTTATTTTTGCAAAATAAATTATTTTGATGCGATTTTTGTCAAAATTGTGCAAAAAAAAATTTGTCCAATACCCTGTAGCCCAGATGGTTTAAATTAAAAATCTGTAAAAATTCTAAGTAATGTACAATGGTGTGAACCGGAATAGTTCAACAGGAATTTTTGATCAGATTATGTTTTCGGAAAATGACGTGTTTTTTGTGTTTTTAACTAAAATATGTAAATTATTTAATCCGCTATTTAACACAGTAAACGTCTGTAGTCCAGTGGTAACGTTCTCGCTTCGTAATTTGCAAACTACTGTTCGATTCCCGTCAATTTTTATTTTTTCTGTTTTTTTTTTTGCATTTTTATTTTGTTTAAATTATATTGTCAAAATTCTAGTTATATTTTGGCAAATGTTGCATTTAATTTTTAAAAGCGTAAATTTAATAACTACTGGGTGGAAATTATAATTTAATTCTATGTTTGAATGTATACAAAATCAGAGGGGCGGAGTTTATGACTGACGAACCAATGGAGGCCGTAGGCGCAATTTTCAAAATATGAATGAATCTTGCTATATAAAAAAATACTGCAAATATTTAGACACCCAAATAATGGCATTAGGCATTCGAATTAAAATTAATAAAAAAATATTTTAACATAAAATTTGTTTTGGCATCCCAAATAATCATCATTCACTTATTAAATACCTGCGAAACCCTCAAATATGTGAAAATTTAAACTTCACATAAATTTTTTTAAAATTTATTCGAAAACGATAAACCTTAGCTTGCAATGGAGATTATTTTTGAGATCTACGACGCAAAATACATAATTACCTATACATATTTTGAAGTAAATCAGAGAGAAAAAATTTTTACACGAAAATCGACAAAAATCCTAAGGGTACCCCTTACGATTTTTTCGATTTTTGGCCATTTTCAAATGTTTTGTTAGACGATTCGTATTTATTGTAAAACATATGTTATTAAGGCCCTAATTTTTTTCTAGACTAAACAATATACGAAGATTTCAAAAATTCAGAGAGCAGTTTTCTATATTTTGTTGTTCTTAAGTTAAAATATTTTGAAATTTCAAAAATAAATTGAAAAAATTAAAAATTTCGTAAAATATTTTTTGTTCGGGATTTGTTTAAAATGAATCGAAAGGCCCTTTAAGACCTCAGGATTTCAAAAATTTCAACTGAAGGTCTCTATCTCATGTAAATTTTGAGATACGGTTTTTCGAAAATGAAATATTTACAAATTTTCAAAACATATCAAAAAGGCGTTAACTAAGGAGGGCTCTATTTTTTATTTAGGTAGAAAAAGTCTGTAGATTTCAAATATTCAAACCTCAGGTCCTTATATTTTATTGTTCTTAAGTTAGAATTTTTTAAAAATACAAAAAAAACCTATTAATAATTAAAAAAAAAAGTTTGTGGGTTGTTTATATTAGTTTATCATGTGGCATTTTTCGAAAATTAGATATTTACAAATTTTCAAAACAACACTGATCAAAAAGGCGTTAACTTATCAATTTTCATTTAGGTCAGTGGTCTTCAACCTTCTCACATCTGCGGAACCCTACAGTTTAAATGCTATTTCTTTGGAATCCCAAGGCAAAAGCCACAATAGGCTGTATTTTTTTAAAATTATAAGGTCAAACGTTTTAAAATAATAATAATACGTCGCCCACTGTGTAACAGACTTTTTAAATCAAGTGGGTATAACAACAATGGGTTCGTACTAAAAGATTCGTACTATAACAAAAAACATCGTACTAGAACAGGGTTTCCCAAATGGTGGGTCGCGACCTAGTACCGGGTCGCGGTAAGCGAAATGCCGGGTCGCATAAAAACTCGCGAAACCTAGGTGTTTTTTTCAAGAAACACTAGAATACGATTAAATATCATGAATCTGGACTACTGAATAATACTTGCGACCTTCGACAGAATACCATCGATAGATTTTTGGATAAATTGTCGTCAGGAATACCCAGTTATAGCGGAAAAATCAATAAAATTTCTAATGCCTTTAGTCACGACGTATAAGTGAGAAGCAGGTTTCTCAACATTAGTCTTCCTTAAAAATAAGTACCGAAACCGATTGGAAGTAGAACCGGATCTAAGGATAAAGCTATCATCGTTTTCTTCTAATCTGAAATTATTAGTAAAAAATAAACAGCACCACACTTCTCAGTAATAATTTATTGGTTCTCATTAATAATTTTTGTTTAATTTCTACAAATGTTTGTAACGGTTAATGCTTTTTTATTATAATTATTATGTGAATAAATGAAAACTGTGTGAACATCCATATGTTTTAGCTTACCTATGGGCTATTATAGGCGGAAAAATTTTAGTGGGTCACGAAGAAATAGTGTGAAAATTACCGGGTCACGGGAAAAAAAGTTTGGGAAACGCTGTACTAGAAGATTACCTGAGAGATATCAACAATAAGTACACTACAGGGAAAATAATTAGATTTTTATGCCAGTTCCTCTAAATTTGCCGGTGTGTAGTGCAATAATTTGGTATACATTACTCTCATCTGGCGGCTTTTTCGACACTGAAATTTGGAATCCTGTATAAATTTTCTCTAATTAATTTTGACATTTTATATAATTTAGTAGAACATAAACTAAAACACATTTTCTTATAAAAAATATGTGGTAAATGTATATTTGGAGGCGAATTTCACACGAAACTGGTACCATTTAGAACGGTTGTGTGGAATCACGCGAATCATATCTCTACTGTCAGCCCATATCAGAGGGAGCGGTGACAAACGTCAGTCCCTGCTATTATTAGCAACGAATATTAGACAGCAAAATATGGGCCAGTGTTACATATTACATACAAATATATTGATTTTATTTTACAAATATTTACAACTATTAAGAGACTAAATCAGAAACTAAAGGCAAAACGTCCAAATTTATTTAACCGAAAAGACTTTTTCATCATGACAATGCACGTCCTCACTCAGCAAAAATAACCCATGAAAAAATTCAAGACTGGGAAATTATTCCACATACACCGTATTCACATTATTTTGCGCCATCTGATTTTCAAAAAAAAAACTTACTAAATACGAGAGTTGCCTTTTATATTTCGGGATTTGAGATCAAAAACAATTCCTTTATTATTTCACTTACAGGGTTTGTAAGTATTGAATCCAATTCATTACAACTGATCAGTCGACCAAACCAACCTCAGGCGGAGGAGGTCTTCTGTATGTATATGATTATATTGTCACGTGGGTAGTTTGATTGAAAGTCAACTCTTGGCTTCACCCTCGGTACAAGTATCTAACGTCAGTGTCTTGGTCGTCACCTTGTGGACTAATACGTGCAGCGGAGTTGGCTATGTTCCACTGCCTCCATATTCTGTTTCATCCAGCCTTTTTGTAACGAAAGTTAACCCAGTTCCAATATTCATTCGGCATGACAAATATTTCCTCATTACGAAAATGCGGCGTATGCATTCCGTAATCAGGCCACATACCTCAGACGCTGACAAATAGTTTTTTAATTAGACAGCTGACCATCACAATGTGTAGATGTCGTAATCCTGACCTAGGATTACCTATGTGAGAATATATAATCATATACATCAAAATTATTTATCAACAAAAGTGGCTTTATTGTATTTCTAAATATTCTCTATGAAGATCAATACACTTTTGCTGCGTTTGAACCAATTTTCAAAGCAATTTTTCCACTCCGATTGAGGCTTTTTCCACTGCGATTGTCAAATTGATGTATATGTAGGATCCAACACGAACAATTCTTTTTAACTTCCAAACGTTCATGCAATAGTGTATGTATGCTAGTTCCACTAATGCCCAAGGATACCTCAATCTTACGAGAAGTCACATGACGATCTTGCAGTATCAGTTCACACACAGCATCAATGTTTTCCGGAACAACTGATTTTGGATGACCTTCACGAAATTCGTCCTTAAGCGAACTACGGTCACGGCTGAAGTCGGAAAACCATTGATAAACAGTAATCCTTGATGGTACTTCATCGCCAAAAATCGAATTAAGTTCATCGATGCATCGTTGTTGGGTTAATCCACGACGAAAGTTGTAAAAAATAATCGCTCGAAAATGTTCATTTAATTCCGTTTTTAGCCGAGAAGTTACTATAAACAATACAAATAGCGCTCGTACGTCAAAACGTTCTGAGTACGTATACCGTCAAAAATATCAAACTTTACGATAGAAGCGTCGGTTACCAGATAGCAGCACTAGTTTAGCGCAATCCCGAAATCTAAGAGGCAGCCCTCGTAATAAAGATTTATCAGGGCTTCGAACCGTTATTTTTTTCGTTTCGGATTTCGTTCCGGTTCAACTAAAAAATATATATATCAGTTCGGTTCCGGTTTTCGTTCCGGCAAAAATAACGGTTTTTTCGGTTTTCGAGTTCCGAGTGATAAATTTTTAAATGCTTTTATTTGTATTAGAAATTTATTTTCTACTATAATTTGGAAGAACATTTTATTCCTTATTTTGTAATAATCATTCCAAGGCCACTGCCAAGGGGGAGGTCTAGGCTTTCACCCCCCCCCCACCGAAATAATAGAAGGGCATTTTTTTTTACTTATCAGTTGAAAAAATAATGATATTTTTCTTCTCATCGGTTTAAAAAATAATCTTAAATAAAATGTAATTTTTATTCACATTATCTGAACCGAAATAAACCGATATTTTTGTTCGGATCCGGTTTTTTTCGGTTTTCGGTTCAGTTTCGGTTCAAAGCCTTGAGATTTATCTACTGTTGATGTAAAGATTAGGGTACCACAAGGGAAAATCTTGGGGGCATTGCTTTTTATCTTGTACATTAATGATATATTTAAGGTTCTAAGATTTTCCAGTTTTAAGCTTTTTGCAGACGAATAAGTCTGCATGTTTGTGTTTATTGTGTTCCATGTCTATTGTGTTTCGTGTACATATCGTGCATATTCGGACTTATATAAATTAAAGGAGAAAATTTTGATAAAATTCTGAAATATGCTCTTATAACTTATAAAATATTAATTAAAGCATATAAAAAAATGTTATACTAAATTATGTATTACAAAACGATTTAAAATCCACAGTTTTATTATAATTATTTACATTTATTAAGAAAATAAATTCAGTCTTCGGAATATTTCATCCTTGCTAAGCACAGATTTCGTTGAAAATGTTATTAAACGTCACTAATTTGAGCAAACAGCACATTTGATATTTACACTAATTGTTTAAATAAATGGAATTTAAGTTCTTTTTTTTAAATTACGCCGGTCACCTTGTGATTGTGAATAGTAATATAAGTGATGTAAGAATTGGTAGCCATCTTGAGAAAAGTTGCGTCCCTAAATTTCCACCATCTTTTCGACTGCTCTGTCCTCTAGCTGCCTCCGCAAGACCTGAAAGTTAAAAATGATATTAAAAACAAGTAAATTATCTGACATATATAATTAGCAAGTGTCTGTATGTAGTGTCGGTAACATTGTGACGTCAATTTTTCCTAAGGTTCTCGTGATTGGTAGACAATCCTATATCCTACTACCAATATGAACAACATATTGCAGATTTATTCCTTAAGAATCTACGAATATAATTACATACATAAATGTCTAGGGTTCCGTAGGCATAAACAAGAGACTCCTATATCCTTTGACCAATATGAACAATATTTTGCAGACTTACTCCCTAAGAATCTGCGAACAGAATAACATATAGAAATATCTAGGGTTTTGTAGCAGTGCCGCAACAAGGGTGGTGCGAGAGGTGCCGCCGCACCAGGCGCCGGGTTCATAGGGGCGCCGAATGGCCAAATTTAATTTTTTTTTTATTATTATCTTTTATATTAGCTCGACACCAGAAATGGTAAAAGGGCTCAACGATTAAGTAAGTATCTTTTATATTAATAAACTATAATCAACATAAATTTTATTTCATAATCGAAAGTTTCAAATGGCAGGCAGGCAATTGATGACTGTACAACTGCCACTACAATGCAATTATTAGAAGTGATCCACACTTACGATTTAAAAGATGTGTACCCTAATATTGGCATTGCACTGCGCATATTTTTAACGCTCCCTGTAACTGTTGCTTCGAATTAACGCAGTTTTAGTAAATTAAAGTTAATAAAAAATAATTTGCGTTCTACAATGGGCCAAGAGCTTGTAAAATTTAGCTTTAATATCAATAGAAAATACTACAGCGCAGTCATTAAATTATGAAGACTTAATTAACGAATTTTCACAGTTAAAAGCCAGAAAAGTTCAATTTATTTAATTTTCCATTCCGTTAAAGTGATCATATAATATATTATTAAAATACCTAAATATTTATTATTTTTTGTTCAAATATCCCTTTTTTTTGTCATTAAATATTTATTTTTTTATTTATTTTGTTATTCAATTATGTAATATAATATTTCTTTAGCCCTTTGTGTTTCATTTTAGGTGTTTTTCATTTTGTGTTTTATTGACCTAGAGTTTATATTTTGTCCCTTTTTATATTAGTTGATTATCATGATTTTTGAGTTTATTAAAAGATTTGTAACATAATTTGTTAAAATAATCGTTAATATTGTAATTTAAACCAAACCAAAGAAAAAGGTTAAAACTAAACTAAAAAATAATACCAACGAATGCTTTTTTAAAAAAATTTTTTTATACATTTTTTGTTATAAAATGACTTTTTTTTTTTTATTTGTTTTAAAGAGGCGTCAGGAACTTGGCTATTGGCCCCTTATACATATATTTTTACAAAATATAATTTTTACATATTATAAAAGTATAACATTTTTAAATTTTGGAGAAAACATTAATTGATTTTAGATAATTTATTACATTGGAGAGATGATCTTGGTTGTTGCTTAGAGCTTCTTTGAGTGATAATGGGATTTGGAATCTTAACCTCTCAACTTGTAAAATGACTTTATAATATATATTTTTGTATGTTCCTACTGGTTATAAGATAGTTCCTTTATAGGAGTAAGTGTTCCTTTTCTGGCGATTTTGTGATTTTTATGAATAAAGTTAGGTTTTTTATTTTTCTAAGTTATTCTTTTATTTGCACTTGCATCAAAATAAAACAATAAGATTTTAAGGATTTTCTATTAAATATGGTAATTAAATATCTTAAATAACATTTTGGTGAAGAAAACAACGTAAGTAAATGTTTTAAACGTTCCCTTACTGATGCAATCACCCTACAATAAAATTTAAAAAAATTGCGTATGTAATAAGTGAGGGTGGGGGGGGGCGCCAAATAATTTTACGCACCAGGCGCCAATTTATGTTGTTGCGGCACTGTTTTGTAGACATAAATAAGAAACTCTAGACACTCCTATATTCTTCCATCGATATGAAAAATATTTTGCAGATTTATTATCTAAAAATCTGCGGACAAAATAACATACAGAAATGTTTAGGGTTTCGTAGACATAAATAAGAAACTCTAGATACTCCTATATTCTTTCATCGATATGAAAAATATTTTACAGATTTATTCTCTAAGAATCTGCGGATAAAACAAATTATATAAATGTGTAGAGTTTCGTAAGCATAAACTAGAAACTCTAGCTAGACACTTCTATATCCCTTGATCAATATGAAAAATATTTTGCAGATTTATTATTTGAAAATCTGCGGATAAAATAACCTATAGAAATCTCTAGGGTTTCGTAGGCATAAACAAGAAACCCTAGGATAGTCCTATATCCTTTGACCGATATGAACAGTATTTTGCAGATTTATTCTCTAAGTATCTACAAATATAATTACATACAGAAATGTCCAGGGTTTCGTAGGCATTACCAAGAAACTCTAGACAATCCTATATCCTTTGACCGATATGAACAATATTTTGCAGATTTATTCTCTAAGAATCTACGAATATAATTACGTACATAAATGGCGAAACCCTAGTCACTAGGGTTTCGTAGGCATAAACAATAGACTCTTATATCCTTTGACCGATATGAACAATATTTTGCAGATTTATTCTCTAAGAACATGCGGACAAAATAACGTACAGAAATGTCTAGGGCAGCGGTTTCCAAACTTTTTTTACCGCGACCCGGTACGAGGTTTTAAAATTTTTCGCGACCCACCTTATGAAAAAACAAACATTTATTTACAAAACAAATTTTATTTTAAAGCAGTAGCTTTATAGTAATAAAGAGTAATAAATAGGAATAAAGAGTATAGTATAGTAATAAAGAATATAGTATAGTAATAAAGAGCACAAATACACACTATTCTAGTGATTAACTGACGTAAAAAAAATAATATGTACAAAAAAAAAATCTTTTTTGTGTTTTTACAATTTATTTCGCGACCCACACTTTGGGAAACGCTGGTCTAGGGTTTCGTAGATATAAATAAGAAACTCTAGACACTCTTATATTCTTTAATCGGGTTTCGTAGGCATAAATTAACGTCTCAAATTATTTTTAGTTTTAAAAATATAAATGTACTGTACTGAGTAAAAATGAATTGTTTCCTCATCTTAAAAAGTTTATGAATAAATAATCGTTAATATATAATTAGCAAGTGTCTGTATGTAGTGTCGGTAACATTGTGACGTCAATTTTTCCCAAGGTTCTCGTGATTGGATAACTGGGGACACCCTATCTCTTGATTGGCTGACAGGTGACAACCCTCTCCCGTGATTGGCTAAATACCTGACATGGTGGTATATTTTTTGGTTACTGATACGAAATTAAGATACGTTAAAAAATAAAACCAAATACACATACAAACAATTGAAATTTTTATATTAAAATCCGTCATTGTTGACGGGTAATAACCTACTTTTTCAATATTTTAGTAGAAACGAAAAAATGTACTCTCAGGATTAGGTAAGTTAACGCAAAAAAAAAGTTAAAAACAATCGTATATTTTGGGAAATTGGCAGAATTCAAGTAATAATAATGTTTTTGCTAATTGAAGCCAAAACATTTTTCATGAATTTGAAAACTTGACCAACTTTGCAGCGCTCTAGCCGTGAAACCATTTATTTCACAAAAAAACTTACGAAAACGAAATTATAGAGAATTTATTTCTCTTTAATTCAGTATAGAAATTTTTTTTTTCTAATTTTGCACTGAAACGGAATATTTGCAAAGAAACATTTCTTGCACATTTTTCGATGTTTTCATGTTCAAATACTGGCAAAAATTTTCCAAAACTCTCGCAAAACTTTCTCTAAACCCACTATTTGAACAACAGTTTGCTGGACCACAAATGATATGGAAATTATAAAAATAATTTACGCCACAACTACCATTTGGTAATTTTTTGCTTATCAGATTTTTAAGCGTATTAGTTTTTAAATAAATTAAATATCAACTATAGTCGGATTGCTGATAGGTGACTGTTACATGTATGTATTAAGTAGTGCATTCATATAATAATCTAGTTGCCATTTTTCAGCGATTTTAAAATTTTTTTTTGTTATTTGTTTTAACTGTCAGTGTCTGGTAATAAATATTAATTAAAATATGGCTTGCGGCCAATTATTAAATTCACAAACTTTAATTTTAAATCTGCTGGAATAAACAACAAATTATAATCCAAAATTTACGTATAAGTATAAATTTTTCCTTATTTATAGTTATTACCTTAAAATTAATAATTTTGTTTGTTTGAGTACTGCTGTAAATTTATTTTCGCGCTCTAATTAGTAAAGATATCTACGAATTATGTTGTTTCTTTCTAATGCTTTGTTTTTTATTCAAATAATTTTGAAGGTTAGTTGTCAACTTGAGTCACTATACGTTACTATGGGTATGCAAATAATTATAATGATATAGACAGAGAAAGCATCTAGTATTGAATATCGATACTTGTAGCAACTTGTAGTCACTTATCAGCAATCCGACTATATGATGAATACTCGTAATATATGTATTTATATATAGTTAGAACTTAAAACCGGTTATAATACTGGTATAAAGAATTGTTGTGACATACTGTATTATTTGTAATAATTCCATGACATCTGTGACCTCTCTCAAACAGCATAATGTCTTGAGTTCCTCGATTATATCTGCAGTTAGACATGCAGACAATGGGAATCTTTAGAGTGGAATTATCCCAGGCTTTCCACAGTAAAACCTGTCAAATGTAGAGCCTGAATAGGGCATCTTCATCTAGCTCCCGAACACACTGATCTTCAATAAGAACCCATAAGCTTCCTGCCTCCAACTAGGCCACACCAATCATTATATACAGCTTTCGAATCACTTAATACTCCATTTTAACAAAATCATTTTCCCCCAAATATTATTTAATAAATATCTCCAACAGATATTGTTATACATCTTATGATTCTTAATCTTTACACTGTTTGTAATAATACCCCCCGACAAAATGAACGCAGTTTATTTAATTTAATATCTTACATTTAATATAAACCAAATATCTATACTTCTGTAACAAATAAACTAGAAAAAATAACTAATATTAACTGTAGATGAGCGAAAATGGTGGCATTAAAGTTGAGTTTAGAATACCTACTTAAAGAATAACTTTCATAATACATTTTAATTTTTTGTGGCTGTAAAAGCTCCGTCCAAAAATTGACTGGCCCTGGATTTGAGAAAAAGAACTATTCGCTAATTTATGATGTAATTAAATGTCTTAACGATCTTGTGATCAGCGGTAAAATTAGAAAAAATTGCTGGATTAAAGGCCATTCAGATTATGAGCTCAACATCGCAGTAGATCTTCTAGCCAAAAAGCTGTAAATGGCTCCCTGTTAAATATTCGTCTAAATTGTAATGAGATTTTGTCAATTTTCCAGTCTTCCATATACAACCAATGGTAACAAGAATACATTCTCTGCAGTACAAGGGAAAATATTATGATCTTATATAACTCCTCCTTCTGAGTATGCGTTTAAAAATTCAGAACTTATATTGCAAGTTCCAAGAACGAGTGAATTATGTTCTGAAATGATTCTGAATCGTTCTTAAAGTTCCAGGATTTTACAAGAATTTTTAATTCTGAATAAATTTAACGTGTTATATAACCTCACTTATTTGTTTTTCTTTGTTTGATTAAATTAGTAGTAGTAATGGAAGAAAACAGTGATTTTTCTGATTTGTCAGGATTTTCAAGCGAAAGTGATAATGAGGAGAATTTTTGAATGATGTTATTGTTGAAATAAGACAAAACAATGAAAAACCTACGGATTATAGTACCACAATATAGTGATCAGCTTTTTTTGTAACATTTTCGAGTTAGTAGAAATGTTATTGAACCAGTAGCAGCAATTTTTGAAGCATGTGCATACTATAAGTACCATTCTGGCAAAAATGGTAAAATTAGTGCTCAGGATCAACTTTTTATATTTCTCTGGTATATTGGCCATCAGACTGCAAGTTTTCGAAATGTAGCAGATAGGTTTGATATTACCAAAAGTAGTTTGGAGAGAATAATAGTTCGAATTCCATATTACTTGAGCAACAAGTCTAACAACATACTAAAATGACCAAACAACGAAGAAAATCCAAATGTAATCCAATCCTTCCTTTAGTTCCATTTCTTCAGTTCAAAAATACAAGGCACAATGTTTTTTAACAGTTTTTGTTTTCGTGATTGTATAGCTTAGGTTAATCAAACCAAATTCTCAAGTTCTAATTCGTTCCAACACTAGTTAAGATGATTCTAGAGCTATACATTCGCACATGGATTCTAAGCAGTTCTGGTTCATGTTCTGAACTGCTGTGAATTTTCTGTTGGAACAAACCTATAGTAACTTCTCCTTTCTGTCCGTGTGATAGCTTGTCTGTCAGCGATTTGAACCACTTATTATTTGATTGCCCAATTCATTTTCGTAACCGAAACTTGTTAATACAAAATTTTGTTATTCAAAAAATATCCTTACCTACCAATGTTCAGACGCTTCTTGCTACTAACTCGATATTTATGAAATTATTCATAACTATGTTAAATCAGAAAATATCAAATTATAATCGTAATTTTAAAATCCCTTAATATCTTCCTTTATTATCTAGCTAATAGCCAAAGCTGCTAAAGCCAAGAAACAAAAGGAAAACAAAAAACTGTAGATTAGAAATAAAATAAAAATAACATAATAATGTGTATCTGTTAATATACAATAATTAAAATTGGAATTTGAAGCGAATGAGTGTTCAGAATGTAAGGCCTGTAGTACACGATGCGATTTCTCGTTTTGAATCTCGTACGATTTATAGTACACAGGATTTTCATACAGATCTTGGACGATACTGAAAACCAACCAATTTTTACTGTCTCGACATAAAATATTGGACAGAATGAACCAATAATAGCGCAGCATAGGATGCGCATATTCATGTGACCGTAGCGAACAACTGTTCATCTGTCAAACATTTTTCGAGGTTATTTAGTATCAACTTTAGCAATATTGTTTCTTATTTTGTTTAAAATAAATTGGATTTGGCTGTTCACATTATTAGGCCCTTTATATATACGTTTGGATTTATTCAACATCTTATTATCCAACATACTTAACTAGTGACTTATCTAAGGTGACCATTAAACATTCCAATCCGGGGAAAAAGTACCGGGGGAATTATTTTATTTATTTTTTTTTGAATAAGTTTGTAGATTTTTTTTAAACATTTCTTGTCCACAAACTACTCTTGATTACAATTTCTATACTTCTCATTTATTTATTCAAGTTGGGTGTTATGCATAAAACAAATTCAACGAAATCTTTATTAATATAATATGTTTTTATTTTCCTTAAATTATTTTATAACGATAATAATGACAACAATAATATTTTTTGATAAACAGAAATCGTAGTTTTACAGAAATGATAATAACAAAAAATAAATAAAATAATAATTCCCTTCAATTTCAAATGTAATAAATTAGAACAGAAAACGGTACGGCTTTGCGAATCCAGGAGATTTACTGATTCGGGACAAAGATTAATATTATCAGTCTTAAAAAATTGGTAAACTATCTGTCCACTCTAGGTTAAGTACACGTATTTTAATTCTGTCAACTTACAAAAATAAACGTAGTGCGCATCAATTGGTACAGATTCAAAGCAATAAATATTGGATGGTACACTACAATAATTTTACATCCGATAATTCTGAACAAAATTCTCAATGCAATAATTATCGTACGACAAATCGTACGAGATACAAATCAAGAAATTGCATCGTGTATTGCACCGTTTTGGATACCGGGACTGTTGGTATTTAAGTTAATGAAGCACCTGACGTAGCTGCAAAAGCCGCCTCTCATAGACTTATGGTTGATGTGAGTTTCATATTTACAGATGACGCAAAGAGCCATCTGAAACATTTGGTGTTAGCCAAATGGCAGCATGAATGGACCAATACACAAAAAATTTAGGTTAAACCATGGGCTTTTTCCTGCAGGATTAACCACAGGGCGGAAACCGCCATCACATGTCTACGTATAGATCACTGTTAGTTTTGAAGCATGCCAAATTTCTTATTTCCAGGTCACAATTTCTACCGAACAGAGAGACAGACAGAAATGAAAACTAGAAAGGAATTTAAAAAGTTAAAGTTATTTTTGAAAATAGCTGCTATTTGCTTACACATAGACTTTGAGGCGCTCTGGCGGAAATTAAAGATATCTTTAGTGACTCAAACAGAATGACAGTTTTGCAATTTTATTTAAAATTGAAATTCTTGATCTGAAATAAAGTTTTGTATCGTATACTATTAAAATATATATTTTTACGTCCAGTTTGAAACAAAATAATAAACCAACTTTAGTTCACTGATATTCTACAACAAAATTCATAAAACAGGAATACATTTTACATAACTTTTTCGTACGGGACTGTAGAATATTTTCAGCTATTTTATGATTTGATATAACCCAAGGGAACAGGGTGAATAAAAAGCAAAGTAAACCGAGTCCAGTGATTTTGTACTCTTTGTATATAAATTGATAAATTCCCTACTGTTCAACTTACCTCCTATTATGCTAACATGGTTATCATTTGCATGGCCAGCTCCACCGTACATTTTTATTTCTGAAAAAAAAGACAGATATTAGTATATACAATGTTACAAAATGTTGGACAGAAAGTTGCATAAATATAACAAATTGGGATTTATATTTTTACTTCTTCTACACAGTTCTACGTATATTTTCATCAATCAGGCAACCTAGCCGTTTAAACATGTATTTTTTAAAAAGCTAGATTGACATGACAAATACCTTAAAGTTGCTGGTGCATTTTTAAGCCTCTTAAAGTTTGCAGAGGACATTGCTATAACTGCAAACATGTTGGAGGATCTACAAATTAAACTATATATTTAAATTGTTTTATAATATACGAGTTTTTTTTTTTTAATTTTTATGGTCTTTGCTGCTTCGGCAATTAGCCAGGACAATTCTTATTTTTGAAAAATTCCATGCCCGATCGGGGTTCAAACCCGAGACCTTAGCAACGCAAAGCACTACACCGCTCGGCATATTCGAGGGTACCTTTTATGTTTTTACAAACGACTACTAGATGGCAATATTGAAATGTGTCATTACTATTTTCGTAAAATTTGATATTTGTTATTGTGAAATCAGTGGCAGCTTATAAATTGACCGAGTAGTTTGTTGACATTGAGCGTTAAAAAAACTTAGTTTGTGAAAAAATGGATATTACTCGTGAAGGTTTTCGTTGGATGGTTTTTTACGATTTTAGTAAAGGCCTAACTCAACAACAATGCATAGATTCGCTTCGTTCAACTTTTGGTAATGAAGCGCCATCAGAAAAGACTGTTTACAATTGGTTTGTAGAATTTCGTAGTGGTCGTGCGTCCGTCAGTGATGAATCTAGTGAAGGTCGACCAAAATCGGTTGTGATTCAAAAAAATATCGATGCTGTGCGCAAAATGATTGAAGAAGATCGGCATGTGACTTACCGTGAGATAGAGGCATCCTTTGGCATATCGCAGACTGCAATACATTCGATTTTGCATGAAAATTTAGCTGTGAAAAAGATTTGTTCCCGATGGATTCCGCATAATTTGACCGAAGCTCAAAAAAAGGTTTGTGTTGATTGGTGTAAGGGAATGCTGAAAAAATTCAACCTAGGCACTGCAAAATCCGTATACAACATCGTTACAGGTGACGAAACTTTGATTTATTCATATGAACCGGAAACTAATCAACAATCCACTATTTGGGTCTTCCAAGATGAACCGAAACCCACAAAAGTTGTTCGTTCACAAAACAGTTCCAAGAAAATGATCGTTTGTTTCTTAGGTTGTACTTGACATGTCGCAACCATTCCTTTAGAGGATCGGAGAACAGTTATTGCTGAATGGTATACAACAATCTATTTGCCAGAAATCATCGACAAAATCAGGAAAAACAACCAAAACCGTCGCATCATTCTTCATCATGACAATGCAAGCTCCCACACAGCACGTCAAACAATTGAATATTTGAAGGAGAAAAAAATCGAATTAATGTCTCATTGCCCGTATTCACCTGATTTATTCCCTAACGACTTTTTTTTTGTTCCCCAATGTCAAACAAAAAATGCATGGACAGCGATTTTCATCACCTCAAAAAGCTGTTGAAGCCTTCGAAAACCATGTTTTTGAGATACCAACTTCAGAGTGGAAAAAATGTTTCGAGAATTGGTTTGAACGCATGCAAAAGTATATAATTCTTAAAGGCGAATATTTTGTAAAGCAATAAAACAGTCTGTTTCAAAAAAAAAAAAAAAAAATGTGGAACTATGGCTTAGAGCAGGGATCTCCAAACTTTTTCAAAAGCGGGCCACATAAAAATTTCTTAAATAAATGGCGGGCCGGACAACTTGAATTCAGCTGGACTTGTGGCGCTTGATTTTAACAGTAAGATTAATAATAATGTTGATATTATTAATAAAAATAATAATTTATGATTCGGACATTAGTCAATTATAATTATGTTTTATTTCGATTTTAAATGCGGTTTATACGTAAGTAAACTTTTTAAAAAATGTCCACGGACCGGATTATACAAGGTGTCTCAAAAGAAATTTTATATTTAGTGGATCGATTAAAAAAAAAGTAAGCCGTATATAGAAACAATGTTTATTAATTATTAAAATACACTTTTTGGGGATTTATTTCTTAAAAATAATATCGTCTAAATGTAGACCCTCGCGTTCTCGGCACTCATTTAATCGAACAGTAAAATTACTTATGACGTCTTGGCAGGTGGACTCAGGGATGGCTGCCATTTCGTGACGGATATTTTCTTTCAACTGCGCCAGTGAAGTCGGTTTATTGGCGTAAACTTTAGATTTAAGATAACCCCATAGAAAAAAGTCCATAGGGGTTAAATCTGGACTGCGTGGAGGCCAATTTATGTCACCTCTCCGGGAGATCAATTTGCCTGAGAAAATTTCACGAACACGTGGCAGAGACATATTGGACGTGTGTGAAGTTGCTCCGTCCTGTTGGAACCATGTTCTTTGGTTATAGCCAGGAAAGTTTTGCAGTTCAGGTACCAAGAAGTTGTCTAACATCTCCACATAACGCTCTGAATTCACTGTAACTGCACGCCCCCTTTCGTCTTCAAAAAAGTAAGGGCCGATAATTCCTCGCGCCGACATCGCAGCCCATACGGTCACTTTAGGCGAATGTAGGGGTTTTTGATGTTTGCGTTTCGGATTCGTTGCACTCCAGTAGCGGCAGTTCTGCTTATTTACGTGGCCATTAAGATGAAAATGAGCTTCATCCGAAAACAAAATGTTGGTAAACGTTGAAAATCGCTCAATCACCTGATTTACGAAATTAAGCCTCTGACTGGCATCTTGGGGCTTTAATTCTTGCACCAATTGAATTTTGTAGGGGTGCAGCTTTAGGTCTTTGTGCATAATGCGATGTAATGATGATCTATGCACATTTAAAGCACTTGCGCGCTTCCGAATTGAAAGGTTCGGGTCGTCACGAACAGACTGATTAACATTCTCCACGTTTTCTACCGTTCTTGATGACCTAGGTCGCCCGGATTTTGATTTATCCAGCGTTGTACCAGTCTCTTCAAACTTTTTAACCCAATGTCGAATGAGAGGAATGCTTGGCACATCATTTAAGTGGCGAAAACCTCGAATACTGCAGAATTTTCTACGCGCTACAGTCGCCGAATCACCGTTTTTGTAAAACTCTCGCACGCATAGCGGTCTGCTCCCGAGAAACGCTCCATAGCGACAAAATTCCAAAGAGCCCGCTACCGATTGACATAACCCCCGCGCCCCTCGGATACGTTGCGTTCACGCAGTAGGCTAAATAAATATAAAATTTCTTTTGAGACACCTTGTATCTTCTTGCGGGCCGGATTTGTCCCGAGGGCCGTAGTTTGGACACCCCTGGCTTAGAGTATTCATCACACACGGTCTCTCTCCAATCCTCCGAAGGACCCAACTGGAGGGACTCGAACAATATGTCAGACTCTCGACAAAAAAAAATTTGAATCAAGATTAAAATTGTTCATTTCAATGAAAGGTATTTAGAATGAAAACATTCTTCATTGCAATTTAAATACATCAACAACAGTTATAAATTTCTATGAAAATATTTAAAAGAACCTTCATAAAATATGCATAGAGGAAAATACGAAAGATGTTATATTCTAGCTATCATAACATGACGGTAAAATTTTCACTGACTCCGAAATAAATATTCATAATAGAGAAAGCGAGGGTTTATATCTGTGGTGAACCACTCAACTATGAAATGTAGATGCTCTTACAGATTTTTCATCATGGACTTGATTGTAAACGAAGTTTCAATATGCAGAAACCATTATTGGGATTAGTAAGCAATCTGTATATTGGCTTTAGGCTCCATGTTGCATTTAGATGCACTACGCTTGTTTTTAAAGCCAAGTGATTGTCATTGTCTATTTTTCTGGAAATAAACCATGTGATATGGTTAAACCCGTCATGCATTTTTATGAGAAATTTTACTCTCCAATCCTTTCAAAAGAAGGTATATCACGATATTAATTTATAATAATGTACTATTTAAACTGTATTCAACAATAGTTATTTATGCAACAAGTGCATAAAGCATTACTGTTTTTCACAAATGAGAGGTTTGATCGCACGAGTCGTAGGAGAATGTAGCAATACCAAGAGTAAAAAAAAACACTTTATGTATGAGTTTCAACATTACTTTTTTACGACTGTCTGTAATTAGAAAACATAAGAATTGGTATATAGATATTACGGTGATACTACACTGTAGAGCAGTGTTTCCCAAAGTGTTCCACGGAACCCCAGGGTTCCGCGATAAAATTCAGGGGTTCCGCGTGACATGGTCTTATTTATATCACTCTTGTTTCATAAAAATGGATATTAAAAAAAAAGGATTTAAGATTTAGTTAAAAATTTATTCAAGAAAAATAAATGTATTACAGATACACGGAAAAAACAATTTTCTGTTTTGATATATATGACCAATATCCTCATTTATCAAAAAGGGCTATTTGGTTTTTGTTACTGTAATATCTTATATATTATGTATTAGTTGGCGCTAATAATTTATATTGTTATTGGTGTAACTAGGTAAAGAAATATGTTTATGTCACCCGGGTGCCACTGGCATGTAATGACCTTGGCTCGAGTTTTAGTTTTCTGGTACATTGGTAGATGGCAGAAGATTGAAAAATAAATTACGAATACACCCGACTTCAAACGGTCAGAAACTTCGTTTTCTAGCTGTAGATCAGGCGCCATTAGCTGTCAAACCCATGACAGTTGGTGTTGAAGTAATACGCGTTTAAGCTTGTTAATTTTCAAATACGTGGTTCAAATAATAGAGTTTTATTTCCAATTTTGGTCATCTTATACTGTATTTGATACATACATTGTACACCTCGGGAAGACGGACAAAAATTGATTTTATGCGGATACTGTCTTATAATGATTTGAAATGTGTAGAAACCAAATATGAGGCCGAAAAAATAAAAAAACAGGTATAGACGCCAATTTTATTAATACAGTTTTTGTAATTAGTAATTATAATGTTGTGTTTAAAATAATATTTAATGTTGTGTATAATTTTGTGTTTCAAAAATAAATAGCTTACACCTTTTATTTAGATTTATTTATTTAAATTCCTTATTTATATGTTATATTAATGTATATGTATTATTAAATATACATGTATTTCTTTGTTAATTGTAAAACTTTTGATAATATAAATAATAAAATATATTTAATACAATAATAATGGTAATTATGAACGTAAATCAGATAGTAAAATTTAAATTTGGCGGTTGTTGTTATTTAGTTCATTGGTACATTCCTAGAGGGAACGTACTATTTTTTTTTGCTGCCAGTGTCCGTTCTTAATATATGTATTGTGTTCTGTAATATACTCTCCTGGTTCATTACTCCACATTAGTACATTTACCGTTTGCAACTACGTATATGTGTGAATCTGGACAAAATCGAAATATCGCAGCAAACTAAATGCTGCACCAGTTATCGAATTTGATTATCCAATATTTTACCACATTTTGAAAGGATATTAGAATTGAAAAAGCAAAAGAATGAATTCTTTTTATATGAAAAATATGAATTCATGATTTTTTTTTTAAATTTTAATGTTGTAGTCTTTAGAAAGACAATGAAAATGACTACTAATTTATAAACTCTTACTTTTCTATCGTATTTATAAAAGGAAAAAGTTTTCAGTAATGTAATGTATTTTTTTTTGTATTTAAACTTTTATAAAAAAAAAATCCAATAAAAGGGTTCCGTAATTTTTTGAACAGCGCATTGGGGTTCCGCGACGAAATAAGTTTGGGAACCACTGCTGTAGAGTGTAGTGTGTAGTGCTTAGTTATTTTATTATAGTATTATGCGTTGTGATTCAACCTATTGTTTGAATTACTTTAGATTTTTGTTTTCAATATATCAAAAAGGAATAAATGATTTATAGTAATGAAATATGTAGTTATATATCAAATATCACAGTAATAGTGAGAAATACGTTTCTGAAATTGAAAAAGATGAATATATTTTCTATAAAACGTAAAAAAAAAATATATATATTTTATTCTTATAATAACAATTTCATTGTTTTACAATAATAAATAGATTAAAGTAGTATGGGTATTAAAGTAGTATACACCAAAAGTGATAGATGACCTAGGGAACAATAAATTGGACACCTACTAACAACGTAGGCGAGGAAGATTCGTTCATGGAAGAACTGATAAATAAGAGGGTGCCTACCGGCGTAGCATAGTGGTAACACATGTGCTCTGCGTTGCTAAGGTCTCGGGTTCGAATCCCGTTCAGGCATGGAATTTATCACAAATAATAATTGTCCTGGCTAATTGCCAAAGCAGCAAAGGCCATAAAAAAAATATTTTTTTTCGAAATATTTTTCTGTTGTGGAATATTCACAAAAATCTTAAAATCGACACGAGTAAACTCCCATTTTTAGTCAACCGATTTTTACCAAAAGTTGATTAACTCGTGCCATTGATAGCAGAAGATTAAATATGAAGTTTCATAAAAATCCTTTCAGCCGAATTTGATCTGCACGTGTACACAGACAGACGGAAGACAGACAGACGGACAGACAGACCGACAGACATCATGCTAAAAATAGTCAAAATGTAGGGACCTCAATTCGTGGAGATCAATCGAAATCTCGAAATGTCAAAATCGGTATGATCACAATACCTCCCTTATGTATGTTGGCGGTCGGTGTCTAAATAATATCTCTGTTAGAAAATATTGGGTCAAGTTATTTCTACTCTGCTGCTAGAATATATTTTATACAAGTACTTTATGATGGCGGTCGGTCCTGTGGTGGCCACAGCTGATTTTTTCATACTTTTTTTTTTTTTTTTATTTATTGTTTTATTGGCCGTTGGTCTTTCGACCATATTAGCCAGCTACAAATTTTATATAATATATGTACAATTATAATTAATTACATTTTTAAATTTGAATTGATAATAAATTTGACCAAAAATATATATGATTTGTAATGTTTTAATAAATTTATAATAGAATGCGGTGGATTTAGATTAATTTTTCCAGTTCCATAATAAGATCTTTTCTTTGATTACTAAAATTTGGGCAATGGAAAAAAATGTGATCTAGGGTCCCAATAGTTTCATTGTCGCAGGGGCAGTACGGTGACTTAATTACACCAATTTTATATAAATGTTGTGGATAAAATGCATGGCCAAATCTTATCCTACACATAGTTGTGATTACATTTCTTTTTTCTCCACAAGCGTGAAACCAGGGTTTCTTCGGTAGACTGTTTTCTATTTGTCCATAAAATTTTCCTCTGTCTTCTTGCCACTCTTGTGCCCATTCTGCATTCAAGTTCTTATATACGGTACTTTTAAAATCATAATGAGGTATTACATCGGTGATTTCTACTGTAGGTGATTTTGCTGCCACTTTGGCTAGTTTATCTGCTATGTCATTCCCGTATGAAATGCCCTGGTGTGATTTAATCCAAATAAGTTTTACTTCACTTATATCTTTTAAAAGGTGCATTATTCTTTGAATATTAAAATGAAAAGGGAATTTTTTAGAATTTTTTAAAGATTGTAATGCACTTAGACAATCACTTATAATAATAAATTTTAATTCAGGATTGTTGTAATCTATAATGAAATTTAATGCTTGTTCTATTGCATACAATTCAGCTGAAAATGTTGAATAATAATTTGGTAAAGTAAATTTTTTACCGAATTTTAAGAAATGACAATAGAAAGCTGCTCCTACCATGTTATTCTCATGATATTTAGACCCATCTGTATAAATACATATATAATTTGATGCATTTTTTTGCAACTGCTCTTTAAAAATCTCTTTATCTACAATTACATTGCCGGTAAAAGGTGGAATGATGATATTAACGTCATGATAATTATTTTCGTAAGGAACTTTAAATAATGGACATGAGTTATCGAATATTATATATTTGGAGAGTTCCATAATTTTTCCAAATGAAAATATGTAGTCCGGAGGTTTGTGAGTCAGACCTTTAGATGATGAGATGTCCTGAATGTATAGCCATTTTACCAAATCCATAGACTTATAGTCAAAGTATAATTTTTTAGTAATAAAATTATAACCCAATTTTTTCCTTCGATAGAATAACGGAAATTCACACGTTTCAGCCAAAAGAGATCTAATTGGAGTCGATTTCATTGCCCCTAAGCAAGTCCTTAGCGATTTAAATTGCAGTCTATCTATTTTCTTAAGATTCGTAAAAGAAGACGAAGAATAAAAAATAGAACCATAATCAATTTTAGATCGAATATAAGATCTATAAAACATAAGAATTATGTTCGGATTGGCTCCCCACCAGGAATGTGCTATAGCTCTTAATATATTTATACGTTTCTCGACTTCTGTTTTTCATACTTAAATGTAACGTTTCCATGGTCATGATAAATAATATCTCTGTTAGAAAATATTAGGCCAAGTTATTTCTACTCTGCTGCTAGAATGTAATTTACATAAGTACTTTATAATGGCAGTTGCTATAAAAGCAATAACTAACAACTTTTATTTGAGACATTTTTTGATACAGCAGCATATGGTAAATTAAACAAGTTCTTTATGATGGCGGTCGGTCCTGTGGTGGCCACAGCTGATTTTTTTAAATAAATATAATCGATAAAGTGTGGAAATGTTAAGCGCATCTTTTCAGTTTTAACACATGAGTAAAATTACAGCCATTCGCGTTTGTTCTTACCGCACATACATCTTCGCAAGTATTCCAAAAACCACACATACTCACGCACGTCCCCTACGAAGCTCTCACGCCAGGACTGCACAGAATAACCAGAGGTGAAGGACAGAGTAATTTCATTATTTAATGATAAATTACTTTTTACCCCGCTGAATAGATTAGATTTGGAATGTGGGTGTAATTTTAATGGGAAAATGATAAGGATATAAATTTAAATATATATTTTGAGAATCAAAATTTAACCTAGACATTTATTATTTTTTATTTATTTAAATACATACATACGGTTCGTGCCTAAATTGTAGATACGAGGGCTACCTTTTAAGTTTTTACAAAAACTAAGAAAGATTTTTTTTTTTTGGAACATTCTGTTTTGTAGCTTTTCAAAATATTCGCCTTGCATGCGTTCAAACCAATTCTCGAAAAAATTTATCCACTCTGAAGTGGGTATCTAAAAAACATGGTTTTCGAAGGTTTCAACCAGGGCTTTGTACCGGAACTGAACCGAAAACCGAAAAAAACCGTTATTTTTGTCGGAAGGAAAACCGGAACTGAACCGAAAAAAAATATCGGTTTATTTCGGTTCAGATAATGTTTATGTGAGTGAATATAAAATACATTTTATTTAAGATTATTTCTTAAACTGATGAGCAGAAAAAAATCGTAATTCGTAATTTAATAAGTAAAAAAAGCGCTTTTATTATTTCGATGGAGGGGGGGGGGGGTGAACGCCCAGACCCTCCCTGGCAGCTACCTTGGTATGATTATCACAAAATAAGGAATAAAGTGTTCTAAATTATAATAGAAAATAAATTTCTAATACAAATAAAAGCAATTAAAAATTTATCACTCGGAATTGAACCGAAAACCGAAAAGAAAAACGTTATTTTTGCCGGAACGAAAACCGAAACGAAAAAAATAACGGTTCGAAGCCCTGCTTTCAACAGCTTCTTGAGGTGATGAAAATCGCTGTCCACGCATTTTTTGTTTGGACATTAGAGAACAAAAAAAAGTTGTTAGGGGATAAATCAGGTGAATACGGACAATGAGACATTAATTCGATGTTTTTCTCCTTCAAATAATCAATTGTTTGACGTGCTGTGTAGGAGCTTGCATTGTCATGATGAAGAATGCTGCTAGGTTTTTGGTTGTTTTTTCTGATTTTGTCGATTATTTCTGGCAAACAAATTGTTTGAAATGATCGCTTGTTTCTCCGGTTGGAGATATGTCGCAACAATTCCTTTAGAGGATCGGAGAACAGTTAATGCTGAATGGTATACAAAAATGTGTTTGTCAGAAGTCATCGACAAAATCAAAAAAAAAAACCAAAAACATCGTTCTTCATCATGACAATGCAAGCTCCCACACAGCACGTCAAACAATTGATTATTTGAAGGAGAAAAACATCGAATTAATGTCTCATTGCTCCCAGTGTTCCCCAATGTCAAACAAAAAATACCTGCAGAGCGATTTTCATCACCTCAAGAAGCTGTTGAAGCCTTCGAAAACCATGTTTTTGAGATACCAACTTCAGAGTGGAAAAAATGTTTAGATAATTGTTTTGAACACATGCAAAAGTATATAAATCTTAAAGGCGAATATTTGGAAAAGCAATAAAACAGTTTGATAAAAAAAAAAAAAAAAAATCTTTCTTATTTTTTGCAAAAACTTAAAAGGTGGGCTCGTCTACAACAAAAGATTTTTTTATTATTATAAACAATTTCAAAAATGCTATGGAAATATTTGAAATTTTAAATAGTAGGGAATTATTTGAAATACTACGAAATATTTGAAATATGTTCTCGGGAAATGTTTGGAATAATAGGGAAATATTTTAAATATATATTAGGGTAATATTTAAAATAATGAGGTAATATTTGAAATACTAGGAAACTATTTGAAATATTAGGAAATATTTACGAAGGAAATATTTGAAATACAAGGAAAATATTTGAAATACTGGTAAAATATTTGAAATACTAGGAAATATTTGAAATAATTCTAAAGTATTTCAAGCAGCAATTTTCAGACCACAAATATCAAATACAAATACCACGGAGAAAGTATTTGCAGTTCCAAATACTAAGAGCATTTTTTTGAAGTATTTGAAATACAATGTTTAAAATACCAGAAAGTAATTGAAATACTTTTTCAAATACTTTAAGTCAAATAGTCACAACTTTAATTATTACACATAAACGAAACTGCCACAAAACGATACTGATGTATTTTCTTTTCTCATGTCCTCTTTCATGTCCTATTTTTTTGGTGTACAGCAACCGAGGTTATTGCCCCTATACTTTAAGTAAACATTATTTTGTTAGCAATATCCTTTTCCTTCAAGGCTTGGTGTTTTGTATTTCCTTATTCCTTTAAAATTCTTACGTCATTGCGTCAGAATAGCAGTACAACCCCCAAGCATTAGAAATTCAGAATTACTTGTTTAAAAGTTACAAAAACACGTCCGCATATCAAAGCTCTTTGAGTGTTCACCCCTGTAGTTGTCTGCCGGTTGTAAGGGCTTCGCCGCAGTATGTTAAGAGAATATTAACATCGACCAGACTGCCAGCATCAATCATGGATATGACGTCATATTTCGTAACTATAATAACTCATGTTATTTGACGTTTAGAGCGACGGTATGTACTCGTACAATAATATGAAACAACTATACTCTACCGACAACAAAATTCTACAAGACATTCTTTGACTGAACTTCTAGTATACGAGTGCTACCTTTTAAGTTTTTACAAAAACTAAGAAATTGATGTGAAGTGTGAATTTTCACACATTTCAGGGTTTTGCAGGTATTTAGTAAGTGAATGATGATTATTTGGGATGCCAAAACCAAAGCCAAAGATTCTAAAGATGTGCAGTATTTTTTTATATATCAAGGTTCATTAAGATTTTGAAAATTGCGCCTATGGCTTCCATTGGTTGTTTTTAGTCATAGCTTCTCCCCTTTGATTTCGTACATTCAAATATAGAATTAAATTATAATTTCAACAATTTCCACTGGTTATTAAATTTACGCTTTTAAAAATTAAATGCAATATTTGCCAAAACATAACTATAATTTTGAAAAAATAATTTAAAAAAAATAAAAATGAAAAAAAAAATAAATAAAAAATAATATTGTCTCTTCTCGTGGGATTCGAACTCATTTTCTTGGGCAGAACGCTAGTACCGTAACCATTGCACCAAGATACACGTTACAGTTTAGTATGTTATAAAACTATGTACTATTCCGGTTCACATCAATCTACATTACTTAGAATTTTTTCAGATTTTTAGTTTAAACCATCTGGGCTACAGGGCGTGGGACAAAATTTCTTTTGCACAATTTTGGCAAAAGTCGCTTCAAAATAATTTATTTTGCAAAAATAAAAATTTGATCGTTAATCCACGTACCAAGGGCTTTCATTTGACACCCTACTCAGAATTTAAAAAAAATATTTTTTTTTTCAATGAGCACATATTTGTTTATATTTTGAGGGGGATATGTTTTTTAGATGTTTTAGTATTTTTCCTATGTGCGGATCAAAGAGTTGTATAAGCATGCCAAATTTCAACTCTCTAGGTTTAGCCGTTTGGCTACAATTTTTACCGAACAGACAAACAGACGACAAAATGACGCTATAAGGGTTTTTTGGTCATACCTACAAAACCCTAAAAATGAGGACCTTTTTTTTGTTTTGCTCATCACTGGTATATTTTGGGAGTGAGGACTTTTTTTTTTATCGTCAGTTGTATTTTATAAGTGAGGCCTTTTTTTTGCTCATCACTTGTATTTTGGAAATGGGGACCTTTTTTTAGGCCATTAGTTTCACCTGTCGATTTAATAAAAATTATACCCTCCGTAAATAAAATGAAAAAATATAAAAACGGGCTATTTCAAGTTAATTTCATTAATTTGCCAAGGGCGCCAAAAACATTGCTACGGCTCTGAATGTAGATTGTTAATTTTGTATAAGAAAATGTACGGTTGTGTGCCCTTATACCCTTTTCACACTAGAACTTTAAGATCGGATGTTAAAGTGAATGTGTTTTTAAACGCTAATGTGAAACCGTATGGCCTCGTCTAAATACAAGCGATGTTTAAGACAGAGATCTGCGTCTTAAACTTCGTCCGCATTGCCAGCTTAATTTCTATTATAAAAAAATACTCCTTGAATTTATGCAGTCAACATTTTATTTTATCATATACAAGAATACTGTATTATATCGACGTTATAAGAAGTTTATACTTATTGTTATAATAAAATTATTTATTTTAATAATGTGTTTAATAAAATACAGAGTTACAATAATTTAGATAAAATGTATCGACTTACATGTTAATACAGGTGTAATATATTCTTTATTGTAGTGTCTTTATTGTAGAATGAAATGAAATATCCATATTTGTTTATAATAATTCAAAATGTGCGTCGGCGGCGACAGTTCAAAACTGGTAATTTCATGACGGTAACTTAAGGACAAAATTACTGTAGCTGATGACAGCACCAGAGATTTAAACATCAAGTGTGAAAGCATACCGATGTTAAACATCGGTGAACTTTAAGTTCACTCGTTTTAAAGTTCTAGTGTGAAAAGGGTATTAAGCAGGTCTCAAAATTCTTGATGTGCAAAGCATAATGCTTGTTGATAGCTTAAATATTACTAATCCTAATAAATGATCTGTATTAATAATAAAGTGCAAGTGTGCTTTAGGTTTAAATCATATATATCTACGATCAGTTTGCTAGGCTTTACTAAATTGCAATTGTAGAATGCACAAAGAAACAAAGCTTCGTAAGAAGTTGGATCGTTTGGTTAGTTGCCAGCTAGTGTAATTTCTGCAACATCTCATGTAAATGCGACTCTTTGTGAAGAAACATACTGAAGCTTATATGTTCAGTTTCACCCTTTAGCTTCTCTTTAACAGCAGCATATACACGCTATTTTTAAATATGATAATGGGGTTACGTCATTTTGTCTAAATGGTTAAAAGATGGTGCAAATTGGATGGGAGAGGAAAAGAAAAATTAAATAGTAAAATAAAAAATTGATATGAAGTGTGAATATTCACACATTTCAGGTTTTCGCAGGTATATAATAAGTGAAGGCGGCATGCTGAGTGTGTAGGACAAATTTTACTTTGTAGTAATCACAGCAAAATGAACGATATTTTTAAAATAATTTATCGTCTGTTAATCATATAATAAGACTGGTTATTAAATTTACGCTCTTAAAAATTAAATGCAACATTTGTCAAAATATAACTAGAATTTTGACAAAATAATTACGACATAATAAAAAAGCAAAAAAAACAGAAAAAATAAAATTCACTACGGAGTGAACTCGAAACCCTTCGTTTCCAGCGCATTTTACCTTACGACACCAGTGCTCTAACCATTACGCTATCGCACGCCTTGCATGTGAGTGTCTTACATTGGTATAACTTTTGTACTTTGTGAACCAAAAACCACAAAAAATGCGTTATTTTCCGAAAACATAATCTGATCAAAAATTCCTGTTGTACTATTTCGGTTCACACCAATATACATAACTTAGAATTTTTTTAGATTTTTAGTTTAAATCATCTGGGCTACAGGGTGTGGGACAAAAATTTTTTTGCACAATTTTGGCAAAAATCGCATCAAAATAATTTATTTTGCAAAAATAAAAATTTGATCGTTAATCCACGTACTAAGGGCTTTCATTTGATACCCTACTCAGAATTAAAAAAAAATATTTTTGTGTTCGATGAGCACATATTTGTTTATATTTTTAGGGGGGTATGTTTTTTAGATATTTTAGTATTTTTCCTATGTGCCGAACAGACAGACAGACAGACAGACAGACGACAAAATGACGGTATAAGGGTTTTTTGGTCATACCTACAAAACCCTAAAAAGAGTTTGGGATATTTAACATTATAAAATTGTTATTTATATTAATTCGAAGACTACTACGAGGGCTACCTTTTAAGTTTTTACAAAAACTAAGAAAGAAATTTTTTGTTTTGAAGAAACTGTTTTATTGTTTTTCAAAATATTCGCCTTTAAGATTTATATACTTCTGCATGCGTTCAAACCAATTCTCGAAACATTTTTTTCCACTCTGAAGTTGGTATCTCAAAAACATAGATTTCGAAGGCTTCAACAGCTTCTTGAGGTGATGAAAATCACTGTCCACGCATTTTTTGTTTGACATTGGGGAACAAAAAAAAGTCGTTAGGGGATAAATTAAGTGAATACGGGCAACGAGGCATTAATTCGATGTTTTTCTCCTTCAAATAATCAATTGTTTGACGTGCTGTGTGGGAGCTTGCATTGGCATGATGAATAATGATACGAAGTTTTTGGTTGTTTTTTTCTGATTTTGACGATGACTTTTGGCAAACAAATTATTCGATACCATTCAGCATTAACTGTTCTACGATCGTCGATCCTCTAAAGGAATGGTTGCGACCTGTCCAGTATAACCAAAGAAACAAGCGATCATTTTCTTGGAAGTGCTTCGTGAATGAACAACTTTTGTGGGTTTCGGTTTATCCTGGAAGACCCAAACAGTGGGTTGTTGCTTAGTTTCCGGTTCACATGAATAAATCCAAGTTTAGTCACTTGTAACGATGTTGTATACGGATTTTGCAGTGCCCTTGTTGAATTCTTTTAACATTCCCTTACACCAATCAATAGGAGCATTTTTTGAGCTTCGGTCAATTTATGCGGACTCCATCGGGAACAGATCTTTTTCACAGCTAAATGTTCATGCAAAATCGAATGCATTGCAGTCTGCTATACGCCAAAGGATGCCTCTATCTAACGGTAAGTCACATACTGATCATCTTCAATCATTTTGAACACAGCATCGATGTTTTTTTGAATCACAACCGATTTTGGTCGACCTTCACGAGATTCATCACTGACGGACGCACGACCACGACGAAATTCTGCAAACCAATTGTAAACAGTCTTTTCTGATAGTGCTTCATTACTAAAAGTTGAACGAAGCGAATCTATGTATTGTTGTTAAGTTAGGCCTTTACTGAAATCGTAAAAAATCATCCAACGAAAATCTTCACGAGTAATATCCCTTTTTTCACAAACTTGATTTTTTTAAACGCTTACTATCAACAAATTACTATGTCAATTTATAAGCTACCACTGATTTCACAATAACAAATGTCTAATATTACCAATATAGTAATGACACATTTCAATATTGCCATCTAGTGGTCGTTTGTAAAAACATAAAAGGCAACCCTCGTAAAATTGCCCATGAATTCTCCATCATCTCGTACATTTTTCTACCGATCGGGATGTCGGAGGCCTAAGAGGCTAGAAATAAACTGATAAAGAAATACCGAGAACATTATTCTCGAAGGTGTTCGAGAGAAAAGACGATAGGATAAAAATTCTGCTCTGTCTTCACCAAGAAGCGCTCCAGACTAGCAGTTTACGGTTTTTTTTATTGTAAGCCATGTCCCGAAGCACGGAACAAACTTTGTAGTAGAGGATATTGAGGTCAAAGCTACTAGGTTGCCAATCAATTGGAGAAATAAACTTCTTCGGCTGTTCGTCACAAACGACCCGAAAATCTAGGAAGTCAATGGCCCAGAAGCAAAGGAAAAACAAGTTGTTCCCATCCTTACCATGAACTCTATCCAGAAAAAGATAGACAAGCCGCAACTACAGCAATACAGCAAGCCTAGCATTATTATAAAATTAAATTAAGCGTGTTCTACATTATACTTTATTCATCAATTTTCTAAACTTTTTTCTTTGAACTAGAAGTTGTCAAAGTTTTAATACAATTTATTTTTCAATTTTTTGGTAGAGAATGAAATTCTTACACGTGTTTCAGTTCATTTAAAGTACCAACATAAAAATATAATTCATATCTTGTCAAATGTTTATAACCTAGCTATTAGATTTGTAAAATTACTGATTTACGTACAAAACACAATTTATATATTCGCTTATTCAAACCAATGATCAACAAAACACTATTAAACACGTGGTAATACAAAATATTTACAAGCGTAATTTTAATGTTGGTACTATTGTTAAAACTGTCTACTGCGCATGCACCGAGTTCCAAGTTGGATGTGTTTTCAAGAATAGTTGGATCAAATCTAGTTTTGAATAAAGTTGACCTTGACTACATACCGTGTTCTACACTGTACAATTTCACTGATTTATTTCTAGTACAAGTTCTAGTCAAAGAAATAAGTATGAAAATTTGATGAGATTTGTATAATGTAGAACACGCTTTAGGAGATAAATTAGATAAAAATAAATGTAAATGTAAAATGCAATATTGAATTTAATCCAACAATTTTCCATATTGAAAAAATATAATCTATTGTTAAAATTCCACATATTGGAGAAAATTTGGGGATGATCAGTTGGTTGATGATTTCGCTCTGTTTTGTCCTATTAACGTCCATTTAAATTGCAAATCATACAATAACATGCATACTTTTAAATAACCTAAATGTGATTGAACAGTGGAACATGGTGAGATAAGCTCTAATTATGTAATTAGAGCGATTATTAATTAGTTGATTAGTGTTGATTATATATGATCACCCTGATTAGAGTTATGTTCATCATTCAATGATTTATTTATATATGTTTATTAGGTATTTGCTGTTTTCACTATTTGTTTAAATTCATGTTCGTTAATTCCCATTGCTTTATTCTCTAATTCGTTGTTGAGGAATTTTAAAATGTTAAAACGCGCTCACAGATCTGACACACCGTGGTGAAAACAGGGGGTCTATTCTGTAAGCATTTCGACAATCGCTTTTACAGTATCGTGTTGAAAGTGCCAGTTTTCAACACGTCGCGTTGGTATTCTGTAACTTATCGATAGTGCACTTATTGTGTGATAGTGCAGTATTGTGTTGATTTTGAGACGACACGTACGAACGTGTCGTTTTTGGAAAGAGATATTGTTTTTAGACTTTTGAAAGTTGTTTACGTTTAATTTGAATATATTGATTTACTTATTTTGAGGTTAGTATGATTTAAAATGTGTTTTATATATGGAAATATGTATATTTTTGTTGTTTTTTATCTTAAATGTTGTAGTTATGGCCGCAGGACTTATTATATTTGAAGTTGGATGAATTGGAAGAGGAAGAGACAAGGGGATATGTCAATGAATATTTTAATTTATAAAATAAAAATAAAATACATGTCATAAAATATATTATAAAATAAAAATCCTAATAAAACCATAAAAACAAAAACAATATAATCTAAATATACCGTCGTGCGGTTTTGCACAATTTTTTGTAGGGGGTAGAGAATGTATTCATTGAGTAAATGTTATTTAGGGGATTAGATGGAAATTCCAAATTTCTATAAAGGATTAGCATGACGTCATGAATTAAGAGAAACAAGTCAACCTCCTGAATACTACCTGCTGGAAGGGAAGTTTGCATAAAATCCTGCTACAATAATTATTATTAGAGTTATTTTAAACAAATTATATTAACTGTTACGGGGCAGAAAAAATTCAGGTCAGAATATGTCATATCTTTTAGTAGGTATACCTGGCCAGATTTATAACATGACAATATTAACTAATATCAATGTATATACTGTGTTATGTACATATATGTGCATTGTATATACTGTCTAATAACCTCAAAGTTTATTCTGTCACAGTACGTCAAAATTTCAAAATGACCACATTTACTTTCGACACTTTCAAACACAAAGTAACACTATACGATGACAGTGTAATGTGCATAGGCAACACGATACTGTGCATGTGACTGTCGAGAAGTTACAGAATAGACCCCCTGAAGTTATTTAGTAGCGGGAAATTTAAATCAGAAATTTGTTAGATATTTGCTGTTGTAATTGTTTAACGCATCATCGGATTTAGTACTAAAAGGGATTTTTCAGTTTTCTCATTATTTTCTTCATTAAATGGACGTTCAGTTTGGATACTCTTTCTTGTTCTATTCCAGTTTGGATACTCTCTCTTGTATTTATCCACAATTAGCCTTTTTAGTAACTGTCGTCGGTTGAACTTTGATTTTTTTTACTCTAGGCCAGGGATCAACAACCGGTGGCCCGAGGGGTTACGCCGGCCTGCCGAACGATTTTATGTCACTTTTATACCAATTGGCAGAGACGTCAATACTGTCATCTTAAGGTAGAGCGCATCAGTTTCTTAACAGGCTGTTCAGCATTGCTTATTTTATAAGCCCAACTCGTATTTCTAAGCAGCTTGACACAGCTGGAACGTCCACTTTCAATGGATTATAATTTTGAGTATTTTTATTATTAAATATTATTTACTACATTTTATCTTACACTAATTACCTTTTACTTAATAATAATTATAATTTTCGCATTTCGGCTTAAAATCTACCCTCCTTCTCCTTTAATTAATATCTTCGTTGACTCCTTTCCTTAATTTCCTCCATTCTGTTTTTCACTTCTTTCATCCATTCATACCCCCTTCCTGTTTCATATAAAATTTCCTTTCTCGTTTCCGTTCTGTGTCGTATTTCTTCACATTCTTTCAACAAATGTTCCATTGTCTCCTTACCTTCCCTGCACATTCTAGATGTTCTTTCTTTCTCTTTCATCCAAAAATTATTGCCCCTCTCCTCATTTCCACATCTAAATCTCGCTATTACTTTTTTCTTCTCTCTACTGCATTTTTTTGTCAAATACTGTGGTTTTCTCAGCGTCCAGGTCTTTTCATATTTGCTGTTATATCTTGATTCTCTTATTTTTGTATCTTGCTCCGTTTGTTGTATGTCGATATTCGCTCTGTTACTTCGTGCCCCATTTCTTCGCCATTCATTCTCTGTACTCTTACCGCTGTTGTTGAGTAGCCACGATATTCATATATTTCCTTCCTTTCCTTTTCCCATCTTGAAAGTGGCTTTCCTTGTTGATTCCGTTTTTCCATTTCCCTCCAGCATTAATAAAGAATTTCCTTTTCCGGGTATTTAATTATATTCTGTTCATATTTTATGGCTTTTCTGACTGCCTCTATTTTTATTTTCTTCATTTTCGTTTCTTCCAGTATAATGTATGCCGGTGTTGAGAGATAAGGGTAGAATTTACGGTCGTATATTATATGATTTGTTTAAAATGTTGTCACCGTTTATCTCAAGTACATGGTCGAATGTTTACACAGACGCTGATATGCGACCATATATTTTAAGTGTTATGGACTTCGTAGATAATTAGAGTCAAAATTAATTATTTGGGGCTGTGAATTATTGGGGAAAGAAATATGAGTCTTTAAGATAAGTTAAAAGGTTTTTGTTGTAAATTGGAGAGCTGATTATTTTTACAACCACAAAAAATGTGGTTCAGAGATCAAATTATTAGTTTTAAGAAAAGGGCTGGGAAAATCTTGTGAGAAACAGGGAGTTGTGAGTAAACCACCACCGGAGTCGGACGAACTTCCCAAGCATTTTTGGTTGAGAAACCCGGTATCATGTAGTTCTTAGTGAACCAGAAGTAGTCTGGAAGGGTTGAGGACAGTTTTGATGAATTTAACGAACCTCGATAACGCGTTAAACACTGAGTGTTGTGAGGTGTTTAACGGCTTGTGAGGTAAAACGGTGATTTGGAGGTTTTGTGTTTAGTATCTTTCATGGGATTTCGTAGCCAGCATCATAATTGTAAGTTCTAGTGTAATTAATAATTTCAGTCTTAACTAAACATTAAAGGTAGATTAAGTAAAATGCAGACTTTAATTCAAACAACCTTGTTATATAGAATCTAAGCAACCGACCGGCGCACCTTTAGGGTTTCAGACTTGATTCCGCTCGCTAGTCTTGGAACCCACTATGTGGAAGGGTTTCAAAGTAAGTACTATGAAGTATAATGAAAATATTTAAATTCATTCAGCTAACCGTGACGTTTCGACCGATCGTAGAAATTCCCCCACATAATAACATGGCATTTACTAGGATTAGCCATTTTTGCAAACTAAACACCAGCGTTAACTTTTAAAGCCACCGTTTTGGTAGGCGCTTATTGTAGAAGGCTATCTGCGTTAAAATTTTAATACAAATATACTTAGCGAATAGCATTAACATTTAAAATTAACGTCAGTTTTTGACGTTAAGGTTTTAACATCTTGTTTAGAGAATAAACCCGTTAACCTTTTCGGTCATATTGTCACATAGGTAATCCTAGGTCAGGATTACGACATTAATGGCGGGTTGCTAACGTAAGAGTTTTCTCTAACTCGAGTTAAAATCATTTGTTTTTGTATGCTACAACATACAAAATCAAATGATTTTAACTCGAGTTAGGGATAATTCTTGCTTTAGCAACCGGCCACTAGACATTGTGACGGTCAGGTGTCTGATTAAAAACTATTCGTCAGCGTCTGACGTATGTGGCCTGATTACAAAATACAGACACTGCACTTTCGTAATGAGGAAATATTTGTCATGACGAATGAATATTGGAACTGGGTTAAATTTTCGTTACAAAAAGATTGGATGAAACAGAATATGGAGGTAGTGGAACATAGCCAACTCCGCTGCACGTATTAGTCCACAAGGTGACGACCAAGACACTGACGCCAGATTCTTGTATCGAGGGTGAAGCCAAGCAAGTAGTGACCATGTGAGTGGGAGAAGACTTCTCCAGGCTCCTCTACTCCCGGATGGGTAGCCCCCGCCTCGGAGATAGGTCCAAGACGATCCTGGCCAACACAGGGTGGACCGAAGACTTCCCCAACTCAATGGACCAATTCAAACATTCTATTGTAATTTTGATAAATGTTTAATAAATTTGTTATGTTGAAACCAGGTGTTGTGTCTCAATCAAACCACCCACGTGACAATATCTTAACGCTCAGTGTACATGTGTTATTTTTTTATTAAAATTTCCCCCCTATTTTAGCCGAAGCGTTCTGAAAACGTTCTGAAACATATTCACATAAACTGTAACACTTACTAAAACTAAATGTCGCCGTTATACTATTGAAACTGAAATTAATTCGCTGAAACTTGAAAGTAGAACGATTTCAAGAAACAGTACAATCGTAATATTATGCAAAGAAAGTGCAGTTGAGAAACAAAAGAAAACTAATACATATTACATTATCGAAATGTCTTAGAATAGTGACGAGGTACTAAACTACAAAACAAATCCAAACTGTCGAACAGAAATACACAGCAAAATTCTACTTCAGCTTCTGTCTAAACTAAAATATTAACTTTGTTCAAACGTTGTTCCGGAGTTTACCAACAAAGAAAATCGAGTAAAAAAAAACTTTTCAATTTAAATTATAAAATTGAAAAGTTCGTCACCAAACCCCATACTTTTAAGGTAAAAAAAAACTTTTCATTAGATTCATTGTCGATCTTTTTGCTGCACTTTTAACAGGATTTCTTCATAAGCGAAAAATTTCAAGATGAAGTTGATTATAAAATAAAAAGAATATCGAACAAAGATTGAAAGAAGCTTTTCCAAGAAATTTGATCTTAACTAACAGTTCATTAGTTAAAGCTTTACATTTTATATTTATAAAAGACAATCTTAATGATCAGTAAATAAGAATTTATTAACTACATTTAAAGAAATTTAGTTCTTACATTTTTATTTTACTGCTCAATCAGGAAATATGGATTATAATTATTTTTTCGTAAAAAGGAACACACGGACATGGGATTGACTGTAGCACAGTTGGTTATTATGTGCCTGGCTGTAAGATTATTAATGTAAAGGTTGTCTCTTAACTTCTGACCAATCAGAGCGTGAGAGGGAATACATCACACGTATACGTAGTTCAAACTAGCAGACAGAATTAATATAGATGTCGCACGTTTTTAAATATTTTTACTGACTCTTTTCATAATAGATATTTATTTTAAGACAGTTCTACTGAATAAATTAAAAAATAAAAACTTAAGGAAATTTTATACTGATTTATGTATATGAAATTTAAGGTGATGGGTATTTGTATTACAGTTAATAAATAACAATAAAATCGGAGACAAATATAATTTTAGGTATATTTAAATAAAAATAGAAAAACACATTGCTATAATAATATAGTAACTAATCAAATTTGAGGTTATATCTGTTTTTAAAAACGGCTGGACGTATTTTAACGAAATTTGGTAAAATAGAGTAGAACCAGGATCAAATATAGGCATGGTATCTCAAAATTTTCTCTCTTAGTGGGTATTTCTGGGTTAAAACTGGTACTATCTTAACAGAAAAAACTATACAATAAAAATCCAATTTGTTATGTTCATCTTTTCAGCTTGATGAATATTAGGGTAGTTATGGCGGGATACCCTAAAACTAAAATATTGAAATATTTCACTTATTATTCTCTTCACATCAAAAATTAATGTAAGAAAATAAATTAAAGTAAAGAAATTTATTTAGAACGAAGAAACATTAATTTCGAAGAAAAAAGAAATTAAAACAAATAGAAAATCAAAAAATTATGCGATATTTTGATATTTATAGCAAAAAATCAAACTTCACGTGTATATAACATATACGATAAAAAAAGACTGACGTCCCGTTAGCATACGGATAACGCGTAGCTTCTGTATTTGCCCCCACCACTACAAGTTACGAGGCAACCTTATACTTTAATAATCTTGAGAGTAGAGCTGTTTTGGATACCGAGACATGTTGGTATTAAAGGTAATAAAGCGGCTGATGTAGCTGCAAGGCGGCTTTTGCCCACAAATGTATGATTGATGTAAGTTTCAAATTTCCAGATGAGTCAATTGAAACATCTAGTGTTAGCCAAATGGCAATATGAGTGGAACAGCATACAAAATGTAAAGTTGAGATATTAAGGAAGACGTTAAACCGTGGGGTTCTTCCTGCAGGATTAACCGCAGGGAGGAAACCGCCATCACACACCTTCTTACAGGTCACTGTTGTTGGATCCATGGACACCTCCTTTGAGGTGAGGAGGATCCTATTTTTGGGACACGTAACACAGATTTGTCTCTATTACACATTTGAACTCAGTGTGTGCAGTTTGAGGCTGTCAGGGATAGAGATGGGTCATTCATGAACGAACCGGCTCACTGAGCCGGCTCAGTACACTGACCGAAGTGACACGGTTCACCAAATTGAAATGAGCCGGCTCACGGCTCATTGTATAGTTTCAAGAATACGATAGGTCGGGCGATTGTGAACAGTGACCGGAGTGATCCGGATCTGGGTCGATGTCATGTTGAACTTCGCGAGAACTTGGCTTGTAATGTATTATCATAAAGTGTATTTTGTCATCAATTTGTAGGGCAGTTTATTTGAAACTAATCGGCTTAGTCTGTATTTTCTTACAACCATACTATATAAAAATATTAAAAATATTGCCCAAATCCCAGATGTCCGATTTATAAGGGCAATAAACATCGCCATAAACTTAACACATCTGGTTTAAAATAAAGTAACTACATAAAGTGAATTGTTTGTTTCAAAAATGTTAGATAAGAACCGGGGCTAAGCGACGTTCTACCTACGAGCGAACGACCGACAACTGACCGGGTCTAAGCAAGAGCCGGCTCTAAGCGAAGTCTACCTACGAGCGAACGACCGACAACTGACCGGGTCTAAGCAAGAGCCGGCTCTAAGCGACGTTCTACCTACGACCGAACGACTGACCGACCTGTGTCTCGGGATCATGTTTACAAGAACCGGCTCTAAGCAAGAGTCGGCACTAAGCGACGTTCTACCTACGAACTAACGACCGTCCTGTGTTTTGGAAACATGTTTACTTAACCGGATCACTGAGCCGGATCAATGAACCGGCTCAACAAACTGAACGACCTCCACTGATCCGGTTCCGCAAACTGAGCCGAAATTCCCATCTCTAGTCAGGGAGAGGTTAGGCCTGTGCTATGACCTGTCAGTTGCTTTAGGTGGCGACAGAGTACTCAAAAAAATTATACGATATTTTTATATTTATAGCCAAAAAAACAAACTTTATGTGTAACATTTAAGATAAACAAAGAATGACGTCGCGTTAGCATACGGATGACGCGTAACCTCTCTATTTACCCCCACCACTACAAGTTACGACACAGCCTTATATTTTAATAATCTTGCCCCTAGGGGGCGTTATGGGGGTAAACCATCAGTTTCGTACTCTCCGTGCAGTTTGAATTGATAACATTGGCTAAACCTTAAGAGATATAATACCATAATGTAGACAAAAATGTAGATCTTAACTAGATCTAAAAAAATCCCGTGAGAGCATATACTTATCATGCACCGATATCGTGTATTGGGCAATTATCTGTTTTTAAACGTAATAGTTTTTGTATTATAAACTTTGTGGGTGCGAAACATCGGAGTTTTTAAGTGATGTATCAATTAATATAGAATAATAAATCAGAGCATTTCACGTAGAACCATAATGTATTTAACACTAATAGTGTTGATTAATAATCAAAGATAATAATATATATAATAACAAAGATAATAATAACGGAGTTATCACAGCGTGAACAGAAGCCCGAAATGCAAATATTTTGAGAGTGGCGGAAATTGTCAAGAGATGGCCGGTTAGTTGTTTCTTCGCCACTGCTTAACGGTAACAGTAATTAAAATTACTATATCTACTATTTTATATATTATATGTTTTATATGTTCTACTTTCTTGGAATTAAAGTAGTGAAATGCCGTAGCGAAGCACGGGTACCCCCCTTAGTAAATAATAAAAATATATTTTCAAAAAAATCTGCAATTTAACTTCAGAGTATAGCCAACGGAGTGGTAGAGCGCATAAAGTCGTGCAGTTTTGACTGGTGAAAACAGTCTGGATTGTGCAATCCGTAGTTCGATTCTCCGTCGGTGATATTATTCGGGCGAGAATAATATGTTTACATTACTTTCATTTCACAATCATTCACCCCTCATCCAGGTGTAGGAGCTTGCCCCCTGGTATCGGCGATTAGCCTCGTTGCAGAAATAGGCCGATGTAAAATAAATAAATAAATAAAATAAATAACTTCAGAATATGCACCAACCTAATATTTTTAAATACATCTTTTATGTCTTCAATGTTATTGTATATTGCATTTTGTATAGCTCTTTCGATTCTTCCTAACAAAAGAAATCTCAACAATGGTCCAATGCGTTCCATTGCGAGAAATTATCTAACTATTACGCGAAATAGTCAGTAGATGGTGCTCTTTCTTCCATTAGTTTCGGTCCGCAATCATACGCTCCAGTAAAAGTATTGTCACAGATTTTTATTAATTTTTTCTTGAGAGTCTTGTTTTCTGCATCACTTCATGCTATAATTGAAATTTACTGACTTTACAGATATTTTAATCGATATTTCATAGAAATTTATTTCTAAAAATTGAAAAATCGGAAAATTTTTAGGATTAACAGGAATGTAAGTTAATGTATAAAATAAATAATATGATCCCAATTCCTAGTTAGGCGTATAAGAGGCAGAGAAGGTAAGTTGTCTGCTTCTAGACCACAGAAATGAAAGCCACGTGGTCTTAAATATGTTTTTATTTTCTTTAATTTTATAACGATAATAATGACAAGAATAATATTTTTTGATAAAGAAAAATCATAGTTTTATAGACAAAAATAATAATACCAAAAAATTTTCGTACGAAATCTTGTACGATACTGAAAACCAACCAATTTTTATTGTCTCGACCTAAAATATTGGAAAGAATGAACCAATAATAGCGCAGCATGAGATGCGCAAATTCATGTGACCGTAGCGAACAATTGTTCATCTGTCAAACATATTTCGAGGTTATTTAGTATCAACTTTAGCAATATTTTTTCTTATTTCGTTTAAAATAAATTAGATTTAGCTGTTCACATTCTTAGGACATTTATACAGGGCTTCGAATCGTTATTTTTCGGTTTTTGTTCCGGTTCAATTAAAAAAATATATATCAGTTCGATTCCAGTTTTCGTTCCGGCAAAAATAACGTTTTTTTCGGTTTTCTGTTTTCGGTTCAGTTCTGAGTGATAAATTTTTAAATGCTTTTATTTGTATTAGAAATTTATTTTCTACTATAATTTAGGAAAACATTTTATTACTTATTTTGTAATAATCCAATAATACCAAGACCGCTGCCAGGGGGGGGGTCTGGGCGTGCCCCCCCTCAAGTAATAGAAGCGGATATTTTGTTTTACTTATCAGTTAAAAAATTACGATTTTTTCTGCTCATCAGTTTAAAAAAAATCTTAAATAAAATGTATTTTATATTTTGGTTCCCTCCAAAACATTAACATAAACATTATCTGAACCGAAATAAACCGATATTTTTTTTTTCGGTTCATTTCTGGTTTCGTTCCGATAAAAATAACAGTTTTTTTCGGTTTTCGGTTTTCGGTTCAATTCCGGTTCGAAGCCCTGCATTTATATATACGTTTGGATTTATTCAACATCTTATTATCCAAATATACTTAACTAGTGACTTATCTAAGGTGACCATTAAACATTCCAATCCGGGAAAAAAGTACCGGGGGAATTATTTGAATTTTTTTTTGGATTAAGTTTGTAGATTTTTTTTTTAACATTTCTTGTCCACAAACTACTCTTGATTACAATTTCTATACTTCTCATTTATTATTAAGTTGGGTAAAGATAATAATGATAACAATAATATTTTTTGACAAACAAAAATCGTAGTTTTATAGACAAAAATAATAATACCAAAAAATAAATAAAATAATAATTCCCTTCAATTTCAAATGTAATAAATTAGAACAGAAAACGGTACGGCTTTGCGAATCCAGGATATTTAGTGATTTGGGACAAAGATTAATATTATCAGAATATCAAAATATTGTCTTCAAAAATTGGTAAACTATTTGTCCATTCTAGGTTAAGTACAATTATTTGAATTCTGTCAACTTACAAAAATAGACGTAGTGCGCATCAATGGGTACAGATTCAATGCGATAAATATAGAATGGTATAGGGTAACCTGGTGAACAGTGAACCAGTGGTACACAGTGAACCACCATACATATACGAAGATCTGTGTATGCTAGAAGATCGTTCTTATCAGTACATATTTGTGTTCTCAAAACATTAGTAACAAATCAGTCCGCTGTAGTATGCACCCTCGTGTAGATGTGTGTGGAAGTTTTTTGTGAATTAGTATCGTGGATTTTAATTTTTAGGTAGGTATATTCTTGTTTATTACTAGGTCACTTTAACATTAAAGAGTAAGGTCTTGTTACCACTATATTTAATACTTATTTATGAATATTTTAACGTTTAAAACATGGACTTCAATTGCTTGGGTTTAGGTGTGCGGTCATTTGAAAATAAAATGGCGTCCTGGTACACAGTGAACCAAAACAAAGTGGTGCACAGTGAACCGGTTCACTGTGCACCATGTTTACTTTTAATAGTGGTATACAAGTGGATCACATAATGATTCTGAGCTGTAATCTTTTATTTATTGAATCTTTATTAAACAGATCAACAAGCACATTACTTTGCTCTACACATTCTAGAATAACAGAAACTTCTGCTGCCTCTTCACCTACACTACTTGCAGTAGCAGGACCTTCATTTTTGTCTCCTAAGGAGTTCCGGGATCCAATAAGAGCAGGCCCCAGAAAAAATAAAAGAAAGTCTAGATCGCTTGGCCGTAGTCTAATTGCTACTGACACACCGGAAAAAAAAAGAAATTGAAAATGTAAGATTAACTGCAAAAAGAAGGAATGAAGCCAAAAATAAGAAGGTAGTTCGGACGATTCTAGCGTTCAGCTCAGAAGACGAGGCTGAAATAGAGTTTCAAGACGCAGATGATGACATTGATTGGATGGAAGAAAATGAGAACGAATGTCCAGAGTTGACTGAAGATTTTATTAATAAACCATTGCCTAAAGTTCCTAGCGAGGGAGAATAAATTATAATAAATTTATTATGTCGGTAAAGTGCTTGAAACTAGGAATGAGTCAATGGAATACTTTATCAGTTTCTTGAGACTAAAACCGGAATTTCAAGAACAGTTTTCTCTGCCTGATGTCCCGGATAAGTCTTTCGTAAAAGAAGAGGACGTTAAATATATACTCCCTAAGCCTATCATGTGTGGTGGTAGTACAACAAGACAACAATCTCATTACAAATTTCCAGTAAACTTTGCTATTAACATTCATTAATTTAATTTAGTTTTTCAGAAATATGAGATCCTGACTGTGCAATTATAATTATAAGAATTGTCTGATTTATTGTTTATAATTTTATTTACCTGTTGATTATATGTATTAATTTATATCTAACAATAGTAAAAATATTCTAAATATAAGTTTTTGGTTCATTTCATGAAATTATTATATGTTTTTAAGCCAAATTCATATATGGTTCACAGTGTACCACACTGGTTCAATGTTCACCATACCCTTGGTTCACTGTGTACCGTGTCAGTACACAGTGAACCAAAGTGCCATTTTTAAAAAAAAATCTTAAATCTACTAATTCTTATGACATATTGAAGTTTAATTCATATAAATATTAAGATTATTAATTGCACAACCACACTATGCATTTTGAGATTTATATGTCTACTCGTTGTCACTCTATATGCCTTTAAAAAAAAGGTGGTTCACTGTTAACCAGGTTACCCTACTACAATAATTTTACATCCGATAATTCTGAACAAAATTCTCAATACAATAATCCAAAAGTACCTCCCTCATATTATTCTTTCCTTATCTAAAATTATTGATCTTACCAAACAGATCAATAATTTTATTTATGAAATAATCCTTATAAACCAATTCTCATGTTTATCGATATATCTTATTTAATTTACGTCCAATATCCAAAAAACACATTAAATAAAGTAATAAATAAAAGATACACCTAGATTGAAAAATATATCCATAGTAATATCCATCAAAATCAGATCGAAGTTCAGCCAAATCGCAACAGATGTTGATATTCACAGTAGCATAGTAGCATAGTAGCATAAGGAATCAAATAGGATTAATATAATATGGCGATAACTCGAACATAGATACATCGAACACAGATTAGAAATTAAATGTTGGTATTTGGTATTGATAAACTCTGACTGATACTGTTTTACCATATATAATTAACACTACAACTGTTCATTTATAATGATTTAATTAGATCATTAAAGTGTATAATTTCATTAATCGAATTAAGGACAACCCTAATTGTTGTCAGGAAGTGAGTTTAACTTTTGATAAATAAAATATTACTGAAATTGCTTCATGAAATTCAGAAGTATAATATACGAGGTGTGTAAATTAAGTAACCGGGCAACATAGCGTTTGATCTGGTAACATTTGGGACGCGGGACTTGGAGGGGCAGCAGGTGAACATGTGATTCAGCTTCAGTACGAGTTTGAACTCCGTAGAGTCATTTTATTGTCCGTAGTGATTTTTTTCGTGAAACTAGTGCGTTCTAAAAATGAGTGACATTCATTTAGAATAATAAATCAGAGCATTTCACGTAGAACCATAATGTATTTAACACTAATAGTGTTGATTAATAATCAAAGATAATAATATATATAATAACAAAGATAATAATAACGGAGTTATCACAGCGTGAACAGAAGCCCGAAATGCAAATATTTTGAGAGTTGCGGAAATTGTCAAGAGATGGCCGGTTAGTTGTTTCTTCGCCACTGCTTAACGGTAACAGTAATTAAAATTACTATATCTACTATTTTATATATTATATGTTTTATATGTTCTACTTTCTTGGAATTAAAGTAGTGAAATGCCGTAGCGAAGCACGGGTACCCCCCTTAGTAAATAATAAAAATATATTTTCAAAAAAATCTGCAATTTAACTTCAGAGTATAGCCAACGGAGTGGTAGAGCGCATAAAGTCGTGCAGTTTTGACTGGTGAAAACAGATTGTGCAATCCGTAGTTCGATTCTCCGTCGGTGATATTATTCGGGCGAGAATAATATGTTTACATTACTCTCATTTCACAATCATTCACCCCTCATCCAGGTGTAGGAGCTTGCCCCCTGGTATCGGCGATTAGCCTCGTTGCAGAAATAGGCCGATGTAAAATAAATAAATAAATAAAATAAATAACTTCAGAATATGCACCAACCTAATATTTTTAAATACATCTTTTATGTCTTCAATGTTATTGTATATTGCATTTTGTATAGCTCTTTCGATTCTTCCTAACAAAAGAAATCTCAACAATGGTCCAATGCGTTCCATTGCGAGAAATTAACTAACTATTACGCGAAATAAACGTCAGTAGAAGTGAAACTAGTGCGTTCTAAAAATGAGTGACATTCATTTCGAGCAACGGTGTGCTATCAGGTTTTGCTTCAGACTTGGGCAGTTTTTTTTTTTTTTTTGCAAAACTTCAGAAGCTCTACGGAGGTAGTGTTTTGTCAAGGACCCAAGTTTTTTGGTGGTTTAAGGCATTTTCAGAAGGAAGAGTTGATTGAAGATGAATCACGCAGCGAAAGGCCTTCATCTTTAAGAACTGATGAAAATATCGACAGATTCCGGGATCTGGTGCGTTCAGATTGTCGGTTGATAGTCAGAATGATCGAGGAAGTTTTGAATTTGACTCACACTAGCGTTCAACAGATTTTGACCAATGAATTGGAGATGAGAAAAATTTGAAATGCGCCTTGTCACACTGCAATTTCAATAAACGAGTTTTTGGCCAGTAAAAACATTCCTGTGGCTCCTCAGCCTCCTTATTCGACTGACTTGAGTCCTTGTGACTTTTTCCTCTTCCTAAGATTGAAAAATCTTCTCAACGGACGCCATTTTGGGACACTCGAAAACATTCTAACGTCCGTAACCTACCAGCTGAAAGCTATTCTAGTATACCGAGTTCCAGCACTGCTATGAGGATTGGAAGACCCGTCTCCAGCGCTATGTGGCCTCCCAAGGAAGTTATTTTGAAGGAGACAATATTGAATTGTAATTCGAATAAAACAAATTTAAAAAATCAGTCCGGGTACTAAATTTACACACATCGTGTTTATGAATTATTTAGAAAACATAGTAGTACACAATAAATCCTTTAAAAATAGTTCTTCATTTTGGTACATATATGTTGAAGATGTAATTTGCCTTTGGACTAGTACTCATACACCAGAAAATCAAACTGAAATTAGTGGATTTTTGGTTTTTCTCCAATACAAAAATTATTTTGTATTTGAGTTTTTATATTAAAATTTCATTCTATATGAACCTGTATCAGAGTGTCAGTAAATAAATCATCTAAAAAATATCCTCTAAACCAGAAATAACCTAAAATTCTTGTTAAATTTTAAATGAATTCCTTCCTAAAAATAATCCAGAAATAAACATGAATATATGTTGAATGGTGAAACAAATGGTGAAACGAAGTGGTTTTAATGGGAAATGAACATTAAAGAAATGATGTATACTGACCATAAAGTCGCAGGGTGCCTTCCGCTCGACCTAGGGAGTTTGTCGACACACAGTTGTAAGTACCAATGTCTTGACGACCAAAAGATCGTATTATCAACCACATAAATACTTTGTAACCACTGCGCTCTTCTCTGATGTTGTATTTAGTCCTGAAACAAGTAAAAATTATTAATAACTAGCTAACGCTGTAACGTAAATTATAAATGAGATAATTCAATTTCAAGTAGAATAGAAAATAACTATTTCTTTATTCAGAACCACTCTTATGTATATACAGTGCGAGCATTAAATCCTGACCGTTACATAATGGTAAACAATGGGTTTTAAAATATCAAAACTGTATTCTAATTCACAGCAGAACATCTCAATTTAACAAAGAACCAATCAGATTACTTCGTTGGTCCGAACTCACACGAGGAACAACGAAAATGTGTTTCTAACTTAATATTTGTTATCAACTCATTGGCGTGTAAAGAAAAATAGTGTTCATTTAATAACCAATTTGTGTGTACATGTGTAAATGTGTACATGTCCTTGAAAATAAGTTTGATAACTAAATGTTTCTGTCAAGTATAGCCTAACGATCAGAAATAATGATTGCACTGTATCTTGAATGTTATGGAATGCGTAAATGATAAGTGAGATACTTCGTTTATAGGTAGCTCTCCAAAGTATATAAAGTTAAACCCTTTTATTACTTAAAAACGAATTAAACCTGCCAATTTCTATATCAACTGTAAGAAAACGCCTTATAAAAGCAAATCTGAATGCCAGAAGATCAACAAAAACTCCGCTGTTAAACAAGGGACAACGGAAAAATAGAATTCAATTTGCCAAAGAACACCAACTTGGCCGTGTCAAAAAGATGCAATATTCATTGATCTGATAAAACAAAAATTGTTACCGACCGTCACATATATAAGGGAGGTATTGTGATCATACCGATTTTGACATTTCGAGATTTCGATGGATCTCCACGAATTGAGGTCCCTACATAACGTTTCGACTATTTTTAGCATGATGTCTGTCGGTCTGTCTGTCTGTCCGTCTGTCCGTCTGCTGTGTACAAGTGCAGAGCAAATTCGGCTGAAGGGATTTTTATGAAACTTTATATTTAAGCTTCTGCTATCAATGGCACGAGTTAATCAACTTTTGGTAAAAATCGGTTGACTAAAAATGGGTGTTTACTCGTGTCGATTTTAAGATTTTTGTGAATATTTCATAACAGAAAAATATTTCGAAAAAATTTATTCAACAAAACTTGCTATAAAAGCAATAATTAATAACTTTTATTTGAGATGTTTTTTGATAAAACGAAAAATTTCGAATAATTTTTGTAAAATTTTTCGAAAAAAAGTCTAAATTTTTTCATACTTATTTATACATTATTTTTTCATATGTAACGTTTCCATGGTCATGATAAATAATATCAGAAAATATTAGGCCAAGTTATTTCTACTCTGCTGCTAAATAAATACATTATTTTATATAAGAACTTTATGATGGCGGTCGGTCCTGTGGTGGCCACAGCTGATTTTTTATTTAATCCTGCTATCTGCCAAAAGCAAGTACGCAGGCCTCCATACACGAGGTACAATCATAAGTAATGGAGATATTTTTCTTGGAACGGAGTGGGCCCTATTTTCTGGATGAAAGATATAATGGACGCGAATGTTTATTAGACCGGGAGCTCATGACATTTTTGGTCTCCGATTTCATACAGCATGCCTTTTGGAGGAGAGAATATTTACCCTGTGACAACAAAAAACGGATGGTACTAAACCCCTGCACGCTTTCCGGTCATAGGGAAAATTGCATTTCCACTTGCACAAAATCTTTGTGTTTTTCTCTGATTTAATATTGCTTGCCCTTTTGTCAAAAGAAAGTTATAACAAATTTAAAGTCTTTTAATTATAGGCATGCTGTATGAAAACGCGGAAAATCATATTTTTTTATTACAAGATCACATGACCGTTTGAGCCCTTTGGGACCCTCCGAATCGCATGCATATGTTTAAAAGACTTTAAATTTGTTATAACTTTCTTTTGACAAAAGGGCAAGCAATATTAAATCAGAGAAAAGCACAAAAATTTTGTGTTTAAGTGGAAATGCAATTTTCCCTATGACCGGAAAGCGTGCAGGGGTTTAGTACCATCCCTTTTTTGTTGTCACAGGGTAAATATTCTCTCCTCCAAAAGGCATGCTGTATGAAATCGGAGACCAAAAATGTCATGAGCTCCCGGTCTATATGTCAGTATCTTGCAGTATGTCATGCTTCCCTCTGCAGAGAAGAAAATGCCATTAATATGGATATTTATGCAATATAAGGACTAAGCAATTTATGCAATTATGTAATAATAAAGCACACCTCGTTCAAAGCAAAAAATAGGTTTAATGAAAATAGGGTTACTATTATGGGTTGGCCACCTAAATCTCTGGACTTAAATCCAATAGTGAACTTGTGGGTTGATGTAAAAATTAAAATATCTTCTTCAAAACCTGCTTACAAAGAAGAATTATGGAGAGAAATTGAAATAGCTTGGAAATCTGTTTCCTTGGAGAAATGCCGGTATCTATTTTGGTTCTATGCCGAGAAGATGTGTAGAAGTAATACGAAAAAAAAATGCCATGGAACCAAATATTATAGAAATAATAAAGTATATTTAATATTAAAATGAGTTTTATTTATTTTATGAAGTGTACTGCTATATTTATAAACAGCGTAATGAGAATATTTTTACAAATACTATATATTTTTTTAATGAATCGACAAAAATACTTTCTTTTTATCAAAATAATAAAGTTGTTCTTAAAATATAATATATCAGTAAAATTTTGGCTTTGTTATTACTTAAACCAACTATTTTTCGTATTTATTTTAATATTTTTCTAATAATGCTATTTTTACGCACATGACTGTACATGAAATAGTACAAAAAAATTACTTCACTGCCAATTTGGAGTCACTTCACTGACGATTTGACGTTATTTCACTGATGATTTCAGAAAAAATATTTAATTTCGACTAAGTTTAGAGAGTTTCTAAGACGTATTCTCTGAGGAAATTCAAAAACGGAAAGGCACCTGGACACGACTGTATCACTAGCGAAATGATTAAGTACACAGGAGAACACGGAAAAGAAAAACTTTTGAAAATTATGAATCTGGCGATAACAACAAGTAGATCCCCTCTAGACTGGCAAACTGGTATTATAACACCCATATATAAGAAAGGCGACAGTAGAGAATGCTCAAATTACAGAGGAATAACCCTGCTTAGCGCAGTAGGAAAATTATATGCAAGAATACTCGAGCGAAGAATCAGAAACGCACTGGAAGCAACCTTGGAAGACTCTCAATATGGATTTAGGTCAAAGAGAGGGGTGCAAGACCCAATATTCACGTTACGGCAATTAAGCGAGAAAGCTCTAAAAACAAATAGCCAAATCCACCTATGCTTCATAGACTTGGAGAAAGCTTTCGACCGAGTGAACAGAGAAGACGTCTGGTTGACACTTAAAAACAGAGGTATCCATGAAAGCACCATCTCAAATATTAAAAGTCTGTATACCGACAGCAATAATTATGTCAGAACAAAAAATGAAGTATCGAGATCTTTTATAACGGAAAACGGACTCAGACAAGGGTGCGTACTCAGTCCGCTACTGTTCTCAATGGTTCTAGACGACGCCATAAAAGAAGTGAGACAAAATATTAAAGAATATTGTGTGGGCTACTGGAAAATGGAAAATGTGAAAGTAGCAGAACTTTGCTATGCGGATGACATGGTCATAATAGCAAGGAACGAGGACGAACTACAAAACAACCTGAACCAATACAATAAAGAATTGAAGAAAATAAATATGAAAATTAGCACACAAAAAACAAAAACAATGGTAATAAGCAGGACAAAAATGCAACACAAGATAAAAATAGATGACAAAATAATAGAACAGGTAGGAAAATTCAAATACCTAGGTACAGTTTTCGCCGAAGATGGAAAAATGGATGAAGAAATTATGGAAAGAGTAGGCGCAGCAGGAAGAATGTTCAACAGCATCAAAGCACCGTTCTTAAATAAAAAAGAAATACCAACTAACATCAAGGTAGAGATCTTCAAAAAAGTGACAGTACCAATTTTGACATATGCCTCAGAATCCTAGACCACTACAGAGACGCACAGGTCTAAAATAAGAAGCTCCGAAATGAGATTTTTAAGGAAAATCGAAGGTAAAACAAAACTGGACAGAATAAGAAATGAAGTATTTAGGGAAAAACTAGGCACAAAACCAGTAGAGACTATAATAGAAGAAGGACAGCTAAGATGGCTGGGACATATACACAGAATGAGTGAAGACAAAACAGTAAAAAGAGTTTATGAAGCAAAAACAGTGAAGAAAGTTAGACCAGGAAGACCGAGAAAAACCTGGCAACAAGAAACAAAAGAAGCTGCAACGAAGAGAGGAGTAAAGTGGGAGGAGATAAGAAAATATACAAGGGACAGAACACGATGGAAAGAAGTATGGAGAACAACACCAGAAAATAAGTAACTCGACTATAGCCTTACACCGCAAGGTAGAAAGGCTTCAGGATTAAGTAAGTAAGTAAGACGTATTAATCAATAGTTGGGCCAAGCTCATTATTTAATGTTTGGACTACAAAGAGCTTGTTGCTCTAAACATAAAAGCTCTGAATATATATAAATAAACCTTTTATAAAGCTAGTAGTTATAGTTTTCTTTTTTTGGTAGATCAGTTTAAAATTGAAACTTTGTTCGTGCCGCAACCAAAGCAACGTATGTGTCCTGCGAGTTGCATACACAACAAGGATACATATGCACCAGGATTTAATCCTTGCAAACTCTAGATGTAACTTTTAAGTAGTATAAATCGGAATAATAAATATACATACAAGTATTTAAGACCACGAAAGGATTATGGACGTATTACAAAATTTTAATTTTGTAATTTCGATAATAAAATATTACGCCAAATCTTTGGTATCATTCAAATTAATGGTGAATGGAGAATCCGCAAGATCAGATATATCCCAGAACTTTATTCAAGACCAAGAACAAGACCAAGACCCAGACCAAGGTCAAGAAAAAAAAAAAAATGCATAACGGGAAAAATATAAATATACAGGGTGAGTGGGTAGGAATGTGCCGAACTTCAGGAATGTATTGTACATGTAAAAATATGTAAAAAAAATCAGCTGTGGCCACCACAGGACCGACCGCCATCATAAAGTACTTCATAAAGTAATACATTCTAGCAGCAGAGTAGAAATAACTTGGCCTAATATTTTCTAACAGAGATATTATTTATCATGACCATGGAAACGTTACATATAAGTATGAAAAAATTGAGACTTTCGAAAAATTTTACAAAAATTATTCGAAATTTTTCGTTTCATCAAAAAACGTCTCAAATAAAAGTTATTAATTATTGCTTTTATGGCAACTTTTGTTCAATAAATTTTTTCGAAATATTTTTCTGTAGTGAAATATTCATAAAAATCTTAAAATCGACACGAGTAAACTCCCATTTTTAGTCAACCGATTTTTACCAAAAGTTGATCAACTCGTGCCATTGATGGCAGAAGCTTAAATATGAAGTTTCATAAAAATCCTTTCAGCCGAATTTGCTCTGCACGTGTATACAGACGGACAGACAGACAGACGGACAGACAGACAGACAGACAGACAGACAGACAGACAGGCCGACAGACATCATGCTAAAAATAGTCAAAACGTTATGTAGGGACCTCAATTCGTGGAGATCCATTGAAATCTCGAAATGTCAAAATCGGTATGATCACAATACCTCCCTTATATATGTTGGCGGTCGGTAAAAACCTGTAATGTTGTTGTGCGACTGTCTTTTATTTTCAAGTTATAACGTAATTAAAACACTTTCTATCGAACATCGGGCCGAACTTCAGGAATGTATTGTACATGTAAAAACAAGTAAAAAAACACAGCCGTTGTTATACGATTGTCTTCTGTTTAATAAATTAATTCGACGAATTAGAAATACTGCAGTCGATATTAAAAAAGGCATGCAACAATCAGGAAATCAACGGGCGCTCTTTGTAGGCGAAGTAAAGTATGTTTACAAGTTAACGGTGATATTTTTGAAAACTTGTTAGCACACCGAAATTAAAACGATGTTCGATGGAAAGTGTTTTAATTACGTTATAACTTGAGAATAAAAGACAATCGCATAACAACATTTTTTACTTATTTTTACATGTACAATTCTTTCCTGAAGTTCGACCCATTCCTCCCCACTCACTCTGTATATATATTTAACGGAAAAAAATATATTTTTTAAAATTTTGAGTGGGATATCAAATGAAACCTCCTAATGTACGAGGTGTGTAGATAAAGAAACCGGGCTCGCAACATAGCGTTTGATCTGGCAAAATTTGGGGCACGAGACTTGGAGGGGCGGCAGGTGAACATGTGATACGCCTTCAATACGAGTTTGAACTCGCTAGAGTAATTTTGTTGTCCGCAGCAATTTTTTTTGTGAAACAGTTTTTTCTAGTGCGTTCTAAAAATGAGTGACATTCATTTCGAGCAACGGTGCGCTATCAGGTTTTGCTTCAGACTTTGCTAAACTTCAGCAGGCCTACGGAGACAGTGTTCTGTCAAAGACCTAGGTATTTTGGTGGTTTAAGGCATCTTCAGAAGGAAGAGAGTTGACTGAAGATGAATATTGCAGCGTAAGGCCTTCATCTTCAAGAACCGATGAAAATGTCGACAGAATCCGGAATCTTGTGCGTTCAGATCGTCAGTTGACAGTCAGAATGATCGGGGAAGAGTTAAATTTGACTCACACTACCATTCATCAGATTTTGACCAATGAATTGGGGATTACAATACGCCTTGTCACACAGCAATTTCAATAAACGAGTTTTGACCAGTAAAAACATTCCTCTGGCTCCTCAGTCTACTTATTCACCTGATTTGAGTCCATGTGACATTTTCCTCTTCCCAAGATTAAAAAATCACCTCAAGGCACGTCATTTTGGGACACTCGAAGGCATTCAAACGTCCGTAATCGACCAGCTGATAGCTACTCCAGTATCCGAGTTCCAGCACTGTTATGAGGATTGGAAGAACCGTCTCCAGAGCTGCGTGGCTTCCCAAGGAAGTTATTTTTGCACCGTTATCAATTATTTTAATAAATTACCTTTCGCCACTGTACAGCAGGAAATGATTCTGTCCAATTAGAATGTAAGCCTCATTCCTTTAGTCTTTTTAGGGTTTTGTAGGTATGACCAAAAAACCCTTATACCGTCATTTTGTCGTCTGTCTGTCTGTCTGTCTGTCTGTCTGTCTGTCTGTCTGTCTGTCTGTCTGTTCGGTAAAAATTGTAGCCAAACGGTTAAACCTAGAGAGTTGAAATTTGGCATGCTTATACAACTCTTTGACCCGCACATAGGAAAAATGCTAAAACATCTAAAAAACATATCCCACTAAAAATATAAAGAAATAAAGATTTCTGAGTAGCGTATCAAATGAAAGCCCTTGGTACGTGGATTAACGATCAATTTTTTATTTTTGCAAAATAAATTATTTTGAAGCGATTTTTGCCAAAATTGTGTAAAAGTTTTTTTGTCCCACACCCTGTAGCCCAGATGGTTTAAACTAAAAATCTGAAAAAATTCTAAGTAATGTACATTGGTGTGAACCGGAATAGTTCAACAGGAATTTTGGATCAGATTAGGTTTTTGGAAAAAAACGCATTTTTTGTGATTTTTGGCTAATAGTGTACACAAGTTATAGCTTTGTAACACGCCACACTTTAACGTGTATGCTGGTCTAGTGGTATTAGACGCTGATTTTTCACCCAAGTAAGCCGATCCGAAAGGGATCGAACCCTGTGAGAAGAAGAGACTATATTATTTTTTGTTTTTTTTTTTTTAATTTTTATATTGTTTAGATTATTTTTTCAAAATTTTAGTTATATTTTGGCAAATATTGCATTTAATTTTTAAAAGCGTAAATTTAATAGCCAGTGGAAATTGTTTAAATTATAATTTAATTCTGTTTCAATGTACACGAAATCAGAGGGGCGGAACTTATAACAACCAATGGAAGCCATAGGCGCAATTTTTAAAATTCTTAATGAACCTTGCTATATAAAAAAAAAAATACTGCACATATTTAGAAACCTAAATAATGGTATTAGGCGTTCGAATTAAAATTAACAAAAAAAATATTTTAATATAAAATTTGTTTTCGCATCCAAAATAATCATCATTCACTTACTAAATACCTGCAAAACCCTGAAATGTGTGAAAATTCACACTTCACATCAATTTTTATTTAATGTTATCACTAAATACCTACAAGACCCGTGTGTAAATTTTCACTTCACATGATTTTTTTGTTTATTTTGTAAAGAAATAAGCTTTCTATAGAATATCAATTTAAAATATATTTTAGTTCTATTCAGTATAGTATTTCTATGTTTCATAAAAGCGGGTATTCAGGTCAGTGCAAAAGCAAGTAATAATAAAATAGATACTGTTCAATAAAATAGTAATTACTGGTGTAAAAACACCGTATAATGCCTCGTATAATCCGATTTTATCAAAGATATGAAATAGTAAAGAGGGTAATAATGTTTTATATACTTATTTTCTATTTTTTAAAATTCTACACCTTAATAATAACGAGAAAAATAGATCATTAAATGGAAAATATATGAAAAATATATTTAAAACGTTGGCTGCTTAAAAACACTACAAAAAATAAACTTTTTGTTATTTTCTACAAATTTGTTAATTTATTATAATTCCTGCGCAAGAATACAAATAAGCTTCCGCCGTTTGACAAACGATGACCCCACCAGAAGGTTATGTTGAAATTGTCAGATGTAAAACGTAATATCGTAAGTTTGGACATCTGGTAACAACATAACTTTGAAGTCTTAGTGACTCCGTATCAGTATCACATAATTTTTTTCGTGCGATAATGTCAAGTTTTGTGCCGAATAAGCGTAATTTGCGGGAACTTTTGATTTACCTCTTTAATTTGAAAAAATCTGCAGCTGAGGCGCATCGATTGCTTGTGCATATGGTGAGGCTGCTTTAAGTGAGAAAACTTGTTGTGAGTGGTTTCAAAAGTTTAAAAATGGTGAATTTGAAGTGGAAGACAAAGAACGTAGTGGAAGGCCGAAAGTGTACGAAGACACGGAATTAGAAGTATTATTGGAGGAAGATTCGCGCCAAACGCAAGAAGAACTTGCACTTACATTAGAAGTGACTCACCAAGCAATTTCACATCGTTTAAAATCGTTGGGAATGAGTCAAAAACAAAGAATATGGGTTCCATATGAACTGAAACCGAGAGACGTTGAACGCCGATTTTGCACGTGTGCTGCTTGCCAGGCATAAAAGAAAGGTTTTTTTGCGTCGTATAGCCACTGCGATAACCCAAAGAAGAGAAAATCATGGGGACCACCTGGCCATGCTTCAACATTGACCACAGGGTCAACAGGGACCACCTGGCCAAGCATTCAAGGAAAAATGCGCCCATTACTACTCCAGACACGACAAAATTATTCTCCTCGATTGAAATTATTGAACTCGAGTTTGCAAATTAGAACGCCAGTATTCTACCTACTTAAAAGGATTCAGCGAAAAATAAGTTTGGGAGCCGCTGCTGTAATCTAATGTGAAAGATTATATATTTTTGAAAATGTTTCTTTTCGTTAAAGAGTGCATATGTGATCACGAATCTCTGCTTTAAGGTCTTTAAATCATAAATCCGATTCACAAAAATATGAAATCTCTGATCGATTCCCAAAACCATATAGCAGAATTCCCGACGTAGCAACTGGTAAAAAGTATATCGATTGCTTATTTTCCCGTTCATATCTTTTATAATATATATCCAGAAAGCCAATATAGTGTTTCTTAATCTTTGTCACATATGGCGTTATGTCATAGTAAATTACAATCTTTATATCTTACCCGTTTAGAAGCATCTCGCCTCTGTTCTTAACCCAGTAGTTGATTGTGTTTGGGAAGGCCTCTACGTAACATTCTAGTTGTACATCAGTGCCCAGTGGCGCCCCTAACAGCTGATTCGGAACTTTGATAGCTGGTGCGACTGTAAAATACATTAAATACACATAAATCATTTTTATTCAATTTGCTGTGAATGGACGAGCCAACTTGACCAGAAGTGATAGATTTCAATTACTAAAAGCTCAGTTATGTTTATTTCACATGCCTTTTAGGTTTTATTGGATGAAAAATGTAGTGATATATTAAGTGTTTAAAATTTTATAGTTCGCGCCATTAACAACGCTTTAGCGTGGTAGTTTTTCGAACTACGCAAGGCCATAATCTATAACAGTGGTTCTCAACCTTTTAAGAATCATGGCACACTTGCAATTTTACAAAAAATTTGTGGAACACTGTAAAATAAAATAGTATAAATGTTTTTTATATTACAAAATATATTAAAAATCGCATACATAAGAGTTTACATATCAGTCAATAGCAAATAACAATCAGTAAATGAAATTTAAAAAAAATTTATGTGAAAGGTGAATTTTCACACATTTCAGGGTTTTGCAGGTATTTAGTAAGAGAATGATGATTATTTGGGATGCCAAAACAAATTTTATATTAAAATATTTTTTTTTGTTAATTTTAATTCGAACGCCTAATGCCATTATTTAGGTTTCTAAATATGTGCAGTATTTTTTTTATATAGCAAGGTTCATTAAGAATTTTAAAAATTGCGCCTATGGCTTCCATTGGTTGTTATAAGCCCCGCCCCTCTGATTTCGTGTACATTGAAACAGAATTAAATTATAATTTAAACAATTTCCACTGGTTATTAAATTTACGCTTTTAAAAATTAAATGCAACATTTGCCAAAATATAACTAGAATTTTGAAAAAATAATTTAAACAATATAAAAATTAAAAAAAAAACAAAATTATATTGTCTCTTCTTGCAGGGTTCGATCCCTTTCGGATCGAGTTAGTTGGGTGAAAAACCAGCGATTTTTAGTTTAAATCATCTGGGCTACAGGGTGTGGGACAAAAAATTTTTTGCACAATTTTGGCAAAAATCGCTTAAAAATAATTTATTTTGCAAAAATAAAAATTTGATCTTTAATCCACGTACCAACGGCTTTCATTTGATACCCTACTCGAATCGAATACGAATTATATAAAATATTTTGTTTTTTTGGATGAGCACATATTTGTTTATATTTTTAGGGGGATATGTTATTTAGATGTTTTAGTATTTTTCCTATGTGCGGGTCAAACAGTTGTATAAGCATGCCAAATTTCAACTCTCTAGGTTTAACCGTTTGGCTACGACAGACAGACAGGCAGGCAGACAGACAGACAGACAGACAGACAGACAGACAGACAGACAGACAGACAGACAGACAGACAGACAGAGAGACAGACAGACAGACAGACAGACAGACAAACAGACAGAAAGACAGACAGACAGACAGGTATAAGGATTTTTTGGTCATACCTACACAACCCTAAAAAGAAAGAAAATGATTTCAATCTTATTAATGGGCTATTTGGGCCTGATGACTTTTACAAATGTTTTCAATATCTGGTCTTATGTGTGAAATAGCTACTCCTATTTCGTCTTCTATATTTCCCAGCCTTTCACGTTGCTTTGTCTTCCTTATTGTTAAAAGGCAAGCTCACGTAAGTACGAATTGTAATAAAATTTTAATCGCTTTTTCAGAAATAGTTTTAAACTCGGTTTGAACAGAAATCCAAAATTCTTCAACTGTTATTTCTGAAAATTTCATTTCGAGAGTATGATCCGTTATAGAAAACGATAAAAGCTAACTTAAGTACATAAGTACAAGTAAAGACGAGAAAACTAAAAACAACAACTTTTGCTTTTTCATTTTCGTCTTAATAACCGTGTTTAATATCCATGTATATATTAGCAATAATAGGTGACAGTGGTCAACCCATTATTATTGCTAATATAGACATGGAACATTTTGAAGCGAAAGCCTTAAAAGAAGTCAAGTACAAACCAAATAAATGGTTAAGATACGTCGATGATACTTTTGTCATATGGCCACATGGACAACTCCACGAATTCCATCAATACCTAAATTCAGTACACACTAACTTTAAGTTTACTGTTGAACTCGAAGTTAGCAATCAACTGCATTTCCTAGATGTATTGATAATCAGAAATGGCAAGGGGGTTCAATTGAAGAACATCCGTTCCACCTTACAGGATAATGGCTACAGTCATAAAATTATTACTGGTGCTATCAATCATAAGAAAAATGACGCACCTCGAACTGACGAAGTGAGATATGTCTCTATTCCTTATTATAAAGGAGTATCTAAGAAATTTGGAAAGATACTAAAGAAGCATAATATCCAAGTAGCCTTCAAATCGAGTTCGACTTTAAGATCTATCCTATCATTTACGAAACCCAAATCTGTCCTAAACAAAACTCTACTCTATTCCCTGCCAGTGCGGGAAACAATATATTGGCGAGACTTGCAGACCTTTGCATGTGAGGGTAAACGAGCATAAGAAAAAAGTTCAGCAGGACGAAATTTACAGTTCTTAACTGGCTGAATATGCTTGGGAAAATGAAACTAAACCCTTAATGTATGAGGAAAACAAGTTCAAAAGAAAATTGAAAGAGTCTGTTTTGATCGAAAACTCTGGAGATGCTAGCCAAGCTAGCATAGAATTTCCTCAACTCTGGCTTTCTATTATTCAAAACAATCCTTCTAATCCTCAAATCACTAATCCAGTAACAAATAACTCATTAATAGAGCCCGGCAAAACTATGCAACGGTACTTTAGTTAGAAGTTTTTCGATAAAAAGCGGCAGATGTGTTATCTGTAGAAATAAAATGTAATTATATATATTTGTAAGTGCCTTGCTGACAAATAGTGTAGCGTATAAAAATTTAATAGCTTATCAATAACTGACCAATGGCAAAGAAATGACCGGAATTACTTATCTCGGATATTATCCCAAAATAATCAGGTGTCGTTATTAATATAAGAATTCATTGCAGTACAAGTGTTTTATTCATTGGTTTTTTGTTGGTTTTTTGTTAAAATAAAGTTTAAAATAGCACGCCTATGGCAAAAGTACCGTTGCATATTTTTACCGGTCTCTACTCATTACCACATAATAATGTGACAACCTTAATCAAACAACACTAACAACCTTAATCCGGTCATTAATCCTCCGCAGTTAGTCCCGTCCCTACCTATACCTGATCCCAACCACTCAACCAATAACAACACACCTATAACCTGCTCCCACTCTTACAATACCCGGTATAAAAATTCGAAGAAAGTTGAAATGTTTATCACTTCTCGTGATCGCTGAAGACGGATACAGATTGTTGAGCAGTTTCCGAAACGTCCGAATATATTTTATATACTCATGAAGTATTATATCTTTTTGATACTAATACTCATTATATTTTACTATTCTAGCCTAGTACTATAAGCAATGGCAAACGTCCAAAATAACGGTGTCCGCATTAATATTGGGCCATTGCAAAATAATTTCAAAGATATTACTTTATGTCTATTGTTTATTTACTTGGAACCTAACTCTATACCTCACTAGTCTCCCTTACACCCCGAGTTTATTCAAATTGGGTCGACCTTGTAGGCAAAGTCTGGTATTTGTCAAAATTTTATTTTAGTTACAGAAATTTAGAACTGAAAAATGTGGTGTTGTTATCTCAATTGGAATACATTTCGTTCCCATCAAAGTAAATATTTAAAACAAACACCTTGTCCCATTTCCTGTTTTATCAGTAATGCAAATAACAAACTTCTTCATTTACTGTTGCTTTTCACTTTATTCTCATCAGATTTAGCATAAACCATTCGCATATATTAACAAGTTACAAGATAAACTTTACTTGAAAACTTACATTCTTACTTTCAAATACTTTAAAAAATGTGATAAAATTTTAATGGTCCTATGACATTACCATTACTTATGAATATTTACAAGTTTTAACAATCATTGCTTTTGTTAGAAACAAGAGATAAGTTGAATGTGATTTTAAATTTTCTTTGTTCGTTTGATGTTGAAAACTTCTATAGTTCTAAAGGTCGTTATTGTGAAAAATACCAGGAAGTGTTACTTTGAACATATTATTCGTACAATATTTCTTTAGATGAAAGAAAATAAAATTAAATTGAATTAAAACATAACCTCAAAGATAGCAAAGTTGAGGTAGTGTTTATTTGATCCGCTAGGTGGCTACGATTTTTTAAAAAATTTAGTGAGCCTCAACAACTAAGGTTATAGGCACCCGGTACATTGAATTATCACATTATTAATTTATATAAATTTATTTAACATTATATTTTGTTGTAGAGGTGGCAATATTTGAGGTATTTTATTATGTTTACTTCAACTTCATGTTCATTATTCAGAGCTTCCTTTAATGTTGATGGTATATTATGTTTCATCCTTTGTATGTGATACTTTTCACATTTTATCAGTGATTATTTTTATTACAGATGTTGCATTCTGGTGGTTCTTGATGATAAAAATGTGTTTGTGCGTGTACAACGTGTGTCCAATACGCATCCTGGTTAAAACTATTTGTTCTTTACGATCTTTTTGGCATTTCCACTATTTAGTATCTTCTTTTATCAATCTGAGGTGGTTCTGTGTAGGCAACTGCCAGTATTTTTCTCATTCTGTACGTGTTTTCATTTTAACATTCTTAAAACCATTGGCTGGGATCTGTATATTTAAAGGTGGTAAATTAATCGAGTGCTTTAAAACTGTTTTAAACAACTACTGAGGCCTGTAGAGGTCTGTGTGTGCTTTCTTTCTGATATATGCACTTTAATGGTCTACATCTTATAACAGTATAATAACAACAGACAGTAATAAATTTATATACATTTTACACACATATACAATTAATTATACCAAACTATACAAAACTGAGTGCAAACTTAGCACAAAATACAAAAATCGGGGTTTCTATTTGTTATAATTTACGTTTATTCAATCCGATATACCATGTCTACAAGTATGAAATGCGTTTTTTTTTTTTTAAATAAAACACATTAAACTCAAAAGAACAGTAAAAGTTTATTTATTCAAAGTATTCTCCATTAGAAGTTATACATTATTCCCATCTTTCAGGCAATTTGTGAATACCTCGCCAGTAGAACTCTTCCCCTTTCCCCGCAAACCATTCTTTCACATTTTCATATGAACAAAAGTGCTGCTCGGCAAGTGCGTGACCCATCAATGCGAACAAGTGGTAATCTGAAGGGGCCAAGTCTGGTGAGTAAGCGGCATGGGGTAGCACTTCCCACTTGAGTGCCTCCAATGTGTTGCAAACTGCTTTTGCCTTATGTGATGGAGCGTTATCGTGAAGAAAGATTACCTTGTGCTGTCTTCTTTCGTATTCTGGTCGTTTTATGAGCAGCGAATGGTTCAATTTGATCAGTTGTTGTTGGTAGCGTTGGGTATTAACTGTTTCACCTGGTTTTAACAATTCATAATAGACCACACCCTTCTGGTCCGACCAAGTACAGAGCATTGTCTTTTTGCCAAAGCGATTCGGTCTTGCAGTTGATGTGGATGGTGAGCCTGGGTTCACCCATGATTTTTTGCGTTTGAGATTTTCAAAATAAATTTTTTCTAATTTAACATTTTAATTAACATTTTTTATCGCCAGTAATGATACGATGCAAAAAAGACTTTCTTTTGTATCGTGCAAGCAAAATTTCACAAGTGTTTTTGTGTTTTTCCATCTGCCTCTCATTCAATGCATGTGGAACCCATCTGCGGACTTTCTGGATCTTACCCATCTCTCGTAGGCGATTGGAAACAGCTTGTTGACTAACGCCTAACTGCTCTGCTAGTTGTTTTTGTGATTGACTATCAATTTTGTATCTTCATATTTTTTTGGAGGTTTTCCATGTTCTTTGTCTGTAAGATCAAAGTCACCACTTTTGAAACGCCGAAACCATCGTTCACACGTATCTTGTGATGGAGCATATTCACCATAAGCTTGTCGAAGCAGTCGGAATGATTCAGCAGCAGTTTTTTTCAAATGAAAACAAAACAGTAGTACTGTCCGCGAATGCTCTTTATTTGGCACAAAATTTGACATTTTTAACACAATAAAACAAAACTATATGATCACTTTTCAAATTATAACCTATACGCATTTGACACTTAATGATAACTTAACAAAACGCCATATGTGTTGAAACTTTGAACTATACACACTGTTTGCGCGGCAAGTTTGAAAAAAATCCGCATTTTATACTTGTAGACCTGGTATAATTGCGCCACGACAACATAATTCAACAACCCCTTTGATCTACAAAAGTTAAAATTTATATTGTATAACAATTTCTTGAGTTCCTAATTCAGTTTTGTATTTAATAAATCATTACTTCTCCTAAGTATATATATCATTGATCTAACCTTGGGGCTCGATTGATATAACAAGCTCTCTTGCATTATTTATTAAAAGAAACCCGCAGCTAACTTGACTTAGTAATAATTTATAAGTCCTTTTATTTACGGTTGCTTAATTCAATTGATATTTAAGTATTCTAGAATCGTTTTCGAGTTAGCGATATAACATGTAAGCAAAGATATATTTAGGAACAAGTTTAAATTGTTTACCTTGGTAGAAAACGCTTCTCAATCAAATTAATTATCAAAGACGCACGGATGTAGTTGCAAGTAAACAAAATAATAAAGTTAAGGGAGAAATGCCCTTAAATACGGGTTATACGGGTTAATTAATCACATGAAAAGGAACGGAATACTAAAGTTACATTTTAATAATATTTGACAGGTATATGTTAAAAACCAGACAGCTATTTCTTTGGGCTAACAAGGGATATCGATTTAGTCCTGGCGGCAAAACAGGCAAACACCCAAGGATTTTATCTCTAAAAAGGTGGCGCACCACTGGTAAATAAAGTAGTTCACTATTTGACCACTATATATTTTAATAATTACAGTATGTGTAGCGAACCCGCTATGTTACTTTACAACGTACTTATTAACTACGTAGCGAGTCTGTGATATAATATGAAGTCTGATCTCAAACTGAAATGAGATTCTTGACTAAAGGAGTTCGGGTACTAGGCCTGAGTGTTATCCAAGGTTCATCATTACGATATGTGAATTAAATGATATGTATATGTACTTACTAACCGACTGATCACTCATCTTGTTAATAGTGGATCTTAGCTGTTTACTTAAGTTCTTAAAAGTGAAGGTTTACACACGTTAAGTAAGACGGTTTAAAATTAATGAATTTGATTTATTAAAAGTAATATTTACAATTAGTTTAAAAGATTAAAATATAGGTAAAAATAATGACAAAAATTATAACAAATAGAATCGGATAGACCACCAGAATGCCGACACAGTGCTTCTAAGAATTCAACAAATTAGATGTTAATGCTAACCGGACCGAATACTGTCGGATCTCGGAGAGACGGATGTTTTAATAGGTCATTTCTAGAAATTTCTGGAAAAAAGGGTTAAGCGCTGTTCAAGAGGATGCTAGAGTTATTAAGCAATAACTCTGAACAAATGTCTTCTTGAACAATGAACCATTTAAAAATATTACGCACGGGTATACTTCAGTGACTAAAATCTTAGTGATTTTATATTATTGTTGGTTTTATATTAAAATAAATTTTATCATCACAAGTTTTTAGGGGACTGAGTCTTATAGCCGAAAATTGAAAGGTAAAATTTTATGCCCCCATGAAGGTGTTATAAATACCGTATAATCTGAGACTTGCTTACTTGGAAACAGTTTCCAAACAAGCTTATATTAAAGTTGAAAATCTACAGTAAATTAATTTCAGAAGTGATCTAAAGCAGAAGTTAGCTAAGGGAATGGACGCATCAGCCAAATAAACCTGTTTATACAACAAGTGTGTTTTAGGGGAATTTATAAGTAGGGACAAACGAGATAAGAAACCCTGGAGAAAATGTTGGTAACACTGAAATATAAACACCAAAAAGGGTAAACAGAACATAATAGAATCAGAAATAACTTTATAAAAACAACTTGATAGAATCAAAGTAAAAAAAAATCTTTTGTAGGAACGATGTCTGTATTCAGCATCGTCTAAATAATGCATTCGATAAGAAACATTTGCGCCGCTTGAGATACGTACTATTTTGTGATTGCAGCCTTGCATTTTGTGCCTAGTTGCAGGAGGCTGGTTACAAGATGAGTCGTCTAACTAGTGCAAAATCTGTGGGTCATGACTCCCTGAGGATTGGATAAAAATTATTTGTTGTCATGATATTGATGAAAAATTGATGTGAATTGTGAATTTTCACACATTTCAGGGTTTTGTAGGTATTTAGTCAGTAAATGATGATTATTAGAAGGCCAAACGATGAATGCCTGTCACTACATAACACAATTACAAGTGTTAGTTTTAAATCCTTTAAATCAATAGGCACGACAAGAAGGTTGCATTTAGGTATTTTCTACCGTGTATCATATATCTCTAATAATACCATAATATATATTATAACGCATTTTTTGTTTTTTTTTGTTTAATTGCATAAATATCATTCAAATCCAGGCCTGACAACACTGCGGGCGATCTTTTGTCACGCAAGAGCATAACGCCTACAGAGATATTGTTTATATTGCGACTATATGAAAAACTAACAGATTCTCTACTAGAAATTGGACAGCAACCAGCCAGTTATTTATTTATTTTCCTAGTCGATATTTGCAAAATAAATTTACGTACCTCTTCTCTGATTTATTAGTACTTTTTTGGAAAAAATCGTATTAAAATAAAAAAAATAAAAAACTACTTCCCGTTCCCTTATCTACGTCTTAAGAACTTTCTTACCATTCTTGTGATACCACAAAAAAAAATTTTAAAAAAATATTTTTTTCGACGACACAAAAAAAACAATATTTTGCAAAAAACTAATTTGATCAAAATTTCCTGTTGAACTATTCCGGTTCCCATCATGTACATTATTGAGAATTTTTTCCGATTTTTAGTTCAACCCCTCGCAATATGCATTTATTCTTTATATAATATAACTAGCTGAGTACCCGTGCTTTGCTATATATTAACGGTTTGACAACTCTCCACTACGAGGGTTACCTTTTATGTTTTTACAAACGACCACTAGATGGCAGTATTGAAATGTGACATTATATTCGTAAAACTTGACATTTGTTATTGTGAAATCAGTGACAGTTTATAAATTGACCGAGTAGTTTGTTTAGAGTAATCGTTAAAAACAAACAAGTTTGTAAAAAAAATGGATATCATTCGTGAAGAATTTCGTTGGATGATTTTTTACGATTTTAGTAAAGGCCTAAATCAATAACAATGCATAGATTCACTTCGTCCAACTTTTGGTAATGAAGCACCATCAGAAAAGACTGTTTACAATTGGTTTGCAAAATTTCGTCGTAGTCGTGCGTCCGTCAGTGATGAATCGCGTAAAGGTCGACTAAAATCGGTTGTGATTAAAAAAAACATCAATGCTATGCGCAAAATGATTGAAGAAGATCGACATGTGACTTACCGTGAGATAGAGGCATCCTTTGGCATATCGCAGACTGCAATACATTCGATTTTGCATGAACATTTAGCTGTGAAAAAGATCTGTTCCCGATGGATTGCGCATAATTTGATTTGACCGAAGCTCAAGAAAAGGCTCGAGTTGATTGGTGTAAGGGAATGCTAAAAAAATTCAACCTAGGCACTGCAAAATCCGTATACAACATTGTTACAGATGACGAAACTTGGATCTATTCATATGAACCGGGAACTAAGCAACAATCCACTGTTTGGGTCTTCTAAGATGAACCGAAACCCACAAAAGTTGTTCGTTTACGAAGCAGTACCAAGAAAATGATCACTTGTTTCTTCGGTTGTATTGAACATGTCGCAACCATTCCTTTAGAGGATCGCAGAACAGTTAATTACAACAATTTGTTTGTCAGAAGTCATTGACAAAATCAGGAGAAACAACAAAAAACGTTGCATCATTCTTCATCATGACAATTCAAGCTGCCACACAGCACGTGAAACAATTGATTATTTGAAGCAGAAAAACATCGAATTAATGTTTCATTCACCTGTATTCACCTGATTTATCCCCTAACGACTTTTTTGTTTGCTCCCCAATGTCAAACAAAAAATGCGTGGATAGCGATTTTCATAACGTCAAGAAGCTGTTGAAGCCTTCGAAAACCATGTTTTTGAGATACCAACTTCAGAGTGGAAAAAATGTTTCGAGAATTGGTTTGAACGCGTGCAAAAGTGTATTAATCTTAAATCCGAATATTTTGAAAAGCAATTAAACAGTTGGCAAAAAAAATGTTTTTTTCTTAGTTTTTGTAAAAACTTAAAAGGTAGCCATCGTACTTCAATCTTATAAGTAACATTCCTCTTGCCCTCTAAATAATCTTCTTATTAAAAACTGCATTGAACATAAATTCATCCTCATTTTCCTTTATTGTTTTTGATGTAAAGTAAAAAATAAGTGAGATATTTCAAGATTTTAGTTTGAGGGAGTACGCCCGGAACTCCCCAAATATTTATTCATATAATAGATAGATATTAACATTTGTCCATTAACATTCAGTTAGACCTTATTTACCTAGTAAAAAAGTATTTAAATATAAATGTGTTATAAAGCTATTTTCCCAGGCAGGTATTGTTTGCATAGGAAGAAGCTGTATCCTTAAAATAACTATCCACCTGCAACATATGTTCCATGATTGTCTTTTGCAAATTCCCTGATTTTATCTTAGTGTCTACTATTAAAATAATTTCCTCAAATTATTAATATAATCAGCAATATGACGTAGCAATATTGCCTTTAATTTTAACAGTGATAATCGGCAACAGTTTCAATACTGATTATTTACCCACTTAGTTCATAATAGGTAATTTAACAGTAACGATCATATTCTCCCTCAGTAGATGATTATCTCGATGGTAGGGTCCTTATACCGTTGCTTTCGTTGGAGGTAACGGCGTAACAAGACGATCGACGAACTCCAAGCGATATGGAAAATGCGGTTACAAAGTTTATAAACTTGGTGAGAAAGATAGAGATATTATTGATTTTTGTTGTGAGTACCGTTTAAAAGGATAAACTTCATAGGATAAAGTGTTTTAGATGCCAACTTCTTCAAATAATTTCATACTTTAGAATGGTTGATTGTCAAAAATTGACTTTGCCGGAAAATTTTCTTCCTTATTGTATGATAAATTTAAGTTTTAAAGTGAGTTTTAAAATGCTTTAAAGAGAATTGTTCAGGAAAATTCAGCTGTTAAGCACCAGAATTTTTTAGATTTACGTTTAAATATCACAATAAAAGAATTATCAGAGTCGAATATTTCGACATCTCCCAATATTTCCCCAAATATGCTCAAAGATGTTGCTAATAGTAATGTCAATTTAAAATATGACTTTTCTAATATGTCAGTTTATGAGGCAAACAATACCAACTTTATTTTATTTACAATAAAACCATGGATAACTATCCGAGAATAAAAAATGCATGGTAAAAGCGAACGTTGGAATAATCATCGGAATAAACTTATAACTCTGATAGTTGTATAGCAACTTATCCGAGGTTTGTAAAAGCGGCCCTTATTCTGTTAATATAATCCATTATAATCAAATTATAAACTGGATAATATGGAAAACCTATTAAAACCGGTATTGAATATTTCGAATTTCGTTCATAAACAAGAAAACAAAATATTGTTCCCGATTCACTTCTTAAAAAAAAATAAATAATCGTTATTTTGTTCTCGTTGTCATCATCCTTGATAAAAGTTTTTGTACCTTATATAACTGACAAATACAGTAAAATATTTCTACATGGCGTTTTAAATTTTGTGAGTATTTCTTGTTAAGTTTGTTGCTTGAATGATTACTTTATTGGAGATTTTATTACTCGTCCACAACCAGATCTTACTAACGAATTTCATTGGTCTTTAATCTGATAACTTTTCAAAATTTTAGTTCGGTTTACCAGAAATATCACTTCGATTAAATATTTAAGTTGATCGAAGACTGTTGACAGTCTCCCAACTCGTGCGGATTATATGATATTTATAACACCAACGTCATATATTTTATATTCTGACGTAAAAACCAATACTTTGCACAAATCTTTTATAAATAGTGCTTTGTTTTATCTAGATTTCTGATTTTATATACATAAATTTACAAATTACCACAACGCTAATATATATTATTAATTTGATACCATATATATATATATACAATGACATCTTGCAAATTTAGATACTTTTTCATTGTTGTATTAAAATGATAGTAATCTTCACTTCTGGTTGCATTGAATGTGTGGTGGTGTGTTCCATGCAATTATTAACGTTGATTTGCAACTTACAATTAACGTTGAGCGCAATTCTCTTGCTGACTGCTGGTGGAACATCGTTGCTTGCTATGCACAAGTACGCTCCCATCTGTCGTCGGTCCAATCTCCAGAAATGCAGCTGGCTACCGTTGTATGTGTCCACTGTAACACAAAAAGACACTTTTTAGACTTGCAACAAATACATACTATTTAAGAGTGGACAAAATTAACTGGACACTGATACTAAAAGAATGTTAATGTTAATTAATATTTAGTGGGGCCAGCTTTTGTTTTAATAATGGCCTGTAAACTTCGAGGCATATATTCTACTAGGGTTTGGATATATTCTGATGCAAGTGCATTTTTTCTTTTTGACATTTGTTTAAACACATTAGTCTATCTCTCAAAAAATTCAACTGTGCATTTTTAACAGCAATATAAAGTTTTGTTGTGGGCAAGTGAGGATGGGCGATTCACAGAAACAATGACCAGCAAAATTCAAACATTCATTAATAAATCTTTGCGAATTATAAAGTCCATTTACCATAAGAATGAAATGACGTCACACTTGGTTAATTTAAGTACCAATGTCATGATGTGATTTAACCTACATCAAATCATTACACAGTTGGTACATTTTTTTACTAAATGTTGGTAGCGTTTTTAGACGTTGCCAGGCTTAGCCAACTTCAATATATAAAAAAATAGCTAATGACAACTTATAAAAATAAAAATTCCGGTTAGTTCCGCCTAATCGTTTGGAATAGACTGTATTTTCAACTCTAGTTACCATGTAGATAACTATTCTGATTGATACTATCATTTTACGTGTTTTTTTACGTTGGTTAGTAGCGTTATGTTAAACGGAGAGAGAACGCACGAATAAAAAAGAGATAGATACAACTGTCAAAATAAGTGACAACTGTCAAAATTTTGTCCAGAAAAATGTGCGATAAATGCCCAAGAAGCGCAAATTTCAATATTTCCGAAACAAGGCAACTTGTAAATGTTTTGTTAAAATGAAAAATGTTATAGAAAATAAAGCTACTGACGCTGTAAATTTAAAAGATAAACAAGGAGCCTCGGAAAAAAATGTATTATGTTCAATGCATCCTGCTGATAAAATAGAAATGAAAAACACTGAAAATAATATACGATGGTTTAAAAAAAAGAAACAAAAAAAAAATGGTGGAGTATTTGGTGGAGCAAGATATTAAAGGCATTTTTCGCTAAGCGAAATTGATTATTAAATTCTTGCTCATCCCACTGGTCCATATGGTTTAGTCTAACACGAACTATGTATGGACGTTAAAAATAAATTATCTAAATATAATCGACAATATTTTTTTATTTCAGGCCTTAGAAATATAATATTCTAGGTATAAGGTCGATTTCAAAGTAGAAAAAAGTAGATAGCGCTGCGAACCGAGTACGATTTACACTGGACAAATACAGTATAGCGGGAAATTTAAAATAAGTTACAACTAGGGCATGGGCGTAGTAACTGGGTTAGCAAGTGATTTTTTTAAAATATGAAAATGGTTAATAGGATATTGAAATAAACAAGGCAGATGTTAAATACACTTATTTATACGACATAAATTCAGTTTAATAGGAAATTTGAAAAATTTTAAAAATGATGTTCTATATATAACAATAAAACAAACAATATATCTTCAGAGCTAAAGTTTCTTATTTAAATAATTATTGTAAATAAAAATTAAAAATATATGTATATATGAAGGTCTAAAAATTATATCAATAACTTCTTCTTTGGGCACAATCAGCTGGGCTGTCTTTTGGCCTCACATTAGTCCTCTCTCTTGATCTCTTAATTGTCAAGTGTCAAAAATATTTATATGTCAGATAACCTAAAAAATATATAACTGCGTAAAAACAAATTACCTGGAGAATGTACTCCATAAAATCTACGCCAAGAATATAAATAAAAGTCTAAATATGTAAAGAATAACAAAATATATGAAAAAAGTTAAATAATATAAATAATATATATTTCCAATGTACGACACTGAACATCTGTCAACTTGGACTAAAAACAATATTTTAACAGTGTAATAGGGATGACGATCTAAACCAATCCGAAGCAAGGACAAACAGCTCCTATCTTCTTACACACATTTTTCTACTTTGAAATGGACCATAAGTAAAATATTTAGGTTATTTTGCTCAAACTGTCCACTTAATTTTGTTCCCGACTGTATATAAATATTTTGTTTCAATATATTTCACCAAAAGTATACCGTGAAGTCACTTAATATGAGAAAAAAAAAAATCCTAATATTAAAAAAAAAAAATAAATAAATAAATAAAAATGGTTGAAGTTTTAGTGTACGTCTGTGTGAAGTAGTTTTAGTAGTGGCATAGAAATGGCTGTTTCTAAGTTCTCCGCGCTAGAAACTCGATGATCGATGGAATAATTTATATGTATCACCAGCACGATCAGTTACAAGAACTCGATTTGAGTTTTGCCATCATTCTCAAACTACGACACGTTCCGAAAACCATAACACTTTTCATCATGATTTTCAACAACAACTCAAACAAATAAAACAAACTTGGAATATAGATTGCATTTTATTTTATAATCGAATATAATGTATATATTTTACTTAGAAAAGTTAAGAAACATGATTAAATTTATATTTATTATTAAAATTCAAAGACTAGCTAACGGAGGATTTATAGATACCAGGAAGGTTCTTTGCTGTCACACAAATCAATAGAAATGAACAAATATATAGTCTGTTTCCCTGATTTAAGTAGTTCGAAAGCTATCTATCTAATTACTTACAATTTACAATTAAAAAAAAAAAAAAAAATTACAAAAAAACTTTATTTAATTAGTAGATATTCTACCAAAGTATCATCAGGTATAGTTTGTTTCACGATAAGCTGACGTGACTATCTACTTATGGTCCTAAACACAGTGGGTGGTAATTACAAATAACCCTAATCCCTTGTTTGCACCCATAAACTAGTCAGTGATGTATCAGGTATAAATTGCAGATGTTTTAAATATCTTTTCACTTCGCTTTGAATTTTCTATCAGATAACTTGTGATTTGTGTTAAATAGTTCAGTACGTGTTAGAAAAATGTGGCGTCCTTGGAACGAACAATTAACTTCTGTGCAAGCAAATGAAGCAGATGACTATGTGACCATGATAGAAGATGATGATATAGTGCAAGATACAATAAAAAAAAAATCGGGAAAAAACTTGTATATATTTACCTGTAGAAGCTAAAGAAATTGTGGCCAATGTGTATTTATATTTAAGGAACCGCAAAAACAAACAAGCGGCATTAGAAGAGACAAGCAAGGCAACGAAAGTAGCGATGACAACAGTATGGAATATTGTAAATAAGTCCATTGATAGGAGAAGAAAACGAAAGGATTCAGGCATATCAAAATGTTTGGATGGTTTCCAGAAAGATGTAATACGGCAAAAAATTTACCAAATGTACACCGAACAAAATGTGCCAACATTGGACATATTGCTCAAAAGATTAATCCAAGACCAGTGTGAAATTAATTGTTCAACGGTGACCTTATGGCGTGCCCTTAAAAGTATAGGGTTTCAATTTAAAACTTTAAATAAAAAGCAGTTCCTTATGGAGTCAGAGCGATTAAAACTTTTGAAACAAAATTATTTAAAAAACATTAAAAAATACAGAGAACATAAAAGGTCAATAATTTGTTTAGATGAAACTTGGTACGACACACATGAAACAAACTCAAAAGGTTGGGTGGCTACGTCAAATAAATGTCAAACAAGAGCACGATCATCATCTTCTATCATGGTCACATAGTCATCTGCTTCATTTGCTTGCACAGAAGTGAATTGTTCGTTCCAAGGACGCCACATTTTTCTAACACGTACTGAACTATTTAACACAAATCACAAGTTATCTGATAGAAAATTCAAAGCGAAGTGAAAAGATATTTAAAACATCTGCAATTTATACCTGATACATCACTGACTAATTTATGGGTGCAAACAAGGGATTAGTGTTATTTGTAATTACCACCCACTGTGTTTAGGACCATAAGTAGATAGTCACTTCAGCTTATTGTGAAACAAACTATACTCTTGTTAATTTATATAAATCTATTGTGCAACCACATTTTGATTACTGTGCCACTTTGTTGTACTCATTGAACAAAGGTTCGGTGAATCAGTTACAGAAACTACAAAACAGGGGTTTGCGAATAATTCTTAAACTTCCCAGGTTCACTCCCCGGGAGATATTATATTCATCGCTTAGTTGGTTTTCTGTGGCTGATCGTCTAGAATTTTGTTCAATGATATTTATATATAAGCTGGTCAATGGACTGCTCTCTAGTTATCTTAATAAATACATAACATACAATAATGATGTACATAAGTACCCAACACGGGAATGTCATAATTTAAGAGTTAAATTAATAAAGAGGCAAAATAACTGCAACCAGATTTTAAATAAAGGTTTTAATAGATATAATAACTTGCCATTACATATTAAGAAATGCTCAAGTGTTAAATTATTTAAGAGTAAACTCATTACACATTTTAGGAAATGAGGTATATCACATATTTATTTATTTATTTTATGTAATTTATTTAATATATATATATTTTTTTATTTTTAATTAAGTATTTTTAGATAAGTCTGTTTTATTACATTTTATGTCGTATTTTTAAGAATTTTCTGATTTTATCATGTCTGATTTTACCAATTTTTATGTAACATGTATTTTTATCTTATTTTAATATTTTTTTTTTTTTATTTTGATGTATTTGTAATTTGCTTTTTATGTAAGATTATTTTTAACGAAATATGTATGTTTTTATCACTTTTTATACTATTTTTATATTGCTTACATGTTTTTTTTAAATTTTGATTTTTAATTGTTTTTAATTTGTTTGTAATATGCATGTTTTATTATTTATGTTTGTATATTAGGCTCATCCTATTTAAATAAAGTATTATAATTATTAATGGAGAACAAAAAATTCGGCTAAATAATAATGATTCGTCTACTGTTGATGTAAATATTGGGGTACCACAAGGGACAATCTTGGGGGCATTTCTTTTTATCTTGTACATTAATGATATATTTAAGGTTCTAAGATATTCCAATTTTAAGTTATTTGCAGACTTCTCAGATCTTTGCAGATCTTTTTCTTCCTTTTTGGGCACTATCAGTCAGGTTGACTTTTGGCTTCACTCACATAAGTCCTCCATCTTGATCTATTCATTGTCAGGTCTTGCCAAGTATCACGTATACCAATAGTTGTTAGATCTTCGGTTAGTTGATCTCTCCATCTCTATTTCAATTAATTTCTGATATTTTAAACATTGTATTTCAAATACTTCAAAAAAAAAAAAATCAGCCGTGGCCACCACAGGACCAACCGCCATCATAAAGTACTTATATAAAATACATTCTCGCAGCAGAGTAGAAATAACTTGGCCCAATATTTTCTAATAGAGATATTATTTATTATGACCATGGAAACGTTACAAATAAGTATGAAAAAATTGAGACTTAGAAAAAAATTCCAAAAATTTTACAAAAATTATTCGAAATTATTCGTTTTATCAAAAAACGTCTCAAATAAAAGTTATTAATTATTGCTTTTATAGCAACTTTTGTTCAATAAATTTTTTCGAAATATTTTTTTGTTGTGAAATATTCACAAAAATTTTAAAATCGACACGAGTAAACTCCCATTTTCAGTCAACCGATTTTTACCAAATGTTGATCAACTTGTGCCATTGATGGCAGAAGCTTAAATATGAAGTTTCATAAAAATCCGGTCGGTAAAAAGTCCTTAGTATTTGGAATTACAAATACTTTCTTCGGTGGTATTTGTATTTGATATTTGTTGTCTGAAAATTGCTGTTTGAAATAATAGAATTATTTCAAATATTTCCTTCGTAAATATTTCCTTATTCTTCTTCTTCTTTGGGCACTATCAGTCAGGTTGACTTTTGGCTTCACTCACATAAGTCCTCCATCTTGATCTATTCATTGTCAGGTCTTGCCAAGTATCATGTATACCAATAGTTGTTAGATCTTCAGTTAGTTGATCTCTCCATCTCTTGCGAGGTCTTCCCACTGGTCGACGGGTCTCAATCTTCCTTCCCATATCTTCCTAACCATTATGTCCTCCCTCATTCTCATAACGTGTCCAAACCACTGTAATCGTCTGCCTCTGAGTTCTTGTGTGATACTTGGCCTTGAGTACAGTCCTCCGATATCTTTTTTTTTAAATATATTTATTTAGGGGTGCTTCAACTGCTTAGTTATTAGCACCCCGGAATATCTGTTTTACATAATTAATATAATTACATGATAAATTTAATATACATAAATATTGATATAATTAATTAAGGCTCTTAGAAAATTATGTGGAATGTTATATATATTCAATTAAGTTTACATCTTCTAGAAATTTTAAAATATTTTTTTCGTATGTATTGGTTGCAATTTGGAGTGCGTCTGTTGGAAGTCTGTTTCTGATCCTTTGTGCTGTGTATTGTGGACAATTTAGGATTACGTGTTCCACTGTGAGTTGTACGTTGCAGGTGGGGCATATCGGCGGTGTCTTTTTTCAAATATGTGTTGATGTGTGAGTCGTGTGTGTCCAATTTTGATTCTTGTTAGAATTATTTGTTCATGCCTTGTTGCATAATTTCGCGGACTTTGAATTTTGTAGCGGTTTTATTCCATTCTTCCTGTAGTTTCATTTTAAAAAAATTCTTCGCATCATACATTGGAGTGGGCATTTGAATTATATCTTGGTGTATGGCCTCCTTGGCAGCTTCGTCTGCTTTTTCATTTCCTGGGATGTTGCGATGTGATGGGACCCATAATATTGTGATTTTTTTCTCGTGTTCAATGCAGTGGTGGATGTTGTCTTGTATTTTCTGTATGCTGATGTCTTTTGAATAAGTTTGCTTCATAGCTGCTATGGTGCTGAGGGAATCAATATGAATTATGAAGTCTTCTTTATTTGGAATGCTTTTTATGTAATCGGTTGCTTGGAGTAGAGCATAAGCTTCGGCAGTGAAGACGCTCATCATATTTGGCAGGTGGTATTTATTTATTTCTTTCTTCTCTACTACCATTGCGGTACCAGTTTTATTTTGTAATTTGGAACCATCTGTGTAAATCGCAGTGTAATTCTGGTATTTAGACATGATTTCATTCATAGGAATTTAAAATAATGGACGAACTGGTTTCTTTTTTATTATAGCGAGTTAGGAGGAGGTTGTAATTAGCTGGGTTCAGGATCCAGGGAGTATTGAATTGGTTTGGGAATAGCTGTGGAAAAGGCCTGCTTATATTATTTAATTGTTCTTGTAATTGTTGATGAAAAGGTATTCAATTTTTCAGGACTACTTGGTTATTTAGATTTTGAAACAGATAATTATAGGTGGGATTAGTTTCGTGAGGTAGGAGAATCCAATATCTTTGCTCTTACGAATTCTCCATTCACCATTAATTTGAATGTGACCAAAGATTCTGCGTAATATTTTCTTTTCGAAAACTATAAGGTGTTGTAGATCGTGCTTTGTTAACTCCATGTTTCGGACCCATACATAAATACGGGACGTACTATAATGTGGTATAACCTGATCTTGGTGTTTCTAGACAAGAGTTTCGTTTTGAAGAGGGGATCAAGTACAAAATACGATGCATTAGCAGCAAATAATGCATAATAATTCTATTAGTAATTTCCTGCTGTATCATATTTCCCTGATTCATTATGGTGCCCAGGTATTTGAAAGTAGAAACTCTCTCAAAACTGTTGTCATTAATTTTTAAGTTAGTGTTCTCATGACAATAAGATACTTGGTTTTTTCATTACTGTCCTACTTTACGAGCTTCGACATTAATAAGGTTAGTAAGGTATATTACGTCTTCAACCTTATTTGAAATAATATCCAGGTCATCTGCATACCCTAAACTCTTGTACTATAATCGTGGCTATATTCATCTGTAAAACGTTTTATTTTTAAATAAATTTTACCTTTAAAAAAAAAACATTAAAATGTCTGGTTTAAATTTGAAAGTTAAATATTTTGAGCACATTTATTAAGTTGATGTACTCGTGGCGTGGCTAAAAAATTAATTACATAAATTAAATAATAAACGAGTGTTTTTAAAAGGGTGTACAAAATGTAATCTAGTTATGACCCTCTCTGATTATGTCAAAAATAGCAGTTAATTCATAATTGCCGTTAGAGTAAGCCCGTAATCAAGTAATGGTAACATTATTCAAATACTTGAATAAAATTATATTTTAGTTAATGAAAATTTACATGAAATACGCCCCTCATTATTTAAACGGCTACTTTAAACACTCAATGAATTCAAAAAGAACATTTTGAACTACACTTAAGTTTGTTAATCATAAATAACTTTAAAAGTAAATTTTCTGGACTTTTTATTATTTATATAAGTACTTCAAAGCAAGCGCACACACGGGGGGGGGGGGCGGCACGACGTAGACATAGAACGTAGAAATAAAATGTAGAACGCAGATTTTGCTACTTAGTTTCCAATAAACTTCAACAAAAAAAATATCTATTTTTCATTCATTCATCCCCACCTGTCTTATGGTGCCTGTCCACTTGAGAGTAAATAGTGGCGAGAAGCTCTCGATAGCAGTTACTCTCAAGTGGACAGGCATCTGAGAGTAACTCGCAGAAAGTGGCGTGCTCCCTACACTCTCCGAGAGTAGCTCGCCAAATACGAACTGTGTTCGAATTCCAGAGAGTACTCTCGAGAGCTGTCTGCTTACAAGATGTTCAAAAATTCGTCACCGGAGGAAATAAATAAATTAATCGGCTTGTACGAACTCCGGGAAATTCTGTCGATCGTGAAATGTGTCGATTACCGTGACAGAATGAAAAAACATAATGTTTTGTAGGAAATTTTATACCCCCAAATTTAGAAAATTACCAACCTATTAACCATTTTTTTAAAAATTTTATTAAAAATAATTAATTAGTTTAAATTTAATTCAATTTAAAAATAAAAATATATATTTTTTTTTATTAAAATAAAGTTTAAAACATTATGCGCCTGATTAAAAGAATTATTTTAGTAATTACATTTAATTGAATTAAACTATTTTTTAAAGTATCAAAAAACTTTGTACATCATCTACTAAAATGTAATTAACAACAAAATGCTAATAAAGCTTTTAGGTACATACCCCAAATATAAAGGTAATAACCCTTTTCTTTTTAATATCTATTTTTTTTTTTTTACTAACTTTATTTACAGGAACAATAATCTCTATTTCTTCAATTTCATGAATAGGGGCATGATAGGATTAGAAATTAATTTACTTTCCTTTCTTTTACTTTACATTCCTTTATTAAGAAAAAAGAAAAATCATATTCCTTTAAATCTTCTATTCAATATTTTTTAGTACAAGCTATAGCTTCAGCTATTTTTATTTGCAATTTTATTAATAATATTTAAAATAAATTTTATAAGAGAATTATTAAAAGCACATACATTTTTAATAATATTAATCAATTCAACTTTATTATTAAAAATAGATGCAGCACCATTTCATTTTTGATTTCCAGAAATTGTTAATATTTATTATAATAAAAGGCACCTAAAACACGTCTTCTATCAATCCATGACTTAATCCAGCAGATTTTTTTTATTCAACTTTTTTCTTTTTTTATAAATAGTTAGAATTATTACAGCTTCTGCGACCTTTCTATAGTACGACGCCATCTTGACCACTCTCCACAACTGATCAAGTGGACACAGGCTTGAGAGTTCTCTCGAGAGTAACTCTCGAGAGCAACTCGCAGGATACTCTCGAGAGTACACCCGGTCGAAATCAGCTCTCTAGTGGACAAGCCCGTGAGAGTTGCTCTCGAGAGTTACTCTCGAGAGTACTCTCAAGTGGACAGGCACCTTTATGCAATACTGGTGTTGAGTCACGCTCCTCATGCGAACAGACTGTCTGCTCTACAACGTAGAGCTCTACGTGTCATTAGCGGGATCGGCTACAGAAAAGACTACACAACAATATATTTCGCTTAACATATTGAAATTTCCCTGTCTATGTATTTTACAATGCTTGATACATGCTCACCGCCAGTTTGAAGATTATCACCTTCATGCGGAGATGCATGATCATAATACGGGAAATAAAAATAAATTATGTTCTGATTTTACTCGACTAACAAAATCTAGAAATAGCAACAATTATTACGCTATATTTTTTTAAAATGTTTTACCCTTGAACCACAGAAAAAAACCAGCTAGCAATTTTCAAACAACTATGAAGAAGTATCTTATTGCTAAAGCATTTTATTCTATTGACGACTACCTGTCCAATAACTTTAATGATTTCGTGAACGCTCAACTCCCTTTGAGAGCTTTGAGATTGTTGGTCTTGGTATACAGTTTGAGGTACCATTCTCGCAATGTCTTTGTGCGTACCATTGAGTTTGGGGATTAGTACGTCGAATTGTATGATTGTTCCAGTTTTCAATGTCTGTTTGGGTCCTTTCACTGTTTTATCTTGATGTGGGATTTTATGATTTCCAAATTGATTATTGCATTATGTTGTACAGGGGGTGACACTGCAATCTCTGCGATTTATGCTTACCAGATTGTCAGGCGGGGTAGTGTGACTGTCTGTCATATTGATGCAGTGATTTATTTGAGTATCATTCTAAATGTTTTTGAATATTGTTGATTTTTTTATAAACTTAAATTTACTAGGTTATTTGTCAAAATTTAACTCATAGTCACTTCTATATTGTTATATAAAATAATTTTTCCTGCTTTCCTATTCTTCTAGATTTTCAAGTACAAAATATTTTGTCAATGTTATTTCTACAATTTCACCATCCCTGGTGATGGATGATGTACATGATGTTAGAGTGACGTTTAATTAGTATAGGTAAATTAATTTGATATTAAGTATAAGATTGTTACTATAGTTTATATCAGGGCTTCGAACCGGAACTGAACCGAAAAAAATATCGGTTTATTTCGGTTCAGATAATGTTTATGTGAGTGAATATCAAATACATTTTATTTAAGATTATTTTTTAAACTGATAAGCAGAAAAAAATCGTAATTTTTTTAACTGAAAAGTATGCGCTACTATTAAATTGGAGGGGGGGGGGTTAAACGCCCAGAAACCCCCCTGGCAGCGGCCTTGGTATATTTATCACAAAATAAGGAATAAAATGTTCTTCTAAATTATAGTAGAAAATAAATTTCTTATACAAATAAAAGCATTTAAAAATTTATCACTCGGAACTGAACCGAAAACCGAAAAAAAAACCGTTATTTTTGCCGGAACGAAAACCGGCATCGCACCGATATATATTTTTTTAATTGAACCGGAACGAAAACCGAAACGAAAAAAATAACGGTTCGAAGCCCTGGTTTATATTGTTCGTTATAACACCTGAGGAAGCCAACAAATTAGTTGGCGAAACGTTGTGTTTACTTAAATAAACGTTCTGTCCAAAAAGCTGAGTGAAATTATTTCCTACTTCTACTATTGTATCAATTGGACGTTAAAAATTATTCTAATAGAAATATATATTATTTTATAACGATAGTGCTCCACGACGAATTCTTGTCGTGAAAAGTGCTCCGCGACTCTTTAAGTTTGGGAAACTCTGCTGTAGGAGGTTAATGTAACTAGTACCCTTTTCACACTAGAATTTTTAGATCGGATGTTAAAGTGAATGTGTCTTTAAACGCTAATGTGAAACCGTATGGCCTCGTCTAAATACAAGCGATGTTTAAGACAGAGATCTGCGTCTTAAACTTCGTCCGCATTGCCAACATAATTTCTATTATAAAAAAATACTCTTTGAATTTGTGCTGTCAACATTTTATATTATCATAAACAAGAATACTGTATTATATCGACGTTATAAGAAGTTTATACTTATTGTTATAATAAAATTATTTATTTTAATAATGTGTTTAATAAAATACAGAGCTACAATAATTGAGATAAAATGTATCACTTACATGTTAATACAGGTGTAATATATTCTTTATTGTAGTGTCTTTATTGTAGAATGAAATGAAATATCCATAATTGTTTATAATAATTCAAAATGTGCGTCTGCGCAGATAGTTCAAAACTGGTAATTTCATGACGGTAACTTAAGGACAAAATTACTGTAGCTGATGACAGCACCGGAGATTTAAACATCAAGTGTGAAAGCATACCGATGTTAAACATCGGTGAACTTTAAGTTTACTCGTCTTAAAGTTCTAGTGTGAAAAGGGTATAGGAACCGGAGGACGTCAAAGAACGCTGTAAAATCGACATTGTTAAATATCACAAAAATCCCAAACCTAGTCCTGTTGATTACAATTAAATTACGTGTGGTATTTAGCAGTAAAACAGGCAACAATAGCTAAATGAACGTATATTAATTTACCGCCATGTTTCATATAATTAAGTAATAAAGTATAATAATTGACAGCAATATAGTGTAATTACAGTCTATAAACATGTACTATAAACATCTATTATAAACGCCTAAATCAAAATGTTATCGTTTTTACGACACATTTTACAGCTGGAAGCATCGTACATATTGTATTGTTTCAATATTTGAAAGCATCACTAAAAACTAACTCTAGATGACAAATGGTGTCATAAAAGTAATTATATACAGAAAAAAGTTAACTAGCAAGTGAATAATTACCATTTTTTGTCTTTGACTGGTTTTGTTTTTATTTATAGTATGACGTTCAGGTAATTAGTACTTTGAAACACAGCTGAGATTTAACGGTTGGGTTCTGCTGAACACTGGTCTAGTTTAAGGGTCGACAACCTGCGGCTCCGGAGCCGCATGGGGCTCTTTTAGAAAATTTTGTGGCACTTTTAAAATTGGCTGGTCTTTATTTTAATATAATTTATTTTTTAATTTTCAACTTTCTGCCTGTAAAAAGGAAATACTGCATATTCCCTTTTAGAAGAAATAAATTGAAGAAATAAGTTATCTGTATTTGTGATTGATTTACGTGCAGAAACATTTTTACATTTTATTAATTTACAAAAAAAGGACAATAACAACGTTATTAATGCAATTTTTCTGCACAAACTATTGTTAAAATGCAATAAGCTTTTGGAGAAAGATTTAAAGAGTTTAGAAAATATAAAGCTACACTAGTTTTTTTGACAAATCCAATTGAAGCAGATATGCAGCAATTACATTTATCACCATTCCCATTAATTTTTTTTTTTTAATTAATTTTTGGTCTTAGCTACGATGGCCATTAACCAGGATATCTTTATTTTTATTATGGATACATTAGTAATTTTATAACAAATACAAACATCCATGCCATCACCGGGATTCGAACCCGAGCACCCATGGTTAGCAGTCAAATGAGCTGACCACTACGATTCCCATTGATTAATCAAGCACAATTTGAACTTCAATTATAGGATTTGAAATCCAAAGATTTATGGAATAATATATTCTTAAAATTTAATTCTGAAATTGAAAGTTTAGAAAAAGAAAAGTGCATATTATCTTCTCAGCATAAGTGGACCGAAATTCACAATCTTCAAAATGTAGATAAAATTGTTTTCGAAGCTTGGAACCGTCTTCCAGAATCGTTCAATCATTTAAAAATTCGCATCAAAATAATTTATTTTGCAAAAATAAAATTTTGATCGTTAATCCACGTACTATCCACGTACTTTTTTTTTACTTTAGGCTTTCATTTGATACCCTACTCAGAATTAAAAAAATATATATATATATTTTTTTCTATGAGCACAAATTTGTTTATATTTTTAGGTGGATATGTTTTTTAGATGTTTTAGTATTTTTCCTATATGCCAGTCAATGAGTTGTATATTGATGCCAAATTTGAACTCTCTAGGTTTAGCCGTTTGGCTACAATTTTTCCCGAACAGACAGACAGACGACAAAATGACGGTATAAGGATTTTTTGGTCATACCTACAAAATCCTAAAAAAACATTTTATTATTTTCTACAAATTTAGTTCAAAATTTGTTTATTTATTATAATTCTTGGGTAGGTACTAATTTCTTATTTTTATTTACTTTGTTTTTTGATACATTCATATCTGACTTTTTTCACATTTGCTAGAAAGCTAATATTCATGATAGAAAGCTGATATTATCAAGTTTATCGACTATCAGGTCAGCTATTAAATCAATTAACTTTTTTTTTAATTTAATGGCCTTTGCTGCTGTGGCAATTAGCCAGGACAAATTTAATTTGAGAAAATTTCCATGCCTGAACGGGATTCGAACCCGAGACCTTCGCAACGCAGAGCACATGTGTTACCACTACGCTACGCCGGTCTGCAACTAACTTGATAGACCTAATAAAATCAGCTTTCTATCAGGAATATTAGCTTTCTATTTTAGAATTTTTTCTATGAGCGGGTCAAAGAGTTGTAAGGACGTTCAACAACCACGGCACTTTTAAACATACTAAATTTTATATATGAAAATTTGGACAAAAACCGGCACACATTAGCAGTATTTTTGGATCTATCAAAAGCATTTGATCGTGTCGATCACAAAATACTGCTAGGGAAACTTGAAAATCTAGGAATAAGAGGAAAAGCCTTGGATTGGCTTACATCATACCTCGAAAACAGGGCACAATATGTTCAAATTGGTGAGTCAAAATCAAATCATTTATCTGTAATCCAAGGGGTCCCACAAGGTAGTGTACTGGGGCCTCTCTTGTATATATTATATGTAAACGACATTGTAGAGGGTGCTCTGAGTTCGGAACTTGTAGCTTTTGCAGATGATACCACAGTAATGGGTTCTGACGCAGATTGTCGAGCTCTTGTAACAAACGTTAACAAAGATTTACATTCTTTAAGCAATTGGTTGCAATCAAATGATCTACTCTTAAATTATGAGAAATGTAGTTTCATAAAATTTTCTAAAAGTAAATTGAATTACGATGTTAGCCAGTTGATTAAAAATAAGTCTGTCATTCAAGTTGCATCTGCGAAACTTCTGGGTATTCATCTGGACCAGCATCTTACTTGGGATACTCAAATTGACTTTTTGTGCAAAAGAATGTCCCAAGAATGTTGGAAACTAAAAATTATATCCAAAACATGTAGTAAAGAAGTAGTCAGAACCTATTACTTTGCAAATATATATTCTATACTATCTTATGGTATACTTTGTTGGGGTACAGGTTCAGAACTCATCAGATTGTTTCGGCTCCAAAAACGTATTCTACGTAATATGGTTGGTTGCAGCCAAAGAACATCCTGTGTTAATATATTTAAAAATCTAAAGATTTTGACTTTACCAAGTATGTATGTGTATCAAGCCTGTGTATATGTACGACAAAATTTGTCAGATTATGAAAGAAGGTCAGATATACATGCATACAACACGAGGCAAAAAGCACATTTACAAGTACCTAAAACTAAATTTGCTATTACGTCTAACAATCCGACCATATTATCAAAGAAAATTTACAACAATTTGCCGCAACACCTGAAAGATTATGGATCACTTAAAACATTTAAATGTCAGCTTGTTGACTTCTTAATAAAAAAGTGTTACTATAATCTTAATGAGTATCTTTTACAACGTCATTAAAACGGACTAATTCATGTATTGATATTTATAAATTTTACTTTTAATTTTATTTATTTATTTTTTAAAATTTATTTATAAACTTATTTATTATTTTATATTTGACAAAAACTGTTTTATCAGTAATTTTTTATTGAAAGGACGAAATTAATAAATTATTATTTGGTTTATTAATTAATTAAATACTAACGTCTAATAGTATTTCTATTAGTGATGTAATTAGAATGAGTAATAAATAATAAAAAACAACTGATAAGTTTTCTATGACAACTGCACTGATGCAAGATTTTGTATATATTAAAAATATTTTCTGTATTTTTTATTTGGAAGTAATCATAAACTGTTTTGACCATAATAATAATCAATTGTATTGAAATATGAAAATAATGACTTGTCCAATATTATGTATGCATATAATCTTCTGGACCAATAAAATTATTATTATTATATTATTATTATTATAAGCATGCCATATTTCAACTCTCTAGCTTTAGTCGTTTGGCTACAATTTTTACCGAACAGACAGACAAACAGACGACAAAATGACTGTATAAGGGTTTTTTGGTCATACCTACAAAACCCTAAAAATTATACCTTTTTGGTTTAATAAATTTGGACGTTGGAAACAAAACAGAAAAGATTCGTTTTCTAGCTTTGACGCGTTCGGCAAAATTATGCCTTATGAAACCTGCACTTTACTATTCGCGACTGAAACTAACGTTGGCGGCGCTGCGTACAACAGCTGATGGCGGACCAGAAGCGTATATGTCAGAAGTTTTTTCTTAATATTTATCTGTTCAAACAATATTTCGGCAAAAAAGCACTGTATTTAAGTCACTATATTTTAAAATACTTCTTAATTCACATAAACTACAGCACAACACGCTACAAATATTATCCAAATATACGCTTCTGTTTAATTTAGCCAGTCACCACCAGATGTCTCACTGTTATTTGCAGTCGCGAATACTATATAAAGACAAGTGCAAAAACACACAATAAAAGTGCCACGAGTGGCTCGTGGACTGTCACTTGTGCAACACTGATCTAAAATATCAAAACTATGCACTAATGCCATTACGGTAAAATAAGTTAAGATAATACCAACATTGCAATCGAGACAGTCTGATACTCCATTTCCTATATTGTATTGTAATGTCATGCCTTGTTCTTGTTCTCTAGCGCAGAGTTCTGAGCTAGAGAATATTATACAAGATTGGTCTGGGAACTTCAGTTCTAGTGCACATAACTATCTAGTACTCCATTAAATCATACAACGGAGTAATTAATTAATAGCAAAGATGTTTTTGTAAAAAAATACATTATAGTCTGTTTCTTTAGTTTAAGCGGAACTAAATAGGAGTTTCGTTCTTTTAGGTTGTCACACAGTGCTTATATAAGCAGTTCACTTTTGTAAGAACAAACTAACAGGATATTTTGTTTTCAATAGTTCGCACCTTTGAAGCTGTATGTCATGTTGGTATTAAAAAATGACATTTTTACCGATCGTCACAGCTTCTGCCATCAATGGTACGAGTTGATCAACTTTTGGTAAAAATCGGTTAACTAGAACTGGGAGTTTACTCGTGTCGATTTTAAGATTTTTGCGAATATTTATCAACAGAAAAATATTTCGAAAAAATTTATTGAACAAAAGTTGCTATAAAAGCAATAACTAATAACTTTTCTTCGATCAGTTTTTTGATAAAACGAAAAATTTCGAAAAATTTTTGTAAATTGTTATAGTCTCAATGTTTTCATACTTATATGTAACGTTTCCATGGTTATGATAAATAATATCTCTGTTAGAAAATATTAGGCCAGGTTATTTCTACTCTGCTGCTAGAATGTATTTTATATAGGTACTTTATGATGGCGGTCGGTCCTGTAGTGGCCACAGCTGATTTTTTAAAATGTCGATCTATTTGACATATGTCATAATGAAAAATGATATCTTAATTAAAGTCACTGGATTATACAAAATAGCGCAAGCCTTTGAAGAAGCCGACAGACCCCAGGGTTTGATTGGCAACATTGCTTCCCCTATTAAGCAAACTAAATCAGCAATTTTTACGTTCTTAAGTCGCGCTGTCACATCTCTCTTTCTCGCTCTAATTTAATAACCTCCTTTCTCAGCGGTTTGAATATTTAAGGTTAAGTTTCATTTAAATTTATATATTATATCCATTTTATTTAATAAAAATAAAAATAAATTATTGAAATTGTACCACAATTTTGTTATATTGCATTTTTGATTAAAAAAATCGGGATTACAATGTTTAAAATAAAAATTTTGGTATTATCTGTCTCATTTTGTAATACGGAACTAACAGGGAAAGTTCATTTTTTTGTGTTGTATATTGACAATACATTTATAATATTATCATAGTATTGGTTCACACGGATACGCCAAAGTCTGTTTACACCACAACAGTCACCAAAGTAACCAGATCTAGTTTCGTATTACAAATTGAGACGGATTATAGTACTAGTTTCTTATTTTTTTACTGTTGGAATCACTAAAAATCATTTGTGTTGGCGACATTTTTAGCCTCAGTATGGCCGCCGTTGCGCTACTTTGTATAATTTAGTGATTTTAATCTTAATTATAATGATCATAACCTCATCAACCTAAAGTCGGTTTTACAGCGTAAGGAATATTTTTAATTGACATTTAAAGTCAGTAACACACTATAAAAGTAACCAAAATAACCAGATCTAGTTTGTTGTTACAAAAGTGAACTGCTTATATAATCTGTCTCATTTTGTAATACGAAACTAGATCTGGTTACTTTGGTGACTTTTGTGGTGTAAATAGACTTTTATGGAAACATGTGAACTTGTAAACCTGGCTTTTAAATATTTGGTAAAGTTTGATTATATCGAGGTTATATTCACTCACAAACTATGTATGTCAGATAACAAACTGACATGTCAAAATTGCGATTGACATGTCAAAATTGTGATACACATATTAAATATTTTGAAAGGTGCCATTTCAGAATTACCATCCTAAGATGATATTTTAAATATACAACATAAAAAATGAAATTTTCCTCTTAGTTTCGTATTACAAAACGAGACAGATAATATCAGCATAAATTTTTAAATATTGTTCGTTGTCTCGCTGATTGTAAATCATTATTTCTTCGCCTATCAATAAATCATGTGATCTAGTTCATAGAACCAAATATTTACCGAAACATTTGGGTTATCCACAGCACCAAAAATCCATGGATATGTCGCGCACATACCGTGGTGGAGCGGTCGAGGTGCCCCTAACAATACCGCAACCCTTCTGCCACGGACGTCATGCGGTAAAGCATTACAACATTTATATTAAATGAAAACTGTGACACGTAAATAACCACATCATTTTCATTTCAAGAAAATTAATTTCACGTTACATATATAATGTAATTAAACACATATGATACAATGGATTATTGTATCAAAATTCAGAAATTAACCAACAGACAACACAAATATAGGCTATTATTATCTGTCTCATTTTGTAATACGAAACTAACAGGAAAACTTCATTTTTTATGTTGTATATTTAAAATATCATCTTAGGGTGGTAATTCTGAAGTAATACCTTTCAAAATATTTGACAATTCATAATTGACATTAAATTATATGTCAACTTACTAACACAAATTGTATAAAACACAAATTGACAAGTATTTGAAATATATTTTATACAACCAGAACAGAAATTATGAATAAGCGAAATAAGATGAAATAAATATTTGTATATAATTCAAAATATTAGACATGTCAATCACAAATTTGACATGTCAATTTGGTATCTGACATGTAGTTTTTGAGTGAATATAACCTCAGTATAATGAAACTCCATCAAAAATGTAAAAGCCAGATTTACAAGTTTACATGGTTTCAAAAAAGTCTATTTACACCACAACAGTCACCAAAGTAACCAGATTTAGTTTCGTATTACAAATTGAGACAGATTATACAAACATTTAAGTAAAACTAGATTTTGTAATCTAGTAATTTTTATCTTTTAAATTGTGATTTTAGTCATTTTGTTGGCCATGGAGATACAAGTAGATGGGAGACGGCATTTTGCGCAAGATATGAAGCAACTTGCCATCAAAGTATTGAGGTAAAGGCTATTCCAAACGTTTAGGCGGCACTAAATGGGAATTTCGTTCTTTTAGGTTGTACGAGATGGGAGCTTGCTTGAGTTTTCATATTTGACGTTGGTATATGAAAATTTAAACTTCCATCAGTGAAACCATGGAAACGAATGACATTTTTAAAATATTTTAAATCATTTTTAAACATTTTGAAGACAAAAAAAATAAATAAATAAATAGGAAAATTTGATTAAGAATGACAAATTTAAATGTTATCTAGAATTTGCAATGTAAGTATGATTTACAAAGCTTAAACAATATGACCAAAAGTCCGAATTAATAGATAAAAATTACTAGATTTCAAAATCAAGTTCCGCCTAAACATTTATATTTACCTATGGAAAGTTACACCAGTTTCTTACTACGACTTTTACAATTTAACATGGCATAATTACTCATTGTCTTTATTAAAAAAAAAAAAAAAATGAAGTTAAGTGTGAATTTTCACACATTTCAGGATTTTACAGGTATTTAATAAGTGTATATTGATCACATCAAAATCAACAGTTTTTTTGATAGTCACTTTTATGCGTTATTTGAGAACTAAGAGCTTCCATTTAATTTTTTTAAACAAAATTTATATAATTTGCCAAACATCCCAGTTTTTTTTTTTGCATTTGCTTCTTATTCAAATCTTTATTAGATTAATAAGAACTATTTTACAGTGTAGAGTGTAGAGTGGTGTGGTGTGAACAGTGTTCCAATGAGCTTCAATTTCATAAAATTGGTAAAAGTGGTACAACAAGCTGCAAATTTTACAAAATATAATGATAGGTCCCTTCAAAAATACAAAAATGTTAAACTACTCTGGCCAATCGCTAGATTCACGGACCATATTTCCTAAAGTGAGATGTAAGGTTATATAATGCAAATTTATTAAAAAGCAAAACAGAAAATAATAGTATAAAAAAATTTTCGTAAGGCTTTTTGCCGCAGTTGTCTATTAGAAAACTCATCGTTTCGCGACGCGTAAGCCAAAATCATGCCTTATGAAACTTGTGTTTTAATATACTATTTTTATAATAAATGTCACTCGTTTCCATGGTTTTACTGCTGAAATTTTAAATTTTCACCATATCAACACATGTAACATAAAATAATCTAAGCAAGTTTCCTTCCCGTGACAGTCTAAAAGAACGAAGCTCCCATTTAGTCCCGCTTAAACCAAAGAAACAGACAAAAACTAATAACATATTTTAAGTCCAAGAAACGCAATGAACCTTAACTTTTCTTATTCATTATATTCTTATACACCATTTTATCGTAGAAATATAAAACGATAACATAAATTTAATGAAAATTTTACGTGTTTTCTGGCACTAAGAAAGATATTCTATCCATAACAATAACTATATACCCTACGTTCACACCAGGTTATAACTACGTCTTCAAAACTAAACTCAACATAAACTAACTTTATTTCAAACCAGATATTTAGACATAAAATTTTAATATCTTTTACTGGAGGACACATGACCTTATTAAATTAAAAAGCATATTAGTTCATAAAATGTCACTTTTTAAATAATAAAGAGCACTCTTATCAAAAGCGTACTATTTTATGAAGATAAGTTATGGAGCTGTAAAGAAGTCGAACAAGTAGAACACACCCAAGAGAGATAAGAGGTGGGTAAATTAAGTAACTGGACTGGCAACATAGCGTTTGATCTGGCAACATTTAGGACGCGGGACTTGGAGGGGCAGCAGGTGAACATGTGATTCTCCTTCAGTGCGAGTTTGAACTCGCTAGAGTAATTTTGTTGTCCGTATTGATTTTTTTCGTGAAACAGATTTTTCCAATGCATTCTAAAAATGAGACATTAATTTCGAGCAACTGTGTGCTATCAGGTTTTGCTTCAGACTTGTGCACAGTGCAACGGAAAATTTTGCTTAGATTCCTGAAGTTCTGCCCATTCCTCCTCACTCACTCTGTATATATATAATGGAAAAAAATATATTTTTTAAAATTTTGAGTGGGATATCAAATGAAACCTCCTAATGTACGAGGTGTATAGATTAAGAAACCGGGCTAGCAACATAGTGTTTGATCTGGCAACATTTAGGGCGCGAGACTTGGAGGGGCGACATGTGAACATGTGACACGCTTTCAATACGCGTTTCAACTCGCTAGAGTAATTTTGTTGTCTGTAGCGATTTTTTTCGTGAAACAGTTTTTTCTAGTGCGTTCTAAAAATGAGTGCCATTAATTTCGAGCAACGGTGTGCTATAAGGTTTTGCTTCAGACTTGGGCACAGTGCAACGGAAACTTTTGCATAATTTCAGCTGGCCTACGGAGCCAGTGTTTTATCAAGGACTCAGGATTTTTGGTGGTTTAAGGCATTTTCGGAAGGAAGAGAGTTGATTGAAAATGAATCACGCAGCGAAAGACCTTCATCTTCAAGAACCGATGAAAATGTCGACATATTCCGGGATCTTGTGTGTTCAGATCGTCGGTTGACAGTCACAATGATTGGGGAAGAGTTGAATTTGCCTCACACTACCGTTTATCAGATTTCCTTGTCACACAGCAATTTCATTAAATGAGTTTTTGGCCAGTAAAAACATTCCTGTGCCTCCTAAGCCTCCTTATTCACCTGACTTGAGTCCTTGTGACTTTTTCCTCTTCCCAAGATTGAAAAATCATCTCGAGGGACGTCATTTTGGGACATTCGAAAACATTCAAAAGAGCACTAAATTTTACTTAATCTAACCCTTAAAATACAATTTCTTTTTAATCAAATGAATACGAAAATTTACTTAAGCCAACCCCTAAAATACGATTTTTTTATTTATTCTAATTCCTACCAAAATGTACTTAATCAAACCATTAAAATATTTTTTTTCAAAAGAACACGCAATTAAATTTATGCCAACTTGTAAAATAATTATTTTTACCGACCGCCAACATATATAAGGGAGGTATTGTGATCATACCAATTTTGAGATTTCGAGATTTCGATGGATCTCCACGAATTGAGGTCCCTACATAACGTTTTGACTATTATTAGCATGATGTCTGTCGGTCTGTCTGTCCGTCCGTCTGTCTGTCTATCTGTCCGTCTGTCTGTCTGTCTGTCCGTCTGTCCGTGTGTGTGCAGAGCAAATTCGGCTGAAAGGATTTTTAGGAAACTTCATATTTAAGCTTTTGCCATCAATGGCACGAGTTGATCAACTTTTGGTAAAAATCGGTTGACTAAAAATGGGAGTTTACTCGATTTTAAGATTTTTGTGAATATTTCACAACAGAAAAATATTTCGAAAAAATTTATTGAACAAAAGTTGCTATAAAAGCAATAATTAATAACTTTTATTTGAGACGTTTTTTGATAAAACGAAAAATTTCGAATAATTTTTGTAAAATTTTTCGAAATTTTTCTACATATCTATTTTTTCTTACTTATTTGTAACGTTTCCATGGTCATGATAAATAATATCTCTGTTAGAAAATATTAGGCCAAGTTATTTCTACTCTGCTGCTAGAATGTATTTTATACAAATTGTTTGTAATGGCGGTCGGTCCTATGGTGGCCACAGCTGAATTTTTATTTTAAATAAAAGAAAACTCTAGCTCTTATAGTTATGGCCCCAGTTGTGAAAAGCCCCAATTGTGAACGGCCCGAATTGTCCATCGCCCCAGTTGTTAATGGCCCCAGTTGTGCAAAGCCCCAATTCTGTACGGCCCGAATTGTCCATCGCCTCAGTTGTTAATGGCCCCAGTTGTGAAAAGCCCCAATTGTGAACGGCCCGAATTGTCTTACGGCCCCAGTTGTCTGGTTACCGTTTGTATCACTGGTAACAAGTAGTGTTGGCAACGGTTTAGGTACATCTACATCCACTATGCACTACTTTTATTTCGAGACTTTACTTTTGTCCTCTTTCACTTATGAAACAGTTTTGAACACTGAAATGTGTGTAAAATCATGTTCCATATTTTTAAGACAAAACGTAGGACGTTTTTAACAAATTATACGTGTCTGGTTCAGATTTGAACTCAGCATAAAAAGGCTAACTCTTTTAATTTTAAACAGCATCATAAATTAGAGAAATATTTTTGTGATGTATCGTTATATAATTACATTACCAATTTAAAACATAATTTCAGTTTAAAAATGTGTATTAAGTAATTATTTTGTCAGTCAAATTTTTAAATTTATATCTCTCTTGAGTATATGTCAGACTAAAGGTGAAAAAATAATGTATTATTTATCATAATTACACTCAGCCTAATATATCAAAACACAAAATATTAAAATGGGACAAAACAGTGTGATATCCGATTTTTTACGCACGCAACCAAAAACAACAAATTTAAATAAAGGTAAAAAAACTCGTTAAGAAATTTGAAGGTCGTTAACTAAAAAAGAAACAAACAAGATTGATAACAACAGTATTTTAGTCCTTGACGAAGAGCATCAAGGGCTATTAGTAATTAGCATTTATAATGAAAATATGATACCAGAATAATTATAATAATAAAGAATTAAACAAGATGATCATCCAATAATATATTATTATATGAGTTTTATAAGACGATGTATTGTCACACGAGTTGTTTGGAATACGACAAGCGAGGAGTGCTCCAAAGTAACAAGTATGACAATACCTTGTATAAAACGAACATAATATACTGTTTTTACCGACCGCCAACATATACGAGGTCTGTTCAAGAAGTATCGCGAATTTTGAATTTCCGCGGGTTACGTATATTCGATTTTCGATTTTTTTGTGGCGTTATGTTGGTACTCATGTCTCTCACTTATGCCGACAAGTTCGGCCATTTTGAATTTTCAGTTAATTTTTGACAGTTGCTTTGCTTGCACGTGTTTTGGCTCGTCTTCGATTTTTGCCTATACCAAAAAAGGGATCAAAGAGTCTGTATCAAATTTTGTGTGAAAACAAAATTAAGTGCGCGGACGCATTCCGAATGTTGACTGTGGCATATGGAGAAGCTACCTTGGACCGAAGCAACGTTTATCGGTGGTACAAAATGTTCTCAGAGGCCCGAGAAGATGTGAACGACGAAGAGCGTGCTGGACGCCCGAGCACGTCAACAACAGACGAAAACATTGATGAAGTGAAGAAAATAGTATTGGCCAATCGTCGAATCACCGTTAGAAAACCGTTAGAGGACCTAAACATATCGATTGGCTCATGCCATTCAATTTTTACCAATGATTTGGGCATGAGACGGGTCGCCGCGAAATTCGTACCAAAATTGCTCAATTTAGACCAAAATTTTTGGCTAAAAACAACACACTAATAATGCCGCAGCCACCGTATTCCCCAGATCTGGCCCCCTGTGACTTTTTCTTGTTCCCGAAACTGAAGAGGCCCATGAAAGGACGACGCTACGCTACGAGTGAGGAGATAAAGACGGCATCGAAGGAGGAGCTGAACAAGATCACAAAAAATGATTTTTTCAAGTGCTTCGAGGATTGGAAAAAACGTTGGCACAAGTGTATAATATCTGGTGGGGATTTCTTTGAAGGGGACAAAATAGATGCCCATGAATAAATAAATAATTTTTGAAAAAACACAATATTCGCGATACTTTTTGAACAGACCTTGTATAAGGGAGGTATTGTGATCATACCGATTTTGACATTTCAAGATTTCGATGGATCTCCACGAATTGAGGTCTCTACATAACGTTTCAACTATTTTTAGCATGATGTCTGTCGGTCTGTCTGTCCGTCCGTTCATCTGTCTGTCTGTCCGTCTGTCCGTCCGTCCGTCTGTCTGTGTACACGTGCAGATCAAATTCGGCCAAAAGGATTTTTATGAAACAGCATATTTAAGCTTTTGACATCAATGACACGAGTTGATCAACTTAAAATCGGTTGACTAGAAATGGGAGTTTACTCGTGTCGATTTTAAGATTTTTGCGAATAAATAGCAACAGAAAAATATTTCGAAAAAATTTATTCAACAAAAGTTGCTATAAATGCAATAACTAATAACTTTTCTTTGAGACGTTTTTTGATAAAAAGAAAAATTTCGACAAATATTTGTAAAAATTTTAAAAAAATTTCTCAATTTTTTCATACTTATATGTAACGTTTCCATGGTCATGATAAATAATATCTCTGTCTCCGAAAATATTAGGCCAAGTTATTTCTACTCTGCTGCTAGAATGTAATTTATACAAGTACTTTTGATGGCGGTCGGTCCTGTGGTGGCCACAGTTAATTTTTTTCCATACAGGTAGTGTAGATTTTTAATTGTTGACTCAAGGCAAAATTGACTAAGATTCCACCTCTTCCATTTCTTTTACAATAAGAGTGCTTACCCATAGAACATCTTCTCCAGCAAATAGTAATGTTAATAAATGTTAAAAAACGGAAAAACCTTCTTCTTGTTTTTGTTTTTGAAGTATTTTGTAAACATAAGTTAACATTTTTCTTTACACCTTGTTGTAATTCTTGTAATTTAAAATTTTTCTGAGAAACATAATGTCCAACTATTAACACTCATTAATGTGTATAATTAAAAAAATAACAAAACAATAAAAAATACAGTTTAACATGACGAAAGGTGTGAACAATGAACATATTTAAAAAAGAAAAAATAACAGAAATTGCTTTTCCGCGTGGAACAAATAAAAAAAAAAAACACGCGTCACTGAAAAGAGAAACAAGGTTGTAAAAGAAAAACATAAAAATGTTTTCTGTAATTAAACCTAGAGTTTTTGTGATGTTGTATGTATTTTAACGAAGGAGGTAATTAAAATGGCATGATAAAACTTAATACATCAACGGAAACAAGAAACTAACCGTAGATGCATACGTGTGTGTAATTATTATCTCTATCTTTAACTTTCTATTTAAGATCTTTTAACAGACAAGCCAATTAAATAAAGTCCCTTTGCATACGGAAAACAAAGTGCGTGAACATTGTGACGGGAATGTTTTATGTTTACTACTTAGTAATTACTTTTAATAATTATTTTTATTTACCTACTCTAATTAGATAAGGTTATTATAAAAGAGGTTAAAGAGGAGTTGAATTTATATAAAATAATGTTCTAAGGGTTCACCATCCATTTATATCAGTTCTTTCCAACCGATTTATTGGTAGTTCTGCCGATTTTGTAACTGATCTACCTGTTTACCGAAAAGCATTTTATTTTTACAGAATTTTCGAAAAATGTGCATTTATAGTTCATTTATCTACACTCGTGGACAAAAAATTCGATCCATATTTTTTCCTTTTTTGAAAAATTAATAAAAACATATGGTCAAATCAAGTTGATTATCATGTAAACAGAAATAAATAGACCATATTAGTGTGTCGTCACTTACATGTGCTGCCATCTGAGAGCTGAGTCCTTTGGAAGTTTTTGACTGGTTTAAAATAATGTGACATTACTTTTGTTACGTTAATTTTATGAATATCTTCAATTTTGGAGCAAGAAATATGTTTTTTTTTGATAAATATATATTGATATATACAGTCCAGATACTTTATATTGTAGAATAATGATTTTATAAATATATAAATAAGGTTTCGAAGATATATTTATAGGTTACGTTTTTAAATAATATGAAAATAGAAATGTCTTTATACAATTAACACTAAGTAATCATTATTATTTTGTTTTAGAATGCATAATGGTGTATTGTTTTGCTCCAAATTGTAACCTTTACAGTTATATTCTTAATTGCAAATTTTTTCGTTTTTTGACAGATGAAAATGAAAAACAATAATGGATGAAATAAAAACAACATATTGTTCCTTCAAACCATTTAGATATGGCATACACAATTATTGCTATGTTACTTGCCATAATAACGATTATTAACGTAAAATTTTCAAAATTAACCTGCAAAATAATATTGTTCTACAAAAATAATGACATATTAAATATATATAGTCTGTTCCCAACGGTTAAGCGGAACTAAATGGGAATTTAGTTCTTTTAGGTTGTCACGAGAAGGGACCTTGCTTGGGTTATTTCATTTTTCATGTTGGGATGTCAAAATTTAAAATTCCAACAATGAAACCATGGAAACGAATGACTTATGTCAAAATTAAATATTTTTTTAGATATTTTAATGACAAAAAAATAAATAAATGGGAAATTTGTATTAAGAATGACACAAAAAATCAAAATATAAAGAAAATGACATTTTAAAATGATATTAACCTTAACCAAAAATTGTTTATTGTAAGTATGATTTACAAAGCTTAAACAAAACGGCCGAAAGGCACGATTTAAACGATGAAAGTAACTAGATTGCAAAATCTAGTTCCGCTTAACCGTTTGGAACAGACTGTATTATAAAGTAAAAATTTTAATAAATAAATATTGACTTGTAGTTTTGATGTGAGGCATTCTCTTACTTTGAAAACTTAATTTATACTTCCAAAATAAAATTTAACAAAAAAACAACATACTAAATTCAAATAAAAGGAATCCAACCGCGAGGCGGTAGCACTGAATCCCATTTTGTGACGTAGTTACTAATATGGTCTATTACCGTTCTGTCAAAACAATTGACAATTTATGTTGATTAGTCGGAACTTGTTTTGTACACAATTTAGGTTTGCACGCATATCTTAGAAGAATATTGTAATAAAATATTAGAAGAATATTGCAATTGCCCCCAACGGGGGCAAACAAATTAAAACATTAGAATGGAGACGCGACATCCACACTTATTCAAAATTAAAATATTCAAGTCCTTGACATAAGACTGAGAATTAAAAATTGATGTGAAGTGTGAATATTCACACATTTCAGGGTTTCGCAGGTATATAATAAGTGAAGGCGGTATGCTGAGTGTGTAGGACAAATTTTACTTTATAGTAATCACGGCAAAATGAACGATATTTTTAAAATAATTTATCGTCTGTTAATCATATAATAAGACTGGTTATTAAATTTACGCTCTTAAAAATTAAATACAACATTTGTCAAAATATAACTAGAATTTTGACAAAATAATTTCAACATAATAAAAATGCAAAAAAAAACAGAAAAAATAAAACTCACTCCGTCCGTCCGTACTCGAACTCGAAACCCTTCGTTTTCCAGAGAATTTTAGCTTCCAACACCAGCGCTCTAACCCGTTGCGCCATCGGACGCTTTGCATATGAGTGTCTTACATTGGTATAACTTTTGTACTTTGTGAACCAAAAACCACAAAAAATGCGTTATTTTCCGAAAATATAATCTGATCAAAAATTCCTGTTGTACTATTTCGGTTCACATCAATATACATTACTTGAAATTTTTTTAGATTTTTAGTTTAAACCATCTGGGCTACAGGGTGTGGGACAAAAATTTTTTTGCACAATTTTGGCAAAAATCGCATCAAAATAATTTATTTTGCAAAAATAAAAATTTGATAGTTAATCCACGTACTAAGGGCTTTCATTTGATACCCTACTCAGAATTTAAAAAAAAATATTTTTGTTTTCGATGAGCACATATTTGTTTATATTTTTAGGGGGGTATGTTTTTTAGATGTTTTAGTATTTTTCCTATGTGCGGGTCAAAGAGTTGTATAAGCATGCCAAATTTCAACTCTCTAGGTTTAGCCGTTTGGCTACAATTTTTACCGAACAGACAGACAGACAGACAGACAGACGACAAAATGACGGTATAAGGGTTTTTTGGTCATACCTACAAAACCCTAAAAATGATCACTTTTTCATAATTTCAGAATCTATGTCACCACTGAACAAAATGCTCAGTCTAGTAAACAAGCAAGTCTCTGATAGAAATGTAGATATCTTTAACGACAATTATAGAAAGTTTGTTAATATAAAAATAAATTAGAATAGTTGTATTGTATTTTATTGTATGTTTGCTTATATTATGTTTTATTCTTCTATATTAATAGTATTTCTATATTATTGTTATTATAATATTATTATTGTAGTGTAGTATTTCCCCATTTAACTGGACTTGTGCACTACTGTACAAATCTATATAGTTACTGGCTAAATAAATAAATAAATAAATAAATAAATATATAAGTAAATAAATACACAGTTTTGTAATTTCAGTGGAGTTTTCAAGGTTGTAGAGTTCGGTTTTGGGGCTCTGCTACAAACAGGTAAAAACTTATCAGGTATAATGTTCAATTTGTATCACTAAAGACACATTATAAATTGTTCTTTATAGCGTTTATTTATGACAACCTAATATATATTTTTCTCCGTTTTACACGCACGACAAGAATGTGGAAACAGAAGTTACGTTAAAAATGTCATAAATTACTTCTCTTCCCCTCTATTAATATATTAAAAAAGGACGCATAGCAATGCGATGCATACATAAATATTACCATAATCAACAAAACTGTACAACTATAAATTGTTCTCTAAAAACTTTTGACGCATTACTTTAAGTAACAATGCTACAGCTCAAAAGAAAATATATGGTCGCCTAGTACAAGACATAAATTTATGCATTAAAACTGAGAAAAGAAAACAAACAGTTAAATTTATGATTTTAAATTCATTCAAATAAATAAATGTCACTAGTTATTTATTCAGAATAGTACCACGAGAATGTAAGAGATGGAGTTACTTTCAAAATATTAAAAAATTTTACTATTGAGAACTGACACGCTGGAATACGCAGTCTGGTGGTCAAATATTGTACTAGGCGCTATAGTACTGTTTGAACGTATTACATATGTCTTAAATTTTTGTTAGAATGTCGATAGGAATTGTGAAAAACTATAAAAGCGAACAAATTGTAGTGTTTTCGGCTGTCTTTCAAGACAGGACTAAGATAAGCACCTTAGTTTTTTCTTTTCTTAAGAAAAATCGAGGGAAAGTTAATATTAAGTGCAGATGGGAAAAGATTTGGTTATGGACAGGAGGAAGGCATAGGAATATATTTTGAGTTAAAAAAATGAAAAGAGGGTACAATGCGAGTTTGTACATTACATTTGTCGCAGAAAAACAAAACTGCACTAATATGGTTGCACCTGCAAGTTGCATATTTAATTTTTAGCTGCTTCTGTCCAACTAAAACTAATTTTGTTTCATGAAACAATGAACATAATGCACTTGTTTGCAAACAGAATACAGGTGGGCCTCGTTTTACGCCGGTGTTACGTACCGGCGCAAAATAAAGCGGCGCAAATCAAAGCAAAGAATGTTCATTCCAGAGACGGATTAACATTCTATTCGAATTAATATTTTTGTTTTTTTTTTAAAATTATTTTTGTTTTTTCTTTATTTATTACTTATATATACAGAAAATTATAATATTATTACAGAACATACAATACAATGCAACAATACGATACAAATGAACAAAAATTAAAACAGAAATCAAAATTATAATCAAAAATAAAAGCAAAACCTTTGAAAGAATATTAAAAATTTATTTTTCTTTATTTTTTCTTTCACGCAGAAGGCTTATGTAAGGTTCCATAGATGTTTTGATATTTTTTATTATAGTTGAACTGCGTTCGCAATCATGATCTGTCTTACAAATGTCTTAATTTTTTAATTTTATCTGCATTTTTCAATATTGTAGTCACCGTTGATGGAGGTAAGTATAGGCATCTACAAATCTTCGGACGAGTTTCACCATTCTCTATTCTTTTAATAACTTCAATTTTTGTCTCAATCTAAATAGACCTACGTTGTTTTCTATCGTGTTTTGTACATATATCTTCCATTGGTATTAATGAAAATTATAATTATTACTCAATAATTTTAAATTAAATTTTAAAGGTAAGTTAATAAAAATAATATAGAAAAATTAAAAATTATTAAATTTAGATTATATTAAATATTAGATTTAGATTTATTTAAATTTAAATATGTACATATCATAAAGCAGACACTCTTAAGCGAGTTAAATTTATTTTACAACTGAATACGTCTCAGTAGTGCGATTACTGCGACTGCGTAAACCACGAGACATCCCCGCTTCGACCCCTGAATCGTCGACACCCGACTCCGACGTTCAACTGTTTCAAAGCGGCGTTATTTTAAGGTCGCTGCCAACCGGCGTAAAATAAAGCGGCGTAAAATAAGGCCCACCTGTACATATATTGTAAATTCATATGACCGACACACAAAATTACGTGCCCGGCATTTAACACTTTAACCAAACATTTAACACGGGCAGCCATAAACACCGCCTGTGAACCGCCATAAGTTGGCTTTCAGTGTGCTTCCAAACTAGCTTAAATTACACGTCCTGGCGTTGCTGGGTACTTGGCGTAACTCATTCTAGCGCGGATACGTTCTCCCTGTATTATTACACAAAATAAGGCTGCATCCAGAAATTTTATATCAGCGTTTTTTTAATATATAACATATTTTATACTTTATACATTCGCCTAATTTAAATTAATTCTTGGTAGATGTTGTATATACCGATTTAACCAAACTTTTGATACAATCGATCCCCAGATTATCATTGAAAAACTTAAAATTTTTGGACTTGCACCAGCACAGGTAGCGTTATTATCGTTGTACCGATCTTCTATCTGTTTGCAATTGTGGTCATAAAACCTCACCTTATAAAGTCACTTCCGGAGTCTCACAAGGATCAAATTTAAGTCATCTTCTTTTTTTTTAATATTTATTGATGACATTAATAATGTAACAGTCAGTGAAAGATTAGTTTTTGCCGAGGATCTCAAATTTTTTCTCCCATCAAATAATGACTGCCACATTCTTCAAAACGATTTGGAAAATATCACCAATTGGTCTACCTTAAACAAACTTAACCTCAATCTTTCTAAATGCAAAATTCTGACATTTACACGAAAATGTAACCCCACTATTTTCCCCGATTCGATACTTTATCATCTGATTACTCGTTGCGAAAGTAGGGATCTGGACTTTGAGTTTGATAGTAGACTTACTTTAAACTCGCATATAGATACGATTTGTTCTTCTTCTTATAAAATGCTAGGATTTATTATCAGGAATTCACGCACTTTTTCAAATATAAACACTATCTTTACACTTTACTATATATTCATTCGCTCTAAAATTGAATATTGTTCAATAGTAGTTGTTCAACAATAGTTCTGTTGAGCACCCAAACACAATAAATAAATAAATAAATAGTATGGAATCCAATTTATGAGATTCAAAACAATGCCATTGAAAAAGTGCAACATTAATTCTTCAAGTTCATCTACTTTAAAGTTATGGGATCCTACCCCCCTTTCGATCACTTATGTAGTACCCTTCTTAATATTTTTTCCACCAAATCGTTAAGTGAGCGTCATGAGTTATGGTCCACAAATTATCTGAAAAAATTAGCATCAGATCTAATTGACGATCCGCTTTCCTTTGAACAATTAAATTTCCACATCCCATCTTTCCGTACAAGGCATTCCTTACTTTTTTATCTTCCCCAGGCACATACCAAACTATTCCTTAAATCCCCATTGAACAGGATGTGTTCATATTATGAGCAGAATACAGCAAATCTATTTAGTACTGGCGTGTAGGAAATCAGTTTCGCGCAGAGGAAGAACGCATTCGGAAAGAAGGAGAGGGTCGAGCGCTTGCACTGTTACAGTACGAGACACAAGTTTTCATCAAAATATTAATTTTTTTCACAATTTAATGGATTACTTTTTATATTTGATATTTTCTGTTCACTTCTTTCTTTCTGTTTTCTAGGTGACGAAAATGTGGAACATTCACCTGAATTTAGAATATAATAATGTATAAATAATACATTAATAATAATAATATTATAAATAATAATATTAATAATAATATTAAGAATAGAAGTGAACATCAGTGAAAACAGCTGTTATCAAGTATGTCTCAACAAATCGATATAAAAAACGATTTAATGTTGAATAAATTAAAAAAAAGTGAACTCATTAAAATCGTAAAAGAGTTAACTACCAATGATTTAAATGAATCAGTTTTAATCAATTGTGATATTGAAGAAACGGATGAAAATGTAAACCAAAAAGAGGTTACGGTAGACTTGTGTAGCCAGACAAAACAACAGAAGGCCCAAGTTGAGGTAATAAAAATGGAAAATATTTGCATGAAGAAAATGATTGCACAGATGGAAAAACAATTAGAAAATCAACAAATTTTAATAGATATGCTGAAATCTAATTGGGATACGACATCTACGGGCAAAGAAGAAAAACAGGTAGAAATTATATTACCGACCATTATGCCAAAACTGCAAAGTCATGACGCAAATAAATACCAGTCAAAACCAACATTATCAACGGAAGATCACCCAGTCGATAAGCAAGTAAAGAAAAGCTACGCCAGTGCCGTGCAAACGACAGCAGCAAAGCCAACACGGAGACCAAAACCGAAAACGATCATAGGAGCGGATGCAATGGAAGGTCAGTTTAAAGGTGCAGATAAGAAAATATGGCTATACGTCGGACGTGTCAAGCAGGGAACATCATCATCAGCGATCCTTAATTTTCTAAAATCTAAGTGCCCCGGAAAAACTTTCACATGCGACGCCCTCGATGTTAAAGGTACAAACGCTAGTTTTAAAGTTAGCGCCGACTACGAACTCTCAGAAACATTAAATAGTGGCGATTTTTGGCCAAAAAATGTGTTAATTAAACGTTATTTTTTTCCGATAAACAAGAAAAGATACAATCAGAATTAGTTAATAAAGCTAGTAATATGTTTTCTTTATTTTACATTAATATCCAGTCCGTGCGAAATAAAGTAGATGAATTAGATTTTTTCATTCAGAATAACAAAAATAAATTCGATGTGATTTGTTTATCAGAGCATTGGTTAAAAGACGGTGAAATTATTGCACTGGAAGGATATAATATAGCGACATGTTATTGTAGAAATACCGCTAAAAGCGGGGGTGTTTTAATGTTAGTAAAAGATAATATACAATATAAAATCATAACTTACATCAATGAATACTGTGAGGATATTTGCTCCGAATTTTGTGCAATTTATATCACTTGCATTAACACCATTATACTCAATATTTATAGATCACCTATAATCACAAATTTCACAAAATTCTTGGATAAATTTCACACTATTTTAAATATCTTATATAAAAAAAACAAAAACATATTAATAGCCGGCGATTTTAACGTAGATTTTCGTAGTAACTCAAATGAACATAAAGATTTAATAAATTTAATAACATCTTTTAATATACACATTACTACAACTGAATACACGAGAATTACATCAACATCTAAAACGTGTATCGACAATATTTTAACTAATTACACGACAGGCGAGTATGAAGTTTGTGTTGTGAATCCGAACTTGTCTGACCATTCAGGATTGATATTTACGTTAAAAACAAACAAAATAATATTAGAAAAAAATTGTAACATAAAATCAAAAGTCAACTTAAATAAATTTTCAGAAACGTTGAAGTATGTAGATTGGAGCAATATTTATAATAGCAACAATGCGGAAGAATGTTACAGCCTCTTTCAAACTATAATAATGTATGCTTATAATCACTCGATAACCAATATCAAAAATAATAAACGTAAACAAAACGACAATTTCAAAATTAGTACCCCCGAGCTAAAAAAGATGAAAGACCATTTGTCTCTCATTTATGAGGCCATGATAGCCACAAAATCAGTAGAGATTAAATTATTATACAAAAAATACAAACTGAAATTTAGAGCTAAAGTCAAGGAAACCAAAAAAATACAAAATAAAAATTATATTCTTCAATCAAATAATAAAAATAAAGCAGTATGGAATCTAGTAAATAAAAATATAAAAAACAAACAGAATAAAACGCCTAACACTGATATATCAGCACATCATTTTAATAATTTTTTCGCTAATATTGCCTCCAATATTATAGGAAATCTGCCAGCTACAGGCGATAACCATCTTAAACCATTACAGGCAGTGAATAAATGCAATAATTCTTTCTTTTTGTTCCCGACAAGTAACCAGGAAATCGAAGCGACTATATTAAAACTTAATAATACGAAAAGTAGAGATGTATATGGTTTAGATGTAGCACTGATTAAGTCAGTCGCTACCTATATTGCATGTCCTCTAAATCACATTATTAACCTATGCTTCTCCGATGGAGTTTTCCCCTCGGAATTAAAAATAGCGAAAATCATTCCCATATACAAAAAGGGGGATCATGACGAGGTAAACAATTACCGCCCTATTTCTCTCTTACCGATAATCTCAAAAATTATTGAAAGCATCGTTAAGGCTCGTCTAGTTAATTATCTAAATAAATTTAAAATTTTAACAGAGTCGCAATATGGTTTTCGTAGTGATCGTGCTACTACTGAGGCATTGGTACAAATGCAAAGTTATATTTTAAATGCGCTGGAAAACAATAAGATTGTAGATATAACATGTGAGGACTTATCTAAAGCCTTCGATTGTGTTGCTCCAATAACCATGCTAGACAAACTAGACCACTATGGTGTTAGAGGTATTGCATTAAAATTTTTCAAATCCTTTTTAACGGGACGGCAACAAATAGTATATATCAACGAAACATTCTCGGAGATGGAAAACGTTAATCTGGGTCTTCCTCAGGGTTCGCCTATATCTCCGATATTATTCCTATTATATATTAACGACTTGCCGCCAAATATTGAAGACTCCGACACAATATTATTTGCTGACGACACTTCATTTCTGACGTCAGCATCCGATATATTATCATTAAATGTCAACTCCACCAAAACTAGAAAACAGTCGGAAGAATGGTTTAGATGTAATAAATTAAAACTAAACAGCGACAAAACAGAAAATATGATCATATCAAATAAAAAAATCACATGCGAAAAAAAGGAGCTAAAATTTCTAGGAGTATTCATAGATAGTAATATTACGTGGAATTACCATATATCCAAGCTATGTAAAAAGCTGTCATCTACTTTATTCGCACTACGTCGGATCAGTACAATTATAGATGGTGAAACGGCAAGACTGGCTTACTTTTCAAATTTTCAAAGTCACTTAAGCTATGGCATCTTGTTATGGGGAACAAGCAGTAACAGAAATAAAATTTTTATTATCCAAAAAAAAGCGATACGTATTCTGTCTAATGCAAACTACTTAGCTCACTGCCGACCACTATTTCAAAAACTTAAAATTCTACCCCTACCTTGTATCTTCATTTATTTTACAGTAATTTATTTTAAAAAGCATATAAAAAAATATACAACACATTCAAACATCCATTCACACCATACAAGAAATAAAAACAAATATAAAACTTTAAAAATTAGACTTAATAAATCAAAACAAGGTCCAGAATACTGGGGTCCAATATTTTTTAATAAACTGCCAGAACAATTTAAAATTTTACAAAATATACCATTTAAAAAGTATGTTAAGAATATGTTACTGAAACATTGTTTTTATACAATCGAAGAATATCTCTGTTCTCCATTAGAATAAGTATTTACTAAAAATGTATATTATATATAAGTGTGAAATTATGCTTTAAAATTATATTATGTATGTATGTATATGTATATAGGCATGTACGATACGTATGTGTGTGTTCTGTATTTACATGTATGTACGGATATGTTGTATGTGCGTACATGTGTATATGTATTTGCAAGAGTATATGTATATGTGTGTGTGCATCTGTGTATTTGTATGTACAGGTACATGCATAACCTCTGACACCAGGCATGCAATTACTTTGTATATAACCTGCAATAAAATTATTATTATTATTATTATTATTATTATTATTATTATTATTATTATTATTATTATTATTAATATAACAATGAAATAAAAATGGAAAGCCTGTTAAGAACTGAACTAAGTTTACCAAACAAAATAAATGTTTTTGTTGAACAGCTTTGTTGCATCTTATAACAAAAATATTTATTATGATTGTTAATTTCGAACGTGAAATTTCGGATTCTTTTGTTCAAAATATTTGTTCCGTCCGTGTCTCATCTTTGTATTAAAGTTATATTGTATTACAACTTTTAACTTGTCTAACCTGCAGACACTTTTTTTTTCCTTGTTAAATCTACTTAAACTTCTTGCAGAAACGCCTGTGCACGCTGAAACTCGATCCGAAATATTCTTCAAAGGTATAATCACGTTCCCTGCTGCAGCTTACTTAGTCATAAAGTCAATCACATTACTAATAATCTCCTTACACTGACTATGGTTTACGCGCCCGCATAATTTCGTCTTAAATTCCATTATACTTTTTCATCCGAATGTACTTTCACTGATGCTTGCAGCAAGACAGTCTGAAGTCAACTGACGTCCCCACTCCAATTTCTAGTGATTGGTACTGCGCACCCAAGGTCATCTGCCAGGCTTAAATAGATGGACTGTACAATAATTGAACTGTTTTAGTAATTATTAAATTTGTGTACTGTATTTTCTTATGTTTTATAGTTTTTAATTTAAGTCTTAATATTGTTAATTATGTTCCTGTCCAATTCTGGCTATGCTGTTGGTACAGACGTATTAAATAATTAAATAAATAAATTATTTTAACCATATTATACTATAACAAATACGAAATCATTTTTAAGCTAAAGATTTTTCACAAAACAAATTTCCGTCTGATTGAGCAATGGAGCAGTGCATCCCTTGCTTCCATAGACGCTACGCCACTGGTATCTTCTAATACCAACTTTAAAAACATAAAGAATATTTTCCCCAAGTAACGTATTTAAAAAGTTGATGTAACCAACAATGAAGTTATGAAAGTAGGTCTCAACTTGGTGATATAATAATCAATCAAATCTTTGATAATACATGCTCGAGATTCATTAGCATGTTGTCTAGATAATGCCAACTTTTAAAAATGATCTATTCGTGCTATTCCCAGTAAAATTACTGCTATACATAACCATGATTAGGAAAAATTAAAACAAAAAATTTGAAATGCAAATTTTGAAGATTATTTTATATCATTCATTTATCTGTGTCACACTATATTTAACTTTATAAATTTGAAAAAAAAAAAGAAATAAAAACTAGCATATATTAGTTAAATAATAAATGTTAAAAGAATATAGAGGGCCTTAAATATATACGAGTGGTAAGAGGGTTGCCTTTTATATTTCTGGATTTGATATCAAAAACAATTATTTATCAACAAAAGTGGCTTTAGTGTTTTTTAAAATATTCTCCATGAAGATCATTATACTTTTGCATGCGTTTGAACCAATTTTCGAAGCACTTTTTCCACTCCGATTGAGGCTATTTCTACTGCGATTGTCAAATTATGTGGGATCCAACGCGAATAAATCTTTTCGACGGCCAAATGTTCATGCAATAGTGAATGTATGCTGGTCCCGCTAGTGCCCAAGGATACCTCAATCTCAATATAAGTCCATGACGAACTTGCAGTATCAGTTCACGCACTGCATCAATGTTATCCGCAACAACAACCGATTTTGGACAACCTTCACGAAATGCGTCCTTAAGCGAACTAAGGCCACGATTGAAATCGGAAAACCATCGATAAACAGTAGGCCTTGATGGTACTTCATCGTCAAAAGTCGAATTAAGTTCATCGATGCAGCGTTGTTGGGTTAATCCACGTCGAAAGTTGTAAAAAATAATCGCTCGAAAATGTTCACGATTTAATTCCATTTTTAGCCGAGATGAATTTTTACAAGTTACTGTAAACAACACAAATAGTGCTCGTACGTCAAAACGTTCTGAGTACATATGTATACCGTCAAAAATGCCAAACTTTACGACAGTAGCGTCAGTCGTCAGATGGCAGCACTAGTTTAGCGGAATGCCGAAATAAAAGAGGCAACAGTCGTACTAAATTCGTATTGTCGATTCAAATTGAGTTGAGTACATCAATAAAAGTGTGCAGAAACGATTTTTCGTTTGGACGGGTCTAATTTACTTATAATAGGGGTGTAAGGTTTGTTACTCATAGCCATAGAAGCCTTATATGAGTTAGGAGCTTCCAATGGGTTTATATAAAATATCTATAGTTTTCTTAGATCTAAGAAGAGCTTTCGAAACTATTGATAGATCAATACTTCTGCAGAAACTTTACTGCTATGGTATAAGGGGCACAGTATTGAAATGGTTCAACAATTACATGCTGAACAGAGAACAAAAGGTGAAATGGAATGGTGTGCTTGGTGAGAAATTAGAAAACTGTATAGGAGTGCCACAGGGAAGTGTGTTGGGACCACTGCTATTTATTGTATACATTAACGACATCACAAAAATATTAAAAAAGTGTAAAATAAATATGTTCGCGGATGATACTTTAATATATGTTGAAGGAGATAGTTATAAAGAGGTAGTTAGTGGTTTAAAAGATGAACTAAAAATAATGAATGAGTATTTTGAAATGAACAGACTGAAACTTAACTTAGATAAATGTAAATATATGATATTATGTAAAAATAGTGATTACGATTTGGATATAAAAGACAATAGTGTAGAAAGAGTAGAAGTTAATAATTGTGGGTTAGAATTGGTTGATAAATATAAATACTTAGGAGTTGTACTAGATAGGAAGTTGAAATTTAAAGAGCAAGTGCAATACGTAATTAAGAAAGTGGCAAAAAAATAGGCTTTTTCAGCAGAGTTTCTTATAGGTATAGTTTAAGTAGATACACTAGATTATTAATTTATAATACAATTATACTACCACACTTTACATACTGTGCAACTGTCACTTTTATGTGCAATAAAACAGATATAGATAAGTTACAGAAATGTCAAAATAAGGCCCTAAGAGTAATATTAAAATGTGATATGTATACAAGTATTATGTCTATATTAAAGGCGATGAATTGGTTAGATATCAATAGTTATCTTGAATTTAAAGTATTAACATTTATTTATAAAATACTAAAAAATATGGTACCTGATTATCTAAGAATTAGAATAAAACAAAATAAAGATGTACATGTGTACAACACAAGAAATAAGGAAGATTTTTCAATAACTTGTGTTAGAAAGGAAGCAACTACTCTTAGTTGCTTCCTTTTTTAGTGTTTTTTGTAAAGGTTTGACTTTATATAACCAACTTCCTAAGGAAATTAAAGATATTGAAAGATACAAATTATTTGAGAGTAAAGTACGTGAACATCTTTTGAAAAAGTTGTTGTGTTGATTTTTAATACTTATTAGAAGTAGTTTATTTTAGTTTAAATGCTATTTTAATTTATATTTTTTGTATTTTGATTGGCCACTGTGCTATTAAATAAAGATATTATTATTATTATTATATTATTAGAATACATCTACAATCTAAAATCGTATTTTTTAATACGAATTATTTGTTAGTGTAAGACGACGTAAGTAGAAAAATACATATTTGGAAATAGAACAGTAGGATAAGTTGAGGTTATGAAATTAATGTATGTTTTGATTTTAAAAACAGTGTTTTACAAAATGCAGAAGCAATTAGTGGGACGTATAGGACAACGGCTTCGTAGCCAGAGCCGCGAAATTATTAATAATGTTATGCAGTTCATGAAGGAGGAAGTTAAATTTAATAATAAAATTAATTTTACTGCAATATATATTTTTTCCCCGTCTGGTCGGCATATTTATTTTTTATTCATAATTAATTTGCCTTCTGTCATTTATGACATATTTATATTAAATAGCATTTTATTTATATTTTAATATATAGCTTTTAAATTGTTCCTTAATTAATTCAATAAAAAATATTATTTAATTGTCCCATTTGGTTTGAAGATATTTTATTTGTCTCCGCCACTGGCGTTATCTTGTTTGCGCAATTTTATAACGGTCGCGTATCCTTCTCTATTTGAATCTACTCTATTTCTTACCTCTTATAGCTTCTCGGGTGCCTTTTCTAATGATTATAGGACCACCATCTTCTCTTCTCCAGGTGATTCTAGGTGTAGGGTGTCCTGTAGCTTTGCACCAGAGTGTAGCATTATCTCCCTCTGCAACCGCTAGGTCTCCACTGGTGTCATCATACACGATATCCGGAGGAACTGAAACAAAAAATATATTTAAAAAATTATAATTAGTTTGACGGGGAAATATATGGTAGAGAAGAATTATTAATATTACAGAACGTTGAGGGCCGGTTTTTGAAAGCTAAGTTAACACTAACCAAATGGTTAGAAAAACGCAACTCAAAAACGGGTTGGAGAAAATGTCCTGAGGTTAGAATTTTTGGATTCTTCGTAGTTTATTTAGCCTAAAAAAAATGCCTTGGAGTTTTTATATGGCGTAATTGTACAATTTTGGCAAAAATCGCGTCAAAATAATTTATTTTGCAAAAATAAAATTTTGATCGTTGATCCACATACTAAGGGCTTTTATTTGATACCCTACTCAGAATTAAAAAAAAAATATTTTTTTTTTCGATGAGCACATATTTGTTTATATATTTGGGGGGATAGGGAAAAATTGCTAAGCGATATGACATCTGGTGGGATTGAAGGAACTACAGAAATAGACATTGTGTCGCGCTTTTTTTTATAAAAAATGTTTGCATAAAAATATAATTGCATAAAAACAAGTATTAATATTGTAGCAAAATTACAAAAACCACCAGTAAACATTTTTCATAAGTAAAATTCACGTTGTTTATATGTAACGAATGTCTATTTTGAAGGTTCCAAGTTTGCCGAAATAGCGCTGCGATCTTAAAATACTTCCCCTATATGTTTTTTAGATGTTTTAGTATTTTTCCTATGTGCGGGTCAAAGAGTTGTATAAACATGCCAAATTTCAACTCTCTAGGTTTAGCCGTTTGGCTACAATTTTTACCGAACAGACAGACAGACAGACAGACAAACAGACTGACAGGCAGACAGACAGACACGCAGACGACAAAATGACGGTGTAAGGGTTTTTTGGTCATACCTACAAAATCCTAAAAACGAACACAGTTAACTTTTCACAACTATTTGTTTGTAATGTCAGTTTATTTTTCACCGTTGTCATGGCTTTAGTAAATTTTTTGTTTTGTAGTAAACTATGATTCAAATACTATTTTCTAATTGGTTTACAAGAGGGAATAATAGTTTATTATTCCTGCATCATTATTCCCTATGGGAATAACATAGGGCATTATATTACAAAAATTACAGATATAATACTTACATTATGTATTAATCGTGGAAAAAATGCTTTATAAATTGTAGTTCTTTATTATTGAGAAGGGATAGTTAAAAGTTTTATACAAGTATCTATAAGCACATAAATTTACTGCACAAATATCGAAAACAACATAATAAAGCATAGGAATACACACGTGTTTTACCTCCATCGTAAGAAATCACGTGACGAGTAACGTCAACTTAGACTGATATATTTGCCGCTGTGGCTTTTACTCGATCTTTTATTTATGTGATTCAGTAACGCCAATGTTAGCGTAAGCGAGCGAAGGGTCTAATTCGCACTTGAAATACTAAAATAAGGATAATAATAATCCTTTAAACTGGGTTTTGTTTAAAACCAAAACACAGTATATTGACGTTACAAGGATACAGTTACATGACCTGCCTAAACAATTCAAGGATTAACACGATATATGTTATGTTTTGACAGGACCTAATATATGAATATATTCATGTCTGTTTCCGGAACAAAGCAGAACGAAAGGACATGATAAAACATGTGTTATAGAAGGTATTTTATTGTTTTAAATAACAGAATTTTACTTTAAAAAATTGGTAGTTTTTATGTTGGTACATATGTAATTGGGAGTTTACATGATTTGCTTTTGCAACATCTTTAATGTAGCCTTAAGAATATTTTCGTAGATATCAGAATTTTAGCTGAAGTTTCACACAAGGACGATTGCAGGGATTTTTTTACAAAATTGCAAATACAACGCTGATACACGGCTGGAACTCGAATACTGGAAGCTGGTCGGTTACAGACGTTTGAATATTTTCGAGTGTCCAAAAATGATGTCACTTGAGGTGATTTTTCAATCTTGGGAAGAGGAAAATGTCACAACGACTCAAGTCAGGCGAATAAGGAGGCTGAGGAGCCACTGGAATGTTTTTACTGGCCAAAAACTCGTTTATTGAAATTGCTGTGTGACAAGGCGCATTGGTCAAAATCTGATGAACGGTAGTAAGAGTCAAATTCTACTCTTCCCCGATTATTCTGACTGTCAACCGACAATCTGAACGCACAAGATCCCGGATTCTGTCGTCTTTTTCATCGGTTTTTGAAGATGAAGGCCTTCCGCTGCGTGATTCATCTTCAATCAATTCTCTTCCCTCTAAAAATGCTTTAAACCACCAAAAAACCTGGGTCCGTGACAAAACACTGTCTTCGTAGTCCTGCTGAAGTTTTGCAAGTTTCCGTTGCACTGTGCCCAAGTCTGAAGCAAACCCTGATAGCACACCGTTGATCGAAATGAATGTCAGGCGCATAAGGAGGCTGAGGACCCACAGGAATGTTTTTACTGGCCAAAAACTCGTTTATTGAAATTGCTGTGTGACAAGGCGCAATGTCTCATCCCCAATTCATTCGTCAAAATCTGATAAACGGTAGTGTAAGTCAAATTCAACTCTTCCCCGATCATTCTGACTGTCAACCGACGATCTGAAGGCACAAGATCCCGGATTCTGTCGACATTTTCATCGGTTCTTGAAGATGAAGGCCTTCCGCAGCGTGATTCATCTTCAGTCAACTCTCTTCTTTCTGAAAATGCCTTAAAACAGCAGAAAAACTGGGTCCTTGACAAAACACTGTCTCCGTAGGCCTGCAAAAGTCTCCGTTCCACTGTGCCCAAGTCTGAAGCAAAACCTGACAGCACACCGTTGCTCGAAATGAATGTCATTCATTTTTAGAACACACTAGAAAAAACTGTTTCACGAGAAATTGCTACGGACAACAAAATTACTCTAGCGAGTTCAAACTCGTGCTGAAGGCGTATCACATGTTCACCTGCCGCCTCTTCAAGTCCTGCATCCAAATGTTGCCAGATCAAACGCTATGTTGTCAGTCCGGTTACTTAATTTACACACCCCGTATATACGAGTATAAAACTATTCTCACTGTCATACTATATAATCATTCCGGTGTTAACCTAATAGTATTAACCATTATTTCATTCTTCTTCTTGTTATTCATAGTACACATAAATGTTTCGGTTCTTAGAGCATTCACTTGGCGTATGCAGACAATAAGATGGAGTCTATGATAACAACACTATTGAGTTGTCTTCACGCGTATTTGTCTTGCTAAATTATCTCTGTTCTATTTTATGTTTATGGTTTTAGTGTTGAGTTTCTAAGGTTACCCCTTTTTGTTCAAATTAATGAGTTACTTGATGTTAATTGAATTTGTATCTTGTTAGTAAACCGTTAGTTTGAAATTAGTGCAAATATATTCATTATATAATATATTAATTCAAGGAAAGTTTATTTATTTTACTTCTTATAAAAATATGTTGAAAACTGATATCATATTATTAAATATATAGGCTATTCCAACCGTTTTAGCGGAACTAAGTGGGATTTTAATATTTGTAAGTTGTCAAGAGCTTACTTTGTAATGATTGAAATCTTGCGTTTGACTGTCTCTGTCAATTCGTATTTCAATGTATTTTTTTGTAAAAAAAATATCATATTTATTTTTTTATTTAATTTCATGCTACAATGAATATACATAAGCATAAATATATTTACACATTTCTATATTAATGATACAAAGTAAAAATTTTCTGGCAAATTTTCTCAAAAATAAAAAAGCCCGGAAGCAAATTACAATTTAAACATACTCTTCAAAACTGGAACATGTTAAGCAAAATAAAATAATTTAATATTTACATAAGATGAAAGAGGAACACAGTTAAAAAAATGTGTAAATTTTCGTAAATACACAAGACTTCTTTGCAAATTTCTTTGAAAAATTATAATTCCTGAGTTTCATGAAACACTTTGTGAAAAATGTATGTTTGATAAATTTCGTCTTTTTCAGGTACCAATCTGTGCCAAGTGTAGTTATAGCTATTTAAAAGGAGCCAATAAAAACTAAATTTTTAATATATTCTAATAAATTCCTAAAAAAAATCTTGAATGACACGCATTTTGGTTTCAGACTAAGTAAATCCACAAAGGACGCAGTGGGAGTGCTTATGAAATCTGCATATAATGCTCTTGATAAAAATATACCAGCTCTTGCGGTGTTTATGATCTGAGTAAGGCTTTTGATACTTTGTGCCATGAAATATTGTTTCACAAATTAAGGAAAATCGGGATACGCGGAAAAGCATATAAAGTTCTCGAATCGTTCATTAGGGGAAGAACACAAAGAACATAAAATCGGCGATACAATCAGTGACGAAAATGTAGTGGACTTTGGCGTGCCCCAAGGTACAATTCTGGGACCAGTTTTATTCGTCATTTAAGTAAATGACCTTCTTAGTCTCCATACAAAAGAAAGGTTATTTCATATGCAGACGACACAGTTATTTTTTACCAGAGTCCAACATGGAAGGAACTATCAAATACTGTAAGTAATGATCTATAATACCGTATCCAATTGCTTCAGAGAAAATCTGTTTACGGTTAATATTAATAAAACTAAATTTGTACTGTTTGATTGTTATAAAGACAATATACCTGACTCACTGGCGATAAAGATTCATGTCAAACTCTGTGACCGCACAAATTGTGCTTGTTTTCAAATAGAACGCTGTAATCACCTTCTCTACCTAGGAATTCATATCGACCAGCATCTAAAGTGGGATATACAGGCAGCACAATTACCCCGTGATTATCATGGGGGTGGAGTGGAATTATTATCTTCCCAGATCCGGAATTATTGTACTGCCGGACCCCGTGCCCTCTCTCGACGTCCCAGCTTACCCATACCGAGGCCCGAGCGGAAATAATGCCAGATCCAGTGCCCGCATAATGTAGAGTGACCCGAACAACACTGCTTTCTGCATCCTGTATGTCAAAGAGGTGGCAGAAGATCTGCAAGCGGGATTGGACTCGATTTTCCTTCGGTAGGAATCTTTCATACCAAAACACCAACTATCAGGACTACAAGCTTAACTTTATACCCTGGATACAGCTTCTAAGCTCGGAAAAGATATTCATATACTTGGACCTCTTTTCCTCCTCCGTGAGAAAGATATTCTTCTCAGCAGGACTTGAAAATTCGGCCACATCTGTTTGATCTCGATATCCAGAAAGATTATGTCCGGCTTAGTGGCTGTCAGTAACCTTGAGGTGGGAAAAGAGTAATTTCAATAAATACAGCACTTGGAATTTTCCACCACCGATTCTATATCAGATATACAGTATAATCGTTATTGAGTCAGTACCATAGGCATGTATAAGATGGTAGTAGAGCACGCGATGTGCAACATTATGTTACATAGCTCGAAGCTGCAAGTGATGGAGAAGCAGAGAGACTGTGCATAATGGTTTCAGAATGGTGGTGGCACAATCTACAGAGTGTGGGCTTCACTATTTGGAATATGTGGACCTTGTATGCCAAAGTAAACGACCTTAAAGTCATTTGCAGTTATAATTTCGTTGGATACAGGTAAAATTTTAAGATGCTTATCAAAATTTAGGGTCTTTTGTAACTGGAGAAATTATAGCAATATTCAGAGACAACGGTGTGAAAACCGGAGACTCCGGATGAGACCCGGAGTCCTGGTCACCCTAGGTGAGATGGAAGGAAGATATGTAGAACACCTGTTGTCAAATTTTTAAAATAAAATGATAATTTGATACCAGACACTGCTTTGTGGTTTATATAAATCGGAAATGTGTAATTTTGATATTTTTGCCAATAATTTGCCAAATTTTATGAATAAATTTTTAAATTTATGAATTTATTTTCCATGAACTATGAGTAAATTATATCATGCAGAAAAATTTACGTGCTTTTGAGAAACATGACTTTTTCCAACATAAGTTTCCTAGTGATATTTCAAAGGAAGATACATAAAAAGCTACAGGAATTGTCAAAGACTTCGACTAAAACGCTCTCTAGTGGCGCGAAACGGAACTAGATAAATTGCCTTTACTCCTAAATAATTCAAAACATATAAATTGATTAGACATTTAAAACAAAATTTACCGGAACATCCAGTTAACATCTGTTGTTTTGTTTTTATAAACTGAATATTTCTTGGGAGAAGATTTGTATAGATTTTTTAAAATTTGATATATTAAATAAATTCTGTTTTGTAACACATTTTATTTTTAGCTAAGCTTAAAAGCTCTCCTAAAATATTGTATGTTTGTATCTCAATAAGCTTTTAAAATAAATTTATTTAAGCCTTATTCTTATAAAGCTAAAACAATTTTAAGCTTTATATTTTTAAATAAAAAGTACTCATTGATCTCACCAAAAAGTACTTAACACAAATTTTAGTGAAAAGATAAGTTATTTAATTCGAAGTATTATGTAGATAACCTAAAATTTTTAGGGTTTTGTAGGTATGACCAAAAAACCCTTATACCGTCATTTTGTCGTCTGTCTGTCTGTCTGCCTGTCTGTCGGTTTGGTAAAAATTGTAGCCAAACGGCTAAACCTAGAGAGTTGAAATTTGGCATGCTTATACAACTCTTTGACCCGCACATAGGAAAAATACTAAAACATCTAAAAAACATATCCCCCTAAAAATATAAACAAATATGAGCTCATCAAAAAAAAAAAAATATATTTTTTTAAATTTCTGAGTAGGGTATCAAATGTAAGCCCTTAGTATGTGGATTAACGATCAAAACTTTATTTTTGCAAAATAAATTATTTTGACGAGATTCTTGCCAAAATTGTGCAAAAAAAAAATTGTCCCACACCCTGATGTAGCCCAGATGGTTTAAACTAAAAATCTGAAAAAATTCTAAGTAATGTACATTGGTGTGAACCGGAATAGTACAACAGTAATTTTTGATCAGATTATGTTTTCGGAAAATAACGCATTTTTTGTGTTTTTAACTAAAATATGTTAAATATTTAATTCGTTATGTAACACATCAGATCAGTAGCTCTAGTAGCTCAATTTTGTCGTACACTTTGTAATTTGCAGTTCGATGTTCCTGTTAATTTTATTTTTTTCTATTTTTTTTTTGCATTTTTATTTTGTTTAAATTATTTTGTCAAAATTCTAGTTATATATTGGTAAATGTTGAATTTATTTTTTAAAAGCGTAAATTTAATAACCAGTGGGAAGTGTTGACATTATAATTTAATTGTTTGACGAAATTAGAGGGCGGGGCTTTAAGCAACCAATGGAAGCCATAGGCACAATTTTAAAAATCTTGAAACTTGCTATATAAATAAAATACTGCACATATTTAGAAACTTAAATAATGGTATTAGGCATTCGAATTAAAATTCATAAAAAAATATTTTGACATAAAATTTGTTTTGGCATCCCAAATAATCATCATTCAGTTACTAAATACCTGCAAAATCCAGAAATGTGTGAAGATTCACACTTCACATAATTTTTTTTATATTATTATGTCAAATGTATATATTTTATATTTATTTCGACTTTTCTTAACACCAAGATTATTAAAGTAAAGGTTGTCTCGTAACTTCTGACCAATCAGAGCGTGAGAGGGAATACGTCACACGTATGCGTAGTTCAAACTAGCAGATAGAATTAATATAGATGTTGCATGTTTTTAAATATTTTTATTGACTATATTCATAATAGATATTTATTTCAAGACAGTTCTACTGAATAAATTATAAATAAATCCCTAAGGAAATTTTATACCGATTTATCAGGTCTACAAGTATGAAATGCGGATTTTTTTTAAACTTACCGCGCAAACAGAGTTTATAGTTTAAAGTTTCAACATATATGGCGTTTTGTTAAGTTATCATTAAGTGTCAAATGCGTATAGATTATAATTTTAAAAGTGATCATATAGTTTTGTTTTACTGTGTGAAAAATGTCAAATTTTGTGCCAAATAAAGAGCATTCGCGGACAGTATTACTGTTTTGTTTTCATTTGAAAAAAACTGCTGCTGAATCATACCGACTGCTTCGAGAAGCTTATGGTGAATATGCTTCATCGCAAGATACGTGTGAACGATGGTTTCAGCGTTTCAAAAGTGGTGACTTTGATCTTACAGACAAAGAACATGGAAAACCTCTAAAGAAATATGAAGATACAAAATTGGAAACATTGCTACAGGAAGACGATAGTCAATCACAAAAACAAGTAGCAGAGCAGTTAGGCGTTAGTAATCAAGCTGTTTCCAATCGCCTACGAGAGATGGGTAAGATCCAGAAAGTCGGCAGATGGGTTCCACATGCATTGAATGAAAGGCACTTGGAAAAACGCAAAAACACTTGTAAATTTTACTTGCACGATACAAAAGACACGTCTTTTTTGCATCGTATCATTACTGGCGATGAAAAATGGATTTATTTTGAAAATCCCAAACGCAAAAAATCATGGGTGAACCCAGGCTCGCCATCCACATCAACTGCAAGACCGAATCGCTATGGCAAAAAGACAATGCTCTGTACTTGGTGGGACCAAAAGGGTGTGGTCTATTATGAATTGTTAAAACCTGGTGAAACAGTTAATACCCAACGCTACCAACAACAACTGATCGAATTGAACCATTCGCTGCTCATAAAACGATCAGAATACGAAAGAAGACAGCACAAGGTAATCTTTCTTCACGATAACGCTGCATCACATAAGGCAAAAGCAGTTTGCAACTCATTGAAGGCACTCAAGTGGGAAGTGCTACCCCATGCCGCTTACTCACCAGACTTGGCCCCTTCAGATTACCACTTGTTCGCATCGATGAGTCACGCACTTGCCGAGCAGCACATTTATTCATATGAAAATGTGAAAGAATGGCTAGATGAATGGTTTGCGGGGAAAGGGGAAGAGTTCTACTGGCGAGGTATTCACAAATTGCCTGAAAGATGGGAAAAATGTATAACTTCTAATGGAGCATACTTTGAATAAATAAACATACTGTTCTTTTGATTTTAATGTGTATTATCTAAAAAAGAATCCGCATTTCATACTTGTAGACCTGGTATATAAAATTTGAGGTGATGGGTATTTGTATTATACTTAATAAATAACAATAAAATCGAATACAAATATAATTTTTAGTATATTTAAATAAAAATAGAAAAACAAATTGCTACAACAATATAGTAATTAATAAAATTGGAGGTTATATCTGTTTTTATAAACGGCTGGACGTATTTTAACGAAATTTGGTACAACAGAGTAGAATCAGGATTCAAATATAGGCATGGTATCTCAAATTTTTCTTTCTTAGGGGGTGTTTCTGGGTTAAAAATGGTACTAAAATATTTTAAATATATCCTTTATAAACAGAACTATCTTAAAAAACTAAACAATAAATGTTGTTTATAAGAAAATAAATCTTATTTGTTCTCTGCATTTTTAGGGTTTTGTAGGTATGACCAAAAAACCCTTATACCGTCATTTTGTCGTCTGTCTGTCTGTCTGTTCGGTAAAAATTGTAGTCAAACGGCTAAACCTAGAGAGTTGAAATTTGGCATGCTTATACAACTCTTTGACCCGCACATAGGAAAAATACTAAAACATCTAAAAAACATATCCCTCTAAAAATATAAACAAATATGTGCTCATCCAAAAAAAAATATATTATTTAAAAATTCTGGGTAGGGTATCAAATGAAAGCCCTTAGTACGTGGATTAACGATCAAAATTTTATTTTTGCAAAGTAAATTATTTTGATGCGATTTTTGCCAAAATTGTGCAAAAAAATTTTTGTCCCACATCCTGTAGCCCAGATGATTTAAACTAAAAATCTGAAAAAATTCTAAGTAATGTACATTGGTGTGAACCGGAATAGTACAACAGGAATTTTTGATCAGATTATGTTTTCGGAACATAACGCATTTTTTGTGTTTTTAACTAAAATATGTTAACTATTTAATACGTTGTGTAACATACCAGATCAGTAGCTCTCGTGGCGTGGTTGGATTTGTCGTACGCTTAATAATATAACTTAACTTGCAAACTAGGGTTCGAATCCTGTTGATTTTATTTTTTGTTTTTTTTTGCATTTTTATTTTGTTTAAATTATTTTGTTAAAATTCTAGTTATATTTGGTAAATGTTGCATTTAATTTTTAAAAGCGTAAATTTAATAACCAGTGGAAAGTGTTGAAATTATAATTTAATTCTATGTTTGACGAAATCAAAGGGCGGGACTTATGATGTAAGCAACCAATGGAAGCCATAGGTGCAATTTTCAAAATCTCAATGAACTTTGCTATATAAAAAAAATACTGCATATATTTAGAAACTTAAATAATGGTATTAGGCATTCGAATTAAAATTCATAAAAAAATATTTTGACATAAAATTTGTTTTGGCATCCCAAATAATCATCGTTCAGTTACTAAATACCTGCAAAACCCAGAAATGTGTGAAAATTCACACTTCACATCAATTTTTATTTCAATTTGATGAATATTAAGGTAGTTACGGGGGCACACCCTTAAACTAAAATATTGAAATATTACACTTATTATTCTGTTCACATCAAAAATGAATGTAAGAAAATGTATTTAGAACGAAGAAAAATTCCTTTCGAAGAAAAAAGAAATTAAACAAGATATTTTTATATTTATAGACAAAACTCAAACTTCACGTGTATATAACATTACGGATAAACAAAGGCTAACGTCCCGTTAGCAGACAGATGACATGTAGCTTCGCTATTTACCCCCACCACTACAAGTTACGAGACAACCTCTACTTTAATAATCTTGGCACGGCACTGTTCAGATGAAATAAAAACAAAAGGTGCCTTAATTTTCAATTATCACGTAAAATAATACTTATAGAGTTTTCCTTGAGTTTCGTGCGTAAAGAGAAAGAAAGTAGAACCGAATAATGTGCAGTGAGAAACAATAAACGCGGAAGCGCATCAGGCAATGTAACTTAAAATTACAAACCATGAAATTGAAACGTAGTAGCAGTTAATTCTCTATACACACCATTAAACAGAATAAATTGCAAAACACTTCGAACTAATTCAATATGTCCTACAAGGAAACGGCACAAAGAAGAATTTTAATTAGTTTACTTTTTTCCAACTATTATTCTAAGTTACGAATGATATTATTAGCTATTTAGTTTTTTGGGTTTTATTTTTATAGAGATGTTTTATGTTCGCTTTTATTGAACCGGTTTTATTGAATAGTGACTGTAAATTGCATGTGTCGAACCTGATTGAATTAGAAATAATTAATTTGTATTGTTATGTGGATACAGTAGTTTTTAATTCAATGTTACATTGTATACTATTTATTACCACGCAACGGCTGTACGTTCAAGTTTTAATGGTGTTTTTAATAACTTTTTTATTTTAAAAACAGCTATAATTAAAAAAGTAATAAATTTTATATTTTAATATGAATAATTAATTTTAAGATATATACGGTTTAGTTGTATATACCCCATGAGTAGAGTTGTTAGTTGTCCTACCTTTGGCAGGACAGTCTGTATAATAAGACATACGTGCTTATACCTAGAGCCAAGCAAATCCGCGGGTATCCGCAATTTTTCTGCGGATGCGGATACATTATCATTTATACCATGCGGATGCGGATCGGATGCGGATAAAATTTTATATCCGCTTTTCCGCAATATCCGAGTGAACATTAAATCTTCGGTTACTTTCGGAGAAACATGCGACTGTGTTCTGACTACGCAGTCCTCGGTTACCTTGGGTTGTCTGTATACATATGTGATATTTTATAGCATTCTATCTCACTCTATGTTATTGTTATTAAGACTATTGGTCCATATCTACGCATATGAATCTAATTATCAAAAAGTCATAGAGAATGCTGGGTTTCATATATCGAAAAAGTAAAGATTTCAAATGCCATAAAACTCTTCTTTTTCTGTATTACTCATTAGTTAGAAGTCAGTTAGAATTTTGCACTATATGTTGGTCTCCTCAATACTTTGTTTATATAAAAAGGTTAGAAAATGTACAAAATAGATTTGTTAAAAATATTAATTACAGAATTCCAAACTTTCAACTTCTATTATGGATATAAACTTTATTTAAAAAATATTAAATCACAAAATTGATTGTTCGGACCTTCTAAAAAAGTTATTTTTTCGAATACCTTTGTACAATACAAGAGGTAATGATATTTTCTCCCTGTCTATTAAAAAAACTAATTCTGCTAATAATTCACCCCTGCACCGTACTACATACAAATTAAATAATTTAGTAGCTAAAGTTGATTTTCTGGACATATTTGCTAATAATTTTAATGTTATTAAAAAATATATTATCAATAATTTAACACAAAATGTATAGTATGATATATTATATCTTATGTATTTTGTAATTCATCTTTAATTTCTAAAAACATGTGAACTTTTTGTTTATTTAATTTATAACATATGATATGTAGTGCCACTCTGTTATTGGGCCTGTGCCTGTTGGGTGGTCAAAAGTCAATAAATAAATAAATAAATAAATAAATAAATAAATAAATAAATAAATAAATAAATAAATAAATAAATAAATAAATAAATAAATAAATAAATAAATAAATAAATAAATAAATAAATAAATAAATAAATAAATAAATAAATAAATAAATAAATAAATAAATAAATAAATAAATAAATAAATAAATAAATAAATAAATAAATGATCAAGATTGTGTTGAGACCATAACTTTCTTTTTATTATTGAATATAGAAAATAATACTTTGGTCAAAGTTGCCTGGTACACTTTCGATGTGTTTCGATAAGTTTTATTTAAATACCTATATTTACCTATATAAAATTTTCTTGAAAATTTTATTATGTAACCTGCCAATTTTTTTATACTACCCGAAGTAAAAAGTCTTGCTGATGACACATGTTGCTATTTGAAAAATTAAAGTCGCATTGCCTAACGCATGCGCGAAGCACCTCCAAGTAACTTATCACTGATTTTTTTTTTAAATTCAATATTTAAAAAAAATATAGCCACGTTGCATTACTTTTTCCTTACCTTGTAAAAGGTAAAATTGACATGAGATGTTAGTTGAAATTAACAAGATACTTGACAGCTTCCTACGAAAAAGGACGCTTAGGCCCCCCAAAACTGTTGTCTCTCTAGATTTCAAAGTTATTAACGCATCTAGGCCCCAAAACTTTTGGCGTCCCTTAGGTTAGGTTAGTAATATATAAACTGGTAAATCATGTTAGTTCTTTCCAAATTGACAGAAAAACCTATTGTGCGGATATTTTTGCGGATGCGGATTTATTATTTACAAAAGCTGCGGATGCGGAACGGATGCGGATACAGAAAAGCTTATACGCGCACGGCTCTACTTATAACTCATTATCAGGCATGTGCACAAATAATAAATAGGTTCAAACATGATAAGAATATGAAGAACTAATACGTCCTATATTAAAAATTGTTTAGTTAGTGTTTTGTCTTTCAGTAGTGTGGATGTGTAATAGTGAGTGCTATTTCTGCAAAAAAGTGTTGAAGTGGTATTTTTACGTACCCACCCAAAAAGGCCAAAAATGTCCTTTACAAGTGCAGAAAAATATGTACACAAGTCAAATATAGACTTTGTGAAGTATTGGGTGAAACGTTATAAAATTTAAAAAAATGTTGACGATTTACCTAATCGTGGATTTAAAAAAAAAAACACTAAAAAACAAGAAAAAGTGATTTTTAACGTTTTTAAAAATAAAACTATGTTATCTTTACGTAAATATCAGGTAATTTTGTTAAAAAAGAACATTAAGTTAAGTTTAATGACCCTGAGAAGTCGTTTAATCGAAAATGATATTAAATTCAGGAGCACCAAACAAAAACCATTGTTATCGGTGAAACATCTCGAAAAACGACTCGCTTGAAGATCACTGCAAAGTCGTATGCCGAAAAGCTGGTAGAAAGTGTACCGAAAAGATGCCAAGCAATAATTGTTAAATTATTGCTTGGCATTTTTTGACATAATAGAGAATGGACCAATTATTAGGTAGTAGCGTAATAATATTTACAGTAAATTTTTAATTTATTTTTAGTTTTTCCTTTTCTCCTATTCTATAGTCTTGTTCCGTCTTGTTCTTTTTGGTTATATTGTCGTACCACAATACGGTTTTAATTGTCTGATGACACGCTTTCTTTGTTCTATTTTATTATGTCATTCTCACTATTCTTTGACAGGGTGACGCCTTGATTAACTAGCAGTTAATATTAAATATAGAAAATTAAACCATATTAAACAATTTTACCAAAAATTTATCTCAAAACTTGCGTAATCTGGTTTGAACATTTCCAAATAAATCCTTAACAAGTAGCTAACTAATTTTGGTGTTGATAAATATTCGTAATACCTCGATTAATAAATCGCTTGTGAGCCTGCTATTGAAACATCTAGTTTTCTTCGTGTTCGTATATATACGGGGGATTCTAATGATCTCACCGCTCACATCATTAGCTATAATCAATCTTGCTTCGCAGCATTCAAATTCTGAAAACACACTTCCAATACAGCTAAAGGCGATAGGATAAGGAAGAGATGTTACGCGTATACCAAACTTTACGAATAACGATGTTGGAATTTTTGTTTAGAAAATATTAGGTAGTAAATTTTAAGATTTTATCATGATAAATTTATTATATGAACAAAATATTTACATAGTTCGAGGGGATAAGGAAAAAAAAATGGTACAGAAAACAAAAGAAGATCCAGAAAAGTATTTACAAAATTAACTTAACGACGTTCTCAATACACAAATACAATAAATAAAACGATTGTAATTGAGAAAAGTTTATTCATGGATTCATGTTATATTGTTAATATTGTCAGACATAAAGTTTGTTGTTTATTTTATTACGTAAGTTCTTTTTTCACGTCAAATCCTGTTACAGAACTGAAAAATATAATTCAGCAACATATGTGTAAAAGTAATTTCAACCCAATTTTGATAACTGAATTAACAGATTTATTAGAGATTTGCCTAAAACAAAATTATTTTATAATTAATGATCAATTTTATATGCAAGAAGAAGTGCTACCGATGGGCACACCTCTATCCCCATTACTAGCAGAAATATTTATGATTTATTTAGAAAACATAATAGTACGAGTATTATATTTAGTTATTTTTGTACGCTCTTGAAAATGGCATAATAGCCGAAATGCGTATTGAGAAAATAAATATATTAGTGAAACCTACCTAGTGTTTTTAATTGTATTTCTAACTACGAGGGCATATTGAAAACTAATGCCTCTATGGCTATAAATTAGTAATTGATATATGGTTTACATATAAATGTGGAATAATAGTATAAACTGTCCTCTACGCACTGATATATTCACTTTTCCACATAATCGCCATTGACAGTAATGCATTTACGCCAACGTGGTACGAGCTTTTCAAGTCCATCACGGAAAAAGTCTGAAGACTTCCGACGGCACCATTTCCGCACTTCTGCTATCACCTCTGCATCCGAAGAGAAATGCTTGCCCTTGAGATGTTCCTTAAGCTTTGGAAAGAGGAAAAATTCACAAGGCGCAAGATCTGGGCTATAAGGTGAATGAGGTAAAACGTTATGAAACCCAAGCTTCTCCAGTGCTCCGCGCGTTTTCTGACTTGTGTGAGGTCGAGCGTTGTCTTTCTTGTGAAATATCTACCCTGTTGGCTATGTCAGTTTGTTTACACCGTCGATTCTCACGAATCAGTTCATCCACGAGAGCCACCTGCCTTTCATCACAGGCAGACACTGGTCGGTCACTGCGTGCCCGGTCATGGACATCCGTTTTAGCAGGACTTGCGTCTTTCACAGTCCTTACCCACCTCCTAACAGTACTCACATCAACACACGCCTCACGGTAGACGGCACTTAACTTTCGATGGATATCAATGGGCGCTACACCCTCCACAGTAAGAAATTCAATGACAGCTCGTTGTTTTAACCGCACATCCATGCCGGCCGCCATGTTTAGAACTGTCATGCGCAAATGCGATGTTGCTGAGAATCTCCGTTAGGAGAGCTTATGTACAGATACTTAAGGTAAATGGCAAACCACTTTTGACATGGTCAGGCCCGTCATTATAAAAGTTATGGCCATGGAGGCATTAGTTTTCAATATGCTAATATATACAGCCTTGGACAAATGTATGGAGCACCCATGCAGTTATAATATAACATCTAAATTTATGTACATTGTAACTTGTTTATATTTGACAAAACGTTGACACATGAGTTTGAAGTGAACACTGTCTTTTTCATGTTTTATTGAGTTCAAGTGAATATTTTTAATTATATTTTGGTTAAAAATGTGAACTCACTGTGGCAGAAAGGAGTTTCATTGTATTGTTCGGTTCACAAGGACAGTCGCAGGTGAAAATTAAAAAAAAAAAACAAAAAAAAAATTGAGTGTTCAAGAAAAGTGTTCAAATTACCATCAAAACGTTCCAATAATTGATACTTATGAAAAAAAAGACCAAAAACCGGAAGAAAACGTGCAACCACTTCCAGATGATCGTTTTATAAAAGAGTTGGCTGGTGATCTGTGGGAGCAAAGAGAAGTTAAAGTTTCTTCTAGAGCAATTAGAAGACGTCTAATGGAATATAATTTGCATAGAAGACGAGCTCGCCGGAAACAACTGTTGACCGAGCGACCCAAAAAACTTCGCCTTGAGTGAGCCAAGAGACATTTAAATTGAACACTTGATGAATGAGTGAAAATCATTTGATCGGAGTTCAATATAGAAGTAAGCATTGTAATGGTTTAATGTACTTACGAATTTAACAGAAAAATAAATTTCTAAGTAATTAGGCTGGGTGAAGCTTTTCATCCTGACAACATCATCCCTACGGTCAAATTTGGTGGTGGTAGCATCATGATCAAGGGGTGCATGTCCGCCAGTGGCTTAGACGAAATATTTTTGTGCGAGGGACGCATTATTCTGCTCGTTATATTACCATGCTTAATGAAGTTTTGGAGCCATCAATATTAAAATTATTTGGTGAAGACAATCCAGAATATGTTTTTCAACAAAATAATGCCCCCTGTCACAAAGCCAAAGCAACAAATGAATGGTTTTCCAAAAACAACGTGCCACTTTTTGCATGGCCCCACAGTCACCAGATTTATCGCAAATTGAAAATAGATGTTCGATTCTGATAAACAAGGTATATCTTTACAAATACAAATCAAAAGAAGAGTTGAAGAAAATCATTGTGCGGACGAATGGTTCAATGTACAATCCGATGTACGTAAAAAAATTGTGTACAGTAGCCTAAAAGGGTACGTGCGGTAATTAAAGCACGAGGAGGTACCACAAATATTAATAATTTTGATTAAAGTTGTCATTAAAAGCTGTATGTATTATTTTATTTACCATTTTTCCTGTATAGTCTAGTGCCTACGCATCATATTTTACGTTGATACTGCACTTAATGATAATGGAATGCTATTTGGCACACGTGTTCCTTATAAAAATTAAATCATTTTGACCCGCAGCACCTATTTGTGAATCGAGGCAAATTCAAGATGGCGGCGAACCTAGCGCACCAATTACGATAACGATAACTAATTCTTATGATACAGCAAAATAGCTAAATACATATTTGTACAATGGACCTTTAGCTACAATTTGCCGCATCGTACGCGAATTTCCGTTACTTAGTTTACAAGATACCGTCCATAATTCATTCTCAGACGCAAAAAAGTGATTTCCGAAATGGCTAACGAATTTCGTATGATATGACTCGTTTTCTATTAATTTAATGCCGTAGATTACGAGTCTGTTATCAAAATGGCGAAAATTTGTAATTTTGCTTGTGACAAACCTAAGCAAATTGATGCATTCCGTATATGCATGGAGTATCTTACTTAAATGTCATAATTTACAACCGTTCCGACCGTATATGTAATTTTTTTTATTTCATTTCGGGCAAAATCCGAATAATAACAAGTAATATGCCATTTTTTATTTCATTTTTGTAATTTACAGGTCCAATTTAGTCGAAAACGATATAAAGAGTGTCAAAATAATACGAAGATTTTACACATTTCGGTCGCTACCTTAATTTTGGCGCCCCGCAAAGAAAAATTCCGCACATATTCTTGTAGTCAAGGATATGCCCTACAGATTTAGGAAGAATTGAAACAAAATATTAATATACGCAGATTTGCAGTGATAGAGAATATCATCATGTCTCGAATTTGGGAAAAAAATCTATCAAAATTTCAAATTTTCGCCATTTTGATAACAGATTCGTAATCTACGGCATTAAATTAATAGAAAACGAGCCATATTATACGGAATTCGTTAGCCATTTCGGAAATCACTTTTTTGCGTCTGAGAATGAATTATGGACGGTATCTTGTAAACTAAGTGACGGAAATTCGCGTACGATGCGGCAAATTGTAGCTAAAGGTCCATTGTACAAATATGTATTTAGCTATTTTGCTGTATCATAAGAATTAGTTATCGTTATCGTAATTGGCGCGCTAGGTTCGCCGCCATCTTGAATTTGCCTCGATTCACAAATAGGTGCTGCGGGTCAAAATGATTTAATTTTTATAAGGAACACGTGTGCCAAACGGCATTCCATTATCATCAAGTGCAGTATCTTTCGACGTAGGCACCAGACTAGTAATAATCTTAAAATTCAATAAAACGTAGGGTGCTCCATACATTTGTCCAAGGCTGTATTTAAGCATTTTAGTTCGACGTTTAGGACGACAACGTAGATATATTTAAATGTTGCTGTCTTTGTTCTCGATGTCATATTCTTCATTTTTTCAACAAGTCTTGTCTTGCTATTACCTTGTCGCTGTAATCACCTCTATGATTAATTTATTTATTAATATTTAATTTAAGTACTTCAAGTCCAACAAGAAGATTCTATAAGTAGTATTTTAAAATATGATTTCATAGAACCAACAAAAACTACACATAAATAAAAAAGTACCTTTTATGAAAATATAATTCAAGTTGAGAGAGTTATCTCATAAATATTTCTCAAACATTTTGAAAATAGTTGACAGGATAAAAAGTATATTTCACATACGACATATGTTTGTAGATGAACGATTTTCCACGTACATTTATTATAAAATTTTATAAAACGTTGTCAGGTAAAAGAGTTTCTAAAACGATCTTTACAATAACACAGATGAAATGGTTCTCGAAACCAAAAAGAAATCAACTCAATGGAAATTACATAAAGAGGCTTTTTAAAAAATGTTCAATTGATTGAATCAAATCGAGTTCAAGATATGTTTCCATTCATGTTTTAAAATAGATTTTTATTTCATTTGATAATTCTTCAAAATTTCAATTGTCTGCATCAAATTTTTGTGGTACACGAGGGTTGCCTTTTATATTTCGGGATTGCGCTAAACTAGTGCTGCCATCTAGCAACTGTCGCTTCTATCGTAAAGTTTGAGATTTTTGACGGTATAGGTACTGAACGTTTTGACGTGCAAGTGCTATTTGTGTTGTTTACAGTAACTTGAAAAAATTCATCTCGGCTAAAAATAGAATTAAATCGTGAACATTTTTGAGCGATTATTTTCTACAACTTTCGACGTGGATTAACCCAACAACAGTGCATCGATGAACTTAATTCGACTTTTGGCGATGAAGCACCATCAAGGACTGCTGTTTATATATACAATAATCTCATAGGCACGACGTTATAATAAATATTGGTAAAAATGTATCGCTGGTTATTTTAATAAATGGTCTTGCGCATTTGTAGAGGTGAATATTTTTATTAGCATCTATAATATAATACGCCAACGTGTGTCCCTGCGTGGGTGCGTGCTATGACGTCAAAAACAAATTTGAAGCGAGATTCCGAAATGTAACGAAATATTCCGAAACTCACCGAAGTGTATACTTACATATAACGCGTGATAATAATAGTTGTTAATTGTTGACACAAAAATAATATAAATTAAAATTATTAGTAGCAGAAAAATTATTATTTAAAAAAATATTTGGTTTTGATGAAAGTATGTAAAAAAATGTGACTTTCTTTTCTTTATTATTATTTTTTTATTTCTACGGTTAACGTTTTAAATTTTCAAAAATGTAATTATATGCAGTGAGTAAAACACGCTTTGGTAAAAATGAATAATTTTTACCAAAAATTACCGGTCCAGTTTAGTCATTCATATCAGCGCCACTAGGTGACAACGTATTTGTGTAAATTTAAAATTGGTTCGAAATATTTAAAATATTCTGGTAAAAATAACAAATTGATACATTCAATAGTTTGCACCTTTGAAATTCTATGTCATGTTGGTATTAAAACATGGTAAAAAATTTCACTTTCTTAAAATATCATTCCATTTGACATATGTCATAAAGATAAACGATATCTTAGTTATAATGATCATAATCAAGAAATCTGAAGTAGGGTTTACAGCGTAAGGAATATTTTGGAATGACAAATTTACATTTAAAAGTCAGTACTACACTATAAAAGTAGCCAAAATAAGCAGATCTGGTTGGACAAATGTGAACGCAATATATTAAAGCGGGCAAACAATTAAGTTTTACTGTGTAATAGTTTCTCACGATTTATTTCAAACTGATTTGAGATATAGTGTAAGTACGCTTTTTTCCGTGTGTGTATTTTTCCGTGTGCGTATTTTTCCGTGTGTGCTTTTTTCCGTGTGTGTATTTTTTCATGTGCGCTTTTTTTCGTATGCGTATTAATCCGTGTGCGTATTTTTATATTATATAAGAAATTGGAAAATTTATTTTCATAAATACATTTTAAATTAAACCTCTCAAATCATTTTTAGTTTTAACATTATAAATGTAATGCACTGAGTGAAAATGAATCGTTTTCCTATCTTAAAAAGTTAATGAATAAATAATTCGAAATAATACTCATTATTTGTCTAGTTTTTAATAATGGGCGAAGAGTTGATTCAATTTGAATTGGATGAAGTAAGGTGTATGGCTAGAGAAAAAGTCTGAGGTGTCGAGCAAGTTCCACATTAAGGTAATGATGTGTTTGCCAACACAGTTGGCAACGGGTGCACTAGTATAGAATAAAAAAAATAAAATGAATAAGAATAGTAGCAAAAAAAAAAAATTAAAAAAGTTAATTGATAATACGTTAAACTCATACAAACATTTCTTGATCAAATATTGGTCTGAGAACCGCTGAGCTATTGTATTTCAAATTCTGATTTTTATTTAACTGTGTACCACCTGCATTAAAGTCTATCACGTCCAGTAGAGCATTTAAATTAAAATTTAGACATTTTTTATTCAATGTTTTTATAGCATACAGGAATATTTACACCATAAGGGCTAATATTAAATTATGTAATCTCCTAACTGTACTATTTGTTAAATTTATTTGTATTGTTTAACTCATGTGGTTTCAATTTATATTATATGTGTCATCTTGACTAAACCACAACATTTCTGTAATGTGTTATTGGTTGAATAAATTTATTATTATTATTTGCGTAGCTTTGATGAAGAAATAAAATATTTCTAAACTTGTCAGCTAGATCTAGTTGCATTAATTTTGTCCACAATCCATACAACCCTTTCCAAACAATAATAATATATGCACTTTTGTATATCAAAAATAAAATATAGAAGTTAACATGACTTAGATTAATATTCATAAATCAGAGTAGCAGACAAACAAGGTATTTGTTGAGTTTTAAAATTTCCATTGCACATATGGTCTTTGGGGGATTACAGGAGAATGAAGAGTAAGGGGGTCTAGATAACAGATGTTGGTAGTTTTTCATCTCCTGAGCTATTGCGCTCGAGATGTTTGTGCCGTTTCATAAAGGAAAATAGATGGTGAAGTGGACAGACATTTATAAAAACTGTTGTTCTCGAGAAAGGAGAGAATCGCATAGAAACACATGGGTTCGCTGCAGTGTTCCTTAACCTTTTCATATACAGCTATTCTTAACAATTTTCACGACAAATTTTAACTGAATCTAATACAGTGATGCTCAAGTGGTGGCCTGTGGACTACTCTTGCAGTTTAAGCGTTTTTTTGTGGCACATATCTATATATTTAAATGGCAATATCTTTCTGTCTGTTGGACTGCTCGCTTGCCTGCCTGCCTATCTGTCTGCCTGTCTGCCTCTCTGCCTGTCTGTCTGTCTGCCTGTCTGTCTATCTATAGGGAAAAATTGCTAAGTGATATGACATCTGGTGGGATTTTAAGCAACTACAGAAATAGACATTCTATCGCGCTTTTTACATTGAGTTATATGGGATCAAAATATATTTTTGCATTTTACTATAGTTTAGTTGTTATTATATTGGTATATTGTTACGTTTTGTTAATTTTTATGTTATTTTATATTATTTTAAAATCAGTTTTAAATTGTTTTTACTGGTATCAAGTGATAATAAGGAAAAATAACCTTAAACTAAAGTGGAAGACTACAAAAATCATGTTAAAGTCGAACTATTATTGCTGTGTATCTGAGTGTAATTCGTGGATTAAAAGAAATCCATTTCAACCTAAATAACCTAAATGGTCCATTTAAAACTAAAAAAATAATAAAAACATGCCTAAAATTATTCTTATTTATTAATATTTGATGTTATATTTGATGTTATTATAGCAAAATTACAAAAACCACCAGTAAACATTAAAATTCACGTTGTTGCCCATATGATTATATATAATGAATGTCTATTTTGGAAGTTCCAAGTATGCCGCAACAGCGCTGCGATCTTAAAATATTTCCCCTATATGTGCGTTTTTCACTCGAGAATTGCTGATCCGGTTTTCATGCGTATTTTTTTATCTGTACCTACATCATCTGGTCAGATTTTTGGCTATGTTTTATTAAAATCGGTTCTGTAGTTCCAGAGTTATATATATATATATATATATATATATATATATATATATATATATATATATATATAATCCTTTATTTCCCCTCGACCTTTAGGAGTTTAGGGTATTTACAACAATTACAAAACATATCATATCTCCTGTCAACATCCCAACGTCATATTAACCCATATATTATATTACATTACTATTTATTTTATTCCATTCTCTTCCTTTCTAACCATTTCTTCACCCCGCCTCCTATGTCCCTCCCTTCCTCCCCATTCCTAGGTAACCTCAGCCCCCTTCCTTCCTTCCTTTACACCACCCCAATCTCAATCCTTCTTGCCTCTAATTTCCTCACCCACCTCTCCCCCCTTCCATCTTCTTGCAACAGGTCTAATGTGTTCCCCGACCACACTGTCATCATCCCTACACCTCTTCGCGAGGTGCTCTATATCTTCTTCCTCCTCCCTACACATGCTGCACATCTTATCCTCCTGCTTCCTCCAATATCTATTTCCTCTTTCTTCATTCCCGCACCTTAGCCTCGCAATCCTCCTAACCCTCCCTCCTGACCTTCCTCTTTCTTCCTTCAAGTAGCTTGGTACCCCTATAGTTCTGACCTCCTTATATCTCCCTGCATTCCTTGATTTGTCTATTCTGGCTGTCATTTCTTGCTCCCCCACTATCTTCTCCTTTACACCTCTCGCATCCACTCCGCATCTCCAGTAATACTCCTTTCTCATCTCCCCCCATGCGTACCATCTTCCTTTCTGTTCCTCTCTGGCTCTTTCCTCCCAGCATTCCTTCACTATTCTTCTGTCTGTTTCTCTTTTAACTTTCTCCTCATGCTTAACCACCCTCCTTCCTGTACCCATTTTCATCTTATCCCTTTTCAGTTCCTCTCTTACAATAAACCTTGGTCTTGTTCTATCTACCCCTAAGATCCATCTCAAATACCTCTCCTGTACTCGTTCTACCTTCTCCCATTCCTTCCATCCCTATATTTCTGCCCCATATAGCAGGATGTTCTTCACCACGGCGTTTCAGTTCCAGAGTTATAACTACACACATCGGAAAAGCCTGGGGATATAAAAAATATATAGAAATAAATAGCGTATGGTTTCTTTTGTAAGTTTATTGCATTTTATCAATTAAAATACTCAATAAAGAATAGTTTACAACAAAATAAACTAAATGTTATTTGTAAAAATAATCAATATGTGAAAAAAAAAAAAAATAATAATTTACAGACTTTGAAGTGAATTGTATTTTGTAGTTTGTGTGAATTTGAGAATTGCAAAAATTGAAAAAACAAAAAACAAATGCTAATAGAGAGTATGACTTCCACGTTGGTTGATCACGCCCTGTTGATTATGTTGAAAATAATTATTAATAATATATCCAATAAGCCCTACATCTGCGATTCATGGACAAAATAACATTATCGATGTCTTCTTGAGGTAACTGTTCCGATTCTGTTCTTAGAAGCTCTCTAAATCTAAAATTATCGTGGATGTTATCCCTTTGTGGAGTAATTCTTCTCTTAAGCATGTCCCACACATGTTCAATCGGATTTAGATCCGGTGACTGTGCTAGTCATGGTTTCGCATCAATACCTTCGTTATCCAGCCAGTTTGTTACAATTCGCGCAACATGTAGCCGAGCATTATCCTGGGCAAGTTGAAACTGATCACCAACAGCACCACGAAATGGACGCACAATAGGTTGAAGAATATTATCCAAATATTGTTGTGCTATTAAAAATCCATTGGGAAAAATGAGATCAGTTCTACCGCCAATGATTTTCCCATCCCATGCCATAACAGTACCACCTCTGTAACTGTGAAGTTCCTGGACGTGCCTCAAACGTTCCAAATTCCCGGATCTTCTCCATACCCTTGTTCGACGAGAATCTGGATGAATTCCAAATTTGGACTCATCCAGCCCAATTATTATCACACCAATATTGAAAATTGTGACACCACTTTAATCTTGCTCTGCGATTGCCTCTAGAGAGAGGTTGACATCTGATTGGTCGTCGAGATATTAGCTTCGTGGAGACGATTTTCTACAGTATCGCGACTAACGGTTAAGTTATGCGCTCGCTGTAACTCCTTACCAATTCGGGTGCTGTAATAGTAGGTTGTCTTCTAGCATTTAAGACCAAAAATCTGCTTTGACCTGCTGTTGTACAGCGACCACATCCCGGATGTTGTTCGGCTGGACTCCTTGTTTCCCTGTAACGCCTCCATAACCGACTGATGACACTTTGAGAAACTCCTATCCGCTGGGCAACATCAACTTGCCTGAAGCCTGCTTCGAGAAGTACCGCACGATTCATCTCGTGGATATTTAAATGCTGTAGCTCCATTATTGAAAAAGAACGCCACTACTTAAAGACACTGCAATTATTAATATAAACGTTTTAAATCAAATTAAAATGAAACATGTGATCAACCTACGATCATGTACTGAATAAAATTTGTCAAATTTGTATTGGTTTTGTCTTGTTGGTTATTGTTTTTACTTGTTTTCCATAGCCAACTATTCATAATTGCCTACTTTACAACAATATATGCCTATTGAGGACCTCTGTTTAAGAGAAGAAGACCTAGGGTTGCCACCTTTAAAAAAATAATATTTAACTCAGTATACTTTATGTTTGAAGAAAGTATGAAAATTTTATTCCCGGGGTAGAATGTACATTTCCGCATCTGTGTTTGACAATTCTTTTATATTGCTGTGAAAATATGGAATTTAAAAATGTTATTGCTAATTTTATATGGTCGTAACTCAAGATAAGCAGAAGGTGGTGATAATACTTGTAAGGGAAAAAGGTCCAGGATGTTCCTTGAAAAAAGGACAAAGTGAAATGTTGTTATTTCAACATAAAAAGAAGAATGTTCACACTTAACATTCATTTTTTAGCAAATCCTTAAATAAGATAATAAAACAGACACATAAAATTTACTGCCCGTGAATTATCTTTCTGTTTGGTAAAATGAAATAAAATCGTTTTTATTCCATGCCATAGTACAACGATCATAAAATGACACCTTCGCATTCTGTTTAAATTTACTCTAGGACAAAATTACAGCACCATACTTTTGCAGTATACTGTTACAAAAAGATTTAAGAAAAGTACGTCACACAATATGTCACAATTATGGTATAATTGTGTTATAATGTCCCAATTCCTTGAGTGGCCTTTAAGCCGTGTAGGTCAAGGTTGCTGACGTACGGTTTTGGGAATTAAAGAATGTGCAGAGTGTTGCGTGTTTTTCAACATAAGTTTTGAACTACATTCTAATATGTTGATAAATATTATTCAATTGTGATAACTATGGTCTTTAATTGCTGCCAACAATTACACAAATTAATAATGTTTCCAAAACAATTGAGGTAGGACCTGACGTCATAGTGTCCTGGTTAACAGTTATAAAATAGTTTTAGGGAATAGAGTCGTGGTTAGTCATTCTTGGTAGTCAAGCAGTAGTCATTCTTGTGACCAGTTATCAGTCCATATCACGCTACCCAAGGACCAGCCCAGCTGTTGAAGTCATCAAGACGAGATGTGAGTGTTGTCCACAGGGCTGTCCACGTGTTCGCCTCGTGCGGATACCTGGGGTGGTTCGACCGATCCTGGAGAAGCCGGAGCAATAACGAGACTTACATCAGCTTCTAACGGACAACACCAGCAGCCATTTTGACTAACAATTGTATTCTGATGTAAATCAATATTATATAATAAATTTGGTAGAAGGTATTCCGTTTTTGACTTCACCCCGTGACAATATTTCCAATGTACGACTCTGAACATCTGTCAAGTTGGACTAAAAACAATACTTTAACATTGTAATACGGATGATGTTCTTAACCAGTCAGAAACAAGGACAAACAGCTGCTATCTTCTTACACACATTTTTCTGAGTTGACATAGAGTCATAGTTCAAACTCCATAGAACGCAAATTTTTATTTCACTTGATGTTTTTCTTGGCAATCAAATAAAATTTCCCTTTTCCCATATTCATAAATTAATTTATTAATAAACGAACAAAAGCTAGTTAAAATAAAAACAAACCACCAATGCTTATTTATCACGAGTTAGTGGCATGGAACGCGATCGGGCTTTCTACCCCTGCTATGCAGGCAGCCCGGGTAACACGCGTGTAATATGGGTCAACGAAACTCGCAACTTCCACAAACATTTAACGAGATTATTAATGCGGACGTGCAATACTCGTAGCCACAATTACACGATACGGAATTTTAAATTAAATCACAACTGGGAATAAATTATACTATAAAAAAAATTGTAAGTTTACAAATATCACTGAATTTTTGATTCGGGTTTAGGTTACCTGAACTTAAATATATGTTCAATTAGCTGAATATTCGTTCTTCCAACGGGATAAGTTTAATTAAGTTGATTATAAAATAAATAATCATATCTTTTAATAATTCTTAGCATGTCTAATACCCTTTTCACACTAGATCTTTAAGATCGGATGTTAAAGTGAATATATCTTTAAACGCTAATGTGAAACCGTACGGCCTCGTTTAAACACAAGCGATGTTTAAGACAGAGATCTGCGTCTTAAACTTCGTCCGCATTGCCAACTTAAATTCTATTATAAAAAAATAGTCCTTGAATTTGTGCTGTCAACATTTTATATTATCATAAACAAGAATACTGTATTATATCGACGTTATAAGAAGTTTATACTTATTGTTATAATAAAATTATTTATTTTAATAATGTGTTTAATAAAATACAGAGCTACAATAATTGAGATAAAATGTATCGACTTACATATTAATACAGGTGTAATATATTCTTTATTGTAGTGCCTTTATTGTAGAATGAAATGAAATATCCTTAATTGTTTATAATAATTCAAAATGTGCGTCTGCGCAGACAGTTCAAAACTGGTAATTTCATGACGGTAACTTAAGGACAAAATTACTGTAGCTGATGACAGCACCAGAGATTTAAACATCAAGTGTGAAAGCATACCGATCTTAAACATCAGTGAACTTTAAGTTCACTCGTCTTAAAGATCTAGTGTGAAAAGGGTATGAAGGACTTCTTTGTATACAACATTTGTGGTCTTCAAATTCAGCGCATAAATGGAACAATCTATGCTTTTACTCACCTTTCAACAAGCAACATAGAACTGACCGTGGGAGAAACCGCTTGTTCTCAAGTCAGCCCCTGCATTTTTTTTTTTTTTTTTTTAATTTTATTTATTGTACATTGGTCTTTTTCTGCGACGAGGATAATTGCCGATGCCAAGGGGCGAGCTCCTACACCTGGATGAGGGGTGAATGATTGTGAAAATGGCATGCTTATATTACTCTGACTCACATATAAAAAATTACTAAGAGTTTATGTTGTATATTAAGAGTGTATGAGTATTACTCTCGTTTTGATGACTTCAACAGCTGGGCTGGTCCTTAGGTAGCGTGTTGCGGTCTGATGACTTGTCACAAGAATAACTACTGCTTGACTACTAAGAATGACTAACCACGACTCTATTCCCTAAGACCATTTTATAACTGTTAACCAAGACACTATGACGTCAGGTCCTACCTCAATTGTTTTGGAAACATTATTCATTTGTGTAATTGTTGGCAGCAAATAAAGATCATAGTCATCACAATTGAATAATGTTTATCAACATATTAGAATGTAGTTCAAAACTTATGTTGACAAACACGCAATACTCTGCACATTCCCAAAATCGTAGGTCAGCAACCTTGACCTACACGGCTTTAAAGCCGCTCAAGGAATTGGGATTTTAGAACACAATTATACCACAATTGTGACAATATATATTATTTAAAAGGTATATTTTGTTATTATTTACATATTTATACTTTTATTTATATTCTTGGCATAGATTTTGTGGAGAAAATTCTCCATGTAAAGTCTATTCCAAACGAATAGGCGGAACTAACTGGAATTTTCATTTTTGTAAGTTTACATTAGCTATTTTTTATGTATTGAAGTTGGCTTTTCCTGAACAAAATGATCAAAAGCTTCAATCAATCTGTAAAAGTTACTAGATTTGAAAATCTAGTTCCGCCTAAACCAAAGAAAGATCAAGCAGCAAAGCACTCGATTAATTTACCACCTTTAAATATAAAGATCCCAGCCAATGATTTTAAGAATTATATTAAAATGAAAACACGTTCAGAATGAAAAAAATATAATCCAAGTTTCGTCACGTGTAACGATGTTGTATACGGATTTTGCAGGTTAAATTTTTTTAGCAATTTCGTACACCAATCAACACGAGCCTTTTTGAGCTTCGGTCAAATTCTGCGAAATCCATCGGGAACAGAACTTTTTCACAGCTAAATGTTCATGCAAAATCGAATGTATTGCAGTCTGCGATATGCCAAAGGATGCCTCTATCTCACAATCATTTTGCGCACAGCATCGATGTTTTTTTGAATCACAACCGATTTTGGTCGACCTTCATGAGATTCATCACTGAAGGACGTACGACCACGACGAAATTCTGCAAACCAATTGTAAACAGTCTTTTCTGATGGTGCTTCATTACCAAAAGTTGAACGATGCGAATCTATGCATTGTTGTTGAGTTAGGCCTTTATTAAAATCGTAAAAAATCATCCAACAAAAACCTTCACGAGTAATATCAATTTTTTCACAAACTTGATTTTTTTAAACGCTTACTGTCAACAAATTACTCGGTCAATTTATAAGCTGTCACTGATTTCACAATAACAAATGTTAAATTTTACGAACATAGTAATGACACATTTCAATATTGCCATCTAATGGTTGTTTGTAGAAACATAAAAGGTAACCCTCGTACATACAGCATAAATGTAAAAAGAAAAACTACGGGCACATCAGCTAGTTGTAGAATAATTCCCCATTTTGATTTGGTAACACGTGCGGGTTTACCATACATTTTTTAACACTTAAAATGTCATTGCCATATTGTATTTTTTTAAATATTATTCAAAATAAGCAAAAAATAAATTTGGTCGCTGTTTTTTTATATCAAACCCAAAAAATATTGTATCACTCTTATATATAAAAAAGTAGTAATTCAATAGCTCTGAACATGAAAAATATCTCTTGTTAAAAATCATATTGTATAGAAATCTGACAAAAACAAAACAAAAAACTTGCTATTATTGATGAGTGACGTATAAAATATACTGCTTTGGGATTATCACTTGTATTGATTTCATGTTAGATGATTGATTTTTCAAGAACACCGCCATTATTCGTGTCGGCACGGAAACACAGAAATATTGCCTGATACTTCTAAAAGAAAAATTTATAAACACAAAAAAATTTGAAAAAAAAAAGGAATGTGAAAAATAAAGTACAATAATGAAGCTTTTGATAAACACAATTCATTTGCTACTTAGATTTAACGCTCTAGTATCCAACACGTTGCATAAGGCTTTTGCCGCACTTGTCGATTACTTTCTACCGTTGATACCGTTGACCGTTTTCTAACCTCGACGGGTATGGTAAAATCATACTTTATGAAACTTGTTTTTAACTCTCTAGTTCAGTGTTTCTCAACCGGTGGTCAGCGAAAGGCTTAAAAATGATAATTTTTGAGATTTTTTATTATATTTTTTATGATCTTTTGTTCATTTTCTGTGATTTTTGTTAATTTTTCAGTGTTTTTTATTACTGAAATATTATATGTAGAGCCCACGTGTACAATAAATTTGTTTAATAGTACATTTATTTTTTGTGGTGCGCAGTAGAAAATTAAATATTTTACTGGTCCGTGGTACATGTTCGGTTGAGAAACACTGCTCTAGTTAACAACATTGCCTCGAGGCGGATCATATATAAATCAATGTAAAAATACAATACGTGCAAATTTCATAAAAATTCCCGCCTACAGACGTCTGCACAATGAAACATTTACCAACGCCGATTGAGCAAAATGACACGTGTTTTTGATATTGTCATTAGGATCGGAGAACAGTTAATGTTGAATGGTATACAACAATTTGTTTGCTAGATGTCATCGACAAAATCAGGAAAAACAACCAAAAACGTTGCATCAATCTTTATCATGCCAATGCAAGCTCCCACAGAGTACGTCAAACAATTGATTATTTGAAGAAGAAAAACATCGAATTAATGCCTCACTGGCCGTATTCACCTGATTTATCCCCTAACGACTTTTTTTAGTTCCCCAGTGTCAAACAAAAAATTCGTGGACAGCGATTGCCTTCGAAAATCACGTTTTTGAGATACCAACTTCAGAGAGGAAAAAATGTTTCGAGAATTGGTTTGAACGCCTGGAAAAGTGTACAGATCTTAAAGGTGAATATTTTGAAAAGCAATAAAACAGTTTGAACAAAACAAAAAAAAAAATGTCATTCTTAGTTTTTGTAAAAACTTAAAGGGTAGCCCTCGAATGTTGGAAAATAAGCTGTTGAATAAATCCAAAGGATCATAAAAATTTCCTAATAATGTAAACATTTTTTAGTCATTTTCAATTTAAACAAGATAGAAAAAATATAGCTAAAATTGACAGTAAATAATCTCGAAAATATTTTTCAAAGAAAATTCAAGCAATAATCATAATCCTAATCTAGATCTCTTCTACCATGAGTTCAAAAAGTAATTATATAAGGGTTAGCTATGGAAAAATAAAATAATGTCTACTGCAAGCTTCATATAACAATATAAACTTATGACATAAAACAATAGTGATGACAGTTAATTAATTCTAAAGCTTGCAGTAGACATTATTTCATTTTTCCATAGCCAACCCTTATGTAATTACTTTTTGAACTCATAGTATTTTACATTTAATTTTACTTTCAAAACTTCTTGATCTTAACACTAACACCCTATTTAGTCCTTGGAGGAAGTTATGGTCAACAAGTCTTATTTGGTTCATAGCCTTTAAAACGTATTTCTCTGGGCGTTTGTTGTTGTTGTCTAGTTTCCTGTTTCACTCTCCCTCTTCTCCCGCCGTTTCCCTCCTGCTCAAGATCCTCTAAGGACATCTCTAATGATTACTAAACTAATTATTGTTATATATGATCTCAGAGAGTGCGCCTAGAGGCCTTTATATACTTTTTATTGTCTCACTAAATTCCCCTGGTGCCATACTTAAAGGATATTGAGATAATGTTCATATATATTGCCCTTAAGATGTTCTTATATTATTTGTATTATCAGATTAAATGCAATAAATTACTGGGAAACAGTCAAGATATCTATTATTTAAAGTGGTTAACGAGGAAATTTTTATAATGGCAGTATATATCAGTTCCCGTTGACAAATTGGTAGTTATTCCTTCTGATACAGTGCTATTCAAGTTGGGTGTTGACTCAAAATTGATGTGAAGTGTGAATTTTAATTTTTCCTTCTGATAAAGTGCAATTCAACTTGGGTGTTGACTGAACTCGGCTAAATTAAAGACTGCCTGATTTTAAAAACAGCCTAAAGCCATTAAAAAAATTAATGTGGTTTGAATTTTCACATATTTCAGGATTTTGTGGGTATTTAATAAGTGTAAGAAACCAGTAGCGGCTAGTGGGTAAAATATTTGGGGGGGCACTTTTTGATCAATATATTGCAGTGTCCACCCTACGGCCCGCGGGCCTAGTCTGGCCCAACAATAAGTTTCGGTTCGCATGAAATTTCTACCCCTTGTTTTTTTAGAATCACCTTCACCCCTTCCTCAAAATATTTTCGGAATATCTCCACTCCCCCTGTTCATAATTGATTTTCAGAATTTCTTCCCCATGTTTTAAAATGCTTTTCAGAATTTTGCCCACCCGTCCTCTGTGATTTTTAAATATCTGGCCCCCAATCTAACTCAATCTGGCCTGTGAAACATATTTAGAATTCATATGCACAATGTATTAAGATTTTTCTCAAAAACCCGATGAATAAGTTGGTAAAAAATTTTATAGACCTAAGTTGACCATAATGACATTAAAAACTTGAAGTGTGAATTTTCACACATTTCAGGCTTTCGCAGGTATTTAGTAAGTGAATGATGATTATTTGGAATGCCAAAACAAATTTTATGTTAAAATATTTTTTTTTTGTTAATTTTATTTTGAATGCCTAATACCATTATTTAGGTTTCTAAATATGTGCAGTATTTTTTTTTATATAGCAAGTTTAATTAAGACTTTGAAAATTGAGCCTATGGCTTCCATTGGTTGTTTTAAGTCATAACTCCGCCCCTCTGATTTCGTGTATTCAATTTCAACAATTTCCACTGATTATTAAATTTACGCTTTTAAAAATTAAATGCAACATTTGCCCAAATATAACTAGAATTTTGAAAAGATAATTTAAACAAAATAAAAATGCAAAAAGAAAACAAAAAATAGAATTGCTTCGAGACCGGAGCGAACTTTAGTTTGCAAATTAGAACGCGATCATGCTAGCAATTACGCTATCAAAGCATGCTAGTTCATTGTATAAGATAAGTTATTAAATATTTTACGTGGTCAAGCAAAAAACACAAAAAATTCGTTATTTTCCGAAAACAGTATCGGATCAAAAATTCCTGTTGTACTATTCCGGTTCGCACCAATTTACATTACTTAGAATTTTTTCAGATTTTTAGTTTAAACCATCTGGGCTACAGGGTTTGGGACAAAAAAAATTTTGCACAATTTTGACAAAACTCGCGTCAAAATAATTTATTTTGCAAAAATAAAAATTTGATCGTTAATCCACGTACTGAGGGCTTTCATTCGATACCCTACTTAGAATTTAAAAAAATATATTTCTTTTTCGTTGAGCACATATTTGTATATATTTTTAGGGGGATATGTTTTTTAGATGTTTTAGTATTTTTACTATGTGAAGGTCAAAGAGTTGTATAGGCGTGCCAAATTTCAACTTTCTAGGTTTAGCCGTTTGGCTACAATTTTTACCGAACAGACAGACGACAAAATGACGGTATAAGGGTTTTTTGATCATACTTACAAAACCCTAAAAATGTAAAACTTTTGCGATACACATTACTTTCTAAACTTGCCGGTCCGCGAATTTTTTCTAGGTCGCTTGCCGGTCCGCCATGAAGAAAGGTTGGGAAACGTTGACTTAGAGCAGTGGTCGGCAACCGGTGGTCCTCGGACTTCTGGTAATGTGTGATTTAATTTTAATGGTCCGCAAAGAAATTCAGATAGTATTTAAATTCGCTGGGCTCATTTAATAATATTTTTAAGTAAAAAATTAATTTTGTTTAAGATATATTATAAAGTAAAATAGAACAAAAACATTACATTAAGGATTAATAATTTAATTTTAAACAGTAACCAGCAAATGTCGCACTAGTTTTTAGTATAAATTAGTATTATTTATTATTGTTTTTTTGTTAAAATTTAAATTATAAATATATAAATATACATATGTATTGTATATCATACTCAATGCTTGTATTAATTCGTACCTTTAAAAAAAATGTTAGCGGTCCGCGAAATTTTAAATTGCAATTGTATAAATAGATTCTTTGACCGCATTAAGGCGGCGCACAACCCTATAGCTCTCAATAGTTTCTTATACAAAACTAATAATCCGAAATAAAATTAATAACAATCTATACATCAAAATTTGCAGCGAATTTTTATCTATCTAATAGGATATTTTTAATTGCAGAAAAAACTGTAATGTAATTGTAAATAAGCAAATTGCATTATAGGCGCCATCTTGTAAACCAATTGACGCATATTTGCGTACGATGCGGCAAATTGTAGCTAAAGCTTCATTCTACAAATATGTTTATAGCTATTTTGCTCTATTCTGAAAATATTTATAGTTATTATACTTGGTAGTCTATTTTTGCCGCCATCTTTAATCTGCCGCGGTTTTCAAAATAGATGTTACAAGAAAAATGATTTAATCTTCGTAAAGAATACGTGTACCAAGTGGCATTCCATTATCATCAAGTATAATATTTTTCGACGAAGGTTCTAAACTATAAGGAATCAAGTCGAAAAAAATGTTGACGTATTATTTGAACATTTCTACACAAATCTATATAAATATAAAAGTTATTTGAAACCCACAAATAGATTTAAAAAATTACAGAACAATATCGCTGATGTCTATTTTTAAGTTATTGAGCCATAATATTTTTACAATAAATGTTTCTACAATTAAAAATATCTTATTAGATAGATAAAAATACAGTGCAAAATTTGATGTATAGATTAATACTAATTTTATTTTAGATTTTTAGTTTTGTATAAGAAATTAGTAACCACTGGGGGTTATACGCAGCCTTAAATGGTTTGGATAAGTATTAATTTTTTGGGGTATCCCAAAAAATTTATATTTAAATTGCAAATTTAGTGGTCCGAAAAATATAAAAAGTTGTTAACCGCTGACCTAGAGGTTTACCTGAAGGAGGAAAGACCGGCCTTTAATTGTTTATAATATGAAAAATAACTACTGTGCAACAGTTTAAGTGTAGGTATACTAATTTAAATTGAAATTTATTTAATTATTTTAAATTGTTTGAATTGCTATATTAGTGAAAGATCCAAATACATTTTAAAAGTAATGATTTTTCCTTCAATTACGGTGTATTTTCCTTTACTCGCCATAAGTGCCAAAAGTACTCATTACGTCTCTGTTATCCTGTGATTCTAGCGAGTTTCACATCAAAAATCCCCATCTGTAGCGCTTGTGTTTTGCATGCATATACATACATATACAGTCTCCAAGCCGTCCTGATGGAATGAATGCTTTTGTTTTTGGTTTTAATTAAAGGTTACACACGGAAATCATTATTTCTAGTGTGCACCCCATTGTTCGATAAGTTTACATTTTGTGAACAAGCTCGCTAGTGCAACAGTATTTATAGCAAACTGCTTGATTATTACGTTACCAGATTTAAATAATTCCCGAATGCAAATTGTTATTTCATGATTAATTTGATACTAAACATTGCACGCGAGACAGTGGCAACACAAAAGAATATTTTGGGGATACTGCGTAACATAATTGGTTACAAAAGTGACCTCCTGCACTATATGCAATGGAGGAAATTAATATCTTAACAACGGAACTATACCATCATCGTTATATATTTTTTTTAAAGCGTAACACTTCTTTGGGCATGTTTGTGGATTTGCAGTGACGGAAAAGCGTTACGGAAATATACCCCTCACCCCTCCAAATTAATAATATTTATTTATTTACTGCCTTTCAGCATGAAATCTACTACATTTTAGCATGCATTGTATCTACAAATTTAAATTAAATTGAACTTTAAAACTTAACTTAATTTACTTCTATTTGCAAGTTTTATTTTTTTTAGAACTTCTTTCTAAAAAGAAAGAAGTCTAATCTAATCTAATCTTTCTTCTATCTTTTATATTTCTAAATACTTCACTTTTTTAGGGTTTTGTAGGTATGACCACCAAAAAACCCTGCAGCGAGCCCGGTACGTTACTTTACAACGTACCATCTATTATCAATTAGGTAGCGAGCCTGTGATATAATATGAAGTCTGATTTCATATTGAAATGAGATTCCTGAATAAAGGAGTTCGGGTAATATGCGTGAGTGTTATCCAGGGTTCATCATTACGATATGTGAATTAAATGATATGTATTAGTAATTACTAACCGACTAATCAGGCATCTTGTAATTAGTCTGGATCTTAGCTGTTCACTTAAGTTCTTAAAGGTGAAGGTTTACACACGATAAGTAAGACGGTTTAAAATTAAAGAATGAAGAATGATTTATTGAAAGTATACTATTTACAAAAGATTAAAATATAGGTATTAAGATGATTAAAAGTTTAAAACAAATAGAATCGGATTGACCACCAGAATGCCTACACAGTGCCTCTAGAATTCAAAACATTAGATGTTAAAGCTAACTGGACCAAATACTGTCTGCCCTCGTCTTCAGAGAGACGTGTGATTTTATAAGACATTTCTAGCATTTAAGGGTTTAAGCATTGTTCAAGGAGATGCTAGTGTTCAAAGTTATTAAGCAATAACTCCGAACAAATGTCTCCTTGAACAATGAACCATTTAAAAATATATTTCTAAAGTTACGCGTTAACCTTAAAGTGTAAAAAATTTTACAGTTGAGAACCGAATTCATGTGGTACAGTGTAGTGTGTAGTTTTCAGTAGGCTTCGCTTACTATTATACGTTGTGATGCAACCTATTGTTTAAATTACTTTTTTTAAAGGTAGGTATCGAAGAGGACTAAGGCCCGGTCTTTCCACCTTCAGATAAATTTCCAGGTAACTATCTGACAGATAAGGTTATTTGTAACTTCATCTGCTGAATAAATGTCAATACCAGTCAGTGAATCCAATACGTCAGTCTCATTATACGTTAGATAACTATCCGATAGATACATTTGTATAGAAAGAAGGGATGACATTTACTCAGCAGATGAAGTTACAAATAACCTTATCTGTCAGATAGTTACCTGGAACTTTATCTGAAGGTGGAAAGACCGGGCCTAAATCATTTTTAGTAATGAAATACTTGTAAAACAAATATTACATTGTTAATAATGCGAAATACGTGCCTAAAATTGAAAAAAATGCAGCCATTTATCAATATATTTCTTATTAATTTAATGAAGACATGAATACGAAGCAAATGCAGAAAAAATCTCTAGGATTTTTTAATTTAAATTATATGTTGACAAAATTTTCACTTATTATTTAAATTTTGTTAAAAAAATTAAATGGAAGCTCTTAAAACTCAAATACCGAATAAAATTATAAAAAGCTGTTGAATTTGATGTGATTATAAAAAAACATTCCTAGTTGGTTTCTTAAACTTATTAAATACCTAAAAAACCTTGAAATGTGTGAAAATTCACACTTCTCATAAATTTTTAATATTACATCTAGCAATCCATATCTCCATATTAATGTAAAACAACTCGCTGGTGTAATATTTCAAATATCGTTTCTTTGTTATTTTTTATTTGTTCTATGGCTTCATAAAATCACATGAATAAAGAGAAAAATCAAGTCCATAGAGTCCAAAAGGCAATATTTCCGAATAATGAAGTTATAAAAAGAGACGCGTTCGAGATAACTCACAGGTCAAACAACGAATCAAGTTCACCAGGGTATAAACTGCCAAGTAAAACATTGCCCGGTAGCTATGCAACGTTAGTACTAAACAGGTAGATATATCAGGTAGGTATTTAGTTTATTATATAGTTGGTTTATATGTGTATTATAGTAATTTTATTACTGTTGGCTTGTGTTTAGTTTAATTTATGGATGCATCATGCAAATTTGCTTGGTTAGTTTATTACCAAAAATAAAGTGCTTTGTTAATATTGTTTATAGTTCATTTAGAATTGACACAAATTATTATTGTGACCAGAGAAAAGCATTCCTGTCATTTTGTAACCATCTAAGGGCGGTTTCTACAAACCTTGAATAAGCAATGGAGGTATAAGCTTATTCTTATGTTTATTCCAATGATCACTTTTACAATGCATTTTTACCGACCGCCAACATTTATAAGGGAGGTATTGTGATCATACCGATATTGACATTTCGAGATTTCGATGGATTTCCACGAATTGAGGTCCCTACATAACGTTTTGACTATTTTTAGCATGATGTCTGTCGGTCTGTCTGTCCGTCCGTCCGTCTGTCTGTTTTTTGTAAAATTGTTCAATTTTTGCATACTTATATGTAACGTTTCCATGGTCATGAGAAATAACATCTCTGTTAGAAAATATTAGGCCAAGTTATTTCTACTCTGCTGCTAGAATGTATTTCATACAAGTACTTTACCATGGCGGTCGGTCCTGAGGTGGCCACAGCTGATTTTTATTTATGAAAAATCATTTTGTTTATGGGATTTTTGCCTAAAATACGAGTGTAAGTGAAGCAACCGGACAGATTTTTTATTTATTTATTTTTTATTCGAATAGAATTACAATTCAATATTGTCTCCCTTTAAATAACTTCCTTGGGAAGCCACACAGCGCTGGAGACGGTTCTTCCAATCCTCATAGCAGTGCTGGAACTCGGATACTGGATAGCTTTCAGCTGATCGTTTACGGACGTTTGAATGTTTTCGGGTGTCCCAAAATGACGTCCCTTAAGGTGATTTTTCAATCTTGGGAAGAGGAAAAAGTCATAAGGACTCAAGTCTGGCGAATAAAGAGGCTGAGGAGCCACAGGAATGTTTTTACTGGCTAAAAAGTCGTTTATTGAAATTGTTGTCTAACAAGGCGTATTGTTCTCCCCAATTAATTTGCCAAAATCTGCTGAACGGTAGTGTGAGTCAAATTCAACTCTTTCCCGATCATTCTGACTGTCAACCGACGATCAGAACGCACAAGATCCCGGATTCTGTCGACAATTTCATCGGTTCTTGAAGATGAAGGCCTTCCGTTGCGTGATTCATCTTCAATCAACTCTCTTCCTTCTGAAAATGCCTTAAACCACAAAAAAAAAACCTGGGTCCTTGCCAAAACACTGTCTCCATAGAAAAATCCGTAGAGGTGAATTTTGTGATCAACCAAAGATGCGAAATTTTTTCTGTTAAGGGAATTTTGTAGAAAGCAGAACAAATGGTAGTCGGATGGTGCGATATCTGGATCATATGCTCCGACTACCATTTGTTCTGCTCTCTACAAAATTCCCTCTTTTCACATCTTTGGACGATATCAAAATTCCCCTCTACAGATTTTTCGAGAACAAAGACGGAACCTTCTGGAGAGATGGCATTATGAAATTGCCTGAGCGTTTGTCCAAAGTGATAGAAAATAATGAACAGTACATTTAGATAGTAAAAGTCTTTTTTTGAATTTATATTTTATTGAATAAAAGGTGAAAAAAAAAAACGAATGGATGTTACAAACCAATATATAGCAACACTAGTAGATCGCGGAGCACTAGTAGATGCTCATGGAGCACCAAGTGCTCCGCGGAGCACAGTTTGGTAAACTCTGATGTACACGATTAATTCAATTACCTCTGGGTTGAACCTGTTTGTGGCCACTGTTATGGATGTCTTCTAAAGATTATACTCCAGCCATCAATATTCTCAATTCATTTCCATATTTCTCAAAAAAATATCCTTGTAATAAATGACAGAATATCCGAAATAAATAACTATTGGTTACAAATGTTGGTAGATACTGTGGCTGGAATATGATGTGTAAAATCGTGAGAGAAACGGCTATAGGAGTTCAACTGGCCATACTCATATATGCTCATAATATTTCATAGCAGAAGATATTTCAAGATTTCATACGCATTTCCATTTATACGTGTCCACAGCTGAACTTGTGTTCAGAATCGTTCTGACAGTGCTAAATCATTTAGGGATTACTTGGATACGCCTTATTCTCTACCGTTTTGCCTTCAACATATGCAGTTTTACAGAAATACATTCAGGACATTTTATGGGACTTAGTTTTACTAAGAAATATAGAATAAGAATAGAAATGCATATTTTTCCTTTACATTTAAACAGAAGTATTGCAAAAGAGACAGTTTTTTCATATTTTATGTTTTTGGACGAATTTTATGAACAACATTATTGAAAAAAATAAATAAATATCTCATTGTCAGTAGATATGAAGCCTTTGAGAAATTTTGAAACCTTCAAATACCTACGTACTATGATATATCAAAAAATGTATGTGAATTGTGAATGTTCACACATTTCGGGATTTTGTAGGTATTTAATAAGTGTAAGAAGTCAACATAATACGAGTACTGGATGTCTAGGAATATTTGTTCTATAATCACATCAAAATCATTTGATTAATTTATAATTCAAGGTGTCCAAAATTCGGTCCTCAGCTGTTCATTTTGTTTTTATTATATTTTTTCCGGCTCAGATCAATGTACATTGCCTATAATTTTTTTCAGATTTTTAGCTTAACCTCTTTGAGTAAAAGGGGGAGGAAGAAGAACTTTTTACCGACCGCCAACATATATAAGGGAGGTATTGTGATCATACCGATTTTTACATTTCGAGATTTCGTTGGATCTCCACGAATTGAGGTCCCTACATAACGTTTTGACTATTTTTAGCATGATGTCTGTCGGTCTGTCCGTCTTTCTGTCTGTCTGTCTGTCTGTCTGTCTGTCTGTCTGTCTGTCTGTCTGTCTGTCTGTCTGTCTGTCTGTCTGTCTGTCTGTCTGTCTGTCTGTCTTTCTGTTTGTCCGTCCGTCTGTCTGTGTACATGTGTAGAGCAAATTTGGCTAAAAGGATTTTTATGAAACTTCATATTTAAGCTTGTGATATAAATGGCACAAGTTGATCAACTTTTGGTAAAAATCGGTTGACTAAAAATGGGAGTTTACTCGTGTCGATTTTAAGATTTTTGCGAATATTTAGCAACAGAAAAATATTTCGAAAAAATTTCTTTAATAAAAATTGCTATAAAAGCAATAACAAACAACTTTTTGATAAAACGAAAAATGATTGAAAATTTATTCGAAATTTTTTCTAAATACCTATCTGTTTTTTCATACTTATATGTAACGTTTCCATGGTCATGAAAAATAATATCTCTGTTAAAAAATATTAGGCCAAGTTATTTCTACTCTGCTGTTAGAATGTATTTTATGCAAGTACTTTGTGATAGCGGTCGGTCCTGTGGTGGCCACAGCTGGTTTTTTATTTATATTTTCAAATAATGTTTTGTTCACAACCTTAATTATAACCACCTTACACCCATAACATTCACCTTTCTTAGCTGTGTGTATTACCTAATTTTGTTCTAATTTATATATTGTTACTGACAGTACAGTCAACAAATATTTTGTAAAATATGGGAACGAATGTCAATTATGGATGACAGTTCCTAGATAACCATAGACGTAAACTAAAATGACGTCCCATTTTTCAAGTATTTTCAGTAAGTTTCTTGCCATCTTTCGACAGCCTGGCAAACTAATCGAATCTATAATGGAAGTTTCATCCCCCTGTTCATAACCAACAGTAGTTAACACGATTAATATGACGTTATTTTTATTTAAACCTTGGTAGAACATTTATTGAACAATATATTATTTTTAATATTACCCCCTCGAAATAATATTTAATTTATAGCAATATCTACACGTCGTAAAAATGTAGAAAATACGAAAAAACAATTCGAAAAGTTGTTTCCTTTTTTATGAACTCATTTATACCTTTAACGAGAATTTTTATGCGCTATTAAAAAAGATAAAACAATTATCGTTATATAGATGGCGTTAAACTAAATACGGGAAGCTTTTGCAGACACTTTAAGCAAAACCCCTAACACAATATTAATAACCCACTGGTTATAAACCACGCTAAATTAAGTCCAAAATAAACGGGCGTCGTAAATTTTACCAAGATTAACGGATTAAGAAACTTTTAAAAATGACTAGAGAAAAAAACTCGGTTAAACTCTCAAAATATACTTAACTATTTTTATAATATCTTTCATGTTCTAGTTACATTTTATAACCTCACCTGGGCTGCTTAATAAAAACTTAAACGCAGTGGAAAAATATTTAACACTAACTGAGGAACCTTTACCTTGCACGTTTTTATTAATTTTGCTATTCATTGATAAAAATGATATAGGAGGGTCATTAGTAGAGCCCAGCGCGGATAAGCTTTTCTGTATCCGCATCCGATCCGCATCCGCACATCCATGATCCGCATCCGATCCGCATCCGCAGCTTTTGTAAATAACAAATCCGCATCCGATCCGCATCCGCAAAAATATCCGCACTATCCGCACTACAGGTTTTGCTGTCAGTTTGGAAAGAACTAACATATTTCGCCTGTTTAGGTAATCTCTGCTCTAAAACGCTACTGAAAATTTTTGGATTTACCAGCTTATTTATTACTAACCTAACCTAAGGGACCCCAAAAGTATTAAGGCCTAGATGCGCTAATAACTTATTTAAATCTAGAGAGAGATAACAATTTTGGGGGGCCTAAGCGTTCTTTTTCGTAGGGAGTAAGTGGCGTGCTGCTTTTTTTAATATTGCATTTTTAAAAAAAAATCAGAAAAGTTACTTGATAGAAGGTGTTTCATATTTTTAGGATCAAGTAATTCTCTTACGCCATTTCGCGCATGAGTTAGGCGTTGCAACTTTTTCAAATAGCAACATGTGTCATTTTTCAAATTTTTGGGATATGCAAGACTTTTTACTTCGGGTAGTATAAAATATTGGCAGGTTACATAATAAATTTTCGAGAAAAAATTATGTAGGTAAATTTTGGTATTTAAATAAAACTTACTAATCAGTTTTATGTAAAAAAAAAACCATTATCAGATTTAAAAGCCAGAATTAGAGCAGAGGTAGGAAGAATTACGTCGAAAGTGTATCAGGAAACTTTTGTCCAAAATATTATTTTCTATAATATATTCAATAATAAAAAGAAAGTTAAGTTGATTGTCTCAACTCAGTCTTGATCATGGACAATTGTCAATAAAGTGAGATTGAATGCTACAAAATATCATGTATATACAGACAACCGAAAATAACCGAGGACTGCGTAGTCAGAACACAATTGCTTGTTTCTCCAAAAGTAACCGAAGATTTAATGTTCACGCGGATATTGCGGATAAGCGGATATGACATTTAATCCGCATCCGATCCGCATCCGCATGGTTTAAATGATAATTTATCCGCATCTGCAGAAAAGTTGCGGATATCCGCAGATAATCCGCGGATACCCGCGGATTTGCAGGGCTCTAGTCATTAGACATGTTTAAATGTGACGTCATATTTTTAGCTCTTTTAATTACTTGACTCTAAGTTAGTTTAATTTATTTTTGTAACCTTTTAATTTTAATTATCTTTTATTGACAAGTTTTTGATCTTAATATGTTATATTGTAATGTCTTGAATTTATATTGATTTTGACCTATGTAAACATGATTTAATGTAATAACACTAATAAATATTATTATTATTATTTTGATTAGATGAGTTAGGTCCGTAAGTTAGTAATTATAGTTGATAGGTAATGGGATTCGGACCAGTCAGAAAATAAAACAAAATTAATTAACTTCGCTTACGTTTCGATTTAATTTAAATCTTCATCAGAGCTTAGTTAATAGTCACGATATAAAATAACAATTTAAAATTAATAAAAAACACATCATATCGTCCGGTCATTGGACTCAGAGATGATTATTATTATTAAAATAGCAGACACCTTGCCTACAACGTCGGAAAACTGATATAGAATAAAAATCAATATAAGCAGGAATCAATTATTAAAATTTGCATGATTCTGCGTATATTATGCCTGCAGATTTCAATCCCTAACCATTTTTAGGGTTTTGCAGGTATGACCAAAAAACCCTTATACCGTCATTTTGTCGTCTGTCTGTCTGAAAGCCCTTAGTACGTGGATTAAGGATCAAAATTTTATTTTTGCAAAATAAATTATTTTGATGCGATTTTTGCAAAATTGTGCAAAAAACTTTTTGTCCCACACCCTGTAGCCCAGATGGTTTAGACTAAAAATCTAAAAAAATTCTAAGTAATATATATTGGTGTGAACCGAAATAGTACAACAGGAATTTTTGATCAGATTATGTTTTCGGAAAATAACGCATTTTTTGTGGTTTTTGGTTCACAAAGTACAAAAGTTATACCAATGTAAGACACTCACATGCAAGGCGTTCGATAGTGTAATGGGTTAGAGCACTGGTGTCGTAAGCTGGAAAACGAAGGGTTTCGAATTCGAGTACGGAGTGAATTTTATTTTTTCTGTTTTTTTTTTTTTTGCATTTTTATTATGTTGAAATTATTTTGTCAAAATTCTAGTTATATTTTGACAAATGTTGTATTTAATTTTTAAGAGCGTAAATTTAATAACCAGTCTTATTATATGATTAACAGACGATAAATTATTTTAAAAATATCGTCCTTTTGCCGTGATTACTACAAAGTAAAATTTGTCCTACACACTCAGCATACCGCCTTCACTTATTATATACCTGCGAAACCCTGAAATGTGTGAATATTCACACTTCACATCAATTTTTTTAGTTAGAATTTATAAAAAATTTCAAAAATTTCAACCGTATTTCGTTTTTGAGGTACGTCCATGCGAAGATGAAAATTTTAATAAAACACACCATATTAAAATTTTTCATAATTTTAAAGCACGAATAAGGCCTCAAATTTTTTTTAGACTAAATAAACTACGACATATCTAAAAATTTTAACCGCAGGTCGTTTTCTCTAAAAAATTTTGAGTTGTGATTTTTTTTTAATTCACAATTTTCACAAATAATGTAAATTATTCCATTAAAAAAATTATCTCAAAATACATAAACGATTAAAGCTCGAGATTTTTCCTAAACTAAATAAACTACGGAGAATCTAAAAATTTTAACCATTTTTGAGTTGTGATTTGTTTTTAATTCACAATTTTAACAAATAATGTAAATTATGTCATTAAAAACAAATTGTCATAATCTCAAAACGCGTTAAGCGATTAAAGCCCCAAATTTTGTTTAATTTAAATAAACTACGGCAAATCCAAAATTTCTAACCGGACGTCGCTGTCTCTAACGTTTTTCGAGTTGTTCTTTTTTAATAATACGAGACGAATTATATAGATACCTAGCTGGAATTTCCGTACTCAATGGCGGCGTTAGCTTTTAAAATATGGGGGGGGCAGATTTTTAAAAAGTAAAATTGGGGGGCAAGGTAAACAACAAAGGTGAGGTGGCATCTCCTTGTTTGACTCCAGTATGAATGACAAAATGTTTCCTATTTTCACTCTTTTATGGATCCCGATATACACACCATTGTCATATTGATAAGTTTACTAGGGATGCCAAAATCGTCCATGATATCCCAGAATTTGTCACGTATATTTTACGTGATACGTGATCGTGTATCTGTCTCAATCTTTTAATGAACCTAATGTGTAAAATCACAGCGTCAGAACAAAGTTTAGGTATGCATTTGGTGGAAAAGCATCCAGGAATATGAAAAGCTAAAAGCGTAATGAAAGTTTCAATATTTAATGCAGTAATGGTTAGAGTGTAGGGTATGCATTTTGTAATTAACAGCCACGATTATTATAGAATGAAATAATGCCACATTATATTAAGTGTAATTATATGTTACTAAAGGTAAAGCCATAATTTTATTACTCTCTGCGCACTGTATTCACTTCGAAACGTTTCGTTTGATCTTGTTCCAAACCATCCAAATACTTATTAATTTAAATTTTCTGATGGGATTTCTTCAACTTTTAGATCAAATTTTATAAAATAATTTTTTAACAAAAATAAAAATTGGGAAATTGCGGTGGAATACTCACAGAGTAAAAAAGATGGGTATGAAATCCCTAAATACGACGTTGAGAATAAAACACATCTATCGATATATTTAAATTGAAGGCTATATCGTTTTTTAGGGTTTTGTAGGTTTGACCAAAAAACCCTTATACCGTCATTTTGTCGTCTGTCTGTCTGTCTGTCTGTCTGTCTGTCTGTCTGTCCCACACCCTGTAAAAATTTTTGACCCACACCCTGTAGCCCAGATAATTTAAACTAAAAATCTGAAAAAAATCTAAGTAATGTACATTGATGTGAACCGGAATAGTACAACAGGAATTTTTGATCAGATTATGTTTTTGGAAAAAAACGCATTTTTTGTGTTTTTTGTCTAATAATGTACACAAGTTACAGCTTTGTAACACGCTCGAATGGAAGGCTTATCCTGATGTAGTGGTACTTGCGCTGGATTTTCACCCAACTAAGTCAGTTCGATCTCCACGAGAAGAGACAATATTTTTTTTGCATTTTTATGTTTAAATTATTTTTTCAAAATTCTAGTTATTTTTGGCCAATATTGCATTTAATTTTTAAAAGCGTAAATTTAATAACCAGTGGAAATTGTTTAAATTATAATTAAATTCTGTTTCAATGTACACGAAATCAGAGGGGCGGAGCTTATAACAACCAATGAAAGCCATAGGCGCAATTTTAAGATCTTAAGAAAAAAAGATCTCAATTAAGAATCTTAAAGAACCTTGCTATATATAAAAAAAAAAAAAAATACTGCACATATTTAGAAACCTAAATAATGGTATTAGGCGTTTGAATTAAAATTAACAAAAAAAAAAAATTAATATAAAATTTGTTTTGGCATCCCAAATAATCATCATTCACTTACTAAATACCTGCAAAACCCTGAAATGTGTGAAAATTCACACTTCACATCAATTTTTTTAAAAATATTTTCGGCCTCATATTTGTTGTCTCCATGTTTCAGATTATTATAAGAAAATATCCCAAAAAAAAAACCCTCTGTATGTATGTTTGTCTGTATGTCTGTTTGTATGCCTGTCTATCTGTATGTCAGTCTGTTCGAGATGCACGCAAAAACTACTGGACATATTTTTATGAAACTTGGTATGATGTTATAGTAAAACCAGGAATCGAACATAGGCTATAAGATATTTTAAAATTTTTATTCTAGGGGTTATTTCAGGGTTCAAACTGTTTATTAAAAAACTTAAAATATCTCCCTTATTTATATTGTTATTTATCTAAATTATTGACAACAGAGAAACAAATATCAGGTCGTCAAAGATGAAATTTGTAGTTAATAATATTGCCAACTTTAACAGCTTATTATTTGACATTGGCTTAATATTTTACCGTTCTGTTTTTTTGTTGTTGGAAAGTTACACATTTCGCCTGTTTAAAAAAATCATTGTATGCTCTAAAAAATATCAGAAACTTTTTTTAAAATTAATTTGGTTGAAAATGGAATGGTCGGAAATTCGCACTATTATGAAGTATGAGTTCTAACGTGGAACTACGGCATCACAGACCGCGCGAAACATTAATAGTGTATTTGGCTCTAGTGTTACTACACAGCAGATAATATCAACTGGACGAAATAATGCAAAAACTCGAAGAAAAACAGCCTAGATTAGTCAACAGATTGACTCCTATCTTATTGCATGATAACGCTAGACCATACACTGCACAAATGACTGTGCCAAAACTACAGGAATTGGAGTTGGAACTTCTTCATCATCCTCCATACTCATCAGACCTAGCCCCCACTGACTACCACTTCTTCCGCAATTTGGACAATTTTTTAATAGGAAAACAGTTTAATTCCGACAATGCTGTAAAACTGGCCTTCCAGGAATTCATTGACTCTCGTCCGCCAAGGTTTTATACCATCAGCCTGAACAACATGCCGCGTAAATGGCAAAAGTGTATAGACAATATGGGTGCATACTTTGATGAATAAAATAATTCTTTATATTTGTAAGATATCAACCAATTTTGCCTGTTTTCTACAAATTTCATACTTGACGACCTAATACAACAAAAATTGATTATAGTAAGAAAACAAATCTTTTTCTGAAATCATCAGTGAAATAACGTCAAATCGTCAGTGAAGTGACTTCAAATCGGCAGTGAAGTAAACTTTTTTGTACGATTTCATGTATGCCGAACTGTATGCTTAAACATTAAAGAAGTAAACAAATAAATATCAAACGTGGTGAAATATAAATATTTCTATCGAATACATTAAAAAAGGTAAAGCAAATATTAGTAAATAATATGGTTTTTGCTTAATAATTGTTGTAAAAATACACTTTTGCATAGATAGTCATCAATTATATGTGTAAAGTATATCTAACGAAAAAATTTAATTTTATACACTTTTAGAATTTCAGAAAAATATGAATGTGCACCTTGACACTGAAGCTCTTTTTTATTATTCACGTGGTTATTTACCTCGGCTAATGCCTCGGAAAATAATATCCACAATTGGAGTTAAAAAAAAAAATCGACTTCACTACCTTGGTACACAAATAACTATTTTTGTTCCATGCATTTTTTTCAAGTAGTATTTAAAATATGGATCCTAGCCATTCTGTACTGTTACAGAACTTTTTACCGACCGCCAACATATATAAGGGAAGTATTGTGATCATACTGATTTCGACATTTCGAGATTTCGATGGATCTCCACGACTTGAGGTCCCTACATAACGTTTTGGCTATTTTTAGCATGATGTCTGTCGCTCTGTCTGTCTGTCTATCTGTCTGTCTGTCTGTCTGTCTGTCTGTCTGTCTGTCTGTCTGTCTGTCTGTCTGTCTGTCTGTCTGTCTGTCTGTCTGTCTGTCTGTCTGTCTGTCTGTCTGTCTGTCTGTCTGTCTGTCTGTCTGTCTGTCTGTCTGTCTGTCTGTCTGTCTGTCTGTCTGTCTGTCTGTCTGTCTGTCTGTCTGTCTGTCTGTCTGTCTGTCTGTCTGTCTGTCTGTCGGTCCGTGTACACGTGCAGAGCAAATTCGGCTAAAAGGATTTTTACGAAACTACATATTTAAGCTTTTGACATCAATGGAACGAGTTGATCAACTTTTGGTAGAAATCGGTTAACTAGAAACGGAAGTTTACTCATGTCGGTTTTAAGATTTTTGCGAATATTTCACAACAGAGAAATATTTCGAAAAAAAAAAAAATTAACAAAAGTTGCTATAAAAGCAATAAATTTTTTTGAGACATTTTTTGATAATGAAGCATAAATTAACAAGTACTTTGTGGTGGCGGTCGGTTCTGTGGTGGCCACAGCTGATTTTTATATTTCTTAATGGTTTTCTCTATTCCTTGTTGAAAACCCTCATTTTCATTTTCCCAAGAAACTTACAGTAATAGTTCTCAACATTCTGTTGACCAAAGATACCAAGTCTTTGTTAGTTTAATTATTCTATTTTATCAAGTTCTTCCCACTTAACAAAGGTTAAACTAAACCCGAAGTTAACCAGTTTTCGAAATTATACAAGATAAGCTTGAGTAATGTAACTAACTCTCAACGCTAAGAACACAGGACATATTTTCCCTTGCCGCTCATTTCATGCTAATCTCTATGCACCGGCTGCATATCGGTACATGTAATTTGTATACCATAGAGGTAATAAACTACGGAGCACACATTAGAATTATGTCACTAAATAAATAAAGAAACAAAATACCTCTAAAATAAACTGTTATAACTAGTTAGAAAATGTGTGGACAATAATGGTGGTTTGATAGAAATTTTTTTTTTTTTTGTAAAATGATTGTAAAAAGTAATAGTTTTTTTTTTCTAAATAATCAAATAGTTTATTTTAGAGATATTTTGTTTCTTTTTTTATTGTTTTCAAAGCTTGCTACGTTCAACTTTGTAAAACTTATGTTGATTATTATTTTGTAAATAAATGGTCGCTATTTTGAAATGGTTAACATAAAAATATGATTTTTTGGTGTCATTGTAAAGCTAATTTAATGTACTTTTAGGAAAAAAATATAAAATTATCGATTCCCTATGCTAGATCAAAAGTTGACATCATTTCCGGTGAAACCGGAAGTGCCTCAGAATTCTGATAGTAACCTTTAGCTGGGCCTGTTTGTCTAGTTTAACTTTTGTTCTGAAGATTTTTTGTATCTTTACAAATAAAGGAGATTTTCGGGGTGCCCCGTTTCAAACAAACACCCTGTATATGAGAAGCACATAATACGCTTGTAAAGAAAAAGAAACAGTAACAATTACATATTTGAAAACAGTGGAAAATATAAATGTACAGCCCTTTAATTATAAATCGTAAATACATCTGCAGTATGTCCGACACATTTTTTAGGTCAACTGTCATATAAATTTTTAAAAAATGTCAAAATATGTAAATTAGCAGTGACGAATGGTGGCCAAAATTGCTTGTGTTTTCATTTGCAAATCAAAATGGTTGACAGATGTATTTTATGTTGTTTATCACAATATTCTTTAGAAGTTATATCTCTAATAATTAAAAACAAATTGCGTCTCTAAGAATTTTAATTACAACATTTTTTAAAAAAAGAGAAATAACTGAATTATTAAAAATGCATATTTTATCTTAATTAATTTTATTAAAAATTAAATGAAATGTTTTAAATTTTATTTTAGGACTTATATTATCTGTAAATATTAATATGTTGGCCCAAGGTTGTGACGGGATTGGTATAGGGTCCCAACAAATAAATTTTACAACTTTCATTTAAAATAATTAATTTTGTCAAAAATACGAGAACTGCAATATTTTCCAAAAACGAAATCTGAAAATTCCTCTCGTACGATTCCGGTTCAGATCAATGTTCATAACCTATATTTTTTTCAGATTTTTAGTTCAACCCTTTTGGATAAACGAGCGCAAGAACTTTTCTAGCACATTTTTGACTAAAATCGTATTAAAAGAAACAAATTCGAAAAAACTAATTTATGTTCCTTAATCTACATCTTAAGAGCTTTCTTTCGATACCACACAATAAATTAAAAAAAATAAATAAATTATTGTTTTCAACGGCACAGCTGATCAAAAATTCCTGTTGAACTATTCCGGTTTCTATCAATGTACATTATTTTGATTTTTTCAGATTTTAAGATCAACCCCTCTGGGAGATAGGGTGGGGTACAATATTTTTTTGAAATATTTTTTGCGAAAACCCTATAAAAAAATATTTTTTCAAAAATAAAAATTTGCTTCTTGATCCACGCATCAAGAGATTTCATTTGATACGCCTCTCAAAATATTAAAAATATATTTATATTTTCATTATAGTCTATCTCAGAAAGACTGATGGTAATAAATCTTTTTGTTAGGCAGTTACCAGTGGCGTGCACATTTTAAACACGTTTAAATTGGTTTTGTGTATTTCTATATTACTATTTATCATTTTATTAAACGCACGCATGTGACCATATTTATCATATCATGAAACGTACGCCTGTCACCATATTTTTCCTCAAAATTTTAGGGTAAAATTTTTATGATCTATTGTGTTTAACCCTAGTTCGTATTCCCATATAAGATGTGCGGCACACTCGGTTGTTTTTAACAATATTTCGTTTCGAATTATTCATATTTTTTGGGCCGCTTCTGTGTGAAAAAACAATAACTTTTTACAAATAATAATATCAGTCTTTCAGAGATAGACTATAAATACATATTTGTTTATATTTATTTCGTGATGTGTTTTTTTGAATTCTCAGTATTTTTCTATGTGGGTCAAAGAGTTGTATAAGCATGCCAAATTTCAATTTTCTATGTTAAGCCGTTTGGTTACAATCTATCGTATTGATAGACCGATCCCAACATGAATGACATTATATGGGGTTTTTGGTGTTTATACCTACAAAACCCTAAAAAACCAACAGGCTACTCTCTTACAACATAAATACACTAAATAAATCACATAGACGCCCCCCGTTTTTTTTTATTCAGGGAAAATCTTTTTTCGACACCAATCTGGTAGTGTCGAAATCTCCTTCAATTGGTCTACCAACTAAAAACTCTGCTTGTCCCTTTTTCGCCACCAGGGAACTATCTGTTGTGATTTTCATCTTGAAGGGAATAGGCTAGCTCAACCTATCCTCACATTCCTCTATTCTGTCTTTCTCGTTCGTCTGTCTCCTTCCTCTTCATACTGGCCGACAGAATCTGCCGCACCGTTTCCCAGTTTTCCCTGCAGTGTCGCAAAAACTGGACTATGTCGTCGGGTGTCAGGTTCTCTTCTGTTATCATGCATGCTCGCAATCTTTCTGTAGTCCATCTACCGCATACGAATAGTGTATGTTTGGCTGTGTCGACTGCGCAGCAGTAGGTAGAGTAGTCATCCTGGTCCTTCCCAATCCTCAGGGTGAAGAACTTAAAAGACCCATGGGCTGTCAGGGCTTGCGTGACATAGTAGTTCTATTGTAGCTCCGATGAATAATAAATCTTATTCGAAACTTGTCAGCTGATTTGATTGGTTTTCATTGCTGTCCGTAACCCGTACAATCTCCTTCTTAGGTATTCATCTACGGACACGACACATTACACATTCCACATCAGTGGCGCACCCAGGGAGGGGGCCCGGGGGCCCAGCCCCCCCTAAGAATGAAGGAAATAAAAATAAAAACACACAAATACACTAGAAAATTTTAAAAATAGGGATGAAGACTTTTTTTTAGGTCATCACTTCGTATTTTTGAAGCGAGGACCTTGTTTTTTTAGATCATCACTTGAAATTTAGAAGTGTGAACCTTATTCATAATTTAAATAATAATTTGGTCTTCCGCCCCCCCCCCCCCTAACAAAAATTCCTGGGTGCGCCACTGTTCCACATAGTAGTCCATGTTCCCGAAATTACAGGCCAGCCACTCTGGTATGTTGGGGATGAGCCTTATTGATGAAGCCCTTAGATGATAGAAAAGGGCGTGAACTTAAAAGCTGTTCCAATGCACATTATGCTCAAGGTACAACAGTCTCCCCTATTGTTACACAAGATACTTGCAAATACCTGACACTTTAAATTAAGAATGGAGGACTTGTACAAGTGAATTCAAAAGACAATGCTTAAGAATAAAGATGTTTTTAAGAGCATTTTAATTGTTTGGAACCTCTGATTGAAACAATGCTTCGATTGAGATTTCAATTTGAACATTTATGACTGAAATTGAAAAGATTCTTGTAAAATAAATGGGGTACGAAATCCTGTCAAAAGAAACTGGTCAAACACAATTAATCGTCTGAATTTAATTTAAAAGTTGCTTTGTACACTTTTTAACTTATTAATTCTTTGATATTCTCCGCTAATTTTCAAATTAAAGGGTAAACTTTTTGTCATCAATCACCAGTCTTGAATATCAACTGATATATAAAAGTTTATAATTAAAACTGAATCTAACAATAAAACGAAATCCCATTTATTTCTTTGACAGTAGAAATACTGTCAACGGAAGAATATGCTATAGATGAATTTATTTACCAGTGAAATATTCTGAAAGATTTCAAGAGAATTGTTACAATCTAAAATACGCTTATTTATATTCGAGGGCAATTTTTAAGTTTTTACAAAAACTAAGAAATGATTTTTTTTGAACAAACTGTTTTATTGCTTTTCAAAATTCGCCTTTATGATTTATACAAACTAATTCAAACTAATTCTCGAAACATGTTTTCCACTCTGAAGTTAGTATCTCAAAAACAAGGTTTTCGAAAGCTTCAACAGTTCTTGAGGCGATTAAAATCGCTTTCCACGCATTTTTTGTTTGACATTGGTGTACAAAAAATGTCGTTAGGAGATAAATCAGGTGAATTCGGGCAATGAAACATTTTAATTCCATGTTTTTCTCATTCAAATAATTAATTGTTTGACGTGCTGTTGAGCTTGCATTGTCATGATGAAGAATGATGCGACGTTTTTGGTTGTTTTTCCTGATTTTGTCGATGACTTCTGGCAAACTAATTGTTGTTTACCATTCAGCATTAACCGTTCTCCGATCCTCTAAAGGAATGGTTGCGACATGTCCAGTAGAACCGAAGAAACAAGCCATCATTTTTTTGGAAACGCTTCGTGAACGAACAATTTTGTGGGTTTCGGTTCATCTTAGAAGACCCAAACAGTAGATTGTTGCTTAGTTTCCAGTTCATATGAATAAATCTAAGTTTCGTCACTTATAACGATGTTGTATACGGATTTTGCAGTGCCAAGGTTGAATTTTTTTAGTATTCCCTTACACCAATCAACACGAGCTTTTTTTTGAGCTTCGGTCAAATTATGCGGAATCCATCGGGAACAGATGTTTTTCACAGCTAAATAAATGTTAATGCAAAATCGAATGTATTGCAGTCTGCGATATGCCAAAGGATGCCTCTATCCCACGGTGAATCACATGCTGATCTTCTTTAATCATTTTGCGCACAGCATCGATGTTTTTTTCAATCACAACCAATTTTGGTCGACCTTCACGAGATTCATCACTGATGGACTCACGATCATGACGAAATTCTGTAAACCAATTGTAAACAGTCTTTTTTGATGGTGCTTCATTACCAAAAGTTGAACGAAGCGAATCTATGCATTGTTGTTGAGTTAGGCCGTTACTAAAATCGTAAAAAATCACCCAACGAAAACCTTTACGATTAATATCCACTTTTTCACAAACTTGTTTTTTTTTAAACACTCACTCGGTCAGTTTTTAAGCTGCCACTGATTTCACAATAACAAATGTAAAATTTTACGAATACAGTAATGACACATTTCAATATTGCCATCTAGTGGTCGTTTGTAAAAACATAACACAACATTTACTAAAATTAAATGTCATATTATGAATTAATATTATAAAATTATCTAATGCAAAATTAGTTCTATTTAGTTGGAAAATTATAGAATATATAATAAAATATGCATGTCCATATTCCAAATTTATTTAAATATTATAAATATATTTCAATTTGTAACTCCGCTTTTATGGTATAGGATTACTGTTAAATAATTATATAACTATTTAATATATTAATATTATTTAAAAATTACTTTTGGTTGTTACATCTAATAATATTAACGACAATCTTTTATTATATTTTTATGTCAAACAAAATTTGGTCAGGACATGAAGCCTTATTTATAATAGGTCAAAATTAGAGATGGGAATTTCGGCTCAGTTTGCGGAACCGGATCAGTGGAGGTCGTTCAGTTTGTTGAGCCGGTTCATTGATCCGGCTCAGTGATCCGGTTAAGTAAACATGTTTTCGAGACACAGGTCGGTCGTTAGTTCGTAGATAGAACGTCGCTTAGAGGCGGTTCTTGCAATATATGAACTGTAAACATGATTCCGAGACACAGGTTGGTCAGTCGTTCGATCGTTGGTAGAATGTCGCTTAGAACCGGCTCTTGCTTAGACCCGGTCAGTTGTCGGTCGTTCGCTCGTAGGTAGACGTCGCTTAGAGCCGGCTCTTGCTTAGACCCGGTCAATTAGGTTAGCAATTTTTTTTCAATTATTGTTAATTTCAATTTTTGGAATCAGCAAGACTTTTTACTTCGAGATGTATAAAATAATTGAGAGATTACATAATAAAATTTTCGAGAAAAATGTATATAGGTAAATTTTGGTATTTAAATAAAACTTACTAATCAGTTCTATGTAAAAAAAGCGTTTATTAGATTTAAAAATCAGAACTAGAGCAGAGATAGGAAGAATTACATTGAAAGTGTACCAAGCAACTTTTGTCCAAAATATTATTTTCTATACACAATAATAAAAAAAAGTTATGTTGATTGTCTGAACACAATCTCGATCATGGACAATTGTCTTACTAACAGTAACATAGAGCGAGATAGAATGCTACAAAATATCACATGTGTATACAGACAACCGAAGGTAACCGAGGACTGCGTAGTCATAACACAATTGCATGTTTCTCCGAAAGTAACCGAAGATTTATTATGTTCACGCGGATATTGCGGATAAGCGGATATGAAATGTTAACCGCATTCGATCCGTATCCATGGTTTAAGTGATAATTTATCTGCATCCGCAGAAAAGTTGCGGATATCCGCGGATTTGCAGGGCTGTACCCATAATACGAAAACTGCGCAGCAGTGACTTGAAAGCAATGAATATTAGACACTTTCTTAGTCGAATCTCTACAAAGTCGCAGATAGAGGAAAAGTCTTCTGTTCTTGTTTAAATTATTGAACAATTTAATTGACGATTCTGTTCTTTTGACACACGTACAAATAATAGTTATTTGTATATCATGGCCAAAAAGTAGATCTTTTTCGACCACATCTGAATTTAAAATCTAAAATCTAAAACTTAAAATCTAAACCTTAAAATCGGACTTTAAAAATAAAATATCTTTAAGCATCTTTGGAGTTTAATTAAAAACTTTGTAACAGTATTTTTGGCAAGATTTTTTAAGCCAACTTGCGGCCCCAGTTGTGACCGGCCTACAGGAAACCCTTCCGGTGCCCCGCTGTCATAGTGCGCCACTGTAAAAACAGTTGGTTGGAAACTGGACAGCGTTGAAACAAATTTTCAAATCGGATGTATAAAAATAAAAAGTATTCGTTGATCTGTGAAAAATTATGTAAACGTTTCGGTATTTAAATGCCTGTATTGCAATTGGTGTTAGCGAAAGCTTGGTTATTTCTCGTGCTAACGTAATAATTCGGAGATGAACTGGAAATGACTATGAACCTGTACAGAGTCAGAGTACATTAAGTTCGTTCGTGTTCACATGCAAACATACCATGTACGTAATTACCGGTTTCAACGTACACGTCAAAAACAAAGAAGTTTTAATTAATCGAATGCACGCTTTCGCGATGAAGATATTTGCTACAAGATTAGTTAGAATTAAATATTACAACACTATATTTGAACCTAGTGCAATTTTCACTATAATTGCTGCAATGCGAGGGTTACCTTTTATGTATTTACAAACGACCACTAGATGGCAATATTGAAATGTGTCATTACTGTATTCGTAAAATATGTTATTTATTAATGTGAAATCAGTGGCAGCTTATAAATTGACCGGGTAGTTTGGTGAAAAATGGATATTACTCGTGTAGGTTTTCGTTGGATGATTTTTTACGATTTTAGTAAAGGCCTAACTCAACAAAAATGCCTAGATTCGCTTCGTTCAACTTTTGGTAATGAAGCACCATCAGAAAATACTGTTTACAATTGGTTTGCAGAATTTCGTCGTGGTTGTGCGTCCGTCAGTGATATCTCGTGAATGTCGACCAAAATCGGTTGTGATTCAAAAAAACATCGATGCTGTGCACAAAATGATTGAAGAAGATCAGAATGTGACTTACCGTGGGATAGAGGCATCCTTTGGCATATCACGGACTACAATACATTCGATTTTTCATGAACATTTAGCTGTGAAAAACATCTGTTCCCGATGGATTCGACATAATTTGACCGAAGCTCAAAAAAAGGCTAAAACGGTAAGTCACATGCCACTTACCGTGAGATAGAGGCATCTTTTGGCATATGGCAGACTGCAGTATATTGGATTTTGCCCCGAAGGATACCGCATAATTTGACCGATGCTCAAAAAAAGGCTCGTGATGTTTGGTGTAAGAGAATGCCAAAAAAATTCAACCTAGGCACTGCAAAATCCGTAAACCACATCGTTACATGTGACGAAACTTGGATTTATTCATATGAACCGGAAACTAACCAACAAACCATTCATTTTCTTGGAAGTGCTTCGTGAACGAACAACTTTTGTGGGTTTCGGTTCATCTTGGAAGACCTAAACATCTTCCCTTTGCCTCTCTACCTTTACTAAATGATTGAAAATTCACATAAATTTTTAATAAAAATGTTCATTTATTGAGTTTGAGTTTTTTTTTTATTTTTCTTAGAGGTCAATTCTAAAACCGTGATAACTAAAAACTTTTTATGTGCGAATAAATTTTTAATCTTGCAATGTGAAACGTTGTAAAATGTGTATTCAGGAAGTAAAGTTAATTTAAGTTTTTAAGATGTACCACTTTTAAAATTCAATTAACAAAACCCTCCGCTCATAAGTTCTCTTATATTTTAGTACCGCCAGAAAGTTAATCTTTCTACTAGCTAATTATATATAACAGAAATTCCAAACGCATAGCTTAAATTTTGAAAGACTTCATCAAGATAAAAGTTTAATTGGATAAGCGAAGAAAACGCCATGTTGGACAGTGATGGGTTCTACATTACCTACTCAAGATCATCTGACATAACCTCACAATTTAAAATTAACCCTTCTAGAACATATGCTAGAAATATAAAGGCAGTATTTAATAAAATATGTAAATATTAAAAATATAGAATAGTTATTTTGATCAATTTCACTCGCAAAATCAATATCGAATATCTCCAAAAGTAGGGTGACCATTCGTCCCGCATTTTGATTTGGTGTCCCCAGGGCCGAATTTTGCTCTGTACTTATATTTGGGAGGTGAAGACCTTTTTTTTGCTCTTTACTTATATTTGGGAGGTGAGGATCTTTTTTTTGTTTGCTCTTCACTTATATTTCGGAAGTGACGACCTTTTTCCTTTGCTCCGTCCCGCATTGCCTTCTCCAAGAAAATGGTCACCCTATCCAAAAGCAATAGCCGCCTCCAACAGACCTATGATTGATATGAGTTTTCTATTTTCAGATGACGCAGACATCTGAAACATCTAGGGCCAGAAAGCTTAGATAACTATAACCAAATGGTTAGAAAATGGTTGCTATGGTAGTTAACCATTTGATTATAGTTTACTAAGCTTTCGGAAACTGTTATTAGTGTTAACCAAATGGCAACATGAATGGAAAAGCATTCAAAATGTGAAGCTGAGACAGATTAATGGAGACGTTAAACCATGGGGTACTTCCAGCAAGATTAACCATGGAGGAAATCGCCATCACACGACTCCGTATTAGCCACTGTTGGTGGACCCCTGGACACCTCTTTTTAGGTGAAGAGCCTCATATTTGTGAGACGTGTAACTCAGATTTGTCTGTGTTATACTTTTTAACTCAGTGTGTACAGTTCGAGGATGTCAGGGGGAGGTCTTTGTAATGACCTGTCAGTTGCTTTAGGTGACGACAGGGTACTCATAGACAGGCTGATACTCTTCCTGAGGGAATCGAACTTACTGCTTAGACGAGGGCTACCTTTAAAGTTTTTACAAAAACTAAGAAAGATATTTTTTCTAATAAACTGTTACTGTTTTTAAAAATATTCGACTTTAATTTTTATGCACTTTTCCATGCGATCAAATCAATTCTCGAAACATTTTTTCCACTCTGAAATTGGTATATCAAAAACAAGGTTTATGGTTTTCTAAGGCTTCAACGGCTTCTTGAGGTGATGAAAATCGCTGTCCACGCATTTTTTGTTTGATATTGGGAAACACATTTGTATTGAGACATTAATTTGATGTTTTTTTCCTTCAAATAATCAATTGTTTGACGTGCTGTGTGGGAGCTTGTATTGTCATGATGAAGAATGGTGCGACGTTTTTGGTTGTTTTTTCCTGATATTGTCGATGACTTCTGGCAAACAAATTGTTGTATGCCATTCAGCATTAACTGTTCTCCGATCCTCTAAAGGAATTGTTGCGACATGTTCAGTACAGCCGAAGAAACAAGCGATCATTTTCTTGAAAGTGCTTCGTGAACGAACGACTTTTGTGGGTTTCGGTTCATCTTGGAAGACCTAAACAATAGATTGTTGCTTAGTTCCCGGTTCATATGAATAAATCCAACTTTCTTCACTTGTAACTCTGTTGTATACGGATTTTGCAGTGCCTATGTTATTTTTGTTAGCATTCCTTTACACCAATCAACACGAGCCTTTTTTGAGCTTCGGTCAAATTATGCGGAATCCATCCGGAACAAATCTTTTCATAGCTAAATGTTCATGCAAAATCGAATATATTGCAGCCTGCTATATGCAAAAGGATGCCTCTATCTCACGGTAAGTCACATGCCGATCTTCTTTAATCATTTTGAGCACAGCGTTGATGTTTTTTTGAATCACAAGCGATTTTAGTCGACTTTCACGAGATTCATCACTGACGGACGCACGACCACGACGAAATCCTGCAAACCAATTGTAACAGTTGGTGCTTCTGATGGGGCTTTATTACTAAAACTTGAACGAGGCGAATCTATACATTATTGTTGAGTCAGGCCCTTACTAAAATTGTAACAAATCATCCAACGAAAACCTTCACTAGTAATATCAAAATTTAATGTAATGACACATTTCAATATTGCCATCTAGTGGTCGATTGTAAAAACATAAAAGGTAACACTCGTATGTGAAGTCTTGCATCTTATGTAAATGTGTTTTCATGTTTAGTTCACGATCCAAATTGTCGTTTCCTTGCGCATCAATTCTAGTACTTTTAACCAGTCATCAACAAGACGCACTGGCTGATATTGTCTGGGTGATAAAAGTTTCTGGGTTATACCTACGAAAGCTTAGGTAAATATATTTTCCCGACACAAGTTCCTAAACAACTCGCATAAAAAATAACACGCAAAATTTTCCAGGAAAAAAATAAATTTGGTTCTTATTTCACATGAACGGTAACAAGATATTTTAAAGAAATTACCTAACAAATCATCAACTTATATAAAAAACATTTTACGATGTTTTCCGTTATTGTTAAATCACCTAGTATCATGTAATTTTTTAATGATGATAATTACAGCCATTTTCTTATATCATAAAGCGGCACATAAATGATACCCACCAAGATACTTACTGTTGCCATTAGCTAAACCCATTCCTCACTACAAAGGGATGTTATACTTTTGAAAAGAAGAGACACATTACAGACATCAAAAACAACTAAACTGAGCTAGTCGCCTCGTGAAAAGATGACATAAATGACCGTTTCATTTGTTTCATTCCCTTTCAGGGATGTACAATTAAATTTTATGCTAGGGTTTCTAAATTTTTCACAGAAATAGAGTTTTAAGTACGGGAAAAGAAAGAAAATGAATGCATAGCAACAACGGCTATTTATAATCGCTAGAATACATTTCGCTTTTAGCTGATTTGTTCAATAGTTACCTAGAATCTAATTATTTTCCAACTGAACTAAAAATGTGTGTTACTAAACCATTACAGGTGGTGACCATAATCAATTAAATAATTATAAAACCACCACCTTAACTTCCTGCGTTGCTAAAATATTTGAAAAATAATTAGCCAAATAAATAATCTATAAGCATAATATAATTAACGATTTGCATTTGGTTTCCGAAAATTAATAGGGACGCAGGCCACTCTAATTAAATCATATCTTTGAAAGAAAATATAGTGCGTATGTATTGGAGAAAACTCCGATAAAAAATCATGAAGCATGGTGTGCCACAGGTCTCCATTCTAGAACCTATTTTGTTCTTAATTTATATTAATGACTTAGCTTCGTCTATGACTATAGTAAGGCCAATTTTATTTGCTGACGACACTACCATTTTAAGATTATTTCCGTCTGCATACCAGAAAGGTAGCAGATGGTTTGCAGACGGGAATAATCTTCATTTCCCTCTTGAAAACAGCTTTAAGGCCATCTAGTATACTTAAAATTAAAACTACGATCTTCACAGAATAACTCGGGTTCACCTTTCTTAGTTCGGACAAGAGATTCTTTTCTTGTCTTCTTTGAGAGTGATGTTCTTCTCAGCTAGACAGGATAATCGATGACAAAAATGTCTTTTCTCTCGAAATCCAGCAGAACGATGTTTGATTTATTATTATTATTTTCTTAATTACGTCAAAATATAAGTAAAATCGTTTCATGAGTTGTTAACTTTATTGAGAAAATCAATAACTGCACTGCATCTTTGATTATTTGTTTAATAATTAATTAACTGATTAATAACTAATTAACAACGGATGATATCAAGATTCTGATATATAATAATAATCAGCACTGCACGCCGAGCTGGCCTATGGCTTGTTTGATGATTTTTCGCCATTGCTCGCGATTCTTAGCTTTAGCTACCCATTTATTTATCTCCAGTGTCTGCAAGACTATGTGAATGACATCTTTTTTTTTAAAGAGGAGAAATCCTGGCAAAGACACTTGCATGCCCGTGCGTGCAGGTAGTGCAGGATTTCTACCTGCTAAAACTCCCCTTCTTCGCCACGCTTGAGGCATCCGGAACCATCCGTTAGGATATCAGCGTCAGATGCCCCCTGGTAGTCTATTCAGGCTCCCCTCTATTCGACTCCTGCTGTCTGCTCCTTTCTTCGGTCTCTTTCCTTTCCATGATGGCTTTAATCATCTTGTGGATGGCTTCCCACTTCCTCCTGGATTGCATCATTTCTGCAACCAGGGCGTCAGGTGTTAATGACGCTGGGCATAGGGCCCCCACCTCCACCCTCGCCGCGTCCCAACGCATGCACTGAAAGATGGTGTGCTCCACAGAGTCCAACATTCCGCAGTACACCAGGTCCTTACCGATTCTCTTCGTATACGTACGAAACGAACCGTGACCTGTCAACGCTTGGGCCAGCCAGTAATCTAGCTTATGGTGAGGGCATTCAAGCCAGGTCCTTACGTCTGGTATCAGACGTTTCGTCCACTGGCCTTAGGTGGTGTTCCTATTCCATTCGTCCTGTCATTGAGCGATGCTCTGCTCCCTGGCATTCCGTCTGGTGGTCTCGCCGCGACTGGCACTCTCGGTCACCGTCCTCCTTTCCTCGACCAGGAGGAAAATCGGAACGGTTCCCGTGATCACCTGTGGAGCAACGCTCGGAGCAACGCTCGGTACGGTAGGCCGACGCGTACCTGTGTGAATGGCATCTAACCACCTGCTGTTTGGCCGACCTCTTCTTTTCTTGGTAATTATTCCTCCTTGTAACACTAAATTTGTTACTCTGTCGTCCGGAAGACGCGATGCATGACCCAACCAACTAAGCCTCTGTGCTTTAATTACCCCAACTATGTTCAGTTCACCATAAAGGTCCATCAGTTCTCTGTTTGTTCTACGAATCACTATTCCGTCTTACTTTTTTCCTCCATATATTTTCCTTGACAATTTCCCCTCCCATATCTCTACTCTATTCTTGCTACCATTGCTTAAGGTCCATAGTTCACACCCATACAACACCGTTGGCCTTATAATCAACTTATACACTCGCAAGATTATAATACTTCTTATAAAAACAAATAACAAATGTCACTGCGAGATTAGATCTCAGAAATAAATTTCCCAGTGTTAAAACTAATTGTGAAAATTTTACAAACGTATGGTATTTGCAGTAGTCGTCCGCAATCTGAAAACACGAACGTTTGAGGATTTGACGACTATTCTGATCTTTTTAAATCCTGTCTTGGTAGCCTCTGGACTAGACAGTTTTTTAAACCATACTCTATTCCTAAGTTATTAAATTTATTTAGACCTTCTTGGTTGTCCTTGCCTACAATTCAGTGTTGTCAGTAGACAAATAAGAAAAAATAAAAAATGGGCATCAATGCAAAAAGCATGAAAAGCTTGTTCTATATGAAAATAAATCAATATTAAAGTATCTCCCTCCCCTATTTCATCAGTTTGAATAGAGCAACAGATTGACAACCCCGCACCCTGTTTTAACAGAACACTGTTATACTCTACGCATACTTTTATCAGATTAAAGCACTTTATCACCATTTTACTACTGATGGAATCATTAAACTAAAATTGTTTGACGCTGTGTGTACGGTCCGAATTGCAAATCAGGGCTGTACAAATAAACTCTACTCTAATAAAGGATGAAATGTTCGATTTTAATATATATAGGTAGATTTTGTTTCGGTTTCGTGATGCAGGTGTTAGAATAAAAAATCGAGATGATTAGGGGAACCGGAAAGAAATCAATTGTTTTATAGTGTCACACAGATAATACTAGGTCAGGATTGCGACACCTAGATATTGTGAATTTCAGCTGTTTCATTAAGAAATTATTTGTCCGCCTCTAACATATGTAACCTGATTGCGTAATGCATACGCTGCATTTTCGTAATAAGGTAAAGTTTGTCATGACGAATGAATATCGGAACTACGTCAATCAGAGGTATAAGTAAATGGATGTCGTAAGGAAACCGGACAGAAGAACCTAGCCAACTCCTCTACAAGTTCTACTCGACAAGGACAACCTAGAGAACGACTCCATATCATCTGGTGAGCCAAGCAGCAGTACCATGTGAGTGGGATAGGGTTTCTCCAGGCTCCTCGACTCCCTGACGGACAACGCCCCCGGAGATAGGTCCAAGCCCATTCCTGCCAACACGGGGTGACTGCGCAGAATTTTCCGCATTACTTGGTCAGATCATATTCCCAATACTCATATTTGGGAATCGACAGTACAAAAACCTATCCACTTGGAAATCCAGATAAGAAAGTGGAACAAGATACCCTCCGGAAGGCAGTAAACGACATCTCCAGAATGGTATTAGTGTGGAACCCTCATCCCTGAGGGTTCCTCTACGACGGCTGGGAAGCCGTCGCTAGAGGACGCCCTGTGTCCACATAGACGAGAACAATACGCAAAGAACTTGATGTCCTCAGAACTACCTGGCGCTAGGTGAAGAGGTTTGCTCCTCACAGAACCCGATGGCGCGAGTCTTTAAAGGCCCTATGCTTCAGCGAGGAGATTTAGGACATAATATATATCTATATACTTGTAATATATATCTATATACTTGTAAACTGCATAGAAAAAAAAAGAATGAAAAAAATTACTATATTTATATTTTTAAACTAAAATTTTTATGTAAATCTGTTTCATTTTTAAATAAGATTTTAGAAAGTAGGTTGAAATATTTTTTGTATATAAACAAGGATTTTATATTCCTTGAAGGAAGGATAAGGCCATGGATTATATTTTTTCCGGGACAAATATTATCCTTAAAGAGGATCAAGAGAAGCAATGAAGTATTAAATATACGAGTTTTAAAGAAAATCGAAGGAAATCGGAAATTTTTCACTGTAATGCACAAAGAATTTGTTACTTACTTTTAAAATATCTTTCGGTTTTTATGTGTCACACAGAATTAACTGATAAAAAAAAAAAAAACGGCAAAAGATATCATTCATTTTTGATGTATCAACCGATAGAATAATCTGCCTTTGACAGTATATGGCCGACTTATATACTAAGATTTAATGTATTATATATCGTATATTACAGCCAGACTCCAGCGTTATATAGTTGGTGGATGCAAGCGCCCGAAAAGCTCTCCGGTCGGTCTCTAAAAACTTAAATTTGGAGAAATATAAATTCCGTCGCTGTGAAGTGACTCCAACGACTATTAGCTGTCTAAGACAAGGTAGAAGGCCGCAAGCCCAGTCATAAGGTAATATTTGTCATGACGAACGAATATCAGAACTAGGTCAATCAGAGGTATAAGTACATGGATGTCATACGGAATCCGGACAGAGGAACCTAGCCAACTCCTCTACAAGTTCTATTTAAACAGTTGACGACTAAGATACCGACGATATATAACAATACATCTGGTAAGCCAAGCAGCAGTACCATGTGAGTGGGAAAAGGCTTCTCCAGGCTCTTTCGGCCAACACGGGGTGGACCGAGGACTTCACCAAGGACTTCACTTTTATTGTTAAAAGGTGGAAGGTTACACATGCTATAATCACCAAACTGCAAGTATTCGTCAACAAATGCATTCGTAAAATCCTTAAAATAAGATAGACGGACAGGGTCACTAATCAAGAGCTGTTAATACGCTGCAACCAAATTCCCATAGACAGAGAAATCATGAGGCGCAAGTGGAACTGGACTGGTCATGTACTAAGAAGCAATCTAGCAAGAATGGCGCCTGGCAAGAAATGTACCTGCCCGCTGGAGGGGTTTTGGGTCCGGATGACATCATCGGCCGGATGATCTCAAGCAGGGAATTGTAGAGCCTGCTGTCCAGAAAAATTAAAAAGATCGGCGATAGAAGAGCGCAAGTGAGCAGCTACAGGGAACTGCGGCAGCGAGGGCCTGATAGGCTGAAGCTGAGCCAAACAGGGTTTTTAGTCTGTAGGCCACTTGGAGAATCCGTCACTACCGGGGGATAAATCAAGTGCTCAATCGGTGCCTATCAAAGGTTTCCCCTGTATAAAAAAAGCAAGAATGGCGCACAGTGGAACCGTAAAGTCGGTTGCCTGAATATACCTGGAGAAGAGGTATTGGAGACGAAATTAAAACGTAAAATAAGACGTAGTCCTAAGTAAAAAGACTTTCAGCAAACAGAGTTCCGATGGAAGCGATTTGTAGAAGTCCTATGCTCTAACTAGGAGTGATTGAACTATATATATATATTGTTAAAATCAGGAGTTGCATTTCCATCTAACCACCTTTTCCGTACTTTACTATTTAAGAACACCACTTAAAATTAATTCAAATTTCTGTATTCAACAATTAATTAAATATTGTATATATGATATTGTAAATAAAATACACGTTATAACAAAGCAAGAAGACACGAGTTTATTAAGACTTCAACATTGTTAATTCCCAGGGCGTTTTATGCAAAACTTTCCATAATATATATCTTGTTAATTACAGCAGATAGTTGAACACAAATTGAAGATACAGCTAACGTTATCAGCTTTCTAAATGCAGTTAGCTGCATGGAATATACACCACACGTTCTGGTTAGGTTCGTGCACCTGATATTGACCTGTCATCAGCTAAAACAACTGCAGAACAATAGACGTTCAAATATACAGAATGACAACTACTTTAAGGCGTATTTCAAGAGGTACCAATCTAGTTAGTCCGGGCAATTGGTGTTGAAAACAATGGTTTTGAAGAAAGTTTTCTAGGAGTTTTGGTAATTGATGGAATGAACAGGTCTTACAGTGATGTTTCCGAGGTCTCATATTGCGACTAAATTTTTTTGCAAATATTTCCGTTCCATTACAAGATCCTAAAAAATATGCTATACTGAAATAAAGATGGATAAATTCTCAATAATTTAGCTTTTATATGTTTTTTTGTGGGATGAACAGTGTTAAATGCGGAGCCCTGCAATGTGCCCAGACGGAGACATTCCCAGGTTCCGGATCTAAGGAGCAGGTTCGCGACGATCGTAAGGCAAGACTCACAATATGGATGTAAAACGCGAAATAAAGCGAATTAAATTTATTGGTCGAAATCTCACGCGAATGATGGAGATGGGATTGAATATATACAAGTTGATGAGCTTACCTAGTGGTTCAAACGTCACGTAGCAACAACAATGCATTGATTTGCTTCGTTCATCTTTTGGTAATGAAGCAGTATCAGGAAAAACTGTTTACAATTGGTTTGCAGAATTTCGTCGTGGTCGTACGTCCATCAGTGATGAATCTCGTGAAGGTCGACCAAAATCGGTTGTGATTCAAGAAAACATCGCTTCTGTGCGCAAAATGATTGAAGAAGTTCAGCATGTGACTTACCGTGAGATAGAGGTATCCTTTGTCATACCGCAGACTGCAATACATTCGATTTTGCATGAACATTTAGCTGTGAAACAAATCTCTACCCGCTGGATTATGCGGAATAATTAGACCGAAGCTCAAAAAAGGCTCGTGTTGATTGGTGTATGGGATTGCTAAAAAAAAATCAACCTAGGCACTGTAAAATCCGTATACAACATCGTCACAGGTGACGAAATTTGGTTTTATTCATATGAACCGGAAACTAAGTAACAATCCACTGTTTGGGTCTTCCAAGATGAACCAAAACCCACAAAAGTTGTTCGTTCACGAAGCACTTTCAAGAAAATAATCGCGTGTTTTTTCGGTTGTACTCGACATATCGCAACCATTCTTTTAGAGTATCGGAGAACAGTTAATGCTGAATGGTATACAACAATTTGTTTGCCAGAAATCATCGACAAAAAGGAAAAACAACAAAAAACGTCACATCATTCTTCATCATGTCAATGCAAGCTACCACATAGCACGTTAAACAATTGATTAATTGAAGGAGAAAATCATCGAATTAATGTCTCATTGCCCGTATTCACCTGATTTATCCCCTAACGACTTTTTGTTGTTCCACAATGTCAAACAAAAATGCGTGGACAGCGATTTTCATCACCTCAAGAAGCTGTTGAAGCCTTCGAAAACCAGGTTTTTGAGATACCAACTTCAGATTGGAAAAAATGTTTCAAGAATTGGTTTGAACGCATGCAAAAGTATATAAATATTAAAGGCGAATATTTTGAAAAGCAATAAAACAGTTTGTTCAAAATTTTTTTTGTTTCTTAGTTTTTGTAAAAACTTAAAAGGTAGCCCTCGTTTACACGTTTACTCGCAACTTATAATTGCTTGCAACTAATACTTATAATTTGCCCAGTTTTTTACAATATCGCTTTTATATAACTATTCAGATCAAGTCTCCAAAATCTTCTTTCAAATCTTTTTACATCTGGTTTCAGCTAAAATCGACACGTCTCAGATGAACGAAGCCAACCGCACTACTCAAGGTCAAAATGTCACAGATATGACTTAGTTATACTACTTATGTTCGTCTAAGTGCTGGGGTTGCTATATTAAATAACACCAGCAGCCAAGCAGTGGGTGTTGATTTGATCGTTGCAGAAATTATCCTCATGGCGCAGTTACCTTCATTTTCAAATAATTTCAGTTTTTTAGATCAAATTCAGTTACCAGTAGATAGCGCATATATGCTGGTTATTAATTTTTTTGGGTTATTAACTTTGTAAATCCAATAATTTTCCAATAAATTGCATAGCACTGGCGCATCCTGATAATCTAATTATAAAGGAAGGTGTCGGTGTCGGAGTTGGAGTCGGAGTCGACAGTTTAATCGACTCCACAACCCTGATATATCATCAAGAGCTTCATTTGCTAGTGTCTGTTTTTTTACCGAGTACTGTATTATAGAACAATTTAATTTTGTGCAAATTTTTACAAAATGTTTTTATTGATGTAATACTAATTAAGTGTTGTTATATTGTCATATTCGCTTTGTGTCATAGTTTTAAAAGCAAAAATAGTTCAACATTGTTACATGATGCACAAACCTTTTAATAAGGCCACTGTGTGCAACACGTTAGCGCTGAAAGCTGAGCTTTTGACTTTATCACGCACACCCATTCACCGTTCACTCATAGGAAACAATTACGATTTTTAAAAAGCTGTCTGAAAACGTCTAAAACATATCAAGTGGTATTTTAATGGCTTATTTTGAACTTTATGTTCGGAATAATTGAATCATCAAAATTTTGTCAGCTTTGACAACTTTATCCAAATAAAATATTCAGATAAATTTTATTTTATATCAAATTATTTGTAACAATGCAAATGATGAAAAAATTGGTTTTTTGGTCTACTAGGTAGAGATCGGATTATACAAGTAACTGGTTGTTCTATTACAGAAGTCACAAGAGAAACATATTTTTTTTTATAAAAATAATGATGTCACTAATCAAAGACATACGTACAGTAGGACCTCGTTTAGCGGTTAGGATGCGTTCATAGATGACAAAACGCTAAATTAAATAGCGTTAAGCGAGGTCATTTTACCATAGTAAACAGGGAAAGGGGAACACGTGACCAAAAAAAAATACTTTAATTTTAAATTATTTTTATATTAATTTGCATAACAATATATGAGGTGTGTAAATTAAGTAACCGAACTGATTAAAAAAAAAAAAAAAAAATCGAATAGAATTACAATTCAATATTGTCTCCCTCAAAATAACTTCCTTGGGAAGCCACACAGCACTGGAGACAGTTCTTCCAATTCCCATAGCAGTGCTCCAGCACTGCTATGATACTTTTTTCTTTTTTTTTAATTGGAGAAATCTTCGCAAAGACACTTGCATGCCCGTGCGTGCAGGTAGTGCAGGATTTCTACCTGCTAAAATTTCCTTTCTTCTGGAATAGCTTTCAGCTGGTCAGTTAGGGAAGTTTGAATGTTTTCGAGTGTCCCAAAATGACGTCCCTTGAGGTGATTTTTCAATCTTGGGAAGAGGAAAAAGTCACAAGGACTCAAGTCAGGCGAATAAGGAGGCTGAGGAGCCACAGGAATGTTTTTACTGGCCAAAAACTCGTTTATTGAAATTCCAGTTTTTTCTCATCCCCAATTCATTGGTCAAAATGTGATAAAAGGTAGTGTGAGTCAAATTCAACTCTTGCCCGATCATTCTGATTGTCAGTCGACGATCTGAACACACAAGATCGCGGATTCTGTCAAAATTTTCATCGGTTCTTGAAGATGAAGGCCTGCCGCTGTATGATTTATCTTCAATCAACTCTCTTCCTTATAAAAGTGCCTCAAACCATCAAAAATCCTGGGTCCTTGACAAAACACTGTATCCGTAGGCCTAAGTAAGTTTTACAAAAGTTTCCGTTGCACTATGCCCAAGTCTGAAGCAAAATCTGATAGCACACCGTTGTTCCAAATGAATGTCACTCATTTTTAGAACGCACTAGAACGAAAAAAATCGCTATGGACAACAAAATTACTCTAGCGAGTTCAAATTCGTTGTGAAGGCGTATCACATGATCACCTGCCGTCCCCCCAAGTCCCGCGTCCCAAATATTGCCACATCAAACGCTATGTTGCCAGTCTGGTTATTCTTACTCTTCTGAAATTCTTGATTTTTTTGCGATGAAGTCATCTAGTGTCTTTTGTCGCTTTCTTATTCTATCGTTAAGAATAAGTCGGTAGCAAGAGATCGCATCCAAAACGCCTCGTCCTGCTTTTGCATTCCTTTCAAAATCATTCGCTACAGTTTTATCAACGATTTCGGTTATCAATACCAAACTTTTACTAAGAAAGTCTATAGCAATTTCTCTGGGTTCTTCGTTTTCAGAATCACTATTTTCAAGTTTTACATGAGTTCCTTGTTCTGTCAGTTCTTGAAAGTCGTCGTTGGTAAGGTTCTCGACAGAAACTTGCTGTAACTCCTCAATATCTTGCTCATCTGCATCTACTAGTCCTCCTGTATCGATTAGGTTGATAATTTGTCCAATGATAGGATCTTTTAGTTGAGAATACTTAGATATCTTGGATACGAATCATTGAAATGCCGCGATAATTTGAAGCAGTGTAAATTTTGAGCTTTTTTCTAGGCTTCGAGCAGACCACGTTATATCGAATCAGCGTAAAATGGTTAAGCGTGAAACGATCTTAATGTATATAAATAGTATTCACTAAAATGTACGGTGATATCTTCATACTGTTACGATTCGCCTAACGGTGGGGTGAGACAGTGTAAATTAAAGAAGACTGGATGTTTATTATGTATTATAAATTATATATATTGTATAATTAAGAATTTACAGAAGTATTTTCATCAATAATTAACTGTCATATTATATTTTCTGGTTGCTAACTTCTTGTTGTTATTTTTCAACGCCGTCTTGAATAGCAATTTCCCAACAATTGCCCCGGGTTGAGACAGTCGTTTGGGGTTAGAATCCTGGTGATTCTGACACCTGAGACTTCATTGGTCAGCTCGTTAAGCAATACAAGTTTGCACTTCGAGCTTATGGTCTTTTAAAAATATTTTCAATTTATAATAATTTAAACATAAAATTTTAACCTAACAAATAATTCCTGAAAGATTCATCCTTTTATCGAATTACACAAAATAACGTGATAGAGAATCTACATTACCACATTTTTTTCCAGGCTTATAGATGACTGAAAAATTTAACATTTGTAAAGTCAATGACCATCTTAACAACCTACCATTTTTACTACCCATCTGTTTCAACAGACGTGCGACCACTTCGTTTGCTGCTGGTGATAAAACACTCATCAAACGAATAGGCCAAGTTTCTTTGTCAATGTCTAATTGTCTACAAACCCTTTCAAAATTAGTTAAATGCAAACTCATATCGCCATGATCTTTAAATGGTTGCAAATATTTTGTCATATTAAAATTAACATTACCATTAGAAATTAAATTACCTTTAGATACATTTTGACTCTGCGCTTGCGCGATTTTTATCTGAGCCTCTAGTCGTGCTAACTCTAATCGTTCTTCTCTGTCCTTTTCTAAACGTTCCATTTTTTCTCTTCTTCCTTTATTTGGATTTTCTTCCCATGTTTCTGTTTCTATTCTTACATCTTCAACTGTAATGCCTTCTTGTACTAAATTTTGTATCATTTCATTTTTCTTAGTCGCTTTTGGTAGTTGAAACAGTTCAGTTACATACTGTAACTCTTTCACCGTAAAAATATTAAATTCAGAACACATGTTTCTCTAAAAAATGTATTTAATTTTAATAAAGGAATTCACACTAAATTCTATAAACCAGAATAAATGCAAATGTAAATTCTCTTTGTCTCGTACAAAATACTCCTGTGTAACAACTTTTTACAAGACCAAATTCGACAAAATGACAAATATTCCAGCAATATTTTGCTTTAAAAAATAAACACAACCCGTCAAAATTTTAACAAAGCCTTTTTGAAAAATTTTGACGTACAGCAGATAATATTTTTAAATAATATTTACAGATAGGTACATAAATAATATAACCTGAGTTCTAGACATCAATTAAGACCATAAACTCTGAAATACAATCAAGTATTACTTACGTAACCAAAAATCTTGCATCAGCTGTCACCTTTTCCAAATAACTGACTGCAATGGCTCCCAACTCGATGAATGAGCAGTACACCGCCAAAACAGATTCCAGTATTTGTTCCAGTTGTGTTACATCCAAAAATACTGCTTCCCTTATCTTCACTGGTCTTCTCTGCTTCTTTAGCTTCCAGCAGGACCACCGTCGGAACAAAAGATTTTTCAAAAAAAATGTCCCTGTTGACGTTCTTCAACAATATTTTTTTATCTTTTGCCGTGTAATTTTTGGCAAATTAAAATCCCACCGCTGCCACCAACTGTTACGATTCGCCTAACGGTGGGGTGAGACAGTGTAAATTAAAGAAGACTGGATGTTTATTATGTATTATAAATTATATATATTGTATAATTAAGAATTTACAGAAGTATTTTCATCAATAATTAACTGTCATATTATATTTTCTGGTTGCTAACTTCTTGTTGTTATTTTTCAACGCCGTCTTGAATAGCAATTTCCCAACAATACTATCCAAAAGTTGGTTTTAGGTAACTTTCCATACTTATCTGTTTATAGATATAGGATACCGAACCTAAAAATTGTAGACAGACACCTGAGTGACCATATTTTTGCTGGCCATACCTACAAAACCCTAAAAATATTATTCAAGTTTACAGTTGAATACTTTTGTTTTTGTTGAATACGTTTACTTTTGGCATACTCCCGGTGCTTACCGGTAGTATGCCAAAAGATACTTCTAAAAGTTGCTGGATCGATGATGTGACCTAGGAATTGGAGAAACTGGAGAGCAAAATCGAGAAATAGCCCTGAATGGAAGAAGAGCGTACATGAAGTCACAATCCTTCTGGGATTATAGAGCTACGATGATACACATTTTTAGATATTGACCAAAGTAATAATTTAAAATGTACTGCAGTAAATGCTAACGAAGAGACGATAATAAAACGAATGTAGCAGTCTATTAGGTCCATAATCTGTTCAGGAAAATCCTTAAATATTCTGTAAAATAAAACAATAGAATAAAATCCTGTTTTACAACTTGATTAAGTTGTGTTTGTTTTGTTTGTTTGTATGTTAGTCGATATACAGTGCTTAGGTCGTAGCCAGGTCGCGCATTTGTTCCAGTTGCATTGACTTGAGTTGATTACCTTTTGCGATCAGAGGAACTGCATTCATATTGAATTCCGGATTCAATTGATGCTGTTTTTTTACTTCATACACATTCCTGGAAGTTTCAAATCAATTTAAATGTTTTTAACATATAATAAAAGAAAAATAATAAATAAATAAATACTTAAATACAAGTTGAACATGATGAAATGTCAATATACTATATTTCACTAGATTTCACTATTTATTAAACTTCTCTGAATTATTAGTTGAAAGCAAAGATTACACGTCAGTCACTGGAATGTTATGTATGTGGATAGCAGTCTAGACAGAACGTGACACATTCGTCGATTAGACGATTACACACTCTACAACTCTATTGACATGAAAAGGTCACATTGTCTTAGATTTTACCTCTCAATTGACTCTTCATGACTTGTAACACGGCATAATAAAGAAACTTAAATGATTATAAAACTCTTTTGAACGGATTTATTAACTCTTCGACAATCCCAAATATAATAGTAGGAATGGGTAGTCCAGGAAAACATTGGTTTTGGAGAAAGTTTTGTGAGAGTTTTGGTAATATTATTCGGGCAAGAATAATACGCAGGTTGTCTTTTATATTTCGGGATTTGAGTACAAAAACAATTATTTATCAACAAAATTGGCTTTGTTGTTTTTCAAAATATTCTTCATGAAGATCAATACACTTTTGCTTGCGTTTGTACCAATTTTCGAAGCACTTTTTCCTGTCCGATTGAGGCACCTTCCGATAGTACGAGGGCGTATTGAAAAGTAAGGTCTCCTATTTCTTTTATTCCATAGAAAATCAAATTTATTCACAACTTTGCGTATATCGTTGGAAAGGTTGAACATTTAGCTATTTTTCGCCTTGACGATCAATCACTTTTTGCATCCTGGTAACCAGCTTTTTAAGGCCGGCGTCGTACCACTCTCCCGCCGCGTCGCGAAGCCAACGATTTTTGAATGCAAAAAAGATTTCTCCGATAGACATTCATCGCCAGTTAGTGGAAGTGTACGGTGAGAAGTGTATGGACATAAAAAACGTGCGGAAGTGGTGCCGGAAGTTTTCTGAGGGCCGGGAAAACGTCCACGATGAGCAGCGGTCGGGGCGGCCGAGTTTGCCGGAATCAACGGCAGCTCGAAACGACGAGATGGTGCGCAATAACCGGAGAATAACCCTTGATGAGATAAGGGAAGGTCTTAATGAAGAGTGCGGCTACTTCTCCGTGCAGAATATTGTGTCGGAGGTCCTCGGTTACCACAAGGTGTCCGCCAGGTGGGTCTCTAAGCAGCTCACCGATGAACACAAGAGAAAGCGCGTGGAAAGTGCCACAGAATTTCTCCGCCGCTAAGAGGAAGAGGGCGAAGAATTTCTGGATTCGATTGTGACTGGAGACGAAACTTGGGCACATCATTACACTCCGAAAACGAGGAAGTGCAAGAAGCAATCAGTTGGCTTCGCGACGCGGCGGGAGAGTGGTACGACGCCAGCATTAAAAATCTGGTTATCAAGATGCAAAAAGTGATTGATCGTCAAGGCGAATTTGTAGAAAAATAGCTAAATGTTCAACCTTTCCAACATAGTACGCAAAGTTGTGAATAAATTTGATTTTCTATGTAAAAAAAAAAAAGGAGACCTTACTTTTCAATACGCCCTCGTATATAACAAATTATATGGGATTCAATGCGAACAAATCTTTTTGATGGTCAAATGTTCATGCAACAGTGAATGTATGCTGGTCCCATTAATGCCCAAGTATACCTCAATCTCATGATATGTCACATGAAGATCTTGCAGTATCAGTTCATGAACAGCATCAACTTGAATCGGTCATTTTAAAAAGGGGTCATGCCCACTCTTTTCATAAAACTACCTTTTACCAGATTCTACCCGTTAATATGCCCATTCATGTATTCTGTATGAAAACGGGTCTTTTTTCACTAGATGAAGCAGCTTTAACAAGGCCAGACTTCTGTCAGTCAGTTTGAAAAAGAGTCATCTCCGAGAGATAGCCCCTTTTCAAACTGAACCGGTGAAGAGTATTTTGCCTTGGTGAATATGAAATTTTTATTGTCTACAAACACACAGCAATTCCAAGTGAAACATTTAACGCATCAGACGTAGCTGCTTTTGGTGGCCAGATTTTTTTAAAAAGAAAGTTCTGTCACAGGAAAGTTACGGAAAGAAAATTAGTCAAGAACAAAAGATTCAGTTTGCTGTCAATAAGTTTTTTGAATTCGTTTTCATGAGTGAAGAGCCAGGAGTGGTTTTTGCCAAACCTTATATCGATAGTCTTGTGCAACACCGTTTCCTTCTAAAGAAAGCAGGCATCAAGAGCTCTTATCTATTCATTCCATCTCCTGAAAGGAACCCTGCTTATCAAGGAAAACTTTCTATTAATACAAAAAAAGGCAAGACATCAGAAAACTGTATCAGTACATTCCTAGCAAGACCAGAAAGTTTTCTGGGATGAATTCTACGAATGGCCGACAACAACAAGCGAAGAACAGCCAGAAGGGTTTTTACTTTTTTCAATTTTAATTATCTTTTTACTCTTTTACTATTTCAAAATTGTCAAAATATTTTTAAAAAAATGGACGTTTTCTTTGAAAAACTTAATTCACTTTCAAAAGGGGTCATCTCTGCTAAAGAAAAAAAAAAAAAAAGAAAAAAATCTGGGAGCCCCTCAGTATCCAAAACGATTAACAAATACATTTGTGCACCAGGGTTGATGCCTTATAAACATACTACGTTACCCTAACTAATAATGCATGGAAGTTAAATAGAAGTAGTTTTTTATTTCTCCTGAAAATTTTCAAAAAATGGACAAGGCCCCTTTGAAATTGATCGATTTACTTATAAACCACCCTTCGTTTTTAGACGTGATTGTTTTGCCCCCCACCTTTTTAATTTCGTTGCTCCATATACTTGGTCTTCCTCTATTCCTAGTTACGTCTCTAGAAGCCGTCATTCAATTACCAAAGTCGTGTATCACACAAAAAATTAGTGAAAAATTATAGTATTTTATTTTTTCCATGAAAATTTTTCTGTTAACTCAATAGGAAGCACTTTTTCTGTGGAATGTATCCTCATCAAGGATTCCAAATAAAGAACACACAAACAAAACGCTATCACGTATCCAATTATAAACGTGCATCTCTTGTTACTACAGTGTTAAAAATAAAGAGCTAGAGTCAGAGTCGCGTTGAAAAATACTGAAAAATAAATTACATGGAAGAGAATTAGACACCGCATTCCAAAAAATTTAATATCGGATCTTAAATTTTCAATTTTTCATTTAGCAACGATAAAATTCTTGATAAATCACCATATACCCTTTTCACACTAGATCTTTAAGACGAGTGAACTTAAAGTTCACCGATGTTTAACATCGGTATGCTTTCACATTTAATGTTTAAATCTCTGGTGCTGTCATCAGCTACAGTAATTTTGTCCTTAAGTTACCGTCATGACATTACCAGTTTTGAACTGTCTGCGCAGACGCACATTTTGAATTATTATAAACAAATAAGGATATTTCATTTCATTCTACAATAAAGACACTACAATAAAGAATATATTACACCTGTATTAACATGTTAGTCGATAAATTTTATCTCAATTATTGTAACTCTCTTTTATTAAACACATTATTAAAATAAATAATTTTATTATAACAATAAGTATAAACTTCTTATAACGTCGATATAATACAGTATTCTTGTTTATGATAATATAAAATGTTGACAGCACAAATTCAAGGAGTATTTTTTTATAATAGAAATTAAGTTGGCAATGCGGACGAAGTTTAAGACGCAGATCTCTGTCTTAAACATCGCTTGTGTTTAGACGAGGCCGTACGGTTTCACATTAGCGTTTAAAGATACATTCACTTTAACATCCGATCTTAAAGATCTAGTGTGAAATGGGTATTAGTTGGTTTCACCATATTCCAGGAATGGCTTATGACACACGTGTAATAGTGGCACGTGTACATTTTTATGGCACGTAAACATTTTGAAAATGAAATGATTTTTGTTATAATACAATAAAAGGAAGCATATTGCGATCTATTTGAGTTTATTAAACCTTGTTAACCTGTTTACTTTGTGATTATAATCAACTCTTGTCAGTTCGCTAAACGAAGAGCAAGCGAAATACTGCGATCTATAAGTCAACATACTCAACAGTTGCGTTTGCTAAATACACTCATTATTAATTTATGTAACAAATAAATTATAAAAATAACATTCATATTGTCACAAAGGTAATCCTAGGTCAGGATTGTGACATCTAGACATTGTGACGCTCAGCTGTTTGATTAAAAAACTATTTGTCAGCGTCTAGCATATGTTACCTAATTACGAAATGCATACACCGCATTTTTGTAATGAGGAAATGTTTGTCATGACGAATGAATATTGGAACTAGGTCAACAAGTAGTACAAATACATGGACGTCGCACGGTATAGGGGAGAGGAACCTAGCCAACTTCTCTACACGTTTAAGGCCACACGGTGACGACCGACGCCAGATATTCGCACCGCGTAAGCCAATCAAGCAGAACCATGTGAGTGGGAGAAGGCTTATTCAGGCTCCTCGAGTCCCAGATAGGCAGCCCCCGCCTCGGAGATAGGTCCAAGCCGATCCTGGCCAACACGGGGTGGACCGAAGACTTCTCCAACTCCATGGACAGAGTCATACAATTACATTGACAACAGTAAAACATTATAAATATGGTATATATTTAATAAATTGTATTGTTGAGACCAGGAGTTGCTAACGTTGAAATTACCCAGAGAATTTTAGCTAAACTTTTTAACTAACTAAGAAGAGGTCCTGGAAGACGAAGGATGATTACCTGGCTCGGTAACCTAAGTGGTTTGGAGATGATTGTTATAGACAAAAGAGCACTAAATTTTACTTAATCTAACCCTTAAAATACAATTTCTTTTTAATCAAATGAACACGAAAATTTACTTAAACCAACCCTTAAAATACATTTTTTTTATTTATTCTAATTAGTACCAAAATGTACTTAATCAAACCATTACATTTTTTTTTTTCAAAAGAACCCGCAAATTTACTTAATCCAATTCGGCAAATAATTATATTTTATTTTAAACAAAAGAAGACACTAGCTCTTATAGTTATGTCCCCAGTTGTCAAAAGCCCCAGTTGTCAAAAGCCCCAATTGTGTAGGGCCCGAATGGTCAATCGCCCCAGTTGTAAATGGCCCCAGTTGTGAAAAGCCCCAATAGTGTACGGCCCGAATTGTCTATCGCCCCAGTTGTTATTGGTCCCAGTTGTGAAAAGCCCCAATTGTGAACGGCCCGAGTTGTCTTACGGATCCAGTTGTCTGGTTACCATTTGAATCACCTCGTATATACGTAAAGTTTCTATTATTTGGCACCTGAGCACGAAGAGGTTCAAACATTTTTGTTAAATTTGGCCTAAATATGCAAAATGCATGTAACCCGAGCTCTAGTTAAAATTATAGAGCTCAGCGACAATGGATATTTGATTCCATGAAATTAGATAAATAAATTCAAAACTGGTCCCTTTATTTTACGAAGTATTTTTAAATAAAATTCCATTAAGCATTACTCAATTTATTAAATTCATCTAAATGACATTCATTTTTAATTAATATAGGATGAATCAATAAATACATTTTATTAATATCAATTAAAAATATATGAGAATGTTATTAAAAATTCTAATTAAAATTATGTACGAATATTTTGATTTTAATAAATTTTTTACATAGTTAAAATATTTTCACACTTAATGCTCAAATATTTGTTTCCGTTTTGATCTTATTAGAACATCATAATCATCAATCAGGGCCAAAAGAGGATATGAACCGCTGAGGTGCAAGTGTCCCACTTACGGCCTCTTGAATATTTTGTTGTCTCTATTTCGAAAACTGCAAGAAAAGACGGATCGAAGTGATGACGAAAAAAAAAAAATACAGAATACCGGATATTAACATATTATTATTATTAATGTTTATGGATAAATAACGATAAATCATCACAAATAAATGAATTGGAAACAAGTCGATACACATTAATTCACCGCGAACACGTCGATCCACCAATTTTATAGGCTTTAATTCACATAATCAGACTTCATATGATGACTGATTATACCCAAAATGGGATTTGAGTTGCTGTGCGTTGCATATTTTAAAACTTTGGATTTTTACAAAATATAACAGAAAAGAGGTCCTAAAACTGAGCCTTGTGGTACACCATTGAGGTTTCTGCAGAGTCAGAAAGATAATAGCCCACTTTTACTTGAAAGATCATGCCAGATAAAATGGATCGGATCCAATTTAATAGTTTTCCTCCAATACCGAAGAGTTATAGCTTACGTAACCATCTCTTGGAAGGAATTTTGGCGAAAGCAGGAGAGAAACTAAAATATATAACATCAATATGTTGATGTCATCCCAACCTTATGTGATTTTTTCTTTTCGTATCTAGCGTCCCATAATTTTGAAGAAATTTAACCTTGGATTCTTCTTACACAAAGAATCATTTTACTTTATAATACATATTTTATTACGAATATAAAATAAAAACAATAATATCAAACAAATGAAACATAGACAAAACAAAACAAAACTAGATATTAATAAATAAATCAATTTAAAATGTTAAATCTTTCTTTCTGGATTTTAAATTACCAAAATCTCTAATTAAGTCTTTAATGTCCATTTATTGAGCAATTTCAGCCTCAATGCTCAACAACGATAAATTATGTAAGCGTTCTTCTCCAGTAGAATTTCGTAGATAGTTTTTTATTATTTTTTATTTGGAAAAAGAACGCTCTGCCGTTGCCACAGTGACAGGAAGTGTTAAAAATAATAAAATTGCAGTAACTACGTCTGGACCGACAGGGAGGTATATTTAATTATTAAAAGTTCGGCAAATTCATTCGTTTCATTGTTGATAATTTAGAGATTTCCTCATCAAGCATCGAAGCTAACATTCCATTTGTAACGGAAAATTGGACAAAAATCACCTTTGTATTTTTTTTTTTTTGTAAGATTTCGGCAGAACTCAAAATTTCTGTTTCATCCAAGTTGATTAAATTTAAATAAACCAGTGGAAGAACCCAAAAATGTGAAGTTTTATGATTTTAAGATTTATTAGTGCATCATGTTGTACAGGGGGTGACACTGTCAACCTTGCGATTTGTGCGTACCAGGTTGTCAGGGGGAATAGTGTGACTGCCTGTCATATTGATGCGTTGGTCAGTCTTACTATCATTCGTAATTATTTGAATTTTTGTTAATCTTGGATATTATTATATTTATCTCTAGTCTTGTTTGAAATGTAAAATTTAATTAACAGTCACTACCTGTGGTTATTATAGTATAATATTTAAAAAATTTAATTCCTGTTTTTCCTATTTTCTGTATTCTTCAAGTTCAAAATATTTTGTCAATGCTATTCTGCAATTTCACCATCCTTGGAGATGACTGATGTACAGTTTGTTAGAGTTACGTTTAACTAACATAGGTAAATTAATTTATAACTATATAAGATTGTTACTTTATTGTTATGTTATTGTTATAGCACCTGAAGAAGCCAACAATGTTGTTGGTGAAACGTTGTGTTGTTTAAAATAAACGCTTCTTGTCCAAAAAGCTGAATGAAATTATTTCCTAATTCTACCATTATACAAATTGGACGTTAAATAACTATTCTACTTTTTAGGGTTTTGTAGGTATGACCAAAAAACCCTTATACCGTCATTTTGTCGTCTGTCTGTCTGTCTGTCTGTCTGTCTGTCTGTCTGTCTGTCTGTCTGTCTGTCTGTCTGTCTGCCTGTCTGTTCGGTAAAAATTGTAGCCAAACGGCTTAACCTAGAGAGTTGAAATTTGGCATGCTTATACAACTCTTTGACCCGCACATAGGAAAAATACTAAAACATCTAAAAAACATATCCCCCTAAAAATATAAACAAATATGTGCTCATCGAAAAAAAAAATATTTTTTTATAATTCTGAGTAGGGTATTAAATGAAAGCCCTTGGTACGTGGATTAACGATCAAATTTTAATTTTTGCAAAATAAATTATTTTGAATCGATTTTTGCCAAAATTGTGCAAAAAAATTTTTTGTCCCACACCCTGTAGCCCAGAAGGTTTAAACTAAAAATCTGAAAAAATTCTAAGTAATGTACATTGGTATTAACCGGAATAGTTCAACAGGAATTTTTGATCAGATTAGGTTTTTGGAAAAAAACGTATTTTTGTGATTTTTGGCTAATAATGTACACAAGTTATAGCTTTGTAACATGCCACTCTGTAACGTGTGTGCTGATCTTGTGGTATTAGACGCTGATTTTTCACCCAAGTAACCCGATCAGAAAGGGATCGAACCCTGTGAGAAGAGACTATATTATTTTTTGTTTTTTTTTTTAAATTTTTATATTGTTTAAATTATTTTTTCAAAATTCTAGTTATATTTTGGCAAATGTTGCATTTAATTTTTAAAAGCGTAAATTTAATAGCCAGTGGAAATTGTTTAAATTATAATTTAATTCTGTTTCAATGTACACGAAATCAGAGGGGCGGAACTTATAACAACCAATGGAAGCCATAGGCGCAATTTTTAAAATTCTTAATGAACCTTGCTATATAAAAAAAAAAATACTGCACATATTAAGAAACCTAAATAATGGTTTTAGGCGTTCGAATTAAAATTAACAAAAAAAATATTTTAATATAAAATTTGTTTTCGCATCCAAAATAATCATCATTCACTTACTAAATACCTGCAAAACCCTGAAATGTGTGAAAATTCACACTTCACATCAATTTTTTTTATGTATGTGTTTTATAGTGAAGAGTAAATTGTTTATTTTTCAGTATAAAACGCGACTAATTTTCTTAAAATTTTCGAGCCCCCAAAAGCCCGGGTCTGGCGGTATGGTAGTTCCGCCACTGAATATGACCCAAATAACAGCACATATCCAAAATGAATAAACAATTATTTCAATAATATCATCAAAATTTAATAATATATCAAATGTCAATTTTAATATTTAAAATGAAATAACACAGATTTGAATATAGGCAGTTTCGCTCTTGATTAGAATGCAATACAAATCTCTAAACTATACATTAAATTTCGCCAATACTGATTATGAATAGAGAATACGTGGAATGATTACAGCGTTATAGTTATATAGTTATAGGAATAATCTAAACCGGGGTACTAACAGAAATTTCTCTCTTGATATGTTACATTCTTCGAATACATCAATTCAGATTCTATGCTGGTTTTCCAGTATTCTCTGCTGTACATATTTGATATATAGGTTGTGGTTTTGTAGTACATAGTAGGAATTATTCAAACATTCGTATAATTGTTTTATACGAGTTACAGTATTTGTTTGGTTGACTGTTTACTTGGTAAATATATGGTTTAGAAAAGTTTACATTCATATTTGTTTCAAAGTACTTTACACCAACCTTTACACGTGGATGAAAGATTGAACATTTATTGACCAGAGGAATACCTCATAAAAATGGGAACATAACAGATCCAGTATTGGCCATACACGGAATCTAGAAAGTACCAGGAAAATTTATGGAAAACAATTGATAGAAAACAATTTACCAAATTGGATAATTAATCGAGAAACTATTTTTCGAAGAACAATTTACCGAAACACAATTTTTCTAATAAGAAAATTTATAACAATTTAAAAATAGATGTCGTCTAAATATGGATTTATGGAAGTATATTGCGCATTTTGTGGACAAGCAGATCGAAGAACAATGAAGTACTCACCAAAATGGGGAAAAAACTTCAATTATTGTTCCAAATTAAAAAGAGAAAATTGGAACATCTGGGCCATTTTATGTATAGTAATAAATACCTTTAAAAATTGTCACAAACAGAAAATATCGTAAGGGGTACTCGTTACGATTTTTTCGATCCTCGAGCAAAAATTTTGCATATATTTATGTATTTTGAGTCGTAGATCACAAAAATAATCTCCATTATAAGCTAGGCTTTACCGTTTTTTAATAAATTTTAAAAAAAACGATAAATAAGGACTAAATTAAAAAAAAAAAAATATGAAAGAGCGCTTTTAATATATTTTTTAGACTCTTCACCCTAAAATAAGAGTACATCAAAATTATAAAATAAAAAAAAAATAAATAAATAAAAAAATAATTTGCGCGAGGAAATAGCACAGAACGATGAGTTAATCACTAGGTATTGAGAAGTGACACGATCGAATACGCTAGGTCAGAGTTTCCCAAACAGTGCTCCACGGGTTTTGTTATAGTTTTGACCTATATGAAATACAAATATACAGCTTAGTGACGGTTCAATTACAGGGCTGATATACTATGAATTATATTCTTTGGATCTCTTATAATTCAGACAGGTAAGTCATAGTAGTGCAGTGTTGTTGTTTTTATCGGTATTTTCTATTTTGTATTTTGAAAAGCTTTTTTTGCACAAGTTCTAGTTATGTTTTTACCTACCGCTACATATATATACATATAAGGGAAATATTGTGATCATGCCGATTTTGACATTTTTAAATTTAGATGGTTGTCTACGAATTGAGGTACCTACATAATGTTCTTACTATTTTTAGTAAGATGTCTGTCGGTCTGTCTGCATGTGTGTCTGTTGGTTCTTAGACACCTGTAAAGCGAATTTAGCTAAACGGATTTTTATGAAACTTCATTTTAAGCTTTTCATATCAATGGCATCAGTTAATCAAATTTCGGTAAAAATCTAAAAAAATAATAAATAACAAGAATTTAGATGCTATACAAGTAATAAATAACAACTTTTATTTGAGACATTTTTTGATATTCTTTCTTTTTTTATATTTTTGTTATCAATTTTATGAAAAAAGTTACTCTTCAAAAAAAACTCCTGCTTTGTTTCAAACCCCCAAAAACCTTCCAATTTTTTTTTCAATTTTTATATTTTTTCATTTTTGATGTTGCTGTTGGTTGGAGGTCCCTCACATTTTTCACTTCCTGTGGATAGAAATCAAGACAGTGGATAAATGTTAATTTTCCACAAAAATGGATTGGACAGTCTTCTAATACTAACTTGGCAATAAAACATTAGCCGGGGTGGTCAGTGGTGTACACCCGATCTGACTCCGTTAGGTTACTTCTTATGATGTTATTTAAAAAATAAGATGTATGTTAATCGACCACAAAATCAACAAAAATTGATTCAAAGAATAAGGGAAGAGTGTGATCTTACCAGGAATGATTAAAAATTTAATAATTAAATTTATAATTGAACATCTAACCCCATCTAACTTCATAACTATAAACGTAAAACAAAAATAAAATAAATATAATTGACAACGTTTTCGGGGGGGTTGAGGCAAAACAGGAACTTTTTTGAAAAGTGACGCTGTATGTAATGTTTCCATGATTACTGTAAATAATTTCTTTGTTAGAAATAGTTTTACGATAGTGCTCCGCGATGAATTCTTCTAGTGAAAAGTGCTCAGTGGTTGAAAAAGTTTGCGGAACTCTGCACGAGGTCCTCTAGTTCAGCGTTTCTCAACAGGGGGGCCGTGAAGGATTCGTCGGGGGGCCGCGAAGTCATACAAGATCGAAACATGAAAATATAATAAAAATGCACTCAATCTTGCAAGATATAAATTTGATTCATATTTATAAAAACGAGTATCTTATATTGATATTCATAAAAATATACCTTTCACAACATAAATAAAATAAATATTCTATTTATTTTTATACTTAATATACTTATTTTGACAACTAATTTAAACTATAGGCTATTTCAAACGTTTAAGTTGTCACTAGCTAACTTTATAATGAGTAAATGGGCTTTTACTAAACAATATGATCAAAAGCTTCATTTAATCGATAAAAATTTCTAGATTTGAAAATCTAGTTCCGCTTTAACAAAAGAAACAGACTATAAGTAGACTATATAAAGGTGAAATAAATTATATGTGTCGGTTAATAGGTTCGCGTTGGAGGCACTTCAAGTATTTTTAAGTTGTGCTTTGAAGTAGGTACGATTTGAAAGTGCAATATTTGTTATTATATATTTTTTTAATTGCTCTCCGAACTACAGGTAACTCAAGAGTAAGGATGCGAATGTGTATAAATTAAAATGGAAGGCACTTTGAACATTTGTAAATAAAAATACTTTACTTTCAAGTCGTTATAGAGACTATAATCGTCATTTAAAAATATCACAGTTTTTTGTCAACCGTAAAAGATATTAAAAAAATGTTTAAGGAAAAGTTGTTGAAAAGCTCTATCCAATATGACATACGTTCCTATTTAAAAATTCGAAATTGTCCTTGATGTCCTGTAATTCTGGTTTTTTCCGGAAAATTTCAATACTACCATTCAATTTTGTGGATAAATTTTAGTTCAAAATTTTTGTTCCTATGTGTTCCCATCCATGTTATCTTGATACACCATATATATATATATATATATATATATATATTGGCCTGGGACCCCCCAAATTATATAAATATTGTATGCGGCCCCCCTATGTATGTGTATATATATATAAGAAGGAAAATAAAAATTCTTGTACAACAATTCTTGTCGTAAAGAACAACATCCTAACTATATATATATATATATATATATATAAAATAAAACGCAGGTTCTCTTTTATTCGTCAGTTTATTAAAATGTTCTTGTGAATTTATAAAATATGAAACGTTTCGTGCATGGGTAGTATGCACATCTTCAGTCTACAATAATTAAAAATGTATGAAATAAAATTACATTACATGAAAACATGATTGTAAAGTATTTGTACTAAGTTATGATATTCAAAGTGTAATATTAAGAAGATTGGTTTATGAACCAGTGGGTGTTTAATAATAAGTGTTTCAAAACATAGAAATAGAAACGATTTTGATATTTTTAAATTTCGATAGATGTCCACGGATTGATAACTTTTGGTAAATAGCGGTCATCTAGAAATTGAAGATTTTTGGCGGGGAGTCCTGTGGTGGCCAAAGCTGATTTTTTAAAAATATGTTTACATTATTTTAACTTTATTATTATTATAGTAATAATAATTAATAATACTTATTAAGTATTTATTTTGTCATACGTATATGTAATGTTTCCACGGTTATGGTAAATATATTCTGTGTAAGAGAGTATTTTGTTTAAGTACCTGTTTTGTGATGGCGTTCGGTCTTATGGTGGCCATAGCTGATTTTTTATTAATATTTTTGCTTTTAACTAACAAAGCATTCTTAGATTTTGCTCAGTTTATAATCCGTACCAGATAACTTTTCAAGATCGGCATAAAACAATTATCCTGTATCTTTTAGAAATTTATTTCCAGCACATATCACACGTCAAGATCCACTAATATATATAAATATATAGTCAGTGGTGTAAGCATAGGGGTAATTAGGGGGATAAATCCCCTCCCCCGAAAATTCGAAAAGAATTAAAATTATAATTACCCGATTTCAAGATTGCTCGCATTCTCAATACGTATAAATTCCGAAAAATACGAAAGACAGAGAAAAGTGTGCATTTTTCCTCATCCAGCAGTGGTTCGAACGACCAAAGGATTTTGTTGATGATGACAAAAGCTGCAATCGCCATTTTTCTTCAGCACTGATAATAAGATATTTTTAATAGTAAAAAAAAAATTATGTAAAATTTTAAAGTGCTTGTTTACTAGATAGAAAACCCTAGTTGGTTTTACAAAATTTAATAAGCAAAAAGTTTAAATACTGCTTTGCTAATCATATTTTGAAGCACTACCAAATATAAAAAAGTAATATAATGAAGTGTTTTCTGAATAGTGGTTTTAAATTATCGTGTATTTTTTTAAACTACTTGTGGTACTAAACTTTTTTATTTGCGAGTGGAAGAGCAGCTTGATTTTAAGCAGTGAATTGAACGTCTGATTCATGCATAGATTATACGGGGAACAATGTTAAGTGTTCGCTCCCTTCTTGCGTTAATGAACATTCAGAGTGGGTCCCTTCACTAATTAGCGCGCGAGGAACGCAAGATGACAACAACTGCTGCACGAGGAATCCGCCTGTAATGCCCACCACACAACTTATACCTAGATAATTTATTAATCTGTTTAATTGCGGTACAATTTACTATCCATTTGCATTTGGTTACATATTTTATGACAATTTAATATTATAATGCTCTTTTATGGGACAATTTTGGAATAGTAAGAGAAATTACGGGAAAGGAAAATCACTAAATATATTCTTAATGCAACGATTTTAAATTTACATACATTCTCATTTAAGAACAGGGTAATTCGCCAACGGAGTGCCCGAGCTCGTTAAATCGTGCAGTTTTTGCCTGGTTAAAACAGTCAGAATTGTGAGGTTGGTGGTTCGATTCTCCGTTGGTGATATTATTAGTAGTATAACTAGGCACGTTCTAGACCAATTCAAGGCCATCGCTAGCTTAGGTTGCTGTTGGACCCCTGCGTTCTACCCAAACTCCACCCCCAGCCTAGAATCACACCCCAAACTCCCCCCCCCCCCGCCTAAAAAAAAGTAGAGAATAATATATTTACATTACTCCCATTTTCACAATCATTCGCCCCTCATCCAGGTGTAATAATAATAACAGGGTAATTACCAGAGAGTATAAGATTTTTGTAAGTCTTTTTAAATTTATTCAAAATTGGTTAGCCGTAACTTGATGAAGATTATTTTTGATATCTACGACTAAAAATACCTAAGTATACACATTTTGAAGTAAATCAGAGAGAAAAAATTTTTAATCAAAAATCGAAAAAATCGGAAGGGTAGACCGTAACTCAAAAGTGACCATATATTAGTGATATAAGGCTAAAAATGAAAAATATACCAATTTTCCAACCATTTTTTTTTCTAAAAAATTTTGGTCAAAATTTGTATTTATCCAAAATATAGTTTTAGGCTAGCGTGACCATTTTCTTAAGAAGGCAATGCGGGACGGAGAAAAAAAAGGTCCTCACCTCCCAGATCCAAGTGAAGAGCAAAAAAAAAGGTCCTCACCTCCCAAATCCAAGTGAAGAGCAAAAAACAAAGGTCCTCCCTCTCAATTCCAAGTGAAGAGCAACAAAATCCTCATTTACTCAAATACAAGTTACAAAATACGGGACAATGCGGGACAAAATGTTAAATTGCGGGAATTTTGCGGGACGCATCTTAATGCGGGACAAAATGTTAGAATGCGGGACGAATGGTCACCCTATTTTAGGCCCATATTGGGGTGGGGATTATAACAAAAAAAAAAAAATTTAAACATTCATACTTTCCTAGTTTTTGAGTAAGAGCCTATTTATTGGCCTATAATTCCAAAAACTTCAAAATGGACTAAATTTTAATAATCTATGACAAAAAATACACATTTGACATAATATGTTTTTGCAATTTTCAAATGTTTTGTTGAATGATTCGTATTTATTGTAAAAGTTGGGTTATTAAGGCCCCATTTTTTTTCTAAACTAAACAATATACGAAGTTTTCAAAAATTCAAATCGCAGTTCTTTTTATTTTATTGTTCTTCAGTTAGAATTTTTTCAAATATCAAAAAAAAAAAAAAAAATGAAACCAAACTTTCACAAAAAAAAAATGTATATATTTTTTTGAATTAATTCAAAATGAGCTCTTTAAGACCTCAGGATTTCAAAATTTCAACCCCAGGCCTCTATCACATATAGATTTTGAGATACGGTCTTTCAAAAATGAAATATTTACAAATTTTCAAAACTACACGGATCAAAAAAGCGTTAACTAAGGAGGGCTCTATTTTTTATCCAGGTAGAGAAAGGTTTGTAGATTTCAATAATTTAAACCACAAGATGTGATATTTTAAAATTTAAAAAAAAATTGTTAAATTAAAAATGTCACAATATATATATATATATATATATATATATGTATGCATTTTTTGCATTTATGGTTATTCCATTTATGGATTTTACTAGTACTCGATATTTCGGTCTAATTTGTTAGACCTTTTTCAAGGGCTGGAAAATTTTATTAAATTAATAAATATAAATCACAGACAAAAATGTTTAGACTTACAGTAAATACTAAGAGTCTCCTCTGATGCACATTAATAAAATAATTGAACAATTAAATTATATATATGTATACTATATAGTGCTATATACTAATCAAGTCAAAATGAACAAAATTTTGAAAATAATTTATCCATTGTTATTCTATGTACTAAGACTTAATTTACATTATTTATGAAAATTCAACAAAAAAAATCACAACCAAAAACGGTTAGAAAAAACGAACTGAGGTTACAATTTTTGGATCCCTCGTAGTTTATTTAGTGCAGAAAAAAATTTGGGGCTTTAATCGTTTAATGTATTTTGAGTACCTGTACTTGTAGTGCGATTTTTACAACTTTGCCAATATGTAACTTGGTCACATTTCCCAGTAAGTCAACGATACGTATTATAAATGTGTGTATGTGCTTCCATAGAATCGCATTTTACATAACAATGAATTGCATTATAAAATTAACAAAAATTTCTACATATACCTTATAAATCGCTCCAATTTTTGTCTCTATAAAGTCCAAGCACTAAAGTCCACAATATCACACACTTTTTCAAGTTCACTCTGCACTTTTGTCACTTAAAAATAACTAAAAACGACAGACAAAATGCAAACGCCACTTGCAAAAATATCGCGTCACTACTAATCAAGATTGTTGACCGTAATAAAGCTCATTAAGGAATATAGTCATTAAAAATTAATAGATAAGGAACAGACTTGTTTAAAATAGTTACTTATGAGATTAAACACATACATTGATATTTCATCAATAATATACAGGTGAAGTTATATTTTCTAATGCACATTTTTAGGGTTTTGTAGGTATGACCAAAAAATCCTTATACCGTCATTTTGTCGTCTGTCTGTCTGTTCAAAACAGACAGACAGACAGACATATTTCATATGCACTTTTAGCTGGCTTAGGTTTAATTACACCTGCTCTCCATATCATCTGCATAGAATTAATATGGTTTCGTCCCCTTTCTGTCCGTGTGATAATTTGTCTGTCAGCGATTTGAACCATTTATTGTTTTAATGCCCAATTAATTTTCGCCATCGTAACTTATTCATACAAAATTTAGTTGTCCAAAAAATATTCTTATCTACCAATATTCAGACGCTTCTTGCTACTAACTCTTTAGATATTTTTGAAATTATTTATAACTATATTAAAGCAGAAAATATCAAATTATAAATGCAGTTTTTAAAACATTGTAATCTCTTCATTTATAATAATAATAATAATAATAATAATAGCCAAGTTTCTCCAGTTTTCTTTTTGTTTTGTAAATGTTGTCCATTCTTTATTAAAAAATCTTTTCATTTATAATAATATAATAATAATAATAATTAATTAATTATTATTGTTATTATTATAATAATTAATAATAATTTACGCGGCTGCATATCGCCAGGGTCTGGGATGCAGTCGTGTGTATTTAGCTCCACTAGTCTCTAGTATGACACGGCTCAAAAGGTTGCTGAAGTTTGAGATTAGTGGACGCTTGTCAAGACCTGACAAATCCCATAATAATATAATAATAATATTTATTTATTGTCCACATTATCATTAATGGACAGTCAATCAGATAAATTACAATAACATGAATTAATTACAAAATAATAATTGATACACAGAAGTTATAAATTAAGTTCAAAAAATTCCTTAAAACTATACATTGGGTTTTCAGTCAATAAGTTTTTAATTGTTTTTTTAAATTGTAATGAACTTAATTCTCTGGTGGAAACTGGTAACAAATTCATAAACTTTATAGAATAATAGTTAATACTATATCTTGATTTATTTATTCGTGTAAAATTGGGGTAAATATTTGATTTATTACGTGTGTTATATTTGTGAACGTCTTCATAAGAGACAAAAGAATTTAAGTTTTGATGGGCATATACTAAACAGTGATAGATAAAAAGTGATAAAAAGTGTCATGATTCTAAATTCTTTAAAGAGTAACCTACTATCGGCTCTATAAGATGCACTCCCCATCACTCTTATTGCACAACCCATGTAGTCTAAAAATTCTTTCAGCAGAGGCAGAGTGCTATGCTAAAAGCTAAAATGCTCATGCTAAAAGAGCGTATGCTACGTGCGACTGAAATAACGCAAAATACGTAAATAATAAAACATCCCTTGCAACTGATTTTTGTAGCTTTCTTAGAAGATATATGGTTTTGCACAATTTACCACATATATGAGCAACGTGATGGTCCCATATCAAATGAAGATCAATATGGACTCCTAAAAATTTAATACAATCCGGATTATTATAGTTATGAGTAAATTTTGTGTTTTCTCCTCATTTAATGATAATTTATTTGATAAAAACCAGTCTTTTGCTTTAGATAAATTATCACTAGAAACATGTTGCATGTGTTCCAGGGACAATGATCTTGTTATAAGGGTCGTATCATCGGCATATAAAATAGATTTCGTCTCAATAGCAGAAGAGAAATCATTGAAATAAATTGAATTGAACCCTGCGGTACTCCATACATAATATTGAGCGAATCTGACTTAGAATTATTTATACATACAAACTGTTTTCTGTTTGTTAGATACGATAAGTGAACAGCTACTGTGACTGAAACCGTACATAGCAAGTTTAGCAAGTAATATATCACGCGATACACAGTCAAAAGCCTGGCTTAAATCCAAGAAAGTAGATAAGCAAAACTCTTTAGCTTCAAAACATCTGGATATTTCGAGAATACATTCCAAAATAGCTTGTGTGGTGGATCTATTTTTCCTAAAACCAAACTGTGACTCACTAAAGAGGTTATTGGATTCGAAATAAGACATTATCTGGTTAAAAAGAATTTTTTCAAACAGTTTAGAGAAGACAGGGAGTACTGATATAGGACGGTAATTATTCGGATCATTCAGTTCGCCTTTTTTATGTAACGGAATAAATGATGCCAGTTTTAGAGAGTCGGGGAAAGAATTAGATAGTATACATGTATTTATACCTGGCTAATAGCCAAAGCAGCTAAAGCCAACAAATAAAAGAAAAAAAAAAAAAACATACGCTATTGTTAACCGTTATTGGCCAAGTAAATAATTCTGAAGTACCGCAGCATTGCATTTGGCTATTCAATATTTCTGAATTATCATAAAAAAATAGGAATAAAAATCTCATTCATTAAGAATTATAAATCGAGAAAAATATTCAAATGTTGCCTTTACCATAATTCATTTTTTTTCCAAACGCGTTATCGGAGTGGTGGGAGGAATGTAAATTGGAAGTTTTGTGATTGAGATTATCCAATAAGATAATAACAGGTGGTGTGATTTAAATGAATCGATTCCAATATCTGATCCGGGAATTGAATAAGATATCTTGCGTGAATGCAGTTTGACAACTAACATTTGTAAGGCTGTATTTTAAATCAGGAATAATAACTTGAAAAGAGCAAGTAAGAGGAGGAAATCGTATTCCATTTATATTTGGAGATGGGGCTATGTGAAATGTCTGACACAGTATTCCATTAATATTCTACGCTTTGGGAAAAGCTCATTTGATTTCGTAAATGTTAAATGTGTTTGTGTTCATTTTATTTCTGAATAAAGAGATTAATAATTCTTTAGGTTCCTTTTAAAGGTGTAATCGAAAGGTATAAAGGTCGACCTCGTTGGGATTTGAATTTAGGAGTAAGGATTTGTTACTCGTTTTAAATTGTACAACTGACCAATTTTAATTCAAGAGAAAAGCACTCGGTAGTATGAAACAAGCGATCTATTCACTGGATAGAGGGTAATTTTATTGTATCTCACTCAATCTAGTCCAGTGGTTTTTAACAGGTCTGCGGAACAATTGACAATCGTGAACTTTTTACAAGTCTTCCGCGAAGGTCACTTTTTATGTGTCGTAGGCAGATATTGGTAATCCACAATATCAGAGGATATATATTGACACGGGGTGAAGTCAAGAACGGAATCTTTTCTACAAAATTTGTTATATAATATTAATCAGAATACAATTGTTGGTCAAAACGGCTGCTGGTGTTGTCCGTTAGAAGCTGAAGTCTCGTTCTTGCCCCGGCTTCTCCAGGATCGGTCGAACCTCCCCAGGTATCAGCACGAGGCGAACACGTGGAGAAGCCCTGTAGACAACACTCACATCTCGTCTTGGTGACTTCAACAGCTGGGCTGGTCTTTGGGCAGCGTGTTCACAAGAATGACTACTACTTGCCTACCAAGAATGACTAACCACGACTCTATTCTCTAAGACCATTTTATAACTGTTAACCAGGACACTATGACGTCAGGTCTTACCTCAATTGTTTTGGAAACATTATTCATTAGTGTAATTGTTGGCAGCCATTAAAGACCATAGTCATCACAATTGAATAATGTTTATCAACACATTAGAATGTAGTTCCAAACTTATATTGACATACACGCAACACTCTGCGCATTCTTTATTTCCCAAAACCGTACATTACCAACCTTGACCTACACGGCTTAAAGGCCGCTCAAGGAATTGGGACATTAGAACACAATTATACCATAATTGTGACAATATCATCAACTGTGTATGGTATTGAATTGATTCAACTCTAATTATAGTTACATAAATCCGGTGTCCCTCAAGAAAAGATATCGGTCCGCTATTATTTAATATTTTTATTAATGATATCTATAAATGTATTCAACACGTTTTTTACTATGTATGCGGATGATCTAAAACTATTTAAAAAACATTTTCTATTGCTGACTGGTATTTTCTACAAGAAGATATCAATAGACTTGATCAGAACGAGATTTAGCTTTTATGCTTTTACAAACGACCACTAGATGGCAATTTTCAAATTTTACGAATATAAAATTTGACTTTTGTTACTGTGAAATCAGTGGCAGCTTATAAATTAATCAACTACTCGATCAACGATTGTTAAAAAAAACAAGTTTGTGAAAAATGGATATTACTCGTGAAGGTTTTCGTTTTTAATCGATTTTTTACGATTTTAGTAAAGGCCTAACTCTACAACAATGAATAGATTGGCCTCGTTCAACTTTTGGTAATAAAGCACCATTACAAAAGACTGTTTACAATTGGTTTGCAGAATTTCATCGTGGTCGTGCGTCGACCAAAATCGGTTGTGATTCGAAAAAACATCAATGCTGTGCGCAAAACGATTTAAGAAGATCGGCATGTGACTTACCGTGAGATAGAGGCATCCTTTGAAATATCGCAGACTGCAATATATTCAATTTTGCATGAACATTTAGCTGTGAAAAAGATCTGTTTCCGATGGATTCCGCCTAATTCGACCGAAGCACAAAAAAGACTCGAGTTGATTGGTGCGAGGGAATGCTAAAAAAATTCAACCTAGGTACTGCAAAATCCGTATACAACTTCATTACAGGTGACGAAACTTGGATTTTTCATATGAACCGGAAACTAAGCAACAATCCACATTTTGGGTCTTCCAAGATGAACCGAAACCCACAAAAGTTATACGTTCACGAAGCACTTGCAAGAAAATCGTTTGTTTCTTCAGTTGTACTGGACATGTCGCAACCATTCCTTTAGAGGGTCGAAGAACAGTTAATACTCAATGGTATACAACAATTTGTTTGCCAGAAGTCATCGACAAAATCAGGAAAATCAACCAAAAACGTCACATCATTCTTCATGACAATACAAGCTCCCACACAGACGTCAAATAATTGATTATTTGAAGGAGAAAAACATCCAATTAATGTCTCATTGCCCGTATTCACCTGATTTATCCCCTAAAGACTTGTTTTGTTCCCCAGTGTCAAACAAAAAATGCTTGGACAGCGATTTTCATCAACTCAAGGAGCTGTTGAAGCCTTCGAAACCCATGTTTTTGAGATACCAACTTCAGAGTAGAAAAAATGTTTAGGGATTGGTTTGAACGCATGCAAAAGTGTATAAATCTTAAAGGCGAATAATTTGAAAAGCAACAAAACAGTTTAGTTCCAAAAAAGTTTAGTTTATGTAAAAACTTAAAAGGTAGCCCTCGTACTAGTTCATCCAGGGCCACGTTTACAAGTCAATAGTGCGTCCAGAACTTTGGGCCTCACACAATATTGTCAGTTTCCAATTCCATAAATTATTCCAGGTAGTACATATTAATCTTGAAATAAAGCTTTCGTTAGCTTCTATAAAGTTAGTAATTTTAAGAAATGTTCTTAATCTAATCAATAAGGGTTGAGAATAAAAGCAGTGTTTGCAGACAAACAGAAATACAGCTGTCGTTTCCCAAGTCTTGAAGGAACAAGCTTCTGGTCCAAACAACAAACTACCAAAGTCTTATCTTAACTTTTAATCGTGGAGTTAAACTGAAAGTCGTTGAGTTTCCATTTAACAGAAGGGATATTAACAATGTTTAGCTGAAGACAAAGAGGATTTTAATTTAAACATCTCTATATGACAAATGTCTGGCGTTTTTCACAAAATAGAAAGCATCAAAGCCGTCAGGAAATTAGTTTTGATCAAACGTTTTCTGAAAATATCTTCTGAAACTGACACGTTCATGGACAAATAATTTCAAAGAAAAATAAACGGATGAACTGAAAGTGAAAGGTCGAAAAATAACTTTAGACAACGACGTTTCCGACATCTTTCAATTTCAAAATATAATAAAAATGTTTATAATTACAAGACATCGATTGAAAACTAAAATAGAATTCTTTTATAATTACAAAACTTTTTTACAAATCTAATTCAGGCAGCGCACAACCCTATAGTTCTCAACAGTTTCTTATACAAAACTAACAATCCGTAATAAAATTAATAACAATCTATATAACAAAATATGCGTTTATAGTGGTCAGTGTTACTTCCATTTTTAGGATTTTGTAGGTATGACCCAAGATTATTAAAGCAAAGGTTGTCTCGTAACTTCTGATCAATCAGAGCGTGAGAGGGAATACGTAACATGTATGCGTAGTTCAAACTAGCATACAAAATAAATATAGATGTTGCATGTTTTTAAATATTTTTATTGACTACATTCATAATAGATATTTATTTCAAGACAGTTTTACTGAATAAATTATAGATAAAAACCTAAGGAAATTTTATACTGATTTATGTAAAATTTAAGGTGATGGGTATTTGTCTTATAGTAAATAAATAACAATAAAATTGAATACAAATATAATTTTAGGAATATTTAAATAAAAATAGAAAAACAAATTGCTCTAATAATATAGTAATTAATAAAATTTGAGGTTATATCAGTTTTTAAAAATTGATGTGAAGTGTGAATATTCACACATTTCAGGGTTTCGCAGGTATAAAATAAGTGAAGGCGGTATGCTGAGTGTGTAAGACAAATTTTACTTTGTAGTAATCACGGCAAAATGAACGATATTTTTAAAATAATTTATCGTCTGTTAATCATATAATAAGACTGGTTATTAAATTTACGCTAATAAAAATTAAATACAACATTTGTCAAAATATAACTAGAATTTTGACAAAATAATTTCAACATAATAAAAATGCAAAAAAAAAACAGAAAAAATAAAATTCACTCCGTACTCGAACTCGAAACCCTTCGTTTTCCAGCCAGTTTAAGAGTGCTCTAACGCATGTATCCATCGCACGCCATGCATGTGAGTGTCTTACATTGGTATAACTTTTGTACTTTGTGAACCAAAATCCACAAAAAATGCGTTATTTTCCAAAAACATAATCTGATCAAAAATTCCTGTTGTACTATTTCGGTTCACACCAATATACATTACTTAGAATTTTTTTAGATTTTTAGTTTAAACCATCTGGGCTACAGGGTGTGGGACAAAAATTTTTTTGCACATTTTTGGCAAAAATCGCATCAAAAATAAAAATTTGATCGTTAATCCACGTACTAAGGGCTTTCATTTGATACCCTACTCAGAATTTAAAAAAAATATTTTTGTTTTCGATGAGCACATATTTGTTTATATTTTTAGGGAGGTATGTTTTTTAGATGTTTTAGTATTTTTCCTATGTGCGGGTCAAAGAGTTGTATAAGCATGCCAAATTTCAACTCTCTAGGTTTAGCCGTTTGGCTACAATTTTTACCGAACAGACAGACAGACAGACAGACAGACAGACGACAAAATGACGGTATAAGGGTTTTTTGGTAATACCTACAAAACCCTAAAAACGGCTGGACGCATTTTAACGAAATTTGGTACAATAGAGTAGAACCAGGATCAAATATAGGCATGATATATTAAAAAAAAAAAAATCTTAGGGGGTGTTTCTGGGTTAAAACTGATACTAAAAAACTTAAAACATTTAATTTATAAACAGAACTATCTTAACAGAAAAAACTATACAATCAAAATTGTTTATAAGAAATCGATTCTTAATTGTTTACGAATTTTTCAGTTTGATGAATATTAGGGCAGTTACGTGGGGACACCCTAAAACTGATATATTGAAATATTTCACTTATTATTCTCTTCACATTATTTATTTATTTAGAACGAAGAAACATTCCTTTCGAAGAAAAAATAAATTAAAACAAGTAGAAAATCAAAAAATTAAGCGATATTTTTATATTTTTAGCCAAAAATCAAACTTCACGTGCATATAACATATACGATAAACAAAGACTGACGTCCCATTAGCATACAGATGACGCGTGGCTTTGCTATGTACGCCCACGACTACAAGCTACTAGACAACCTTTACTTTAATAATCTTGGGTATGACCACCAAAAAACCCTTATAACGTCAATCATGTGTCCGTCTCTCTGTCTGTACGGTAGAAATTGTAGCCAAACATTTCTATCTAAAGATAGAAAGTTGAAATTTGGCATGCCTATACAACTCTTTGAACCACATATATATGAAAAATACCGAGAGTTCAAAAAAACACAATTCGAGATAAATATAAACAAATATGCATTTAATAAAAAATAAATATTAATAGTAATAATAAAAAATAAATAAAATTAATAGTATAGATAGTAAAAAATATCTTACAATAACAGTACATTTTAGATCAGCTCTGATCAAAACATAAAATATTTCGAAACTGGTCAGCTAGATCTAGTTGTATCATTTATGTCCGCAACCCGTACAACCTTCTCCACATATAACTAAATCTGTGATCAGGGCCGGATTTCCGTATAGGCTAAGTAGGATTAAGCCTAGGGCCTCCTAAGTTCAGAGGGCCTCAATATTCAAAAAGATGCATATGTACTAAAAAAAAATAAAAAAAAATATGCTATAACTCAAGAAACACAAACCATACGAAGGGTTTTATAATTCACCCTAAATCTAGTTTTTCCCTTTATAGGTTAACTAGGGCAAATACGTTTTTGAACATGTTTATGGGTAGCAAAAATTTGATATCTCATTGGGCCTAAGAGATATTGAGGAATCCGTAAAAAAGCATTTCACTCTTTTAGAAGAACTCCCTCAGTCTTATGCAGACCTCTACCAAATAATGCATATAGAAAAAATACAGATGGCTTTACCTAACATAGAAGCAGTCCTACGACTACTTCTTAGTTTAATGGTCACTAACTGCTTTGAAGAGAGGTCTTTTTCAAACTTAAAAGAATTAAAAATGAATTAAGGAGCACAATGTCTAAAGACAGATTATCCGCACTGAGCATTCTGAACATTGAAAGTGATAAACTTAGAAATATTAAAAAAAAGAGGTAGTCTATTGAAGGGGCCTAAAAATTTGAGTAGCCTAGGGCCTCGCGTTATGTAAATCCGGCCCTGTCTGTGATATACAGATCAATTCTGTAAGTTACTGTGTAGTAACGTTACTACAAGATAAAAAATTATAAAAAGTATAATGACTTTCATTCATGTTAGTAACTGATCTTGCTCATAGTGACAAATTTAGTTACTATGATCATAGTAACTGAGTTACAGAATTGGTCTGATACTATCATGTACTACAAAATATTTATTAAATACACAAAATTGTACAAATTAACCTTATATATTGTAAAAAAAACACTCTATATCCTTGCTAGCTGTCACACAACAGGAATAAACAGTTAAGCGCTTGAAGCCACAAGCTTGTTCTTTTTTATAAAATAATGAAGCAATAAACTGTAGGTAGCAGTGTACATCTTACATTTAATATTAATGATTAAATTCTTGAACAAGATATTGCTTGTATGGGACCATGTTTTCTGACATAAAATTTAAAATTCAAATCAACTGTTATTTCAAAGAATACTTTTTGCTGAATACAAAATTATTATTTAAATTTTGAATACAAAAATGACCTCAATATGATTGTAAATATGCAAATTTAAAAAAATCTGACTTTAAAGAATAAAGGCTAAAAAGGCTAGCACATATTTCTTAAGTAAACCATGATGGAGAGGTTTTTATTTAAGAGTAAATTTTGAAAATATTGTATCTTTTTATTAAGTAAGTGTTTTCTTTTTGTGTTATATTATACTTTTTTAGATAACGTAATAGACTTTCTGTGTATTTAAATTAAAAGTTAACGATGTGTTTTTCTTACAAAAACATTTGTGGAAAAACCACTTGGTTTTAATGGATAATATTCATTATTTGTGTATTTAAAGTTGCACAACTGGGCTATATTCACTTCCACTGATTTATTGCTTTTCAAAATATTCGCTTTTAAGATTTATACACTTTTGCATGCGTTCAAACCAATTCTCGAAACAATTTTTCCACTCTGAACTTGGTATCTCAATGTTTTTGAGATACCAAGTTGTGGTCGAAAGCTTCAACAGCTTCTTGAGTTGACGAAAATCTCTGTCCACGCATTTTTGTTGACATTTTTGGGAACAAAAAAAAGTCGTTAGGGGATAAATCAGGGAATACGGCAATGAGACATTAATTCGATGTTTTTCTTCTTCAAATAATCAATTGTTTGACGTGCTGTGTGGGAGCTTGCATTGTTATGATGAACAGTGATGCAACGTTTCTGGTTGTTGTTCCTGATTTTTTCGATGACTTCTGGCAAAAAATTGTTTTACACGATTCAGCATTAACTGTTCTCCGATCCTCTAAAGCGGTGTTTCCCAACCTTTTTGACTTGCGGAGCCTTTTTCAGAATCAATTTCTATAGCGGAGCCCTTTAGGCCTACCATATGTCTTACAAATTCATGGTATTTAGAAGAAATGTAACTGGGAGAGGGTAGATTTTTTCACTATAATTTCTCTTTTACAGCTCACTTATTGATACCTAAAGGGATTTTAATAAAATAAAGCAAGTAATCAAAATACACATAGATTATTCAAACAACAATGCATCTCGTCGATTACATTCCAGCTAGTCATAGAGTCATAAACCGGAAAGAGTCAGAAATTACTCGGATATCGTATATATTCAACTTGGCAAATTTTCGTTCAGAATGTTTTTTCCAGTTTTCTTATTTTAATTCTGTTTTTTATTTATAATTTTTTTGTTTTTATTTAATTTTTATTTAGTTTTTTTCCTGAAAGGGTAGCGGAGCCCCTAAGAAGTGCACGCGGAGCACATAGGGCTCCGTGGAGCAAAGGTTAAAAACCGGTGCTCTAAAGGAATGGTTGCGACATGTCCAGTACAACCGACGAAACAAGTGATAATTTTATTGGAAGTGCTTCTCGAACAAACAACTTTTGTGCTTTTCGACCCAAAGAGTAGATTGTTGCTTAGTTTCCGGTTCATATGTATAAATCCAAGTTTCGTCACCTGTAACGATGTTGTCTACGGATTTTGCAGTGCCAAGGTTCAATTATTTTAGTGTTCCATCGGGAACAGATCTTTTTCATAGCTAAATGTTCATGCAAAATCGAATGTATTGCAGTCTGAGGTATACCAAAGAATGCCTCTATCTCACGGTAAGTCACATGCCGATCTTTTTCAATCATTTTGCGCACAGCATCGATGTGTTTTTGAATCACAACCAATTTTGGTCGACCTTCACAAGATTCATCACTGATGGACGCACGACCACGACGAATTTATGCAAACCAATTGTAAACAATCTTTTCTGATGCTGCTTCATTACCAAAAGTTGAACGAAGCGAATCTATGCATTGTTGTTGAGTTAAGCCTTTATTAAAATCGTAAAAAATCATCCAAAGAAAACCTTCACGAGTAATATCCATTTTTTCTCAAACATGTTTTTTAAACGCTCACTGTCAACAAACTACCCGGTTAATTTATAAGCTGCCACTGATTTCACAATAACATATCGTCGGCTAAAAATAATAAGGTTGTATGTGACATTTTTTGTCAAAGGCACTTTTCAATACTATAGAGTTGTATGTCACGTAACCTACTTGTTCCAATAATTTCCATAAGATAGCATTACCGGTGTCGGAGAAAAAAGCAGAAAACCATAGTTGTATGTCTTAAAAAATAAAAAACTTACAAAACATAGTTGTATGTTAAAACATACACCCTTGTATTTTAATTGTTTTTTTTTAATTCATAATTTATGGTTGTATGTTTGACATACAACATCTTTTATGTTAAATATAAAACATCTTTTTCGGGCACCTGGGTTACCAAAAATATTAAAAAGAAAACAAGGTCTTGAAGACTTGTTAAATATATTTAGATACATTAAGGTTTCTTCAAATAAAAAACCGTTACCAGAAAACAAGGTAATCGCTTTAAAATCTATGCTGGATTGGATGCCTACTATGGATAAATCTTATTATGAAACCATATTGCCAAGAAAGTAAATCTCAAGAAAATAATAAAAATACAATTTATTTCGTTCAATTTTTTTTTATTTCGAATGTTTCAGTTTCAGTTCAAATTATCTTAATTTATCTTAATTTTTTGTAAGATTAATGTTTAATTTGTTATTATTTTGCAAGCATATTGTTTAATTTGTGTTATTTAATCAAATAAAAATTTAATACGTGACTAACATTTCTTTTACCTTTTCTGGTACCTTTTTAACAATTTTCAGAAACCTAAAAACTGAAGCTTTACCTATAAACTGAATTTCCCCCCGATATTACTTTGAACTACAAAACTGTATGTAACGTTAAGGTACTAAGTTTCGTGTTTTTCTTAATCACAAAGTTGTATGTTCATTTTTCAAATTGTTAAAATGGTATTATTCAAATTTTTTTTTTTTCAAAATAATGCGTTAATGACAATAACATATCAATATATAGTTATTAAAAAAATTTCTTCTTTGTATTGTAACCTTATATTGTTTTTTTCCATGTCAAAATTTTTGAAGCTTGTTTTCTAAAATGTAATACACTTCGACATACAACCTTATTATTTTCAGCCGACGATATGTCAAATCTTACGAATTTAGTAACGATACATTTCAATAAAATAATAATAATAATAAAATGTTAGAAACACTGAATTGGCTAAATATTAAACAACGAGTAACTTATCTAACGTTAATATTTATATATAAAATGAAAAGAGGTATGGTCCCGGACTACTTAGTTTCTAATATTAAATTTATTAGTGAAATAAGTACATATAATTTAAGAAATAAGTACGATTTTAGTATAACAAAAACTAAAAAAAAGGGATCTCAAAATTCTTTATTTTATAAAGGATTATTATTGTTCAATGGTTTAGATCAGTGATTCTTAACCGGGGCGCCAGCGCCCCTTTGTGGGCGTTTGGGAGGTCTGGCGGGGCGTTTTTAAATTTTTATCATTTAGGGGGCGCTGCAAAAGTTCGAGTGGGCATTGTGTCAATATAGAAAATGAGGTATGCTCATTTGCTCATTTTGCATTATTAAAGCCAAAGGAGTTGAAAGTATTGAGCTTTATCAATAAACTCAAATTATATAAAAATAATCTTTGTTGGCGAGAATACCATCAGTTTCCTTCTTTGCAACAATTAAAAGAAGATACGCTCAAGGATTCTGATTTGGAAACATACTGTAGCCACATTGACGCCATTATCGAAGATATGATAATACGATTCAAAGACTTGCAGGAACTTGTGATACCAGCTTGGTTAATTAATCCATTTTTATCAGACGTAGAAAGTGTCAGTCAAAATTTAAAAGAGCAGTTTATTCAGCTACAAAATGACTGTGAAGCCAAAATAATATTCAATCAATGTGATTATAATGCTTTTTGGGTTCGTTTTCGCCATCAATACCCTCTTCTGTGGAAAGAAGTAAAATTACCCATCATAGCATTTCCATCTTCCTATTTAGTAGAAAAGGGTTTTAGCGCAGTAATGCATATATTGAAAAAATCCCAAAATCGAGTACAAATAAGCCAAAGAGGAGATTTGAGATTATATTTGACTAAACTTGAACCTAATATTACGAAATTGGCGCAATCACATGAGGCTCAAGGATCTCATTAACATTTTTTTTAAATGTTTTTAATTCTACTTAAATATTATTATAATGTTGTATGTGATATTAATATGACATAAATGGCAATAAATACATAATGTTTATAAAAATAATAACGTGTTTTATTTCTATTTCTCATCATTTTTTATTTGTAGTAGGAAATTAATTGCATAAAATACATACCTACTTAGAGAAAAATGTAAATTTTAAATTTTGTTTTTTGTTGGAGGAGGGGGCGCTGGAAAATTTTACTGTGGTAAAGGGGGCGATTATTTCAATACGGTTAAGAAACACTGGTTTAGATGATAAGTTAAAACAAGAAAGTATTTTAAGTAGGTTTAAGAAAGCATATATATCAGGGAAAATATGTCTGTCTATTAAATTTATGTACAATAGATATATTAAGATGTAATGTATTGTATACAATTAACTTTTATGTTAAATAAAGTATTATTATTATTATTATTATTATTATTATCAATATCGCCATCTAGTGGTCGTTTGTAAAATCATGGTTTGAACGCATGCAAAAGTATATAAATCTTAAAGGCGAATATATTGAAAAGGAATAAAACAGTTTGTTCCAAACAATTTTTTTCTTTCTTAGTTTCTGTAAAAACTTAAAAGCAGCCCTCGTACAACTGTATTAACCAATAGATATAGCTATAACCAATAGATAGGCTTCAGTGTCTTCAATACGCAATTGAATTTCAAATCAGTATAATACATATTTATAAATATTTTCTGTTATCCTTGACCTCAATCAAATTAGTTTTATATTCGATCAAACCATTAATATAAATTGAATTTATGTAATTGTAAAATAATGATATTATATTTAGCGTTGTAACAATACAAATTATTTTACAATATAAACATTACTTTCGTATAGACATATCGGAAAATAACAATATATCATCGAATTTTGATTTGATTCGGACAGTTCGATTTACGTTGCTTCACAGAGTTGTTCGAAGGTCCCGAGAGATTTAAAACAATGCCAACTGTCATTGTGTTTCACAATAAATATAACATCATTTATAAAGTCTTTGTGGATTTACTTACACGATTAATTTACGTTTGATATTAACAAATTTGACAACATTTCAATTGGAATTTTTGTTTGTTTGATTGAACATAATTTAAAAAAGAAACATTGAAATGGAAATACGACACAAAATAATATTTCAAAGCTAAATTAGACGGATCATGTCACAGTACAACTTGAAAGATGGTGAACTAAATATTATTATTAGCATTATTTGGCACAAAACTGAACATTCGCATCTTTGAATTTATTCTAAATGTAGAAACATCGATGGACAAAATTATTGAGTGGAGATCACAGAACACAATATATTAAGAACGGACACTGGCAGCAAAAAAAATTAGTACGTTCCCTCTAGGAATATACCAATGAACTAAACAACAACAACCGCAAATGTAAGTTTCACTATCTGATTTACGTTCATAATTACCATTATTATTTTATTAAATATATTTTATTATTTATATTATCAAAAGTTTTACAATTAACAAAGAAATACATATATATTTAATAATCCATATACATTAATATAACATATAAATAAGGAATTTAAATAAATAAATCTAAATTAAAGATGTAAGCTATTTATTTTTGAAACACAAAATTATACACAACAATAAATATTATTTTAAACACAACATTATAATTACTAATTACAAAAACTGTATTAATAAAATTGGAGGCTATACCTGTTTTTTTATTTTTTTGGCCTCATATTTGGTTTCTACATATTTCAGATCATTATAAGACAATATCCGCAAAAAATCAATTTTTGTCCGTCTTCCCGAGATGTACAATGTATGTATCAAATACAGTAAGATGACCAAAATTGGAAATAAAAATTTATTATTTGAACCACGTATTTGAAAATTAACAAACTTAAATGCGTATTACTTCAACACCAACTGTCATGTGTTTGACAGCTAATGGCGGCTGATCTACAGCTAGAACACGAAGTTTCTGATCGTTTGAAGTCGGGTGTATTCGTAATTTATTTTGCAATCTTCTGCCATCTACCAAAGTACCAGAAAACTAAAACTCGAGCCAAGGTCATTATATGCTAGTGTCACCCGGGTGGTGGAAATATAGAACTAGTAAACATTATTCTGGACAGCATAGCTATGAAGGACGGAAGGACGGAGGAAGCTGCAAGAAAATAGACCAAAGTACGAGGTGTGTAAATTAAGTAACCGGACTGGCAACATAGCGTTTGATCTGGCAACATTTGGGCCGTGGGACTTGGAGGGGTGGCAGGTGAACATGCGATACACCTTCAGTACGAGTTTGATCTCACTGGAGTAATTTTGTTGCCCGTTTTGTTCCGTGAAACGGTTTTTTCTAGTGCGTTATTAAAATGAGTGACATTCATTTCGAGCAACGGTGTGCTATCAGGTTTTGCTTCAGAGTTGGGCACAAAAAAAACTTTTGCAAAATTTCAGCAGGCCTATGGAGACAGTGTTTTGTTAAGGACCCAGGTTATTTGGTAGTTTAAGGCATTTTCAGAAGGAAGAGAGTGTTGATTGAAGATGAATCACATAGCGACAGGTCTTTATCTTCAAGAACCAACGAAAATGTCGAAAGAATCCGGGATCTTGTGCGTTCAAAACATTTCTGTGGCTCACAGCTTCCTTATTCACCTGACTTGAGTCCTTCTGATCGTCGGTTGACAGTCATAATGATCGGGGAAGAGTTGAATTTGACTCACACTACCGTTCATCAGATTCTGACCAATGAATTGGGCATGAGAAAAATGCGCCTTGTCACACAGCAATTTCAATAAACGAGATTTTGGCCAGTAAAAACATTCCTGTAGCTTCTCAGCCTCCTTATTCGCCTGACTGAAAATCACCTCAAGGGACGTCATTTTGGGACACTCGAAAACATTCAAACGTCTGTAACCGACCAGCTGAAAGCTATTTCAGTATCCGAGTTCCAGCACTGCAATGAGAATTGGAAGAACTGTCTCCAGCGCTGTGTGACTTTCCAAGAAAGTTATTTTGAGGGAGACAATATTGAAATGTAATTCTATTCGATAAAAAAAAAAAAGATCAGTCCGGTTACTTAATTTATTTTTTATTTATCTTTAGCTTTATCTTATCAACTCTTTTGAAAATGCCTTAAACCACCCAAATCCCTGGGTCCTTGAAAAACACTGTTTCCTCAGGCCTGCAGAAGTTTTGCAAAAGTTTCTGTCGAACTGTGCCCAAGTCTGAAGCAAAACCTGATAGCACACCGTTGCTCGAAATTAATGTCACTCATTTTTAGAACGCACTAGAAAAACTGTTGCACGGAAAAAATCGCTATGGACAACAAAATAACTCTAGCGAGTTCAAACTCGTACTGAAAGCATATCGCAAGTTCACCTGTCGCCTGTCCAAGTCCCGCGTCCCAAATGTTGCCAGATCAAACGCTATGTTGCCAGTCCGGTTACTTAATTTACACCTCGTATACCATTCCACAAGAAGTTTGAATTCTAATGAACTATCAAACTTCAGACAGTTCTGTGTTAAGTGTCATTATCTTTGTGAAATATAATCTAACTTCTTTCTTTAATGAAAGGTTAAAACCTTTAGGATTAATTAAAAGATCTGGTTGTTAATTTTGAATATATACAACTGTTAATAAGATCCTCCGCATAGGCAGTTTTGCAGTACTGTTAAGTTCCTTGTAGAGCCGCCATCTTGTACCACAAACATGGTACCTAATGTAAAATGTAAATTATTGTAGATTGCTTACGCCCAAACATTTTAGTAAATAAATTGGTTTTGAGAATTTGTTTCTTTGTTACAAATGTTGCAAAAGTACGGAACAGAAAGTTTTGTAGTATTTTTCGAGTTCAATTCGTTTTAACTTTTATTTTTAGTTCCACTAAACGGAGATGTTAGAGTAATAAAGCTAAATTATTTTGTTTTATTGTGTTTTTGTTGCACTGCACACAATAGAAATGTTTTACTGTGAATGTTTTTGCGGAAAAACTATTTTAAAACTAATACCAGACTCAAATTTGCATAATTGTAATTTCTTATGATGTAATCTTTTATTATGGTAACTGTTGCACCTAAATAAACAGTCCACAACAGAACATACAATTTCCTGGTCTTTTCTGATAGTGCTTCATTACCAAAAGTTGAACGAAGCGAATCTTTGCATTGTTGTTGATTTAGACCTTTACTAAAATCGTAAAAAACCATCCAACGAAAACCTTAACGAGTAATTTATCCATTTTTAGGGTTTTGTAGGTATGACCAAAAAACCCTTTACACCGTCATTTTGTCGTCTGTCTGTCTGTCTGTCTGTCTGTCTGTCTGTCTGTCTGTCTGTCTGTCTGTCTATCTGTCTGTCTGTCTGTCTGTTCGGTAAAAATTGTAGCCAAACGGCTAAACCTAGAGAGTTGAAATTTGGCATGCTTATACAACTCTTTGACCTGCACATAGGAAAAATACTAAAACATCTAGAAAACATATCCCCCTAAAAATATAAACAAATATGTGCTCACCAAAAAAAAAATATATTTTTTTAATTCTGAGTAGGGTGTCAAATGAAAGCCCTTAGTACGTGGATTAACGATCAAAATTTTATTGTTGCAAAATAAATTATTTTGATGCGATTTTTGCCAAAATTGTGCAAAAAAAATTTTGCCCCACACCCTGTAGCCCAGATGGTTTAAACTAAAAATCTGAAAAAATTCTAAGTAATGTACATTGGTGTGAACCGAAATAGTACAATAGGAATTTTTGAACAGATTATGTTTTCGGAAAATAACGCATTTTTTGTGTTTTTAACTAAAATATGTTAAATATATAATTCGCTATGTAACACGCTAGATCAGTAGCTCTAATAGCGTAATTGGTTTTGTCATGCTCCTTGTAATTTGCAAACTGGAGTTCGAACCCCGTTAATTTTATTTTTTATGTTATTTTTTTGCATTTTAATTTAGTTTAAATTATTTTGTCAAAATTCTAGTTATATTTTGGTAAATGTTGCATTTAATTTTTAAAAGCGTAAATTTAATAACCAGTGGGAAGTGTTCAAAATTATAATTTAATTCTATGTTTGAAGAAATCAGAGGTCGGGGCTTATGATTTAAGCAACCAATGAAAGCCATATGCGCAATTTTCACATAAAATTTGTTTTGGCATCCTAAATAATGATCATTTAGTTCCTAAATACCTGCAAAACCCATAAATGTGTGAAAATTCACACTTCACATCAACGTTCACTGTCAACAAACTACTCGGTCAATTTATAAACTGCCACTGATTTCACAATAACAAATGTCAAATTTTACGAATATAGTAATGACACCTTTCAATATTGCCATCTAGTGGTCGTTTGTAAAAAACATAAAAGGTAACCCTCGTAAATGCTTATTGTGATTTATCTGTTGATTTGGGATATATGCCCTCGCGAACTTTTTTGTAACATCATTGAACACTAAAAATATGTCGTATATATAGTCTGTTTCTTTTGTTTAAGAAGAACTAAATGGGAGTTCCATTCTTTTAGGTTGTCACAAAAAGGGAAATAAATAAATGTCTTCGAAATGTGGTCTTGATGACAGCTAGAATATCAAGAACAAAAGGAGAAAGAATGCCTCAGTTAACAAGGAAATTAAAGAAAAATCCTTAAAAAATATCTTGTTTATTTTATTAAAATTTCATTCTAGCTAAGAGAAACTGGCGTCAAATTTTTTAATCTTTTTAGAAATTTTAAGGAAGGTATTCTTCTTATTTATATCAAAGTTATTAAGCTTTTAATCCCTACTTAAGTTAATCTGAATCTGTTTGTAATCTGAGAGAGCGTCTATAAAACAAAGACTTTTAACACTTTTACTCTGTAAGCTGATATTTCAAAAGATCTTTGTGAAACTATAAATTTAAAACAGTAAATGCAAAATTAATGATTCAATTTTAACTTTGAAATGTTATTTAATTCTTACAATGTATCTATTTAAGAAGACTGTCAATAAGTTTATTTTTTTAATTTTTTTATTTTATTAACGGTCTTTGTTAGCTAGAACAATGAGTCAGACATGGTAGGTATTTGTTCAATATTTCCTAACTCAGGATAACATAAGTACACAAGAAGGAAAGTATAGTGCAGAGGGGTCCGTCTCTGTGCGGTTTATAATGGGTGTTTTTTTTAGAGGTATAGAACTTTAAATTGCAATAAAACAACGATGGATTATTCGATTGACATGAATTTTTTTTTATTCGAAAGATAATCTTGTGGCATTACATTTTAAATATGATTTCTGGCATATGACCGCCACGGCTGGCTCGGATGTAGTCCAATCTGGACGTCCAATTTTCGATGACTTTTTCCAACATTTGTGGCCGTATATCGGCAATAACACGGCGAATGTTGTCTTCCAAATGGTCAAGCGTTTGTGGCTTATCCGCATAGACCAATGACTTTACATAGCCCCACAGAATGTAGTCCAGCGGTGTTAAATCACAAGATCTTGGAGGCCAATTCACAGGTCCAAAACGTGAAATTAGGCGGTCACCAAACGTGTCTTTCAATAAATCGATTGTGGCACGAGCTGTGTGACATGTTGCGCCGTCTTGTTGGTATGATTTAATGTAATGCCACAAGATTATCTTTCGAATAAAAAAAAATTCATGTCAATCGAATAATCCATCGTTGTTTTATTGCAATTTAAAGTTCTATACCTCTAAAAAAAAACACCCGTTACAAACTGGAATCAGACCATCGGAAGGGAAGACAGTAGAGATGTACAGTTAATTCTAAGAACTGTTTTAAATGTCTAGCTTTATGTTGTTGCTGAAAAAAGGTATTGTTCAACAAACGTCCACAATTAACATTAACAAAAGCGATGCCACAAGAATTCTAAAACTAAATTTCTGTACTTCAAATGACAAAACATATAATGAAGGACATAATAGTTAAGTTTATGGGAGTCGGACAGGTGTAGAAATAAATAAAAAAGTTTATTTAACTAAGCTTACGTTTCGATTTTAATCAAATCTTCCTCAGAGCTAAAAAGATTTAGACGCAGTTAGAAATTACATAATTAATATTGTTTATATGAATACATTATCAAACTACAGCTGAATGGTTTAGGTACTAAGTGTACATGAATAATTATTAGTTATAGATAGATTACAGATGATAATACAGTTAAATATAAAAAAGTCAAATAATAAAAAATATATGAGTTACGCAAAATTTGATTTAAAATAAATAAATAAATAATTAAAATTAATAAGTACATAAATAAAATTTGTTATACCTAGTTAGTCACATAATTTAAAATTATAACGTTAAATAATAAAAAAAAGAGTTACGTAAAATTGATTTAAAATATATAAATAAATAAATAAAAATAAATAAATCATAAATAAATTTTACTATACCTAGTTAAAGTCACATAATTTTAAAATAAAACGTTAAATAATAAAATATATCGGTCTATGTGTCCATGGTTTATAAGGTCGTTGAACTTGGTGATAAGAATGATACTGAAAAATCAAGTCTGAATTCGAAGTAATCTACAGGTAAAAAATTGCAACTAGTGAAATCTATACGGCAAATTATATAGTTAAAAGTTATTAAAGATATTACAATAGATGGCGTTCATCGTATTACAATCGGTTTTAAAGTTTATCGTTTTATTATCTCGTTGGATGTTTATGCTTTCGCTTATTAATCTTTTATTTAAATTTATAACTCTATCTAGGATTTTGGTTTCTTCAAAATTAAATTTATGATTGGTTTCAAAGAAATGCGTGCTAAGAGCAGTATTTTCTTTTTTGTTTCTATATTTTTCTTGGCAACTATTTTTATGTTGGTAAATTCTTTTATGTAGATATTGTTTGGTTTGTGCAATATATCCCAAATCACATCCTGCGCAAGGGATGTGGTAGACAACTGAAGATGTATTAAATTTAGGTGTCGGGTCTTTTAATTGGGAATATAATTCTTTAACCGTTTTAAGATTGTAGAATGCTAATTGTATGTTAAGGGGGGGGGGGTATGGTCAGAAAATCGTTTTTTTTTTTTTTTTTAATCGATTGTATAGTGACTCAGGAGTGTCCATACAAAATTTCAGGTCGATCCGAAATTAACGAAGTTATCGGCTTAACAATACAAATAACTCAAATTCATATTTTCGCGCAAATCGCGTGTTATAGCGTTCCTTTCAGAACGCTGCTTTATTAGCCGCGCGCAGCTCTCATATACGTAATAGTAGAGTCTTCCCACTCTATCCACACACCTGTCTGTGCTATATTTGTGTAAAAACACTTATATATGTGACTTGTAGTAGTATACATTCATTTCATCGAGCAGTTACGGTACACGTGTTTCGTAATTTTTTGAGGAATTTTATTTTTCAAGTCGGTGAGACATGTAACTCGAAAAATACTCGACCGATCTTTCTGAAATTTTGCACACTATTTCTGTAGGCAATTTACTAGGTAACGCTGTCGAGATATATTTTTTTTTCTTGCTTTTTTTTTTTTATGGAATTTTTTACAACTGAAAACAGAAACTTCGAAAAAAAAAAATTCCGTTTTTTTCGTTTTTTTGACTTCAAACTTATACCAAAAATTAAATAATCTAGATATTTGAAAAAACTCGACAGCGTTACCTCAAGAAACTCATAAACTAACGAAATATTTTTGGTTTTTTTGTTTTAGATGATCCAGTCATTAGTTATGTGTCTCACCGTAAATCAACTCTTTGTCCTGAACGAAAATTTCAAATTCATGTCACGAGCTTAATTTTCGATATTTACTGTCGGTACTATCCCAATCAAGTTACTATTAACAGTTTTCTAAAAAAAAATCTTGAAAATGGGTATAAAATATGCTGTTCTGACCATACCCCCCCCCCCCCCCCCCTTAAGGGTTAAGGGTATGTTCAACATCAACATATATAATGAAGGACTTAAGTCGGTTTTTGATAAATAAATAAATCTAAAGGACAACGCTTTAAACTAAAGGACTGACCTCTATAATAAAGTACGTGGTAATAACTATGTAGCCCGTTTGTTGCCGTAATAAAAATGGTCCATAACACTTTTGAGAAACTCTGAACATATTTCAATTTCCGAAACAGCTGTAAAACATTTAGTCAATCCAATTAATCACCTAATAAAATTTCGAAAACGTTTTAAAAAATGTTATATCATATTCTAAAATAAAACGATCGATACAAGAAACTCAATGATACAGTGTAAAAAGAGTAGGAAATATTAAATGTATCCACACATGATAAATGAAAATACATTTATAAAAACGACAGGTGATTTCGTATTCTGTCGTCATATTCAATGAAATGAAAATGGAATGTGAAAATGAAATATTATCGATTGCGGAGGAAAAAAAAATGCTGAAAGAATTAATGTAAACGTGCATGTGTGTATTCAATTATAAGTAATGAGCAGAACAGCAATTAATTATTTTTTATTTGTACATTTTTCATTTAATGTAATTTGATTAGTTACAAAATGTGTTACATAAATTACTAGGTGTTTTTTACCTGGAATTTAGTGCATTTGCAGCTAATTTCATTTAATTGCAGTGCTTATTGTTCACTATGTCCCTTCTATCCCTTTATCACCCTTTTTAGTAATAATTAGTTTTTAAAAGAATACGAAAAAGCTAGTTTGGAAATAGACTTCAGTAAAACAAAGTACGTATCAGCAGATGAAGTAGAAATGCATGACTTGGAACACTAGAAAGAAACAATAGAGAAGAATGGAAGGCAGTAGATGATTACGATGATAATAGTGTGTACATATAGAAATTCATGACTTGGAAAACTAGAAAGATCTGCAAATAAAACGGTGTGGTAGATTCAAATATCTTGGATGCACGAAAAGATCTCAAAAAATGCATCGACAGAACAATAAATAAATAGTCGACTGGGACAAACAAGAACTTTAAGGCGGCGCACAACCCTATAGTTCTCAATAGTTTCTTATACAAAACTAATAATCGGAAATAAAATTAATAACAATCTATATATCAAAATTTGCAGCGAATTTTTATCTATCTAATAGAATATTTTTAATTGTAGTAAAAACTGTAATGTAATTGTAAATAAGCAAATTGCATTATAGACGCCATCTTGTAAACCAATTGACGCATATTTGCGTACTATGCAGCAAATTGTAGCTAAAGCTTCATTCTACAAATATGTTTATAGCTATTTTGCTCTATTGTGAAAACTACTTATAGTTATTATACTTGGTAGTCTATTTTTGCCGCCATCTTGAATCTGCCGCGGTTTTCAAAATAGGTGTTACAAGAAAAATGATTTAATCTTCGTAAAGAATACATATACCAAGTTGCATTCCATTATCATCAAGTATGATATTTTTCGACGAAGGTTCTAAACTATAAGTAATCAAGACGAAAAAAATGTTGACGTATTATTTGAACATTTCTACATAAAACTATATAAATATAAAAGTTATTCGAAACCCACAAATAGATTTAAAAAATTACAGAACAATATCGCTGATGTTTATTTTTAAGTTATTGAGCGATAAAATTTTTACAATAAATGTTTCTACAATTAAAAATATCTTATTAGATAAATAAAAATTCGGTGCAAAATTTGATGTATAGATTGATACTAATTTTATTTTAGATTTTTAGTTTTGTATAAGAAATTAGTAACCACTGGGGGTTATACACAGCCTTAAACAGCTAAACCCAGTTCTCTGGAACAGAAAACTTACAAAAAGGAAAGTATCTACGTTATACAAAACTGTGTTCTATAGTTTCTATCCCAGCAAAAATTATGTAGCGCATTATATGTAGTCCACTCCTATACACAAATCTGGTGATAAAAATCTTATAAAAAACTATAGACCTGTGACCTGTGACCGTTCTCCCAAATTTTAGTAAAATCTTCGAATTCATTATATATAAAAATATCTACTTCAATATAAAAAATAAACTATCCTTTTCACAACATGGCTTTATGCAACACAGATTCAAGTCGAGCAACCTTTGTTATTTCCCGAATTACGTTTCGTCTGCTCTGGATAGCAATAATCAGGTAGACGTTGTATATACCGATTTTGCCAAAGCTTTTGATACAATTGATCCCCAAATTATCATTGAAACACCTAAAATTTTTGGACTGTCACCAGCGCTGGTAGCGTTATTGTCATCGTATCTTCTAGATCACAATCTATCTGTTTGCTATTGTGGTCATACAAACTCACCTTTTAACGTCACTTCCGGAGTCCCACAAGGATCAAATTTAGGTCCTTTTCTTTTTAGGGTTTTGTAGGTATGACCAAAAAACCCTTATACCGTCATTTTGTCGTCTGTCTGTCTGTCTGTCTGTCTGTCTGTCTGTCTGTCTGTCTGTTGTCTGTTCGGTAAAAATTGTAACCAAACGGCTAAACCTAGAGAGTTGAAATTTGGCATGCTTATACAACTCTTTGACCCGCACATAGGAAAAATACTAAAACATCTAAAAAACATACCCCCCTAAAAATATAAACAAATATGAGCTCATCGAAAACAAAAATATTTTTTTTTAATTCTGAGTAGGGTATCAAATGAAAGCCCTTAGTACGTGGATTAACGATCAAATTTTTATTTTTGCAAAATAAATTATTTTGATGCGATTTTTGCCAAAAATGTGCAAAAAAAATTTTGTCCCACACCCTGTAGCTCAGATGGTTTAAACTAAAAATCTAAAAAAATTCTAAGTAATGTATATTGGTGTGAACCGAAATAGTACAACAGGAATTTTTGATCAGATTATGTTTTTGGAAAATAACGCATTTTTTGTAGTTTTTGGTTCACAAAGTACAAAAGTTATACCAATGTAAGACACTCACATGCATAGCGTGCGATGGCTACATGCGTTAGAGCGCTCTGAAACTGGCTGGAAAACGAAGGGTTTCGAGTTCGAGTACGGAGTGAATTTTATTTTTTCTGTTTTTTTTTTGCATTTTTATTATGTTGAAATTATTTTGTCAAAATTCTAGTTATATTTTGACAAATGTTGTATTTAATTTTTATGAGCGTAAATTTAATAACCAGTCTTATTATATGATTAACAGACGATAAATTATTTTAAAAATATCGTTCATTTTGCCGTGATTACTACAAAGTAAAATTTGTCCTACACACTCAGCATACCGCCTTCACTTATTATATACCTGCGAAACCCTGAAATGTGTGAATATTCACACATCACATCAATTTTTTTTAATATTTATTGATGACATTAATAATGTAATAGTCAGTAAAAGATTAGTTTTTGCCGACGATCTCAAAATTTTCCGCACTATCTCTTCAAATAATGATTGCCACATTCTTCAAAACGACTTGGAAAATATCTCTAATTGGTGCACCTTAAACAAACTTAACCTCAATCTTTCTAAATGCAAAATTCTGACACGAAAATGTAACCCCATTATTTTCTCCTATTCGATACTTAATCAGTTGCTTACTCGTTGCGAAAGTACCCGGGATCTGGGCATCGAGTTTGATAGTAGACTTACATTCAACTCGCATATAGATACGATTTGTTCTTCGTCCTATAAAATGCTAGGATTTATTATCAGGAATTCACGCACTTTTTCAAACATAAACGTTATCTTCACACTTTATTATGCATTCATTCGCTCTAATATTGAATATTGTTCAATAGTATGGGATCCCATTTATGAGTTTCAAAAGAATGCCATTGAAAAAGTGCAATATAAATTTTTAAAATTCATCTACTTTAAAGTTATGGGATCCTACCCCCCTTTCGGTCTCTCATATAGTACCCTTTTTAATATTTTTTCCACCAAATCTTTAAGTGAGCGTCGTGAGTTAAGCTCCACAAACTATCTTAAAAAATTAGCATCAAATCTAATTGACGATCCACTTTACTTTCAACAATAAAATTTCCACATCCCATCTTTCCGTACAAGGCATTCCTCACTTTTTTATCTTCCCCAGGCACATACCAATCTATTCCTTAAATCTCCATTGAACAGGATGTGTTCATATTATGAGCAGAATACAAAAATTGAACTGTTCTAATAATTCTAATAATTTTCATATAAAGTTCTATAAATTTATTAATTTTTGTGTATTATTATTTTTTATGTTTAATAGTTTTTAATTTTTAAATCTTAATATTGTTAATTATGTTCCTATCCAATTTTGGCTATGCTGTTGGGACAGATGTATTAAATAAATAAATAAATAAATAAATATAGTTGATGAATTAATGCCCTACCTACTACAGCACCAAATTGTACCACAAAGTCCCTGGTCGATCTGTTGTCTCAAACATGTTACTGGCAACTAATGAGTGGACAAAACATCTCGATGCTTGAATTCCTATGGATATTATCTACCTGGACTTCTAAAGACCGGCAGAGTGTCACATAGCTTACTTTTTGTCAAGCTTAAAATTTATGGAATTAGAGGCAAATTGCTCCATTGGATCGAAACATTTTTAAGCAACCGTACATTGCAAGTGCGCATAGGATCCGAACTAACCCCCAACAAGTTCTAAGCGGAGTGCCACAAGGCACGGTGATTGGGCCTATATTGTTTCTCGTTTATGTGGTAGATATAATTTCAAGTATAACCTCCAGCCACCAGATGAATGCAGACGATCTAAAAATATACAACAGTTGTGGCAACTGGTCGCTGTTACAACAGGACCTCAATGCAGTCGATAAGTAGTGTGACAATTGGTCGCTCCCTCTGAATACGTCCAAATGTTTGGTATTACATCTTGGCCGGAACAATCCAAACGCATGTTATTACTTCTGCGACATCGCTCTTAAACATGTAGAATTTTCGGTTGACCTAGCCATTACCATTACACTCATCTTAGAATGGTCTACACACGCCATCAACGTCGTTAGAAGAGCAAATAAATCCCTCTTCATCATTAAGAAATCGTTTCTCACCTAATCCTATGCTTATTTCGCCAAATGTACCTGTCTTATGTCCACCTACTCCTGGAGTTTGCTTTCGTAGTCTGGTCCCCGTACCTTCAACGCGACATCCTGTTACTGAAAGGAGTTCAGAGACGCGCCACTCGTCTTTCAAAATGTCTCAGTGCTCTGTTATACGAAGAGCGGCTTGAGAGTCTAAATTTGTCCTCTCTTGCAGCCCGCAGAGCTCGAGGTGACGTCATTCAGATGTACAGAGCGACAGTTGGAAAGTTTTCTACGGATATGTTGCCTCTGTACTCTATCAATGCCGATCAACGACTTAGAAGCCACTCTCTGAAGCTCTGCCACGACAAGTACGGAAAGCAACTACGACAAAAATTCCTGATTGATCGTGTGTTCGACCAATGGAACGATTTACCCGAGAGCGCCGTGTTAGCACCGTCCATCAACTCCTTCAAAGCTCGAATAGCCCTTATATTGAAATTATAAAACTATCTATTTTAAATATGTACCAGGTCTACAAGTATGAAATGCGGATTTTTTTTCAAACTTGCCGCGCAAACAGAGTGTATAGTTCAAAGTTTCAACACATATGGCGTTTTCTTAAGTTATCATTAAGTGTCAAATGCGTATATTATTATAATTTGAGAAGTGCTCATATAGTTTTGTTTTACTGTGTTAAAAATGTCAAATTTTGTGCCAAATAAAGAGCATTCGCGGACAGTACTACTGTTTTGTTTTCATTTGAAAAAAACTGCTGCTGAATCATACCGACTGCTTCGAGAAGCTTATGGTGGATATGCTCCATCGCAAGATACGTGTGAACGATTGTTTCGGCGTTTCAAAAGTGGTGACTTTAATCTTACAGACAAAGAACATGGAAAACCTCCAAAAAAATATGAAGATACAAAATTGGAAACATTGCTACAGGAAGACGATAGTCAATCACAAAAACAACTAGCAGAGCAGTTAGGCGTTAGTCAACAAGCTGTTTCCAATCGCCTACGAGAGATGGGTAAAATCCAGAAAGTCGGCATATGGGTTCCACATGCATTGAATGAGAGGCAGATGGAAAAACGCAAAAACACTTGTGAAATTTTGCTTGCACGATACAAAAGAAAGTCTTTTTTATATCGTATCATTACTGGCGATGAAAAATGGATTTATTTTGAAAATCCCAAACGCAAAAAATCATGGGTGAACCCAGGCTCACCATCCACATCAACTGCAAGACCGAATCGCTTTGGCAAAAAGACAATGCTCTATACTTGGTGAGACCAAAAGGGTGTGGTCTATTATGAATTGTTAAAACCTGGTGAAACAGTTAATACCCAACGCTACCAACAATAACTGATCGAATTGAACCATTTGCTGCTCTTAAAACGACCAGAATACGAAAGAAGACAGCACAAGGTAATCTTTCTTCACGATAACGCTCTATCACATAAGGCAAAAGCAGTTTGCAACACATTGGAGGCACTCAAGTGGGAAGTGCTACCCCATGCCGCTTACTCACCAGACTTGGCCCCTTCAGATTACCACTTGTTCGCATCGATGGGTCACGCACTTGCCGAGCAGCACTTTTGTTCATATGAAAATGTGAAAGAATGGCTAGATGAATGGTTTGCGGGGAAAGGGGAAGAGTTCTATTGGCGAGGTATTTACAAATTGCCTGAAAGATGGGAAAAATGTATAACTTCTAATGGAGCATGCTTTGAATAAATAAACTTTTACTGTTCTTTTGAGTTTAACATGTTTTATTTTTTAAAAAAATCCGCATTTCATACATGTAGACCTGGTACTAATACATATAGTAATTTAAATTTTTAATGTTTGGGGTAAAAATTAAAAATTAAATTACTCCCTTATTATTGACTTAACAGCAAAAACTTATATTACAAATATTGTTAATAATAAGAAGACAAATCTTTTATCTAAATGCATTTTTTTAATTGGATAAATATTTGGAGAGTTATGGCGGAAAACCCCAAAAATTAAAAACTTAAAAAATAATCTTTTTTATTATAAAATTTTATTAAAGTGTTTTAAGATTTTTTGCCTCCTTTTGACCTGTAGTATCACCCATTATAAAAGAAATAATAAAACCGTAAAACCTCCTGTATATAGTTCTTATACTGTTTCATTTATTATTTTGTCCAATTTTGTGGCACACTTAGTTAATTTTAGAAGTTTAGTTTCTGAAATATGAATGAAAATAAAATAAAAATTAAATAACTTTTTATTTGGTTCTCGATATTTTTTGTTATTTATTTTAATGTATTATGAAACTTCAATTATAAATACGTCAAATATTATAAAACTGAAACAGATCATTCATTTAAGATGACATTATTATATAAAATAGTATCAATAATCAATAAGCTATTCTTAAACTACATGAAACATGCATCAGACAGTGAAATTTCTAAAATAAACTGCTATTTTATAATTAAAATGTTCAATTTATATATTGTTCAACCAAACAACAATTTTCTGAAATTCTTTTCAACTTTTTATATGGTAATAAATGGAATATAAAAACATAATATCTACATTTGAAACCACGTATAAAATGTTTATTTTTTTTTCATTTTTGCTTACACCTTACGAGTATAAAAGGTTAATTAAAAAAATTGTATACAAAAATGAATGATTTCTAGGCTTTTGTTATTTTAAATAAAGGGCGTAATATTCAAATATCACAAATACGTTTTTTATGCTAAATAACTAATTAAGCATTTGAGTAAAAAATTAAAACAATGAATATTGTACAAAAAAAGAACGGTTAATAAAAGCTTTTAGCATTTAGTTTTTTTAAATATTATTTATTTTACTTCGGCCTATTTCTACAACCAGGCTAATCGCCGATGCCAGGGGGCGAATTCCTACACCTGGATGAGGAGTGAATGATTGTGAAAATGGGAATAATGTAAACATATTATTCTCGCCCGAATAATATCACCAACGGGAACTTGAACTAGCTACCTCATAATTGACTGTTTTTACCAGTCACAACATGATTTAATTTGGCCGGAGATCAGCCACCATCGGCGGATTATATCTTATTCTCGAGGGTAAATTTTAAATTGTAAAAATCGCATCTTCCAGAAAATTCCAAACTATCCCAGAGTGGTAGGGAAAATCGGTAAAAAAACATTCTGCGATCTTTGGCCGCCTCTCTATCTCTGAACACAAATTTTCCTCATTGAACCCCCGAAAATACGCGAAAACTTAAAACTACAATTATGAGAGTAAAAGAAATCCAAAAAATAGTGTTCAGCCATCTTTGAATGGGTTGTACTCTACCCCTCAGGGTAAAAATTCTTCATTTCATACCTTAATGTGACCGAGGAAAAATTATGGAAAAAGAAAATCGTGAAAAATCAACTTTTTCAACGCCGGGAGAAAATAAAAATTAACCTAAGCACTGAAGAAAGCGGATCCACTGTCCACGCTGTTCGGTCTTTGAAAACCGGTCAAGCAGTCTGTTCTTGATTTTTGTAGAACTTCGTTGTAAAGGCGCGTACTGACTAGAGCATTTGTACGCGCGCGAACACTGTGCGTGTAATTGCTTAAGTGAGTACGCGGTCAAATTTGTGTGCGCGTACACTTTTACGTGCACCATTGTATTTTTTCCTGCTTCTGTATAGTTATACAAGGTGTCTCAAAAGAAATTTTATATTTAGTGGATCGATTAAAAAAAAAGTAAGCCGTATATAGAAAAAATGTTTATTAATTATTAAAATACACTTTTTGGGGATTTATTTCTTAAAAATAATGTCGTCTAAATGTAGACCCTGGCGTTCTCGGCACTCATTTAATCGAACAGTAAAATTACTTATGACGTCTCGGCAGGTGGACTCAGGGATGGCTGCCATTTCGTGACGGATATTTTCTTTCAAATGCGCCAGTGAAGTCGGTTTATTGGCGTAAACTTTAGATTTAAGATAACCCCATAGGAAAAAGTCCATAGGGGTTAAATCTGGACTGCGTGGAGGCCAATTTATGTCACCTCTCCGGGAGATCAATTTGCCTGAGAAAATTGCCTCTGACTGGCATCTTGGGGCTTTAATTCTTGCACCAATTGAATTTTGTAGGGGTGCAGCTTTAGGTCTTTGTGCATAATGCGATGTAATGATGATCTATGCACATTTAAAGCACTTGCGCGCTTCCGAATTAAAAGGTTCGGGTCGTCACGAACAGACTGATTAACATTCTCCACGTTTTCTACCGTTCTTGATGACCTAGGTCGCCCGGATTTTGATTTATCCAGCGTTGTACCAGTCCCTTCAAACTTTTTAACCCAATGTCGAATGAGAGGAATGCTTGGCGCATCATTTAAGTGGCGAAAACCTCGAATACTGCAGAATTTTCAGTCTCCGAATCACCGTTTTTGTAAAACTGTCGCACGCATAACGCGCGGTCTGCTCGAGAGAAACGCTCCATGCTACCGATTGACATAACCCCCGCGCCCCTCGGATACGTTGCGTTCACGCAATAAGCTAAATAAATATAAAATTTCTTTTGAGACACCTTGTATCATCTACCACCGTTTGTTTTGTTTTTTCTTTTTTTAACTAAGTATTACTATGGCCGCATTCAGCAGACTCACCGGTTGGTAATATTTTTCCTGTATGTATACGTTGATCTACCGGTGAGTTACCGTACATACTCACTGGTTGCCATTTTATTAACCGGATTTTATTTACGGTCAGTTGCTCACCGGTGGATATTTTGACAGTTATATCTGTGGTAACAAAGAATCGAATACAAAGCAAGTAAAAAATTATGGAATTGAGTATTAAGTCAGTTTACCTAGATATTGAGGAGACGTATATTTTTAAAATTACTGTAAAAGCTTACATTCAAAATTTACAGTCATTACAATCTGTTATTGGTTAGATATTGTAGTTTTAATATACGCCGTTCGACAGCGCTGCCCAAAAATTAGCATTCAGGTAAATTCACCGGTAAGTCACCGATGACTCTGCTGAATGAGGCCCATGTACGTTGCACTTGTTAATGAAAGTAATGTGTAGGCAACACATTACTTTCCGCCATCGTTTGCACTACTTATTTTAAATAAATAAAATATGTGCGTGGATATAACTGAAATTCGGGGAGCGCGATTTTACGTGCACATACAAGAAAGTTGTGTGTGCAATATTTTTTTATCCGCACGAAAATCCGTGTGCGCACAAATGCTCAGGTCAGTACGCACCTTTAGATACTCCCTGTATTCAAAGGACTCGAAAATTCTTCTAGCCATCCACATTTTTAAAGCTTCCAGGTGGATCATTATATTAATTATTAATTTGTAAGCCGAGATATATAAATTCATATAGAGCTTTTATAGTATTTGTACTTATAACTATTACAATATTTATATTTTAAAACAGACCATAAATACTTTATCATTTAATCCATAAATATTGGTTTTATTAATATTTCATTGATTAATTTTTAATGACGTACATACATTGCATTGGTTCCCATATGCGTTCATTGTGACATAACAGTTAGGATTACTACATTTTTACTATAGTATACTGTTATCTCAATAAATAACGGGAAAAGCTGCTTTTACGATCAAATGGCGGACATTTGCAGCCATTTCGACCGTTATGAAAAATCTATAAAACTTTGTATTCGCTACATAACTCCAAACTTTACTGCCCCTCTATGGAATAAATGGTGAATTAATAATGAATACGTCACTGCAACTATTTTTAGGATAATTTAATTATTTTGTGAACTGTTTGGATTGATTGACCACATTTTTTGAAATAATATGTTGGCGTTGAAGGAAAAATGTATCGCGTTAAAATAAATATACACTGGTGACTTCTTAGTCTCCTTTGTTTTCGTTTCAGCCTTTGAAACATCAGGATTACAGCTAGACGTCGCAGAGACGCATTTGAAATGTGATGTTGGTGTCGCATGTTACATATACCATAGAGCAGGGGTGGTGAACTTAAGACACCCTTGTCAGTGATTGCAAGCAAGAAATTTTTGTTGACACGGAAGCAATTTGAAAAAACCAAAAATAATAATAATAATAAATTTATTTAACCAATAACACATATAATAAAAATTGAAACCACATGAGTTAAACAATACAAATAAATTTAACAAATAGTACAGTTAGGAGATTACATAATTTAATATTAGCCCTTATGGTGTAAATATTCCTGTATGCTATAAAAACAGCTGGATTGTAAAAAATGTCTAAATTTTAATTTAAATGCTCTACTGGACGTTATAGACTTTAATGCAGGTGGTACACAGTTAAATAATGTTAAAGCCATGTAGTGAGGACTTTTACTGTACAGTGCAGAGCTATGAGAGGGACATACAATTGAGTGTTTACTGCGGGTATTATAAGAATGAAAGTCAGAATTGGTAGCGAAAAGGTGCGGATTATTTTTAACAAACATTACGGCTTCTAATATATAAACAGATGGAAGAGTTAATATCGACAAAACAGGAAAAAGGGGTCTGCAAGATGATCTAAAGGGGGCACCAGCTATTATGCGAATAGCACGTTTCTGAAGTACAAAAACCTTTGAGGATTCAGAGGAACTTCCCCAACACAAAATACCATAGCTCATTGTTGCGTGAAAAGTTCCAAAATAAGCAGTTCTAAGTATATCAGCAGAAACCATATCTTTAAGTTTTTTTATTATAAAACAAGATTTGCTAAGTTTAGGTAGCATATATCTAACGTGATTTTGCCAACACAGATTATCACTTATCATTAAACCTAAAAATTTTGTTGACTCAGAACACTGAATACTTTTTTGTCCTTGTAAGTGGATATATGGGCTGGTAATAGATTCATTTTTGTGTCCATGGAAGAGCAGAGCATGAGTTTTTTATTTTTTTTATTATTTTATTAAAAATTTTTTTTTTAAATTTTATTTAAATCACTCTTAATAAAATATAAGGTTGTTTTAAAACGTGTTATATCTTTAGCTAAAAATAAGAGTATAGAAAACAGTATCTTGTCTTCCTCTAATGTGCCTAAAACTATATGGGATATTATTCGCAAAGAACAAAATACCACAAACATGATAAATAGTGACAAAACTAAATTAAGGTCTAACTCAGGGGAATTGATGTCTAATCCAGTTGATATTGCCAACGAATTTAACAAGTATTTTAATTTTGAATATCAAAAAACTGCAAATAGAAATGTTGAAAAATCTCTTACTAATTTGCATAACAATTTACTACCTAATAATAATTCAATCTTTTTATTACCTACTGATCCAATTGAGGTTAGCAATATAATTAAAAGCTTAAATAGTAATGCAAGTGGTATAGATGAGATACCTGCACACATCTTAAAACATTGTTCCGAATTTATTTCTAAACCTCTATCAATTTTGTATAATAAATGTATGGAGCAGGGTATTTTCCCAGAATGCCTGAATACTGTGACGACATTTTCCAAAAATGTCGTCATAGTACCTCTTTATAAACGAGAGGACAAAGAAAATGTATCGAACTATCGTCCCATATCCATGATTACAAATTTTAGTAAGATTCTAGAAAAAATTATTCATGCAAGACTTTCCGCTTTTTTAAATAAAAATAATATTTAAATTCTACCTCAACCTTTATGTTGCAATGATAAAAATCTTATAGTTTATGCAGATGACACTTATATGACTATTTTTTGTAGGAACAAACCTGAGATAATTGATAAAACTAACTCAAATATAAATGTTATCAATCATTGGTGTGAAGTTAATGGTATACAACTGAATTATAAGAAAACCAAAATTATTCATTTTAATCTTAAACATAGTGAAAACTATAATCATGATAATGTCTCAACTTATATCAATAATATTGAAACAACACGCATTCAGAAGTGCTTGGGTATTCAGATAGACGAACAATTGAATTATAAATGTCACATAGAAGAACTCAGTCGTACTCTTAATAAAGTTTGTTATACTCTGAGATATTTTGCTCAATTCACCAATAGTAATATACTCAAAATCATTTACTTCAGCTACTTTTATTCTAAAATAAAATATTGCATTGAAATTTGGGGTCTTGCCTGTGACTGGAATAAAATTTTTATTATTCAAAAAAGAGCTATAAGAATTATGTTTAAATTAAAGTATAGGCAATCATGTAAAAATATATTTATTGCTCAAAACTTATTAACTTTTCCATGCATTTACATACACTCAGTTCTCAAATATGTTCATTTAAATAAAAATAAATTTAATTTTGGTACATCAAAATACAATACACGAAGGGAAATTATTTTATTACCTACACATTCAACATCAGCATTTGAAAAAAGTGTTTTCTATATGGGAGCTAAATTGTATAATAAATTAAATAATGCAACAAAAAATTTATCAATAAAAAAATTTTCAAGTACTATCAAAACATACTTTATATCAAAAGCGTACTATAGTATAAATGAATTTCTTTCTGATGATGCTGACATATAAAAAATTAAAATTAATAAAAATTTATATTTTTTCAATATATTGCAATATACTTATATATAATTTAATATAATATCAATTGTATAAGATGTATGGTATGTAATGTTTTCATTTTATAGAAATATTTAAGAGAAATGTAAAAGCATTTGTATTTGTATTTGTAATTATCACTGTATAATTTTTATGTTAACATTTTTTTGTTTGTTTTTTCTCTACAGAATGTTATGTATTCTTTTTATGGAGAAATAAAATATTATTATTATTATTATTATTATTATTATTATTATTATTATTATTTTTATTTTAATTAATTAAATATTGGCACCCAAAGGTAATTTTTCGTTCTCAGTCCCTGACAAATGCCATATGCTAGAATATATTATATAGTGAAAGGTAGAAGAGAGAAGAGGCCGTGGTAGACCAAGGATCTTCCAGCACGATATCTTGAGCGAATGGTTCGGAGTTACATTTGTAGAATTATTACGGATAGAAGCGAGATAGTGATGATAGCCAACATTTGGATTGGATGCGACAAATGAAGAAGAAGATAAGCATCATCAGCTATAGTATATATGAGGGTTACCCTTTATGTTTTTACAAACGACCACTAGATGGTAATATGGAAATGTGTCATTAATATATTCGTAAAATTAGACATTTGTTATTGTGAAATCAGTGGCAGTTTATAAATTGACCGATTAGTTTGTTGACAGTGAGCGTTAAAAAAACAAGTTTGTGAAATTACTATTGTGGATATTACTCGTGAAGGTTTCCGTTTCATAATTTTTTACGATTTTAGTAAAGGCATAACTCAACAACAATGCATAGATTCGCTTCGTTCAACTTTTGGTAATGAAGCACCATCAGAAAAGATTGTTTACAATTGGTTTGCAGAATTTCGTCGTGGTCTTGCGTCCGTCAGTGATGAAATTCGTGAAAGTCGACCAAAATCGGTTGTGCTTCAAAAAAACATCGATGCTTTCCGCAAAATGATTGAAGAAAATCGGCATGTGACTTGTCGTGAGTTAAAGGCATCCTTTGGCATATCGCTGACTGCAATACATTCGATTTTGCATGAATATTTAGCTGTGAAAAAGATCTCTTCCCGATGGATTCCGCATAATTTGACCGAAGCTCAAAAACGGCTCGTGTTGATTGGCGTAAGGCAGCGTTTCCTAAAGTGGGTTCCGCGATAAAATTCAGGGGTTCCGCGGGACTATTTGCAGTGCTATTTATATCACTCTTATTTAATAAATTATCTCCAAAACACCGTCTTTACACAAGTAAGAAGATTGAAAAATGTACTTTCTTTGTTATTTCTATACAAATATATGCATATATGATGCTTTGAAAATTTTGCAGAACTCCAAAAGAAGACAAAATATTATTATATAATCAATAAATGTGTACATCTTTAAATTTAATTTTGTATTTATTATGTTCAAGATTAATATAGACATAAAAAATTATATTTTTGATCTAAATAAAAATAAAAAAACTTCATAAAAACTTAGAATATGTATATTTAAGAGTTTGTTTTGGCGCCTCTAACAGCTGGCGCCCTGGGCCTGTGCCACTGTCGCCCCTTATTTTCATCGCCACTGCTCGTATATATAGTATTTCATAAAATAAAAGTCTGACGATTATAGTCGATAGGGAACGAAGATATAAGAGAGCAAAATAGTTAAAAAAGATCTGGAGAACAAGAATTTACATTTGCAGGTCAGTGAAATGACCTCTTAAAAGATGTAAAGTTCATCATAGACAGTATAAATTATATTACAGTTTGGGCTTCAAGAATGCATGGCCATTGTTCTATAATTTGTGCTTTTCATCAATTATTCACTTTCCGAGTTCTCTTATCTTGTGGCAACCATAATCACTTCTGACCTTAATTGTTGTAGGTTTTAATAATTATCCTTCGCAATTAAAATAAAAACTTTTTTTCTACTACGCATAATATTTAAATTTAATGAATTCAAAAAAAATTCCCTCATTGCTCAGGGGAGTGATAAATATTACATGAAGTCAGGTTTTATCGTAAAAATAGTTTAGGTCGTAAAATATTTTAATTTATTTTTCTTGTATTACGTTTAGAATTTATATTTCAATTTCATCTCTCATACATGGTTTGAAAAAATCAATGAACATTTCTTTTCGAATTTAAAATCAAATTTTATTGCTTTAATAATTTAGTGGGTGAGATGTTCTTCTAGTTAAAGATCTTCCATTGTAATTGGTCTGTTCATGGAAGTAGCCTAGACCAGCGTTTCCCAACCGGACCGATGGCTGACCGGGAAACAACCTAGAAAAATTTTGCGGACCAGTAAGTTTAGAAAATAATGTGTATTGCAAAATTATTATGTGATGAGCAAAAAAAAAGTTTTCACCTCCAAAATGTAAGTGCTGAGAAAAAAAAGTCTTCACCTCCAAAATGTAAGTGCTGAGCAAAATGAGCAAATAAAAAAAGGTCTTCTCCTCCAAACTACAAACCCGGAGATTTTAGTAACAAAATCTCGCGGACCGGCAAAAATATTTCACGGACCGGCGGTTGGGAAACGCTGGCCTAGAAGGTGACGAATTTAGAACTTAGCTAAACTACATGAAAAATCACTTTTATTTGCAGACCCAATTTTTTCAAATTAAAATTTATTATGCCACCACCCTCACTCTCTGAGTTTATTAAGCGTTTTGTGTACGAAAATTTTATGTAAGATGGACTCTGGTTGCCTCCATTGTAACTGTGCATCAGTTACCACCAGATATTGCGTATATCTGGTGGTGTCCCAAGTGCTCGTCGCCATCACTGTTTATTTCCATTTTTAAATTATTAACAGTGTTAAAATTCAGACAACGAATGCAAATTCAAGGATGCCCTATCCTATCCCAACGAATGTAGGGGACATTATTTCGTACAATCTATTTATCCTACATACGCCCTATCCTTGAATTTGCATTCGTTGTCTGGTCGCCTTACTTGCAGCGGGATATACACCTTCTGGAAGACGTTCAAAGATGAGCTACACGTCTCCCGAGTAACTTTCGCCTTCTATCCTACGAAGAACGTCTCAGAAATCTGAAGTAACCGTCTCTAGCTGATCGCAGAAGCCGAGGAGATCTTATACAGATGTATAGGATAACCACAGGCAAGTTCTCTACTGACATGACCTCGTTGTTTCAACTCAGTTTGGACCAACGTCTTCGTGGCCACCATCTCAAGCTGAAGCACGAGAAATACTCTAGGCAGCAGAGATAACATTTCATCTCTAACAGAGTATTCGACCTGTGGAACTCACTCTCGGACGAAGCGGTATCAGCGCCTTCCATAAATGCATTCAAGGCTAGGATTGCAACCATTTTCCCGTCATGAATGCGTCTCTTACTAATTTTATTTTAACTGCTATATGTTTTCGTAATTTGTGTCTATTAGTTATATTTCACAATTAAGCTGTATTTATTTTTGTTTTATTTTGTAAAAACATGTATCAATGTATCCTGAACACAACAAGCCTTTGGCTTTTGCTCTACACTTTATTAATAATAATAATAATAATAGTATATATTAAATTTAAAACACTTATTCAATATTTGCACATTCAACGTGACAAACAAATTCTATTTTTCATAATTTAAAGAAGTCTTCGTGGCAGCATAACAATAACCTAGGTCTATTGATTTCTATTTGAAAATTATATAAAATCAAATTTTAAATTGATTAAATAAATTGTAACTGATGGTGGTGAGAAAGGTTTTGTATGTATCTCGGGAGTAATGTGCATTAATCCCTTAAATGAAAATACCCTCGACTCGGGCATTGCTAACGTTCTCGGGATTGAACCATTACTTTACTCCCTAGATACATAACTAACTCTATCTGGATAATTATATTGAATTTATTTATGAAATTTTATTTCTGAAACAATAACAAAATTACCTCCCTTACAAGATATAGAGATTATCTAACTAGATATCTAAAGAGTATTGTTGTTTATACAAGGCGTCTCAAAAGAAATTTTATATTTATTTAGCTTACTGCGTGAACGCAACGTATCCGAGGGGCGCGGGGGTTATGTCAATCGGTAGCCTGGCTCTTGGGAATTCAGTCGCTATGGAGCGTTTCGCGAGAGCAGACCGCGCGTTATGCGTGCGAGAGTTTTACAAAAACGGTGATTCGGCGACTGTAGCGCGTAGAAATTTCTGCAGTATTCGAGGTTTTCGCCACTTAAATGATGCGCCAAGCATTCCTCTCATTCGACATTGGGTTAAAAAGTTTGAAGAGACTGGTACAACGCTGGATAAATCAAAATCCGGGCGATCTAGGTCATCAAGAACGGTAGAAAACGTGGAGAATGTTAATCAGTCTGTTCGTGACGACCCGAACCTTTCAATTCGGAAGCGCGCAAGTGCTTTAAATGTGCATAGATCATCATTACATCGCATTATGCACAAAGACCTAAAGCTGCACCCCTACAAAATTCAATTGGTGCAAGAATTAAAGCCCCAAGATGCCAGTCAGAGGCTTAATTTCGTACATCAGGTGATTGAGCAATTTTCAACGTTTACCAACATTTTGTTTTCGGATGAAGCTCATTTTCATCTTAATGGCCACGTAAATAAGCAGAACTGCCGCTACTGGAGTGCAACGAATCCGAAACGCAAACATCAGAAACCCCTACATTCGCCTAAAGTGACCGTATGGGCTGCGATGTCGGCGCGAGGAATTATCGGCCCTTACTGTTTTGAAGACGAAAGGGGGCGTGCAGTTACAGTGAGTTCAGAGCGTTATGTGGAGATGTTAGACAACTTCTTGGTACCTGAACTGCAAAACTTTCCTGGCTATAACCAAAGAACATGGTTCCAACAGGACGGAGCAACTTCACACACGTCCAATATGTCTCTGCCACGTGTTCGTGAAATTTTCTCAGGCAAATTGATCTCCCGGAGAGGTGACATAAATTGGCCTCCACGCAGTCCAGATTTAACCCATATGGACTTTTTCCTATGGGGTTATCTTAAATCTAAAGTTTACGCCAATAAACCGACTTCACTGGCGCATTTGAAAGAAAATATTCGTCACGAAATGGCAGCCATCCCTGAGTCCACCTGCCGAGACGTCATAAGTAATTTTACTGTTCGATTAAATGAGTGCCGAGAACGCGAGGGTCTACATTTAGACGATATTATTTTTAAGAAATAAATCCCCAAAAAATGTATTTTAATAATTAATAAACATTTTTTCTATATACGGCTTACTTTTTTAATCGATCCACTAAATATAAAATTTCTTTTGAGACACCTTGTATAATATATGATTAATACAAATTAGTTAATATGTAGACACATATTAATTTACTTGTATTTTTTATTCGGCCCTCCAGACTGCGCCACTGGACAGAGAAAATACTTCAGACGATTTTTACGCCCCAATTCAATAACTCTTTAGTTCAATTACAAATGGCCATTCTTTATAAAATTTTATTTATAGATGCAAAATTTTGACAATTACAACAGAGGTAAACGGTTAACGCGACAGAAAAACAAGCATTATGATAATTGCTTGGTTATATATGTGAAGTTGGCAATTTAACCGTGCAAGGACATTGAAATATTACGGGGGCGTAGTAGCAAATATCACCTTTATGTCAACTACACATTAGGTGATTTAAAATGGTCGTCCTCATTGTTATTTACATATTACAAGGTTTAAAGGGTGATTTACGCTTTTTAAGGGTGACGTATGTTTATAGAAGAATGTTTTCGTAAATCATTTTTGTCGTTGTTAATACACCCTGTATAAAATACTCATATGTAAATTTACCTCTGAAATAACTAATCCTTTTGAACAGTAATTGAATGGTTTAATAGTAGAAAATCGCAATGTATCAACGATATTGAAGTTGGTTAATCGGAGCCAAGAGCAAAACATGTATAATCTCCCATTTATACGTTTCAAACTTTATCTCAATATTTTCTATTCATCACTGGATTATTTTAAAACATTTACGATAATATCAACGGAAAATTCTTTTGTTTATTAAATTTTTAAATCCACTATATAGTCTGGTGCGTAGGTAGATACTGCACTTGATGATAATGGAATTCTATTTGGCACACGTGTTCTTTATAAAAATTAAATCATTTTGACCGCAGCACCTATTTGTGAAAAGCAGATTCAAGATGACGGTGAAAATAGAGCGACAATTACGATAATGATAACTATTTTTTATGATAGAGCAAAATAGCTATCAGGTCTACAAGTATGAAATGCGGATTTTTTTAAAAAAAAACACATTAAACTCGAACAGTAAAAGTTTATTTATTCAAAGTATGCTCTATTAGAAGTTAAACATTTTTCCCATCTTTCAGGCAATTTTTTCCATCTGCCTCTCATTCAATGCAAGTGGAACCCATCTGCCGACTTTCTGGATCTTACCCATCTCTCATAGGCGATTGGAAACAGCTTGTTGACTAACGCCTAACTGCTCAGCTAGTTGATTTTGTGATTGACTATCGTCTTTCTGTAGCAATGTTTCCAATTTTGTATCTTCATATTTTTTTGGAGGTTTTCCATGTTGCCAACGGACTGGCCGAGCGCACTAAGTCGTGCGGTTTGTACTGGCGGAAACCCAGTACGACTGTCTGGTCGATGGTTCGAGCCTCGTTCGTTGGTAATATTATTCGGGCGAGAATAATATGTTTACATTACTCCCATTTTCACAATCATTCACCCTTCATCCAGGTGTAGGAGCTCGCCCCCTGGCATCGGCGATTAGCCTCGTTGCAGAAATAAAGACCGATGTAAAATAAATAATATAATAATAAAATAATTTTCCATGTTCTTTGTCTGTAAGATCAAAGTCACCACTTTTGAAACGCCGAAAACATCATTCACACGTATCTTGCGATGGAGCATATTCACCATATGCTTCTTGAAGCAGTCGGTATGATTCAGCAGCAGTTTTTTTCAAATGAAAACAAAACAGTAGTACTGTCCGCGAATGCTCTTTATTTGGCACAAAATTTGACATTTTTAACACAGTAAAACAAAACTATATGATCACTTTTCAAATTATAACCTATACGCATTTGACACTTAATGATAACTTAACAAAACGCCATATGTGTTGAAACTTTGAACTATACACTCTGTTTGCGCGGCAAGTTTGAAAAAAATCCGCATTTCATACTTGTAGACCTGGTAAATATATGTTTGTAGAACGTACCTTTAGCTACAATTTGCCGCGTCGTACGCGAATATCCGTCACTTAATTCATATACATTAGATACCGTCCATAATTCATTTTGAGACGCAAAAAAGTGATTTCCGAAATTGCTAACGAATTTCGTATGATATGACTCGTTTCCTATTAATTTAATGTCGTAGATTACGAATCTGTTATCAAAATGACGAAAATTTTAAATTTGGATGGATTATTTTTTCCAAATTCGAGACATGATGATATACTCTATCACTGCAAATCTGCGAATATTAACATTTTGTTTCAATTCTTCCTAAATATGTAGGGCATATCCTTGGCTACAAAAATATGTGAATAATTTTTCTCTGAGGGCGCCGAAATTAAGATAGCGGCCGAAATGTGTTTCAACTTCGTATTATTTTGACACTTTTTATATCGCTCTCCACCAAATCGGACCTGTTAATTACAAAAATTAAATAAAAAAAGGCATATGACTTGTTATTATTCGGGTTTTACCTGAATTGAAATAAAAAATTTGACATATCCGGCCGGAACAGTTGTAAAGTATGACATTTAAGTAAGATGCTCCATGAATATACAGAATGCATCTTAGTTTGCATTTTGCATTTTGCTTAAGTTTGTCGGCAGCACCTGGTCTCAAATGAAGCCGCTTTCGAAATAACGCTCGAAAATTGAATTTTGCTGTTTACATAAAATTTGTTGAGTTGGATATCAATTTCGGGTATATATAAGTCGTAGATTTCGGAAATAGAGATAATATAAAGATTTGCTGTACCTATATAAGATTGTATTTTTCTCGAAAATAATAATTACATGGTTTCTTTACATACCAGTGAGATTCATTGCACGACAGTTAATTGTCTCCCCATCCAAAAGTATATAGTAGTTCTGACAAAATAATATAGACTACTACGCACTAAATACGATTCTAATGGTGGCCGAAAACTATTTTTTCGAAAATGGTATAATGGTTAAAATGGTTAAAATGGTTCGTAAATGATCAGAGAATGTTCGTAATAAATGTTCGTAATAAATGTTCGTAATCGGTAAAACGACTGCAGAGAACGCTATGCGTGTATAAGATGCGCAAACGGTTCTTTCAAAACATGAATTGCACATAAAATTCAAAATTGAGATATTAGTAGCAACGTCTATTGTATCGGGGTAATTCTATTTTTCGTGGACAAATGAGTAAGTTTTCCGTTAAAAACGAGAAGACTGGCCACCAAAATCTTCAGGTTCACATATAGTAGGATTTAAGAAGAATAAGATTGAAGTCTTGGTGCAAGAAACTATAGTTCTCTTTGCTTGTATTAAAAAAATAATAATAATACCTTAATAAAACTGTTAATTTTTTTAAAATAAATCCCACATTTGAACTAATTATACAGAATATGTTGAATTTGCTGCTTCATTATGGATGAAATTATAATTGCAAACTAAAAACTGTTTCAATTGTAATTAAATTATTATCAAATTATGAACATAAATTTGTTGATTAATTTATGTACAAAGCTATTTTAAATTTAATTTAACATATGTTTAATTAACACATTTTTAATGGCTAGTTAACTAATTATACGATTTGGTGGTTGGAAAAAACTTATCAATCACTAATTCATCCATTGAGTTCATATCCCGTTTTTCCAGGCACCAGGATTATTTTCTCCATGTGCTTCTCAATATCATTAACCCTAGTTCGAAAACCCTTTATAGGTTTTGATGATCTTCCATCCAATTTTAATCAAAGCTTACATCTTCCTCTTTCTTATATTTTAGGATCTTTCCATCTGATCTATATATCTGTATTTTCGGTGACTATGAGAAAACTGATGATTCATACAATTTTACCATTCCAGTTCAAGCGCCTCCAATTTCCTGCCAGGGTTTGTTTTGCGATGGCTATTAATAATTTCAGACAAACCCTGATAGTAGCTGGCGTTGATTTTGGTTCTCGTATGAGTAATTATATGTAGCGTCTTCGCGTGCCAATTCGAGCAAACTTTACCTGTTACCGTCTAATGGTAAAACTATGAAGAGAAATTAAGGGACATCCCATGGAAGAATTAGATAACGATTGCCATGCAAGGAAGTCAAAAATGAATATCCATATAAAAGAATATCCAGAAGAATATAACGAAATGGTTAGTCCTACCGGTAATAACTAAAACTTTCACAAACCAACCGTCGAGAATTTCTTTGAAAGGGACTGCTAGCATTTTATAGGGATTTTAAAGGGTACTTTACAGTCAATATTTGTGTGAATTCAGAATTTCAACATATAACTTAAGAAATATTTTTTTATGGTTTATTGTTCAAGGAAATATTTGTTTAGAATTATTGCGTAATAAATTTTAATACTAGAATCTCCTTAAACAATTCTAAACCCTATTTCCTAGAAACGCTACCAGCCCTCTTATATAAACACCCATCCCTCTGAATACTCATAGGTATAACTTCCAGAGGTATAAATAGCTAAACTTTAAAATCTTTTCGAGCCGCAAATTTTTGGGCCAAGTTTGTTCCAAATTTTCTTTACGAAAATCGCTCATGAAGATTTGTTTATTATTTTGTTTAATAGAGCGTAAAAAGTTGTACAAGATGGCAAAGTTTTGTTTCTCTCGACAAAATATTGCCAGAGATACTGCGTCTCAAAGTTATCGAAATCTCGGAGTTATGCTACAGAAGGCTGCAGTATGGGGTCAAACAAATTACTAAATCTCAGCAAGTATTGCATGGATGAACGTAAAACTTTACCAATGTTCGTTGGGGATTTGTGTAAATGTACATGCAAAACTTCGTCGAAATCCGTGATGGCCGAGCTGGGTACTTCTCTGAAATCAGACCACTTGACATGGAATGACCCTTGTTGAATTCTTAGAGGCATTGTTTCGGAATTCTGGTGGTCAATCTGATTCTTTTTGTTTTAATATTTAAATTTTTTTAATATCTATATTTTAATCTTTCAAACTTACTTTTGTAAATAGTATATTATAATAAATCAAATTCATTAATTTTAAACCGTCTTACTTGAATGTGTAAACCTTCACCTTTAACAACGTAAGTGATCAGCAACTCAGACTAACTACGAGATGCCTGATCAGTTGGTTTCTAAGTACTAATACATATCATTTAATCCACATATCGTAATGATTATAACACTCACGCCTAGTATCTGAACTCCTTTAGTCAGGAATCTCACTTCAGTTTGAAATCAGACTCTATATTATATCACAGGCCCGCTACGTAATAATAATAATAATCCTTTATTCAACTTAAAGTAATTTACAAGTTACGTAAAAAAAAGTATATGAAACCAATGTTTACAAGTAAACAATTATTTAAAAATACAATAAATACAAGTTATTCATTTAGAAATTCTTGAACAGAATAGTAGGTTTGTTTGGCAAGAAAATTTTCAAAAATATATTTTAATTTTTTCGCTTTTATATTTCTATCATGGGCTGGGATTTTATTGAAAATATTGAATCCAATATTCATCCTTCTCGTAACTTCCAGTCGTGATTGTGGCACAGTTAAATTTTCTTTGGATCTTATGTTGTGAATATGAGATTCTTTGCGCATACAAAGATTTCCACATATTATTTCCATGGCTTGCAGAAATATAAACTGTGCATGAAGCGTAAGTATATTCAACTCCTTGAAAATTAGTCTGCAAGAGACTGTTTTGGTGCATTTACAATGGCCCTGACTGCTTTCTTCTGAAGTAGAAATATCATTTCTGCCTTTGGTGAACTTCCCCAGATTTACAATTCATAGGCCATTACTGAATTAAATAGCGAATAGTATGTTGTTAGGGCTAATTTTTGATTCGATATCTTCCTCACTCGTCGTATGGCATAAATAGCTTTGTTTAATTTTCCACTTAATCTATCGATGTGACATTTCCATGTTAATCCAAAATCCAAACGGAGGCCCAAAAAGTCTCCGATGTTGGACCTGGGATTTCTTCTGTTGGATTTGAAGATCATGCTCTTAGTTTTCTTCTTATTCAAATGCAGATTATTTACCTCAAACCATTCGATCGCTTCCAAGTTTGCGGCAGCAGCCTTAATTGATAGTATGTCGTCATCTTTGTCGTTTACGACTAATGTTGTGTCATCGGCATAAAGAAAGGAATCACATGACAGATTATGAGGCAAGTCATTTATATAAATGATAAATAACAAAGGCCCCAGAATACTTCCTTGGGGAATTCCTGATTTGATGTAACAAGGGCCACTTCTTACCAAATTATGTGCAACAATCTGAATGCGTTTGAGCAGATAAGATGTTATAAATCGAAGAGCTGTACCTCTGATACCATAATATTCTATTTTTTCTAGTAGTATACTATGTGACATGATCAAACGCTTTGCTAAGATCACAAAACTGAACCGAAAATTCTTCTTTATTTTCAAGGGCGTTACAGATGGTGTTAACTAACATCGTTGATGCATCGATTGTGCTTTTATTTAATCTGTTTCTCAAAGAATTGTGTCAATTGAGTCGTGACAACAGATTCCAAAATCTTGGAGAAAACTGGTAGATTTGATATGGGTCTATAATTCTCAGGTAGAGTTGGGTCACTTTTCTTATAAATCGGTTCGTAAACGTAGTTGATAATAAATGGTACGATATTAAAGTAACGTATCAGAGGCTCGCTATAAGAGAATGGGAACAACAAAGAGTAGCATTCTACGAAAAGCTCGAGTACTCGCCAATATTCATAGAAATTAAATGATAGATAAGTCAGTCTATGAAACAAAAAGTGGTACAGAGATATATTAACATACAGATGCAAGAAAGACGAAAGAAGATAATAAAAATATATCCTCAGGTACAAAAGAATAAGGCCTGCAAATATACTACAATATTTAAGCTATGACAACATAGACTTAATAGAATTGTCTTTTCGGTAGATTCTGACATTCGCTGTGTAGATGATTTTAGATTAACAACTAGCTTAATGTACATTTTTAAGTTGTTTTATATGTCACAATTCAAAGAATATAATTATAATTATTGTTAACTTTTGCTGTTTCATTTTCCTTTATATTGTTATAAGATTAACGCTTCTTTCTTCATAATTCATCTTCTTGAAACGATATCAATATTTCTGTTTTAATGAACTAGTTAGTTTTTCTGTAGTACTTTTCATCTCATTACTAGATAATAAATTCTATTTACAAAGCATTTTATATCCTTTATTTTGTTTCTCTACAAAGCTTTGTGTGTAATATAAACAGAAAGAGTAACATCTTGTTACAAAAAATATTTCATTTTAAATAATTCTCAACTTGTCTGGCTTTAAACATTTTGTCAAAATATGTCAGCTATTGAATACAACTAATCTTGGCCATTTTCATGTTCATAGTATTGTCTCTGGTCCTGTCACCTAATTACGAAGTATTTGTATGATCACAAAAATGATTTTAAGATTTACACGATTTTTACAGCAAAAGAAAATGATACTTATCCCAGAAAAACCTAAAATCAGAGAATTCAGCAAGGAAGGCGGGAGAGAGAAGAAAGAAAGTTGGAAATGGAAAGATCAGTGGCGTAGCGTTGTGGGGGCGGGGGGTGCGGTCCGCCCCGGGCGGCAAAAATCCTCAATAAATAATATCTTGTAATCTGAACTAAAAATTTGAACCATTTCTTTTCATATTTTTGTCGCACCTACAATTCGGACCGATTAAAATGAGCACGGAACTTTTTATTATTTAATCTGTGACGGAACCGGGAATACCATTTCTTTAACACGTTAATCGCCACGTCGGCCATATGTGTCTGACACTAAGAAGTTCTACATGCGCCATGTCAGACATATATGTCTAACATGGTTACCTTGCGGTAATTCCCCGCGTTTTATTTTGTGCTCGGATTGTTCACAACGAATATTCAGCGAGAATCGATTCTTTCATATAAAGAATAGAGTTCAATATTGTCTAATAACACCTTCAACATCAGTCGTCCAATTCACATGGACTAAATTAACTTCCTACAATTCATGATTTTCTTTAAGTGCGTGTTGTGATTGTTAAATTATTGAACTTTCTCGAAACTCGAAAAATTGTATGTAATCTCAGTGGTGTAGCATAGCGGAGGCGGTGGTGGCGGCTCTTTTTTGGGGCGGCAAATTCTGTAAATTTTGGAGCCTTTTAGATTTAAATACCTAAATAAGGAGGCGGCGAAATTGGCATCCGCCCCGGGCGGCTGAAACCCACGCTACGCCACTGGGAAAGATCAAAATATAGAACAAGTCAAGGAAATCAGGTACCTAGGTTACACCTTCCAGAACAGCAATGGAGACAATGCACACTACAAAGACAGAGTGAAGAAAGCCAGAAGTATACTAGGCCAGGTATGGAATTTGGGGGAAAAGAAATTTGGAAAAGATTTCCAAAAAATGTCTATTCGACGTCTTAATACGGAGTATTTTATTATACGGAACAGAGATATGGGGCTTGAAAGAATATGAAGAAGTAGAGAGAATTCATGAAACCTTTATCAGGTGGACACTTGGACTGAACAAAAGGACTCCAAGCTATATAATCCTAGAAGAGACAAAAAGGGACAAATTAAGGATAAGAACCGGTAACAGCAGTAAAATACGAAAAGAAGATTAAGACTAACAACAACTCTATATTACAAGAATACCGAAAAGATAAAGAAATAAGCCATCGAACTAGCTGGAGAGAAGACAGAAAGAAATATTTCGAATGAAACGGATATGGTATAGAAGAGATAAGAAGAAGACAAGAAGGAGGAGAAGAACTAGAATATATATTAGAGGAACGAGACTGACAGGAGCAACAAAACAAAATCCAGAAATCAAGGTATAATCAGGGCTACAAGAACATACAAGTTCCCTCAGTGCCTTTATACCTCGCCAAGCCAAAAGGAAAAAATCAGAAGACCATCGCTAGATTCCGGTGTGGTAATGAAGAACGGGCTAACTTCTTCTGGAAAACTGAAGTTGAAAGGACTTGTAGAACATGCGGGGAAACCACCGAGACAATACCTACTGTCCTGCAGTGGAGTGGGAGAGGAACGAAGGGCTATTCACAGAGTGTTGGACGAGGCAGGTTGTGGCTATCTGTGGATGAAGGAGGTCATCGAAAGAAGAGAGGTTTTAAATGAGAAAATCAAGATACTAATAGAAAGCGCAGTCCAATGAGCTAAAATACGTTTTTTGTTTTGAATAATTTAATTATTGTTTAATTTTGACGTAATTGTTGTTAATTTGTTAGAAATTTATTAGACCGGGAGCTCATGACATTTTTGGTCTCCGATTTCATACAGCATGCCTTTTGGAGGAGAGAATATTTACCCTGTGACAACAAAAAAGGGATGGTACTAAACTCCTGCACGCTTTCCGGTCATAGGGAAAATTGCATTTCCACTTGCACAAAATTTTTGTGTTTTTCTCTGATTTAATATTGCTTGCCCTTTTGTCAAAAGAAAGTTATAACAAATTTAAAGTCTTTTAATTATAGGCATGCTGTATGAAAACGCGGAAAATCATATTTTTTTATTACAAGATCACATGACCGTTTGAGCCCTTTGGGACCCTCCGAATCGCATGCATATATTTAAAAGACTTTAAATTTGTTATAAATCTCTTTTGACAAAAGGGCAAGCAATATTAAATTAGAGAAAAGCACAAAAATTTTGTGTTTAAGTGGAAATTTTCCCTATGACCGGAAAGCGTGCAGGGGTTTAGTACCATCCCTTTTTTGTTGTCACAGGGTAAATATTCTCTCCTCCAAAAGGCATGCTGTATGAAATCGGAGACCAAAAACTGTCATGAGCTCCCGGTCTATATATTATTATTATTGAATGTGATATCAAACCAATGGTATTTTGGGAAAATGAATGTACAAATTCAAGGTCGAAAGGAATGAATAAACAATTATCTCTCTATCACAAGAATGTTGGTCAATGATAACGAATTGTCCCCGAGCAAAACTGGGCAGTTTGTGTAATAAAGCTTTGAAGCTTAAGAATTTCTAGGGATTTGTTTATGATGTAAAATCTCATATGATAAAGTTAAAATAAACAAATATAAGCCATTTTTAAAGGTTTATGATATTTTAAAATGTCAGAAAAAAATATTCAGTTAGTTGTAAAGTCATATAAATAAATCTGTCAGCTGAACATTTACAAGGTAGTTTTAGCTCCTTCATAGCCAGAAGTATTTCATTTGTCAAATGTAAGAAGAAAGTTAAATATTGCATATTTTTTATGTCTGTGACTTCCGTCTACTGCAATACTTCAGAACCAAGTTTTTATCCTGTATACTGTTTTTCAGCATTTGTCTTTTGGTAGCGGCGTCTTTGCCAAAGGCGGCGCGTGGACAGACGCTTTAGGAGTCACGAAATTATTATGGATTGCTATAATTTGTCACTGTTCGTAAAGATATACTTTGTAGCAATGATATCTTAGTTCCTTCAACTTCTTTTTAAATAGTTCGTCACCAGGTGAGACAACGACATTTTCGTCTTATCTTTCCTTGCGGATGCTAGGCTAGTACATATCTCGCAAGGTCTTCTTGCATCTGCGAGTGACTTTAATTGAATAATTAATGTTTATTGCGTTGTCAGATACATTTCACCTTTAAATGTTTTTCTATGAATGACTTACGTAAGAAGGGAAAAGTTAACAGGAAAATTGTTTCTAACCAGTGTTGTGCCAGATAATATTTTAGAGGGGGGGGGGGATTTTCACAAAATCGGAATTTATACGTACAGATACCCTTTTCACACTTGATCTTTAAGACGAGTGAACTTAAAGTTCACCGATGTTTAAGATCGGTATGCTTTCACACTTGATGTTTAAATCTCCGGTGCTGTCATCAGCTACAGTAATTTTGTCCTTAAGTTACCGTCATGAAATTACCAGTTTTGAACTGTCTGCGCAGACGCATATTTTGAATTATTATAAACAAATATGGATATTTCATTTCATACAATAAAGACACGACAATAAAGAATATATTACACCTGTATTAACATGTAAGTCGATACATTTTATCTCAATTATTGTAGCTCTGTATTTTATTAAACACATTATTAAAATAAATAATTTTACTATAATAACAAGTATAAACTTCTTATAACGTCGATATAATACAGTATTCTTGTTTATGATAATATAAAATGTTGACAGCACAAATTCAAGGAGTATTTTTTTATAATAGAAATTAAGTTGGCAATGCGGACGAAGTTTAAGACGCAGATCTCTGTCTAAAACATCGCTTGTATTTAGACGAGGCCATACGGTTTCACATTAGCGTTTAAAGATACATTCACTTTAACATCCGATCTTAAAGTTCTAGTGTGAAAAGGGTATGAGAATGCGAGCAATCTTGAAATGGGGTAATTATAATTCTAGTTCTTTTCGAATTTTCGGGGGGAGGGGATTTATCCCCCTGATTCTCCCTATGCGTACATCACTGGCTATATATTTACATATATTTTAGTGGAGCTTGACGTATGATATGTTCTGGAAATTGTTTTATGCCGATCTTGAAAAATTATCTGGTACGAATTATAAACTGAGCAAAATGTAAGAATGATTTGTTAGTTACAAGCAAAAATATTAATAAAAAATCAACTGTGGCCACCACAAGACCGAACGCCATCACATAATAGGTACTTAAACAAAATACTCTCTAGCACAGAAATTATTTACCATAACCGTGGAAACATTACACATATGTATGACAAAATAAATACTTCATAAGTATTATTAAGTATTATTACTATAATAAAAATAAAGTAAAAATAATGTAAAAATATTTTTTTAAATCAGCTGTGGCCACCACAGAACTGACCGCCAAAAATCTTCCATTTCTAGATGACCGCTTTTTACCAAAAGTTGATTAACTGATGCCATTGGTGTGCGAAGCTTAAAAATGAAGTTTCATAAAAATCGATTAACCCAAATTTACTTTATACGTGTCCCAGGACCGACAGACCAACAGACATACTAAAAATAGTAACAACATTATGTACGAACTTCAATCCGTGGACATCCATCGAAATTTAAAAAGGTCAAAATCGGTAAGATCACAATACCTCCCTTATATGTGTATATGTATGTAGCGGTTAGTAAAAACTTAATCCATAAGTCTTAAGCGTAAGAAAATACTATCTTTATAATATTTGAACACACTTGTCGTCTACTGGACGTTCTGAAAGGGAGACTTGCAGCTTTTTTTTCAATCCATACTTTAACCAGCGATCCATCGAAAAATAATTGCAGCAAAAACAAATAAATAACACTGCATCACTATGACTTACTGACCTCCTGTCTGAATTATAAGAGATATAAAGTATATAGGTAATTCATATTCCCATTGCATAAAACGTCACAACATCCATTATCTATTATTTGGCAAATTTTGAGGAATTTGTACTGTATTATATTCCGCTCTTGTAATAATCAGCCCTGTAATAGAACTCAGCTGTATATTTGTATTTCACAACGGTTAAAACTTTTTCAATGACCAGTTGAACTATTGAGATTCGAGTGTTTTATTAATATTTATTGGGGACAATGAAATATTATTGTACTGGCTTTTGTTATCTTCAGTAGCGTATCATTTCTAAGTGAAACGTTTGTTTAGAAAAAAAACTATTTTCACATCTACACATTTATTTTATTTACTTTTCTGTCCAATTTGCTCGCGGAGTAGACACACAGCGGCGCACCAAGTGCTCCGAGCACAGTTTGGGAAACCCTGGTATAGAATATATATTTTCAAAGTAATAGGTTCCGACTTCTTCTTTGCTACATGTCTTGGATATAAAAATAAGAAATACCTCTTCCAAAATATTGAAACTACTCCTTTTCCAAATCTCTATTATCTATATATTTAAAAAATTGATGTGAAGTGTGAATTTTCACACATTGCAGGGTTTCGCAGGTATATAATAAGTGAAGACGGCATGCTGAGTGTGTAGGACAAATTTTGCTTTGTAGTAACCACGGCAAAATGAACGATCTTTTTAAAATAATTTATCGTCTGTTAATCTCAGAGCTTTAAAAACAAATTTTATGTTAAAATATTTTTTTGTTAATTTTAATTCGAATACCGAATATCATTATTTAGGTTTCTAAATAAGTGCAGTATTTTTTTTATATAACAAGGTTCATTAAGATTTTGAAAATTGGGCCTATGGCTTTCATTGGTTGTCTTAAATCAAACGCTCCGCCCCTCTGGCTTCGTAAAATGACACAGAATGAAAATATAATTCCAATTGGTTATTAAATTTACGCTCTTGAAAATTAAATTCAAGATGTGCTAAAATATAACTAGAATTTTAACAAATTAATTTAAACATAATAAATATGAAAAAAAAATAAATAAATAAAATTGACTCCACAAGCCAGGAACGAACTTGTGTAGTGAATAACGATCCTGTGTGGTTGTCGAGCAACTGAGCCACTAGACCACCAAACGCTTATCAACTTAGTGTGTTATAAGAGTATAACATGTATGTATCGTCGACCAAAAAACACAAAAAATGCGTTATTTTCCGAAAACATAATCTGATCAAAAATTCCTGTTGTACTATTCCGGTTCACACCATTATACAATACTTAGAATTAGATTTTTAGTTTAAACCATCTGGGCTACAGGGTGTGGGACAAAAATTTTTTTGCACAATTTTGGCAAAAATCGCCTCAAAATAATTTATTTTGCAAAAATAAAATTTTGATCGTTAATCCACGTACTAAGGGCTTTCATTTGATACCCTACTCAGAATTTTAAAAAAATATTTTTTTTTTCGATGAGCACATATTTGTTTATATTTTTAGGGGGATATGTTTTTTAGATGTTTTAGTATTTTACCTATGTGCGGGTCAAAAAGTTGTACAAGCATGCCAATTTTCAACTCTCTAGGTTTAGCCGTTTGGCTACAATTTTTACCGAACAGATAGACAGACAGACAGACAGACAGACAGACAGACAGACAGACAGACAGACAGACAGACAGACAGACAGACAGAGAGACAGACAGACAGACAGACGACAAAATGACGGTATAAGGGTTTTTTGGTCATACCTACAAAATCCTAAAAAAGAAAAGGTGATAGCATGACTTTAGTGCAAAAAATAAATTCTGAATTTACGTAATATTCTAGCTACCCTTGTCTTGTACGGCACTGTAGTTCAGTCGGTTTCCGTTTGTTCCACAGAGACGAATGTTAAATGCGTGTTGTCTCGTCCTGAATGTCTCTGAGAGCTTAACTGCGCACTCTGATCCGATCAGTGCTTTGGACCTACAGTAAAGCTTTGTCAAGTACAAAAGCTCTATTTGCACTACTTTCACAAAGTCCTTGCCTTACTACAAACATATAATACTTCTTCAGATACCTATTACTTATTTTTATTATATGTATTTTTGTCTAGATCAGTGATTCTTAAACTAAGATTCGCGGACTCCCCTCGTTGGTTAAAACCTGAGGATTCGTGAGTCGACAACCACCTCAGTGCTTGAAAAGAAATAAATTAGTTCTACTGACATTTAAATAATTAAATTTAAGTTATATGACTTATTGATCTCTTCTATCATGTTTTAGTAAGATTTTCGAGTCTTGTGTCGTGTTTGACAACATGTACCAGTTCTTACAAATTTGATACCGTAAATGCAATACTTATGCGGCAACATCGACAATAGTTGTTAAATGATGAATAAAGGCGCGCACACAGAAAATTAATCTAATTAATTTTCATTTCGAAAAAATATCCGTAAAATAATACAAATATATTATTGTTTTTTTTTTTTTTTACAGTGAGGAGTGGGCTCATATATATTTTAATTTTGATTATAATTTAATTTTTATTAATAAAAATGTAATTTTTTATTTTCTTTTGCTTAGTTTGTATTAAATAAGTATATGATTTTTCCATTCCTGGGGGGGGGGGCGAGGACCACCCCCATGTGTGCGCACCTGGATGACTATATACATCGACTTCTGTAAAGCCTTCGACAAAGTCATTCATAAAACTTTACTTCACAAATTATTTTATTGTCACTAGACATACATTTCGGCTACGAAGGCCTTCTTCAGTAGCTGAATAAAACTGAATGAAACTCAATAAGTACAAAATGTACGTCTATAAAAAAAAAAAAATGAAATTGAGTCAGTTGTGCCAACCTTTCTCGTTGGATGGAATCCTTCATTTCAAATCGTCAGTTTATTACAGTGAATAATTATGACTCAAAAACTGTTTTAATTACCTCTGGAGTTCCACAAGGGTCTTCATTATTTCCATGATCCATTATTGTTCAGTATTTTCATTTATGTATATTGTTGTTATGATATTATTGTTACCATTTGGCTACAATTTCTACCGAGAAGACGAACAGATAGGCAGGCAGGCAGACAAACAGACAGATAAGTGACGTTATAAGAGTTTTTTGGTGGTCATACCTACAAAAATTAATAAAAACACTCTAAAGGTCTGTATACAAAATATAGATTTAGGCTAATTTTGAAATGAAGATTATGAAAAAAATATTTAAAAAAATCATGTTGTCCTAGTTTTTGAGTTAGAGCCAATTTGAGTCAGTTTCTTGCCTATAATTCGAAAAATTATGCCCAAACTTCAAAATAGACTATGTTTTGTTGATCTGTGACCAAAAATACATATTTGTACCAATGATAAAATCGGAGACAATTTTTTTTGCATAAAAATCACGATTATTTTAAGGTCTACCCCTTACGATTTTTTCGATTTTTTGCCAGTTTTAAGGGTTTTGTATTACTGTCCATACAAAACTTAATAATTTGTATATTTAAGCCTATTTTTTTTTTTTTCAAACTAAACAATGTAGAAGAACTTTAAAAATTCAAACTGTAGATTTATATTGCTAACCATTTTTTAGTTAGGATTTATCAAAATGTTCAAAAAATTTTTAAAAAAAATGGTTCAAAATATGGTTACAAATAAATTAGGACCTCAAAATTTCAAAAATTTCAAGCGCCGGCTTTTATCGTATTTCATTTTTGAGATACGTAAATGCGAAGATGAAAATTTCTATAAAACACGCCATATTAAAATTCATAATTTCCGTCATAATTTTACGTCATAACGTCATAATTTTAAAATACGCAAAACGAATAAGGCCTCATATTTTTTCTAGACTAAATAATACGAGAAATCCAAAAATTTCAACCGTAGGTCATCATCAGAAGACATTCTTCTGATGATGGACTAACAAGACGAATTATACATACCAATTCAGGGGTTCAACGAATGTAGTCCGAGGACTTAAATCATGGCTCAATAATCTCATTTATTGAGACGAAAATTTTTATTAGCATATAGAATGAAAAACATAAAATGAATAAAAATAGTAGTAAAAAGCATTAAAAAAGTTACAAATTATAATACGTTAAGCTCATACAAACATTTCTTGGTCAAATATTGGTCAAAATAGATCTTATTATAATATGTTTTCTGAAAATAATTTGCAGTTGAATAAAAACGAAAAGTTGGGGGATGCAAAGTTAATGTCAAAATTGTTTCGCGGATCTCCAAGGATCCCCGGACCCCAGTTTAAGAACGGCTGTATTAATTATTTAATAAATTAAATATTGTTTTGCTAAAATTTATTGACTAATTCAGAATTATAATCGCCTTTTCTACAAAGTTTCTCGTCGCTAATATTTCCATCCTGTAATTTATTAACCATATATTTCTATAATTCGTTACAAATTTAAAATATACATCCCTTTAACAAAGTATAATAAAAGAGAATATTTGAAATAATCACTCACCGTATACATCAAGACATCCTTGTTGTATTTTCATGACAGCAGTGTTGATTTGACACATATAGCATCCACGATCAGTCTCTTTAAGCTGCCTAATGCGTAGCTGCCACGTACGTAAGTTGTCATGGGTCACAGAGACGCGTGAGTTGTGCGTAACGACCTTAGTATGAAGGGTCAGGATCGTTTGATCTTCTGCACGTACCCACGCCACCTGGAAAAAAAAAAACATATTGTTAAAATAATTTAATGGATTATTCCTGTGTAGGATTATATTTGATCAAAGGAGTAATTAATTTTATGCTATGTAAATTGGGATGTTTCGAAAAATTATACAAAAATTATATTTAGCTGATGGAACATTGAACCTTTTTCCACAAATAACACACCAGAATTTTTTTTTCGTTCATAGCTTTAAAATTAGTTGACAATGCACTGTAAAGTTCACAGTTATGAAAATTAATGCGTAACGAATGTTGTGACATCTATGATTTTGATGAGGAATGTGTCGTGTCCGTAGATATATGAATTTGGTAGGAAGCACGGGTTTAGGATAGCAATGAAACAACTAGATCAGCTGACAAGTTTCGAATTAGTTTAATTCTTCATTAGAGCTACAATAGTATGGGAGAAGTATAAATACTATTGGGTTGCTACATAAGTCCTTTCGTTTTTTTTTTTCACCTTTTATTCAATAAAATATATTTTCAAAAAATATCTTTTATTATCAAATGTACTGTCCATTATTTTCTATCAGTTTGGACAAACGCTCAGGCAATTTCATAATGCCATCTCTCCAGAAGGTTCCGTCTTTGCTCTCGCAAAATCTGTCTGTGAATTTTGATATCGTCCACAGATTTCCAGCGAAATTTTTTCCGTTAAGGGAATTTTGTAGAAAGCAGAACAAATGGTAGTCGGATGGTGCGATGTCTGGACCATATGCTCCGACTACCATTTGTTCCGCTCTCTACAAAATTCTCTTAACGGAAAAAATTTCGCATCTTTGGACGATAGCAAAATTCACTTCTACGCCATGACATTTCGATGAAATTTACACTTATTGTATTTATACGAGGTGTGTAAATTAAGTACCTGGACTGATTAATATATATATATATATATATATATATATATATTCGAATAGATTTACAATTCAATATTGTCTCCCTCAAATAACTTCCTTGGGAAACAACACAGCGCTGGAGACGGTTCTTCCAACCCTCATAGCAGTGCTGGAACTTGGATACTGGATTAGCTTTCAACTGGTCGGTTACGGACGTTTGAATGTTTTCGAGTGTCCCAAAATTAAGTCCCTTGAGGTGATCTTGGCAAGAGGCAAACTTCACAAGGACTCAAGTCAGGCACATAAGGAGGCTGAGGAGCCACAGGAATGTTTTTACTGGTCAAAAACTCGTTTATTGAAATTGTTGTGTGACAAGGCGCATAGTCGTCCCCAATTCATTGCTCAAACTCTGATGAACGGTAGTGTGAGTCAAATTCAACTCTTCCCCGATTATTCTGACTATCAACCGACGATCTGAACGCACAAGATCCCGGATTCTGTCGATATTTTCATTGGTTCTTGAAGATGAAGTCCTTCCGTTGCGTGATTCATCTTCAATCAACTCTTTTCCTTCTGAAAATGCCTTAAACCACCAAAAAACCTGGGTCCTTGACAAATCACTGTCCCCGTAGGCCTACTGAAATTTTGCAAAAGTTTCCGTTGCACTGCGCCCAAGTCTGAAGCAAAACCTGATAGCACACCGTTGCTCGAAATGAATGTCATTGATTTTTAGAACGCAGTGGAGAAAACCGTTTCACGAAAACAATCGCTACGGACAACAAAATTACACGAGTTAAAACTCGTACTGAAGGTGTATCACATGTTCACTTACCGCCCCTCCAAGTCCAGCATACCAAATATTGCCAGATCAAAAGCTATGTTGCCAGTACGGTTGCTTAATGTACACACCTCGTATTATTAAATATAACTAACTTTTTTACTATACTGCAATTTATCTTATTCTAGTATTTATACTTGTCCTATACTATTGTAGCTCTGATGAAGAATTAAACTAATCCGAAACTTGTCAGCTGATTTAGTTGTTTTCATTGCTATCCGAAACCCGTACAACATCCTAATGTTGTAATGTCCGCGTCCCAAATGTTGCCAAATCAAATGCTATGTCCGGTTAATTAATTTACACACCTCGTAAGTTACACTTTAGGTTAAATTTGAATACAAATTTAGCATAAGAGACTCTCCATTAGCATATCGTAATTGTTTGGCGAAGAAAAAGAAAAAATTGGGGCACTAGAGGGTTAATCTAGTTGAAAACTGGCTTGCCAAAATTGGAATGATAGTTTAATATTTTTTTTACATTTAAATATATCTGTTTTCAATTTATGACTTTGTTTGTTTTCAAATATCCCGCACAAACGAGCACTCTGTTACGATTGGTTGAAAATGTTAAACATATTGCTTACAAAGCCTTTTACTCTATAGTCTGATTAATCAAATAGCAATCGGTGATTGCCGGCAGAAGCACAAATATTTCCAATCGCCTTCGTCATCGGTTGTAACGTGTGTAACAGTGTAACAGTGTAACGGCATAACATAGTAACGGCGAAACGGTAACCATTGTAATTATCTGTAGATCACATATTATGATCGCTGTCATAGTTCATATGCATGATTAAAATGACCAATCACTGACATTTCCGTCCAACTGATAAAGTTTACAATTCACCAATTGACCTCAGCGGCACAGACAACATTAACAATTCATACTGATTTGAAACACTATTTCTGTCTCATTACGAAACATTGATTTCTAGTTAAAAAAATAAAAACGAACTATTTTTTTTTAGTTTAGATTGTACCAAGTTATAATACGTCCCGTACTTAAGAATGGCTCCGAAACATAGACATTAGCAAAGCGAGATTGACAACACCTCATAATAAAATATTAAGCCGAATCTTTACTCCCATTCAAATTAATGGTGAATAGAGAATCCGTAAGAACAAAGGTATCCGAGAACTGTATTTAAGGCCGAGTATCACACAAAAACCGAGAGACAGACGATTACAGTAGATAGGACACGTTATGAAGAAGAGGGAGTACAGAATGCTTAGAAAGATATAGGAAGGAAGATTGCATATTTGTCGATCGATGGAAAGACCTCGCAAGAGATGGAGAGATCAGCTAACCAAAGATCTAACATATGTATATAGGACACATGGAAAGACCTAACAGTGAACAGATCAAGATGGAGGACGTGATATTGTTATACTTAGTATATAAACGTTCTTTCAATCTAGAATGGAGATAAATATATAAATCCATGTATAAATACAATAAGTGTAAATTTCATCGAAATATCATGGCGTAGAGGTGAATTTTGATATCGTCTGCAGATGCGAAATTATTTCCGTTAAGGGAATTTTGTAGAGAGCGGAACAAATGGTAGTCGGAGCATATGGTCCAGACATCGCACCATCGGACTACCATTTATTCTGCTTTCTACAAAATTCCCTTAACGGTAAAAATTTCTCAACTGTGGACGATATCAAAATTCACCTGGACAGATTTTTCGAAAGCTAAGACGGAACTTCTGGAGAGATGGCATTATGAAATTGCCTGAGCGTTTGTCCAAACTGATAGAAAATAATGGACAGTACATTTGATAATAAAAGTTTTTTTTAGAATGTATATTTTATTGAATAAAAGGTGAAAAAAAAAACGAACGTATGTAACAACCCAATACCTACAAAACTCTGAAATGTGTGAAAATTCACACTGCCCATAATTTTTGTAGCCTCTCATTCCGGTCGTTTGTTTATCCTAGAATCTTGGACGAATTTATCATTCAATTATCATATTTCACTGTTACTAAAATATTTAAATTACTTATGTAACAACCCAATAGTATTTATACTTGTCCTATACTATTGTAGCTCTGATGAAGAATTAAACTAATTCGAAACTTGTCAGCTGATCTAGTTGTTTTCATTGCTATCCGAAACCCGTACAACTTCCTACCAGATTCATAAATCTACGGACACGACACATTTCTTATCAAAAACATAGATAGATAGTCTGGTTCACTAATATCATATGGTAACTCTGAATTTTTGAAGGATACTCTCGGTCGATTATCTGGTGATCCCTAAGTTTTGTTTTAGCCTAATGTTAAACTATATTAAACTTGAGTTTTTCAAATTTATTACAATTGTATATTTTGTGTTATTAAACTTAAACTCCTGAACCAACTTTTATTCAACGTGGTGTAACTCCTTACATTAAATTTCTAGTGTCAATAACAATTCAGATCAACCACAAGATGGCCCATTGGCCCATTTGTTGGTTGGTAAGTACCAAAATATATCATAGAATTCACCTATCATAATATTGAACCCTGAACAAAACTGACGCCCAGCACTCGAATTCCTGATTCCGAAATCTGATTTTAGTATGAAATTATCATTTAACATATTGTTTTTGATTCCAAAATTGTTTTTGGACACTGGCCCCTGTTTACAGACCCCTTCTGTCCGGCAAGAAGGCTGACAATAGTGTGGTAATGCCACAATGGAGGCTGGACTGGACGTTAAATAACCATAATTATATAAATTGAACAGTAAGTTAATTTATCTCGTATGTATGTCTACTGTTTACCTTAAATTCACATTACAAATTATAGATGGTGCCGCTACTGAAATACGGATAGAGAATTAATAAAAATATATTTTGTAAACCGATTGTTATACTTAACTACTAATTTAATAGAAAATCGATGACCCGCGTGTATTATATCCTAAGTGACATAGACATAGGGTGCGTTTTGTTGTGCCAATTCTGGTTTCGGTTTAATCGGAATACGCGTTTTGTTGCGACAATATTCTCGTTCTATTCATTCTACTCATTCGATGACTCGAGGTCGAACGACTGAAATGAAGTGTGGTGGGGATGAAAAGTAATATGTATTTGAATGCAGTTGTTTTCATTTGGTTTTTAAATGTATTAGAATTAAATCTTGGTATTACTGCTTCAAAATTATTTTTACTTTTAGGTATTTTCTCATTTTGTGTCCTAAAATAAATATATACCTATATGATTTTAATATAGTATTGTTAAATCTAAACTTAAAATGTATTTACAATTCAATTATTCGTTCTAAAACATTACGTTCTAGAATATTTGCTTCAAATATAAAATTTTATATATTTATATATATTTTTAAAATTAAAATTCAGAATAAGAATTTATTATTTATATTATCCATTTAGGTGAAATATGTTCGTTATTTGTTCTACAACCATAGGACTTAACGTCCATGCAAATGTCATTCCATGTTTACTTCACGATCAAAATTGTCGTTTTCTTGCGCATCAATTCTAGTACTTCTAACCAGCCACCAACAAAACGCACCCATAGTTTGTCAGAAAACAACAACTAATGTTTTACTTGCATTCCAATTAATTTATACCTTTTCTAATATACTCTAGTTATTTAGATGGGCCGTGTTAGCCACAAATAGCTGTCGTTGGTGCGTCCCAAAATTTTAACTAACTATTAGAAAATAATATACCATATACAAAATAGAAACTAGCCCCATATTATAGGAACTATTGAAAGTACGAAAACAACTCACTGAAGCCAAATCCCACTAAAACGCAAGTATGTACCTTTCACCTACGAAACCGTGAAGCACGAAGAAAATTAGAAATTACTTGGAGAGGCCATCTGCTGGAGCATACAGAATCTCCAAAATACCTAGGAGTCAAATTAGATCGCTCGTTATCTTTTAAACAGCATTGTTGTGATACCAAGCTTGAAGTCTGCGCTAGAAATAACATACTTCGGAAATTAACAGGGTCCACGTGGGGTGCACAAATGGAGGTTTTACGAACATCGCCTCTAGCTTTGAGTTTTTCTGCTGCCGAACATGCGGCACCAGTTTGGAATAACTCGCTGCATGCTAAACCTGTAGATACGGCGATAAACGACACTGTCCGAATAATAACAGGATGTTTAAAACCAACACCTGTTAATAAACTATATCCCATCATTGGGAGAGCACCTCCAGATATCAGAAGACAGGTCGCCACAGAAGCAAAAAAATTTAAGGTGGATACAGACCACATATACCCACTGTTTGATCACGAAGCTGAAACAAGCAGGCTTAAATACCGAAACAGTTTTTTACGTTCTACAACTGCCACACCGCTCACTCCCATGAACTGGAGGATAGAACTCTGGAGGGAGCAGGCGTTGGCCACCTGGATTGCACCTAAAGAACAACTGAGCTTTGGTCACCAGTTACAATATACAACGTGGAGGGCGCTGAACGTTACTAGGTGTAAAGACAACTTAAAAAAGTGGGGATACATTGCTGGAAGTGCAGAATGTGGCTGTGGAAAATACCAGGATTACCAACATCTATTGGTTTGTACAAACATAGGAGGTAGCTGCACACCTGACGGCCTCAATGATACCAATGACGAAGCGCTCTTGTTAACAAGATTTTGGGAGAAGTTTATATGACGTGGTATTGCGAACACGAAATGATGATGATTGAAAGTATTAAATATAAAGAATTTAGAATTTTTTTCCGGTTAATATAACTTGCCACTAGAGAGATATTTATATTATTTATTCAGATTTATCAAAAAATGTTAGGCACACGCGTCGTCTAAATGTTATAGTTGTAAAGTAAATGTAATTATATTAAAATATGAAAAGTTCAATATTTAGTCTTCTTAATAAGTTTTATCCGCTCTTATATCTTTCACATATTCATCATTCATTATCAATATCCTCCTTCAATTTAAAGTAAAAGTTATTCATCACATTCTTTGTTCCAGTATGTATTAATCAAGCTTATCTTCTTAGTTATTCAGCACAGCAAACATTAAATAACTTCTCCTTTTTATCAACATAAATCATATTATCATCTTCAGACATTTAAATTTGCTTAGACAGTGTAAAGCCGACACTTTCTTACATATATCTAGATTTTAGATTATATTTATAGGATAAGTTATTAGGCCTTTTTTCCACAGTTGAAACAAATCGCTAATTAGTTTTCAGTGATACAGTCAAGGTTGATTTTACCATTAGGCGAGTTTAGGCGACTGTCTAGGGGTGCCAGAAGGCCCATGAAATTATGACTTTTAGGTAACCAATCTTGCCATAAATATTGTTCAAAAAATTTCAGTAAATTTCCGCAATATTCTTAAAGATATTTTAATTTTCTTTTAGTATATAAAACATAAATGTAGCTTAAACAAGAAACAACAATCAGTTTTCAAAATGACTATTTCTAGCAGTTACACAGCGCTTAAGTCTTTGGACAATGAGGTTAGGTTAGGTTAGGTTATATAACATAGAGACCAAACACGGGCAACTCGTTATGAAGCCAACAGCTCCGTTAGTGAGGTACAGGAAGGTTTCCCTTTTGAGTAGTACTGGTTGTTAACTTCAATGTTTTTCAAATTTAAATGATTTGCTAAAATTTCATCACAATAAAATTCAAATTCCGGCAATTTTTTTTGCAATTTACTTTATATCTAAGTATTATTAAAGTAATAAGAAATATATTGACAAATGGCTTTATTTATTTTTTTTCAATTTTAGAAATGTATTTTTCACAGTTATTAACAGTGAATAATTAAGCTTTCGCACATGAACGCTACGCAACTTGCATTACATATCGTAATGTACTTCGCGGAAAAAGTGTAGCTAGATTTTGAGCTGTTAAATGTTTTTTTATTATATTTTTAATTTCAAAAGAAGACGTACACTACCTTATTTATAAATACAAAAAAAAAAAAACATACCATAATTTAGCTCTGAATTTAAAATAATCAGCTTTGTAAAAAACACAAAAAATACGACATCTTCCGAAATCCACACATTAAAAGGTTTCATTTGATAACTGACTCAAAATTTAAAAAACTTATTTATATTTTCGTGGAATACAAGTAAAATAATTTTATTTTAAGATGCTCCGAGCTACAGATAGCTAAAGAGAAAGGATGCGAAAGTGTTTACATCAAAATGAAAGGTCTTTGAACACTTGTAAATTAAAATACTTTACTTTTAAGTGGTTATAGAAATTACTATACCCACTTTTTCGCAAATCGTAAAAACATATTAAAACCAGTGGCGCAGGGAGACCTCAGCTAAACATTCCCTCCCATAAAAAAAAATAATAATAAAAAAAAATAATAATAAAAAAAAATAGATAATTTTTTTTTAAATTTAAAAGAAGATTTCGGTAAATCTTCAAAAATACATCAAATTATGTTCTATACAAATTTTTGTCCAAGGCTTGGTTTACTAGTTACGAATTTTTTAAAATTTTAAAATTTAATAACTTCCGTTTCCGGTTTTGGATTTTAATAAAAAACAATAAGGTTCTTCCCAATTATTAGGAGAATTTTTTAGTACCAGAACAAACTCTTTAAGTTACACCGTTTTTGAGTTATTGTGTATACACACAGACATCCACACACACAGACACACACACATACGGACGGCACCAATAGGTTTTTTGGATTCCCTGGACCATGAAACGTGGTCATCAGTCAAAATCTCGACATCGAAAATTTTCGCGATTACAATACTTGCCCCTTATATATTAAGGTCGGGCAAGTAAAAATGTTTAAGTAAAAGTTTCGTTTCAAATACCCTATTCAAAGATACCCACGACTTACGTTCCCATTTAAAGAATATAAATTGTCCTTGATATCCTGTACTTCCAGTTTGTTCCGGAAAATTTCAACACGACCATTTGATTTTTTGGGTAAATTTTAATCATCAATTTTTTTCCCTACTTATTCACATGCCCAATTTTCGAAAAAAAAAAAAAAATGTGTTCTCTCTTTTTTACACCCTGTATAGACTGATTTGGACTATGTATTTCCTTTATTCACCAAGGGAATATACGAGTATAAAAATAGAATTTAGAAAACTTCGAGTATTACCAAAATATACTACTATAACTTTAGCACTTTACAGCAATATTTTTTATATAAAACTTCGTTATGTGTTATAATCTGAATCAATCTATTGTTCAATAAAGAAAAGAAGTTATTATACGCACGGCTAGTTGGTTGCTTTTATGGCCATCAAATTATTGGACGCTGTCAGCCAGTACTTTTAGGTTCGTGTACGTGACTTGCTGTTTAAATGTACAGTTTCCGGACCAGGAGGTCCTTACCTGAATGCAAGAGGATGCGAGTACGGTCATTTGGGAACAGAGGTATTTATAAGGAATACACGTCTGCACCAGCCCTAAGATTTAGAGGAGATTTAATATAATTTGAGGTCTAGGTAAGTGTAGTTTACTACACAATATGGAGTTTTAGTCTCGGAACTAAAAGGGTTCGATGATTGAAGGACAATTGGAGACTTGTGTAACACTCACAAGTCAAATTAATGCAAAATTATATTGAATATTTGCAGTATTGTAATAGATATATTTAAAAAAATATCTAGATACAGAGTGCGTTCAAAGGTGAGTTTGCAGTACAGGGCATATGGAGTAGTTCTTTTTTATATTCTCTAATAGGTTTGCACAATGACGCTATAGGGATTTGCAGCTAAGCACCCTACCATCTGGTGAGCGTTTCATGAACTTGTGTACATCAGATAACATTTCGTTTTGTGTATTGGTTTTGTATGAAGTTTGTTTTTAAAGTTTTATTATAATCATTGAAAAATGTATAATACATATTGTTGTGTGCCTATGTGCAATTCATTGAAAAGAAGAAACCCGGAAATATCGTTTCATTTGTTTCCACTAATATCAGACACCGTACGGTTCGAAACAAAATTGGGAAAGCAAGAGGTTATGAATCGACGCGATGTTTAGATAAACAATTTAAAAATTGGAAAAAAAAGTGAGCCCTTATATCAAAGTTTGCTCATTACATTTTAATGATAGTGACTACAAAAAATATTTTCAATTTTTTATTTATTATCGCATATCTTGAAAATTCCTGTTATTGTGTGTGGGTTTGTAATGCACAAGTCTCTAGGCATAATGCATAAATCTTTATGAACTCTCTGTTTTTTTCAGTGACTCCACACAATATTATATGCCCAGCATTGTAGATTTCTACCCCTTGGTAAACAACACGGGAATTATTATTTCCCCCAATATAGTTAAAATAATCGACAATGGAAAACCGCCATAACTTAAAACCAGATCACAAAATGTAGTATTTTAGATGTTTACAAGTGTTGTCACTTCACAAAATCAGAAAATCCCAAAGAATTATTTATTTTTTGTCTTTTTTTGATACACTTTTCGCTATTATTTACTAGTAAATGTCAAGTGGTATCTGATTTAGAATGGTTTTAAAAAAATCCGCGTGGCGCTACGATCTTAAAATTTTTCCCCTATCCTTTTCTTGCTTGTCTACGTTGCTAGCTCTAAAACGCGCTGATCTGCGAGGACGCAGTATTCTACAAATGGCCATTTGTTTTTGTTGAGTGTTATTTTGAGTTTTATAAGAGTTGATTTATGTAAATCATACGAGTTTTTCATATTATTATAATTGACATATTTGACACTTTTACAACATTTGGCAACACCGCTCCTATTTGCCATAATAGCTATACTGCAAACTTATCTTTGAACGCACTATAGATGCAGATACAGATACAGAATTATAAAAAATATCTAGATACAGATACATGCTAAAAATGTTTGTATCTAGATACAGCTAGATACTTTTGAAAAAACACTGAAAAATAAAAACACCATATTTTTTACCCAACAAACAGTGCATGTTAATCAATATTATACAGGCTGTTCAAGAATGACCGTGACGTCACAAAAAGCTCACTAAATTCAAGGTAAAACACTATTCTACGGAATAAATTTGTATTAAATAACGTATGTATTATGTTAGCCATATGTGCTAACGTATGAGCTGCGTATCTATAAGACTAATGTTAGTCTTATAGATACGCAGCTATGTTCTTTTGTAGAGGATGTTCCTTTCAATCAAATTTTAGCCTTAATTGAAGTGGAATTCGTGTAATGTCACGAACATTTTTGATCACTAATAAAAAATTACTGTTAAGAAATATGAGATTATTTTCATTCCATACAAATTTAATTTATAAACTAAATTTCGGATGACATTCTCAAGCTTACAAATTAAATGTATATGAACGTTTAATAATAGATTCAACTTTACGTCCTTTAGCAAACACAGCTACTTATCTTACTGATTTTAATTAGAAAATGAATTTAATATCCACACTAGCATGGCCGGCCCTTGGGTGAGGCGGACTAGAGCCCAGGCCTCAAGTGAAGAAATGCCGCAAAAAAATTATCAAGGTGTATTTTCAATCGCTGGATACTTTTGAAGGACCTTAATTTGTCTTGCCCAAGGCTTCACAAAACCACGGTCCACTCCCAAACGACTTGTGTGGATGTAATTTTTCATATGTTTTTAGTAAATTGCTCATCAAAATAGCAACAATAGTTATTTAAAATCTTAGTTTTCATTAATAATGACCCATTTTCATTTCAGAAGCCCTATTTTCAAATTTAGGCCCAACTTTGAGGTTCATTATTTTCAGAATGAACAATCAGAGATACCTGCAGATTAGTATACTTATTAAAAATATATACGTTAGTGTATTTCTAAATTATCAGCCTGATAACTAAATTGGATATGGAGATATTGCATTAAAAATCATCAAATCTGATTGCAAATATCAATAAAATATAATCTCAGGTTCGATTTTTTAAATACTAATGCAGGTTCAAAATTATCAAATCAGATTTTTTGTTTTTGAAGTCTCAGAAGAGACTGTCCCAAATTAAAAGTTCAAAATCCGCTAGCGGGTCTGATTTGAACTCCCTGGTTCACCTAGCTGGTTGCTACGATTCTTAGGAAGGTGTTAATAATTACTTTTCTATCTACTTTTAGCAAGAGATGGGTTTAGTACTTACAATATGACTTACACAATTAACGATGGCAGCTAAATCTAAAAGAGGCACATATTCACAAACATTGCATTAATGAGCTGAAACAATACCAAAATTACCTCCCTTACAGCATGATCCAAGAAATTGGATACAAATGGAAAACTTTTTAATAATCAATTTTACGAAAACTCTTTAAAAAAACTCCTGCTTCCCCGAAACCCCCCAAAAACGTTATCAATTTTATTTTAGTTATTTATTTTTTATATTAATATATGGATGGAATATTTGATATGGATGATAAATTAAATTATTAAAATTTTAATCGTTTCTGGTAGTATTTGATCAGAAATAGTGAATGGGCTAAAAACGAGGCTGCTCTTGATCCTCATTTTCACCACAAAATATTATTCAGCGATGAGGCTTATTTTTGGTTGAATCGCTACTTCAACAAGCTAAATTGCCGCATTTGGAGTGAAGAAAATACACAAGCCATTATTGAGACGGCGTTACATCTACAAAAAGTCACTATTTGGTGTGCTTTATTTGTGGAATCATTGGTCTTTATTTCTTCAAAAATTTTGCCGGCCAGAATTTTACAGTTAATGGAGACCGGCATGATTACTGACTTTATCGTTCCCAATTTGAATGGCATTAATGTGGAAGAGCTGTGATTTCAACAAGACTCACATGCCACACAGCGCGCGCCTCATTCGTTTTATTGAAGGAAACATTTGATGGGCGCATAATTTATCACCATTGGATTATTTTCTGTGGAGATATGTGAAGTCGCTAATCTATGCCAATAAACCAGAGACGATGGACGACTTGGAACCCAACATTCGCCGCGTTATTGCCGATGTACGGCCCCAGATGCTCAAAAAAGTGGTCGAAAATTGGACTTCCAGATTGCGCTTTACTCGAGTCAGCCCATATGCCCGGAAACATATTTAAACACTAATGGTATAAAATTATCTTTCCAATAAAGCCAATACCACGATTTTTATGCGTTGTATTTCATTTTAAAGTTCTATACCTCTAAAGTCAAAAGTCAAACACGTGGCTTTCGTATAGTGCCGGGGATCTAAAAACAGGTAGCATCTTTGTTCTAAGTATCAATTAAGCGTTGGAAACCTATTCTTGTTATATTAATATGTATTGATTTTATGAGTTCATTATAAACACAATTTGTAAAACATTAATCAAAACGAATTGTTTATTGTATATTACCTTGTCAAACTAATAAACTTAATATAGAATAAAATCTAATAAAAGTTTAAACAAAATTTCTTAGCAATTTGTAATTGGTGATAATATAAATCAAGCAACAGTTCAAGTCTAAAGCGAAGAACGTAGCAATAACACTAAGAAAGCAATACACTGAACGATAATTATTATTAAAACCCGCTGGTAAAGACCTAATAAAATACTATGGGATTGTTGGAGTGTAGAAGAAAAGCTGGAAAACGTTGTAGAGAGACCAACAGCAGACCATATCGACTTGGAAAATCGTATAAACGTTAATTTAAACTCACGAACACACGTTAGGTTTTCAACGTCCACGAATCAGGTCAATATATTGTGAACTCGAAACTTTATTAGTAACGGGAAAAAAGTTAAGAACTAAGGACAGTTTGTTCTATGTCTGGTTTAGATCGTGTTTAATTAAAGCGTTTCGAGCGCAAGTAGCCTTAGATGTTAACATTTGTACCTAGCAGTTACATAGACAAAACGAAACTTAATAAATATTTCATTTTCGAAAGACAGAAGTTGTGAAAAACTATAAAAGCAAAACAAACTGCAGTGTTTCTGGCTCTTAGTTAAGAAAGGACAAAAATAGGCACCTTAGTTTTTTTTACTTTTCTTAAGAAAAATGGAGGTTGAATATTTGATTTACTTTTATCTCATCATCATCATCATTAGCGCGACAGCCCGAAATGGGCCAAGGCCTCCTGTCTCCAGGTTTCGTGCCCATGTTTTCACTCTATGAACGTTCAGGAGTAATATGGTCAGTATTACGTTAACTTTTTAGCGTATACAGAAAGGCACCTACAGCTTAAAGCCGGTTGCGAACGGCTAAGCAGAACCTGTAACCTTATACCGTCATTTTGTCGTCTGTCTGTCTGTCTTTCTGTCTGTCTGTTCGGTAAAAATTGTAGCCAAACGGCGAAACCTAGAAAGTTGAAATTTGGCATGCTTATACAACTCTTTGCTCTTTGACCCGCATATAGGAAAAATACTAAAACATCTAAAAAACATATCACCCTTAAAATATAAACAAATATGTGCTCATCGAAAAAATATATTTTTGTTTTAAATTCTGAGTAGGGTATCAAATGAAAACACTTAGTACGTGGATTAACGATCAAAATTTTATTTTTGCAAAATAAATTATTTTGACGCGATTTTTGTCAAAATTGTGCAAATTTTTTTTTGTCCCACACCCTGTAGCCCAGATGGTTTATAATCAGTCTTAATAATCAGTGGGTAGTGTTGAGATTATAATTTAATTCTATGTTTCAATGTATACGAAATCAGAGGGGCGGAACTTATGACTTAAAACAACCAATGGAAGCCATAGGCGAAATTTTCAAAATATTAATGAACCTTGCTATACAAAAAAAAAAAAAAATACTACACATATTTAGAAACCTAAATAATGGTATTACAATGGCCACCACAGGACCAACCGCCATCATAAAGTACTTGCATAAAATACATTCTAGCAGCAGAGTAGAAATAACTTGGCCTAATATTTTCTAACAAATATTATTTATCATGACCATGCAAACGTTACATATAAGTATGAAAAAATTGAGAAATTTTACAAAAAAAAAAATACGAAATTTTTCGTTTTATCAAAAAACGTCAAAAAAACGTTATTAGTTATTGCATTTATAGCAACTTTTGTTATATAAATTTTTTCGAAATATTTTTCTGTTGCTAAATATTCGCAAAAATCTTAAAATCGACACGAGTAAACTCTCATTTCTAGTCAACCTATTTTTACCAAAAGTTGATCAACTTGTGCCATTGATGGCAGAAGATTAAATATGAAGTTTCATAAAAATCCTTTTAACCAAATTTGCTCTGCATGTGTACACAGACAGACAGACAGACAGACAGACAGACCGACAGACATCATACTAAAAATAGTCAAAACGTTATGTAGGGACCTCTATTCGTGGAGATCCATCGAAATCTCGAAATGTCAAAATCGGTATGATCACAATACCTCCCTTATATGTTAGCGGTCGGTAAAAATATTTTCACATAAAATTTGTTTTGGCATCCCAAATAATCATCATTCACTTACTAAATACCTGCTAAACCCTGAAATGTGTGAAAATTCACACTTCACATCAATTTTTTTAATATCCCTAGACTTTTCCGTTGTGTGTAATTATAAATAGTTGTGACAACAACAACAGTGATGGCAATTAATTAATTCTAAAGCTTGCTGTTGACATATCTTTTATTTTCCATAGCCAACCCTTATGTAATTTCTTTTTGAACTCATGGTATAAACAGTTACATAGAATTCAATGCATCGTATTTTACAGTTTCGCTAGTAACGCTGAACTTATATTTTATCGTCGCCCCAATATAAACGCACCCTTATTTAGTTATTACCACATAGAAATATGGTATATTCGTTGTAAATCATATTTTTTGCGCTATTAGAATAACAAATATTTTCCATCACCATTAACCTTGATTCTAACAAAAAATCTGTCTACGCGCGTTTGTGCTTTGGAAGAAAATCACAGTTTTCAACTTTGACAGAGGTAAGTCTGGAGAATAATGGGGGTCAGGCGTGAGTTCCAACTCCTCAGCTTGGTTCACCTTCGGAGATATTGCTTCACGTTTCCTTTTACTACCTACGATTAAGGATATGTATTTACATTTATCTTGGGAAACTTTTTACCATTTCTTTCTTAGCATCAAAAACAAAATTGTGTGTTAATTTAATTCAATAACAAAATTCATAATGTTTTATAATTATTGTTATGAAAACTGTAGAGCAAAACAGTGTTTCTCAAACTTTTTTGGCCACAACCCACTTTTATAAAGCAGTCCACTATTTCTCAGATCTCAGTTTTTATATACGGTCTGTGCGAAGGGACACGGAACGCAATTTAACATGGGATCTTAAATAAATGTGAAAATTGGCTCTTCTGTACATTTTAGAGCAAAAATACAAGAATAAAAAGTTTAAAATTAGTTATTATTTTTGAAAAGTCTAAATTTGATGTCATAGAATATCTGTAACACTAGTTATTTGGAAAATAAAATATGATGTTTTCGTCAAAATTCAAATAACCGTGGAAATGAAACATAAGAAAAAATTCACACATCGAAAAAGTATAGGGATATTAAAAAATATATGAAAAATATTGCTTATTGTACATTTAATGTTGTTTTTTGTTTGTTGCATTTATTGTTTAATTAAAGTGGGCAATTATGAGTAGTTGGCTATGGAAAACAAGTAAAAACAATAACCACGAAGACAAAACAAATACAAATTTGACAAATTTTATTCAGTACATGATCCGTAGGTTGATCACATGTTTCATTTTAATTCAATTTAAAACATTTATATTAATAATTGCAGATTTTTAAGTAGTGGCATTATTTTTTAATAATGGAGCGACAGTATTTAACTATCCCCGAGATGAATCGTGCGGTGGGACTTTTACAAGCTGGTTTCAGGCAAGTTGATGTAGGCAAGTGGATAAGAGATTCTCAAAGCATTATCAGTCGGTTATGGAGGTGTTACTGGGAAACATGGAGTCCAGCAACAACATCCGGGACGTGGTCGCTGTACAACAGCAGGTCAAGACAGATTTGGTCTTAATGCTAGAAGACAACCTACTATTACAGCACCCGAATCGGTAAGGTAGTTACAGCAAGCGCATAACTTAACCGTTAGTCGCGATACTGTAAGAAATCATCTCCAGGAAGCTAATATTCTATCTCGACGACAAATCAGATGTCAACGCCTCTCTAGAAGCAATCGCAGAGCAAGATTAGACTGGTGACATAATTTTCAATATTGGTGTGATAATGATTGAGCTACAGTTTTGTTTACTGATGAGTCCAGATTTGGAATTAATCCAGATTTTCGTCGAACAAGGGTGTGGAGAAGATCTGGTAGTTTGGAACGTTTGAGGCACGTCCAGGAAGTTCACAGTTACACAGATGGTACTGTTATGGCATGGGGTGGGATAATCATTGACGGTAGAACTGGTATCGTTTTTACCAATGGATTTTTAATAGCACAATAATATTTGGATAATATTCTTCAATCTATTGTGCGTCCATTTTGTGGTGCTGTTGTTTTTTTTGTTTTTGTTTGAGGGTCTAGAACTTCATTATTTTTTTTTTTATGTTTTATTTCCACGGCTATCTGTAATTTGACTAAAACATAATTTAATTTTCCAAATATCTAGTATAACAGACAATATATGGCATCAAATTTAAACTTTTGAAAAACAAAATCAAATTTTAAACAATTTTTTATTCTTGTATTTTGGCTCTAAAATGTACAGGGGAGCCAATTTCCGCATTTATCTAAAATCACATGTTAAATTGCTATGTTTCGCGTTTCGTTGCACAAACAGTATTGGTAATATAAGCTAACAAAATCTCTCGCGGCTCACCAGTGAACCGCGAACCGCATTTTGAGAAATACTGTACTAAAGTACTGAAGTTTTATTAATAATCCGACTGTCATGGTCATTTAAGTTTGTAGATTGCAGTAATAAGTATAATGTACAAGTGTTTTATTATTTAAAAAAAGTGTTAGAATGTGAACTGATACTTGTTACTTTGGCTGTTCTTTGTAACTGTCACTGTTTTTCATATGCACCATAAAAACCGCCCTTTCACGAAATATTTTCCGATCAGTACACTAGTCAATGAATCTTTTTTAGGGTTTTGTAGGTATGACCAAAAAACCCTTATACCGTCATTTTGTCGGTTCTGTCTGTCTGTCTTTCTGTTCGGTAAAAATTGTAGCCAAACGGCTAAACCTAGAGAGTTGAAATTTGGCATGCTTATACAACTCTTTGACCCGCACATAGGAAAAATACTAAAGCATCTAAAACACATACCCCCCTAAAAATATAAACAAATATGTGCTCATCGAAAACAAAAATATTTTTTTTCCATTCTGAGTAGGGTATCAAATGAAAGCCCTTAGTACGTGGATTAACGATCAAATTTTTATTTTTGCAAAATAAATTATTTTGATGCGATTTTTGCCAAAATTGTGCAAAAAAATTTTTGTCCCACACCCTGTAGCCCAGATGGTTTAAACTAAAAATCTAAAAAAATTCTAAGTAATGTATATTGGTGTGAACCGAAATAGTACAACAGGAATTTTTGATCAGATTATGTTTTCGGAAAATAACGCATTTTTTGTGGTTTTTGGTTCACAAAGTACAAAAGTTATACCAATGTAAGACACTCATATGCAAGGCGTGCGATAGCTTAATGGGTTAGAGCACTGGTGTCGTAAGCTGGAAAACGAAGGGTTTCGAGTTCGAGTACGGAGCGAATTTTATTTTTTCTGTTTTTTTTTGCATTTTTATTATGTTTTTATTTTGTCAAAATTCTAGTTATATTTTGACAAACGTTGTATTTAATTTTTAAGAGCGTAAATTTAATAACCAGTCTTATTATATGATTAACAGACGATAAATTATTTTAAAAATATCGTTCATTTTGCCGTGATTACTACAAAGTAAAATTTGTCCTACACACTCAGCATACCGCCTTCACTTATTATATACCTGCGAAACCCTGAAATGTGTGAATATTCACACTTCACATTAATTGATATAGACAACTATATTAGTTAATTTTAAGTGAAATATTGAAGTTTTAATACAAACAATTCATGGTTTTGAAAAAATTGTTCATAATAACAAAACAATTTTTTCTGTGTATTTTTTCACTTTGATGAAAATTTGGGGAGTTATGCGGGAACATCCTAAAACTAAACTTTCGAAATACCAGGTCTACAAGTATGAAATGCGGATTTTTTTTCTTTAATAAAACACATTAAACTCAAAAGAACAGTAAAAGTTTATTTATTAAAAATATCGTTCATTTTGCCGTGATTACTACAAAGTAAAATTTGTCCTACACACTCAGCATACCGCCTTCACTTATTATATACCTGCGAAACCCTGAAATGTGTGAATATTCACACTTCACATCAATTTTTTTTAGGTCTTTTATCTTCAACACGTGTCCAATTCAAATTTTCAACTACACAATTTCTTAGATTTGTTTGTTTGAAAACTTTTTTTAACGATGTTTTTATCCCAATATCTGATCTCAGTCCATCATTGACCTAAATTTAAATCATTAGGACAAGTACGCAATTATAATACCGCCAGCTCGTATCAAAACAAACAAAAAAGCTTTCTTATAATGCAAATTGGGTTAATTTATATCAAAATCAGGAGAAAACGATGTATAATTTCACTTTCAATCCACAAAAGAGAGTATTTCTTAGGGTAACAAAATATTTAAGTAAGGGAGATGAAAATTCTGAATTTGAGGTATTGCAACAGCTTTCCTCAACTCCGCAGATAAGTGACCGTCTTACTGCGGAGTCACGGCAGCTTTCACGAAAACGAATAAGAATAATTGACTATAGATCAGTTTTTAATCACGTACATCTTACATCTTAGAGGTACAACAGGCATGTTAAATAGATCAGTGTTTCTCAACCTTTTCTGTCATGGGACCCCCCGAAATTATGGAAATATTGTCTGCGGCCCCCCTATATACAGGGTATTAGGTAAATGTAATAAAAAAACACGTACTTTGATATTCTATTATTGAACTACAATTCAAATATTTTTTTCTCTATGGCAACTACACAACTTCTGGATTAATATGAAAAATTTAAAAAAGTCAGTGGTTTTCAAAGTTTGGGGCATCTTTTATCTGTTTATTTTTGGACGCAATTCACATTTAGAGAAAATTGGCAAAGGAAAAATCGATTTCATTCTACGTCACCATGCCGTCTTTTAAATTGTACCGGACATTTACCTAACCCCCTGTATATATATAGTGTATCAATATAGAGGGAACACGATTTTTCTCGGAAAGGCGACGTGTGAGCAAGTTGTGTGAGCAAGCATTTTTGAACTAAAATTTATCCCAAAAATTGAATGGTAGTATTGAAATTTTCTGGAACAAACCGGAAGTACAGAATATCAAGGACAATTTAGAATTTTTAAATGGGAACGTATGTCATACTGGGTATCTTTGGATAGAGCTTTTCAAAAGAAACAACTTTTATTTAAAAATTTTATTAGTATCTTTTACCGTTGACAAAAAAACTGACATTTTTATATGACCATTGTATTCCCTATAACGACTTGAAAGTAAAGTATTTTTATTTACAAGTGTTCAAAGGGCTTTACATTTTTATTTTAACAAATTTGCATCCTTACTCTTGATTTATCTGTCGCTCGGAGGGTATAAAAGATATATACAGTGAATTTCTTTAATCCTGCAATATAGGTATTATCGTTACTATGGTAATTGAAATCTGACAGCAATGTAAAATTGCGTTTCTTTTAATTTGCAACATAGGCTTACAATACTTTGCTGTCAAAATAATTTGTCGTTACTAGGGAAACCATGTATAATATGTTGCAGGATAAGAGAACCTACTTCAAAGTACAACTTGAAAGTATTTGAAGTACCTCCAACGCGAACCATGGTCAAAGAAACGCATCAACCGATACATACATTTTATTTGACCTTGATATAGTTTACATAGTCCGTTTCTTTGGTTTAAGCGGAACTAGATTTTCAAATCTAGTAATTTTTATCAATTGAATGAATCTTTTGATCATTTTATTTGGCAAAAGCCTATATTACTCATTATAAAGTTAGCTAGTGACAACTTCAGAAAATTAAATTCCATTTAGTACCGCTTAAACGTTTGAAATAGCCTGTAGTTTAAATTAGTTGTCAAAACGAGTATATTAGATATAATATAGATTAAATAATTATTTTATGCAAGGTATATTTTTATGAATATAAATGTAAGACATTTATAAATATGAATAAAATTTATATGTTGAAAGATTGAGCGCATTTCTATTATATTTTCATATTTTGATCTTGCAAGATTTCGCGGCCCCCCGATGAAGCCTTCACGGCCCCTCAGTTGAGAAACGCTGAAATAGATGATATCCAATTCTATTCTATTCTATTATTTTTTGCCTTCGGTTGTGCGCCAGTTCGACAGCGATAATTCATTAGATAATAGTAACATAAATAATAACAATAATAATGACCCGCACGTTTACACGATGTCCTCGTCCTGGTTATAGCTAACAGTATTCTCAGAAATCAGGACCCACTATTACAGTTCGTTAGTGAGCACGAATTTGGTGGCAAAGGGGCGTTTCTTTACCAGGCAGCACGAAGAGCAGCAACGAGATATAATCTAGCAGTCTTGAGTCCCGTCAGAGAAAACGCTGGAGTAACACTCTCTCGGGAGGAGTACAACAGAGTTACCAATTCGAAGAAACGAGGGGAGATAGACAAGTTGACAAAAGAACACATGAGTAAAAGTATGCACTCTGTGTTCTTCAAACATATTAAAAGTCTAGTGTTGTCCACCGAACTCACGTTCTCGTTTCTTAAGTGTACTGGTTTAAGACCGGAAACAGAAGGTTTTGTGTTTGCGTGTCAGGATGGTGTTATACTTTGGCGTACAGAGCCCGCATATTCCAAATGGCGGAGACCACACTCTGTAGGTTGTGCCACCACTATCCTGAAACGATTATGCACATTCTGTCTGCTTGTCCATCTCTTGCAGCGTCGAGCTACGTGTCTCGACATAATGCTGCTCTCCACGTGCTCTACTACCATCTTAGACATGTCTATGGTATTGACCAGCTACCAGTTGTACCGTACGCCCCTTATGACATAGAATCGGTGGTGGAAAATTCCAAGTGCCGCATTTACTGGAATTACTCCTTTCACACCTCGAGGTTACTGACAGCCACTAAGCTGGACATAACCGTTCTAGAGACCAAACAGATGTTTGTGATCGAATTATCAAGTCCAGCTGAGAAGATTATTTCTCAAGGACGATGAAAAGAGGTCCAAGTATATGGATCGCTTGTTCAAGCTTAGAAAGCTGTATCCAGGGTATAAAGTTAAGCTTGTAGTCCTGATAGTTGGTGTTTTGGATTGTATGAAAGTCTCCTAACGAAGGGAAATCGAGTTCATTTCCGTCTGCAGATCTTCTGCCACCTCTTTAATCTGCATGATGCAAAAAGCAGTGTTGCTCGGGTAATATTAATATTATTATTTTTATTTGGCACATTTGTGTTGTTTTTATGTCTACGAAACGAGTAATAATGCTTTATGCATCCTGCAAGGCAGAAATGGTTTCAACTTTCATTTCTAAGGGGATCCACCAAAACACCATTAAGTAAAATAAGTTTTGAGACCTGAATAGAGCTTTATAAGCTTGGACATAGGCTCATTATTTTAATATTATTATTGTAACGTATTCTGGAAAAAATGTAGTATAGTGGACGACTACGATATGGTGGGAGATATTTGAGAAATAATGTCCGTGGCCATCGAAAACTACCTAAAAACCAGTGCTTCTCAAACAATCACTTATCATTTACGTTACAGCAAAAAAAAAACGTATTGCAAAAACGGTAAAAGTAACTTTTAGCTGCTTATACTACGCCCTGAGTTTGCACTTTTGCTCTGTTTACACTGTTTCCGTGTTTCAATTCAGTTTAAAATGCAATTTATTTTTAGGTAGTTTATAAAAAATAATAAAAAGTTATCAATAATAACCTAAGATCACTGCAAATCTCAAGTGAGTACTAGTACTCATTTAAAGTGCGTACATTGCTTGTCCTCGTTTTTACTCACGTACAAGTGAGTACTTTTGTACGCACTTTAAATGAGTACTAGTACTCACTTGAGATTTGCAGTGATCTTAGGTTATTATTGATAACTTTTTATTATTTTTTATAAACTACCTAAAAATAAATTGCATTTTAAACTGAATTGAAACACGGAAACAGTGTAAACAGAGCAAAAGTGCAAACTCAGGGCGTAGTATAAGCAGCTAAAAGTTACTTTTACCGTTTTTGCAATACGGTTTTTTTTTGCTGTAACGTAAATGATAAGTGATTGTTTGAGAAGCACTGGTTTTTAGGTAGTTTTCGATGGCCACGGACATTATTTCTCAAATATCTCCCACCATATCGTAGTCGTCCACTATACTACATTTTTTCCAGAATACGTTACAATAATAATATTAAAATAATGAGCCTATGTCCAAGCTTATAAAGCTCTATTCAGGTCTCAAAACTTATTTTAGTTAATAGTTACATTTTGAAACGTATTATTTTAGTATCTAAAATATAATGTAATTGTCTCGGTAATTATGTCGTATAATAGAATCAATGTTAAATCTTTAATCATATCTAGAAGGTACCTGAATTAATCTGAGCGCATTTATTCCTAAAATAATGCAATCATCACATGTGCTATTATTATATCGCATTTAAATTAAAACTGCATATTTGTATAACTAACTTTGAGGCTTCCGAACCTTCTTAAACAAAAACTATGCAAAAATAAATTCTGGCTTCAGCAGCCTCTCAATGCTACATTTCACTTTATTATTATTATTTTTCACTTTTACTTAACTTTAAATTCACTTATTAATCAGCAGATACTTTGGCACGTTTTTTTAAATTTTTAATTGTCTAATAAACGTTAATATTGTACTATTATTTGGTTGTTTAGTTTTAAAGAGCTTATATGACAAGAAATTTAATATGTTAGGTTAGGTTAGAAATTCATCGCAAGTATATTGAAAGTACGCATTTAAAATGAGTATTAGTACTCACATATAACGCGTATTAAAAGTACGCATTTAAAATGAGTATTAGTACTCACATATAACGCGTAGTTTCAGTTCGGCTTTAGAAGTGAGTACTTGTACTCGTTTTACGTGAGTATTTTGAAGTACTCATTTATAACGAGTACTAGTACTCACTACAAGTGCGTACACTTATCTCCTTCTTCAAAGTGAGTACAAGTACGCACTTTAAATGAGTAATATAAAAAGTACTCATTTAAAAGGAGTACTATTACTCACTAAGATTTGCAGTGATAGTGCTTTTAAGGTGAATTACTGTCTCTGGCCTTGCACAGAACAGTATGCGTATTATAGGCAGATAAAGTTACCTTTACCACAAAAACCGTACGAAGTACGGGTACTCCAGCTAGTTATATTATATTATATTTTAATTATAATCTTTATTTATTATTTGTTTTTGTTCGAGAAGTCTCCTTTCTCAAATATCCCCCACCAGATTCGTCCATCATACTACATTTTAACCCGTATTATTTTTATTTAAAATCAATCAGTTTTGCATTAAGATTTACTTTTATTTGTTCATTGACCTAATTTCCTTTACCTAGTTTTGAAAAAAAAAGTTCTGAACTTCTTTTCTGAAAGTTTTGATCCTCATATTGAGGAAAGAAAAAACGTGAGGGAAATAATATATTTTATCGATAATTCTGATATTTTATCTGGAACATTGTGCTATGCAAAAATTTGTGAATAACTAATAATAAATTAGGAATTAATTTCGTTAAAATTTCTTTTATATTTCTTACTTACATATGGCTTCTTTCTGGCTAATTTTCCATGAAAATTATTCTTTCTTAGTACTCTACACACTGTTTCAACACTCACTTTTTTCCTAAATACTTTTCCATCCGTTCTGTTCATTTTGATACACTTAATATAATTAATTTTTCGCACTTTCTTGCACTTGCACTTGCACTTGCAGCTAAATATAATTTTACTTTGAATTGTTATTTTTTTGAATCCTTTCAATAATGTGTTATAGTACGTAGGCAGCAATCTTCTTAAATATTTCGGCTTTACTTGGAACACTTTTATTGTTTTATAATGAAAAATTATCAATTTTCTCTCTTCTATTGTAGCGTGACGACCCACATTAAATAAAAGAGAAAACAATACTAAATCGAAATTAAAAAAATATGCAAGAATCATGTTAAAACTTGATAGACAAGTTAATACTAATACGTATCATTAATGCTATCAGTTATCAGGTTATCGATTTCAAGGTTTATTTAATATCAACTTTTATGTTGTAAAATATTTTTAATAATGTAATGTAATGAAAACAGAGCCGCAGTAAGGAAAACTTGCGCTAGGAGCAGAGCCGTGGTTTGGCGCCCCTTAGTAAATAAAAACAAGGTTCTTACCTCTCAAAATTTAAGTGATGAGCAAAAAAAAAGGTCCTCACCTCTCAAAATCCAAGTGACGAGCAAAAACAAAAAGCCCCTCCCCCTTTTACTGCGGCTCTGAACGTAGGTGCACGTAAATTGGATATACGTGGCACAAGGGCCTCAGGTGGCTCTCAAATTTTCAAAATGTCCTAATCTCGCTTATTTATGAACAAATTTCGTTGAAATTTGATATGAAAGCTCAAAATTAATCCTGTGATGTAGAAAGTTGTTGCAAATTAAATAAATATGTTCCATTTTTGCCAACAGTAAGTCAAGGCCTACAATATACTTATTTATGGAACGCTATCGCTAGTATTTGACTTATTTTGAGCCCTTATACCAAATTTGGACAAATTCGGCTCATAAATAAGCGAGTTATGGATATTTAAAATTTTTGCGGGCCTCTGGAGGCCCCTGTGCTTCATATATTTCATTTTCATGCAACTGAGTTTAAAGATTACCTAATTCTACACATCTGTGTTAAATCTCAGCGATATCGGCCCATAAATAAACGAGTTATAGCCGTGCTTCACTTTCAGCCGAAACTGGAGCAATTTTTTTGTCAAAGTTCGAATTTGGCTCTTTTAAGGGTATAGACAGAAGCATCTTGATGTCTTGATTCCAGAAGTGTGATGTTTTTGAAAATCGGTTCATGAATAAGGAAGTTATAGCTATTTGAACTAGTTCTCACTGATCCGCGGTCTAGGTCGCGGATTAAGACCAGATTAAGTGAAAACTAGTTAAAATGGCTGTAACTTCTTTATTTATGAACCGATTTTCATAAACATCACACTTCTGGAATCAGGACGTCGAATTACTTCTGCCTATACTCTTAAAAGTGCCAAATTTGGACTTTGACAAAAAATTCTGCTCCAGTTTCGGCCGAAAGTGGAGCACGGCCATTACTCGCTTATTTATAAACCGATATCGTTGAGATTTTGCACCGAGGTATGAAATTAGTCAATCATTAAACGTAGGTGTACGTAAACTGGATATATTTATCACAGGGGCCTCAGGCGGCCCTCAAATTTTCAAAATGTCCTTAACTCTCTTATTTATGAATAGATTACATTGATATTTTGTATGAATGCCTCAAATTGATCCTGTGATGTAGAAAGCTGTTGAAAATTAAATAAATGTGTTACAGTTTTTGCCAACAGTAAATCAGGGCTATAAAATACTTATTTGTGGACCGCTATCGGTAGTATTAGAGTAATTTTAAGCCCTTAAACCAAGTTTGGACAAATTCGGCTCATTAATAAGCGAGTTATGAATTTTTTAAATTTTTGTGGGCCTCTGGAGGCCCCTGTGCTTCATATATCTTATTTTCGTTCAGCTACGTTTAAAGATTACCTAATTCTACACACCTGTGCTAAATCTCAGCGATATCGGCCCATAAATAAGCGAGTTATAGCCGTGCTCCACTTTCGGCCGAAACTGGAGCAGATTTTTTTGTCAAAGTTCGAATTTGGAACTTTTAAGGGTATAGACAGAAGCATCTTGATGTCTTGATTCCAGAAGTGTGATGTTTTTGAAAATCGGTTCATAAATAAGGAAGTTAAAGCCATTTGAACTAGTTTTCACTTAATCTGGTCTTAATCCGCGACCTAGACCGCGGATTAGTGAAAATTAGTTCAAATGGCTATAACTTCCTTATTTATGAACCGATTTTCAAAAACATCACACTTCTGGAATCAGGACATTTAGGTGCTTTAGTCTATACTCTCAAAACTGCCAAATTCGGACTTTGACAAAAAAATTCTGCTCCAGTTCCGGCTGAAAGTGGAGCAAGACCATTACTCGCTTATTTATTGGCCGATATGGTTGAGATTTTGCACCGAGGTATGAAATTAGCCAATCTTTAAACGTATGTGTACGTAAATTGGATATATTGATCACAGGGGCCTCAGGCGGCCTTCAAATTTTCAAAATGTCCTTAACTCTCTTATTTATGAACAGATTTCATTGATATTTTGTATGAATGCCTCAAATTGATCCTTTGATGTAGAAAGCTGTTGACAATTAAATAAATGTGTTCCAGTTTTTGCCAACAGTAAATTAGGGCTATAATCTACTTATTTGTGGACCGCTATCGGTAGTATTTGACTAATTTTAAGCCCTTATACCAAATTTGGACAAATTCGGCTCATTAATAAGCGAGTTATGGATATTTAAAATTTTTGCGGGCCTCTGGAGGCCCCTGTGCTTCATGTATCTCATTTTCGTTCACCTATGTTTAAAAATTACCTAATTCTACACACCTGTGCTAAATCTCAGCGATATCGGCCCATAAATAAGCGAGTTATAGCCGTGCTCCACTTTCGGCCGAAACTGGAGCAGAATTTTTTGTCAAAGTTCGAATTTGGCAATTTTAAGGGTATAGACAGAAGCACCTTGATGTCCTGATTCCAGAAGTGTGATGCTTTTGAAAATCGGTTCATAAATAAGGAAGTTATAGCCATTTGAACTAGTTTTCACTTAATCCGGTCTAGTTTTCAGTCTTAATCCGCGACCTAGACCGCGGATTAGTAAAAACTAGTTCAAAAGTCTATAACTTCCTTATTTATGAACCGATTTTCAAAAACATCACACTTCTGGAATCAGGACGTCGAAGTGCTTCTGCCTATACTCTTACAAGTGCCAAATTCGGACTTTGACAAAAAAATTTACTAACGACAACAAGTTTATTAACGTTGCCTTCCCTGTATATTCGCCACTGCATCCTCTACGTTCATGAAAACCAAACCAAATTCTTAGTCCAAAGTTCAGTCCATAGACACGACACTAGAAATAAAAACGAGATACGTCCAGACTTCACAAGACTTGGAATGTCCAGATATAGTACCAATTTCTTCGCGATTAAATTTTACAATGTGCTTCCTCAAGCCATAAAAAGTCTCAATATTTTAATTTTCAAAAAATAACCAAGAGATATTTAATATGCAGGGCCTTCTATTCCACTGATGAGTATCTGATAAATGATTTCAGTGACTTGAAGGAGGTTCTATGATCACTCAGTTTGTCCAGCTAAATATCATGTACCTATGTATGAGATTTGTAAAAATACTGCACATTTATAACCTATCTATAAAATATAATATGCATCTTGTAATGTCCCCTACATATTTTGTAAAAGTAATGTTATTGACGATTGTAAAAAATGTAATATTTTAGCACATAATAAATATTATTATTATTATTATTACTATGGGGTTTGTCAGGTCTTGACAAGCGTCCACTAATCTCAAACTTCAGCAACCTTTTGAGCCGCGTCATACTAGAGACTAGTGGAGCTAAATACACACGAATGCATCCCAAACAGTGCATACATAACGATCTCTAAAATTTTTATTTTGTCTCTTTTCTATTAGCAAAATCATCGATGACTTCGTCGAAGTTCATTTCGTTTGTCAGTTGCTGTTCAATTGACAGTATGGCAAGATTTTTTAATCGCAATGTACTCATTGAAGATCTTAAATAATTTTTAATGAAATATAATTTAGAGAAACTTTTTTCACAGCTAGCAACATTAACAGCAATTGTGACAAAATAATTTTAATATTTTTGATTATTGATATTTAATATTATCACTAAGCTTTTTTTCTTTCGTTGCAATAGACCAGAAGTGCCGCCCGTTGCGGACCCCCCCCCTAGCTACGCTGCTGGAGTGATCCTGTTGTGTCTCCCGTTTCTCTCTAAATAAATAAAAATCTCTCCCGTTTCTTGTATTTCTTGTTCCAACACTGTTAGGAGTCCATAAAATCTGCATTTTCTCGTGATTTAAAAAAGAATCAGTTCATTGATTGTACTTTCCTTGTAACCCTATTCTTACATTCATCCGTAGTAAACCACTAGCGATTTAATTTTATTATTCAGCAAGTGTGTAACATTCAACTGTAATTCTAGATTTAAATGTAAAAAACTGAAAACAAAAGAGTTAGTAGAGATCTGTAACAACAGTTTCTTTTCTGTCCGTTTCTTCTTCATCACGCCCTTTTAGTGCACGTTACGATCATTAGTGATTTTTTTTTGTGTTCGTTTTCCTGACACAGCCAGCTTCGATCAACTGCAGTCTCAGCTGCTACTCAACTCGTTTACTAGTCTGGGACCTGAAACTATCCATTACGTTTTCCTGCTAAGCTTAACTTTTTAACTAATAGGTTTTAGTGGAAAGGAAATATATTACTGTACTAAATATGCAGTTTTTTGTAGGTTATTTATCTTGTACGTCATACATAATACCTAAATTTTACATAAATACTACTTTTCCAATAAATTCAATCCATCTATATCAGCGGTTCCCAACCTGGAGTACGCGAAGGACCTATTGGGGTTATAGGAAAATAATATAGATAATGGCGAAAAACACAGTTTTACAGAGACTTACGTTAAAGTTGAAAAAGAAAAATTGATTGAACTGCCTACTGATTCTTCTTTTGAATCTGATTTAAAAAAAATAAATCTCGCTGACTTCTGAGCAGTAGTGTAAGAAGAGTACCAACAACTCAGTACAAAGCAATAAAATATTTATTACCTTTCACAAACACAGAGCTAGTCGAAAGAGCACTCTTGTCTTATGCGTACATTAAGAATAAATATCGCAATAAGTTTGCTCGTGAATTCAGGTTATATCTGTTTGCCTTTGAACCTGATTTTAAAAAACTTGGATCCATAAAACAAGCTCAAGGATTGAATTAAAATTATTAAGGACTACGATGGAAGATTCTCATATAAAGATGAATAATTGCTATTTCAAATTTGACGGATAATTATTCTATTTTCAACATAAGTTAATGTGAGTAAAAGTTATTTTAATGCTGTTTTTGTTTATTCCTATATGCTTTGACCAATATGAACAATATTTTGCAGATTTATCCCTATATAATACTGACCTTATTTTTTATTTACACTGATTTGAGATATTTAATACATTTTGGTGAAAATGGTAAATGAATGTAAAACTAAATTAAAGGTTTTAAATAATCTTTATTTTCAAAAATGTAAATGTAATGCATTGAGTAAAACTTGCCTTGGTAAAAATTAATAAATTTTACCAAGAATTACTGGTCGAGTTTGGTCATTCATATCAGCGCCTCTAGGTGATAACTTATTTGTGTAAATTTAAAATTGGTTCGAAATATTTAAAATATTTTGGTAAAAATCATAAATTGATACGTTCAATAGTTTGTACCTTGAAATTGTATGTAATGTTGGTATTAAAACATGATACTAACTGTTTCACCAGGTTTTAACAATTCATAATAGACCACACCCTTTTGGTCCCACCAAGTACAGAGCATTGTCTTTTTGCCAAAGCGATTCGGTCTTGCAGTTGATGTGGATGGTGAGCCTGGGTTCACCCATGATTTTTTGCATTTGGGATTTTCAAAATAAATTCATTTTTCATCGCCAGTAATGATACGATGCAAAAAAGACTTTCTTGAGAGTGTTTTTGAGTTTTTCCATCTGCCTTTCATTCAATGCATGTGGAACCCATCTGCCGACTTTCTGGATCTTACCCATCTCTCGTAGGTGATTGGAAACAGCTTGTTGACTAACGACTAACTGCTCTGTTAGTTGTTTTTGTGATTGACTATCGTCTTCCTGTAGCAATGTTTCCAATTTTGTATTTTCATATTATTTTGGAGGTTTTCCATGTTCTTTGTCTGTAAGATCAAACTTTTGAAACGCCGAAACCATCGTTCACACGTATCTTGCGATGGAGCATATTCACCATAAGCTTCTCGAAGCAGTCGGTATGATTCAGCAGCAGTTTGTTTCAAATGAAAACAAAACAGTAGTACTGTCCGCGAATGCTCTTTATTTGGCACAAAATTTGACATTTTTAACACAGTAAAACAAAACTATATGATCACTTTTCAAATTATAACCTATACGCATTTGACACTTAATGATAACTTAAGAAAACGCCATATGTGTTGAAACTTTGAACTATACACTCTGTTTGCCCGGAAAGTTTGAAAAAAATCCGCATTTCATACTTGTAGACCTGGTAAATGTCATTGTCTAATATAACCTAACCTTAGAAAATTTAAAAAATAAATAAATTTAGGGATGGGTGCGAGTATTGAAGATAGGGGGCACATAAATGAAAAATCTAATCAAGAGGTAGGTGAGAGAAAAAAGGTTGGGAACCGCTGATCTATATTAATAAAACTACGCAGTACTTTCCTGACAAGTGTTTTGCAGGAGGTATAGTAATAAACCATTATATTGAAACACTTCTAACGATCTTTGCAGTAAAAATGTTACTGAAGTCTGAAATAAATCGTTTTCTAGAGCATGGCATAATGTTGAATTATATCGCCCAAAAGGTCTATAATAAAAGATTTCATTAACTCATTTCAAATATGTAATTTAAGTGAAATTGTAATTTAATTACGAAAGTTAAAATTGACATAACATTGTTTGCCCAAAAACAGCTTGTTTTAATTCGGAAACACGCAACATTTTAAAGCTGACGATTCACGAAAAACGTTCATTAAAAATACAACAAAAAATTACGACCGTAGCTGAATAAAATAAAGATGTCCACAAGCTCTATTAAAATAGGTCCCTTAACAGAGGGCCGATCGTAAAAAATAATTTATTACAGATATAAAATACGAACTGATTATAAAATTGATACTGTTCTTTCGATAAAATTAGATTAGGTCAATCAGTTTATGACCAATAAAATCATGGACATCACCAAAACTCAATAGCTAAAAATCTGTAATAACTTGGAAGGAAACTAGAATATGATAATTTTACAAAATAAAACCCAATAAATGTCTTTCTCTTATACCGTTTTCACACTAGATCTTTAAGATCGGATGTTAAAGTGAATGTATCTTTAAACGCTAATGTTAAAACCGTATGGCCTCGTCTAAATACAAGCGATGTTTAAGACAGAGATCTGCGTCTTAAACTTCGTCCGCATTGCCAACTTAATTTCTATTATAAAAAAATACTCCTTGAATTTGTGCTGTCAACATTTTATATTATCATAAACAAGAATACTGTATTATATCGACGTTATAAGAAGTTTATACTTATTGTTATAATAAAATTATTTATTTTAATAATGTGTTTAATAAAATACAGAGCTACAATAATTGAGATAAAATGTATCGACTTACATGTCAATACATGTGTAATATATTCTTTATTGTAGTGTCTTTATTGTTGAATGAAATGAAATATCCATATTTGTTTATAATAATTCAAACTGTGCATCTGCGCAGACAGTTCAAAACTGGTAATTTCATGACGGTAACTTAAGGACAAAATTACTGTAGCTGATGACAGCATCTTTTGATTTAAACATAATGTGTGAAAGCATACCGATGTTAAACATCGGTGAACTCGTCTTAAAGTTCTAGTGTGAAAAGGGTATTAGGGCTGGTTTCTGAAAGCTTAGTTAACTATCACCAGAGGGTCATAAAATGGTTGCTATGGTTACGTATGAGATTGTTATATTGTAACCGAGTTTAACTAAATGGTTAAACTTGGCGAAGTTCTCAGAATCCGGACCTTCGAGTTTCTTCCCAAAATTTATAATTTTATATATACCGGATCCCGAGAAAAAATGGTCGGAGAATCTTTCGCTACTTTCATCAGGGAGCGCTTCAAGCTAGCGATTAAGGGTGCATCTTCTTCCAAGCCTGAAGTACAGACCAAAATTTTTAATCCAGGGTGTTGAGGTCAGAGCTGTTAAGCGATTAGTCAGCAGAAGAAATAAAATCCGGTACATTTAATTCAAGTTACTGTTGCGCAATACGAGAGTTTCCTTTTATGTTTTTACAAACGACCACTAGATGGCAATATTGAAATATGTCATTACTATATTCGTAATTTGACATTTGTTATTGTGAAATCAGTGACAGCTTATAAATTGACCGAGTAGTTTGTTGACAGTGAGCGTCTAAAAAACAAGTTTGTGCAAAAATGGATATTACTCGTGAAGGTTTTCGTTGGATGATTTTTTACGATTTTGGTAAAGGCTTAACTCAACAACAAATCATAGATTCGCTACGTTCAATTTTTGTAATGAAGCGTAATGAAACACCATCAGAAAAGACTGTATACAATTGGTTTGCAGAATTTCGCCTTGGCCGTGCGTCCGTCAGTGATGAATCTCGTGAAGGTCGACAAAAATCGATTTTGATTCAAAAAAACATCGATGCTGTGCGCAAAATGATTGAAGGAGATCAGCATGTGACTTACCGTGAGATAGAGGCATCTTTTGGCATATCGCAGACTGCAATATATTCGATTTTGCATGAACATTTATCTGTGAAAAAGATCTGTTCCCGATGGATTCTGCATAATTTGACCGAAGCTCAAAAAAAGGCTGGTATTGGCTGGTGTAAGGGAACCCTAAAAAAAATTAACCTAGGCGTTACAGGTGACGAAACCTGGCTTATTCATATGAACCGGAAACTAAGCAACAATTCACTGTTTGGGTCTTCCAAGATGAACCGAAACCCACAAAAGTTGTTCGTTCACGAATCCTGATTGGTGTTTTTTGTTTATAAAGCATCTATGTACTATATCATCATCATCATCATCATTTGCCATATTGATACAGATATCGGCTGTCATGAATTTCCACAAATTTCTATACTCCACAAATTACTATCATTTTTTAATTTTATATTTCCTGTTCCAATTTATCGTGTTTTACAGACACCTAGAATCTGCAGATTTAATCTCTCCATCTCTATAAGAATGTTTTCTAATTTGCCTTTTTGTTATGTCTGCACAATCCGAAAAAATGTTATTTATTATTTTGTAAATAAATGGTCGCCATTTTGAAATGGTTAAAATTAAAGTATGGTATTTTGATATCTTTCTAAAGCTGATTTAATGTACTTTCAAGAAAAAATCAAAAAATCAATGTATCGACTCCCTATGCTAGATAAAAAGTTAAACAATTTACGCTGAAACCAAAAGTGATGCAAAAGTCTTATTATAGTCCTTAAGTGGGCCCTGTTATCTAGTTTAACTTTTCTTCTGAAGAATTTTTTATATCTCTTAAAGTAAAGGAGTTATTCTAGGTGCGGCGTTTCAAACAAATATCCTGTATATGCGCATATTTTGTACATATTTGTTGCATATAATTCCGTGCTTTGTGATGAACAATATCAAAAATGAGTCTGCAACCCACCAAATTTCTCTTGCGGAACTGTGGGCGCAACACTGGGTTTGTTAACCAGAGTTCTAGCACTTTTCCTTAGAACAGTGATAGACGACAACATCTTGACACCCCTCCATGTAGGTTAAATCAATATTAACCCACTTGCAACATTAGATACGACCAGGAATGTCTATAGAATTCCACATATTATGTAACATAGCTGTGATTCAATAGCAGTAAGATCGTAAATCCCGCAAAGATGTTTATGTAATATTAAAATTGAAATTATAGAGAAACAAATCAATTTGATGCATCCCGCATTGCGCATATGTAAGCATGTAGGTTAAGGCTACGACTAGCGCATAGCATTTCACTAATTTATAGCATAGGGAATTTAGTTTTAATGTTACAGTAACGTTAGAGAGAAAAGGTTAAACTATAATTGTAATTACAGACATCATTGGTTTCAAAGCTATTCAATGGACGCATATGAACATTTTATACGCTGATGAAGCGACAATAAACTTGTTTGTCTCATTGGGATCATAAGGGGGAGGAATAAAATCAAGTCAAAGTTGAGGCAGATTAATGGAGACGTTAAATCATGGGGTTCTTCCTGCAAAATTCATCGCAGGGAGGAAACCGGGACATGTTGGTCTTAACCCTTTGCACTCCAGCTTAGTGACTCAGTATACCAACAACTCCAGCACTATATTAGTTACTTTCGTGCATTAGTAAATTTTTGCTGTTAAGTCATTAGTAAGGGAGGTTTTTAAAAATTTTAATTTTTGGAGTTTTCCCGCCATAACTCTCCAAATATTTATACCATGAGTTTAAAAAGAAATTACATAAGGGTTGGCTGTGGAGAAATAAAATAATGTCTATTGCATGCTTTATATGACAATTGACTAACGTTTAGTTTATTATTATTTATTTTTTTAAGCACTCCATAACCTCATATTTTGTGAATTAATATACCCCGAAAGGGTGAAATAGGAAAAAAACGTTAAGTTTAATAAATCATCATTATTAATTAAATTTTGTTGGAACCAGTGGCAATACACAATTCGCCTATTGTGATCTGCTGGCAGCAACTCATTTAAAGCAAGAATTTTGTATGGGAACAGCTTTAAATCTTTTTTGACAATAGTATGGCAAGTTCCTAATGATAAGCCAGTCTCTTGCGACAGTGTACATAGTGATGTAGTGGGTTGCTCGTTCATACGTTCACGAACATCATCAACTGTATTTTGAGTACGAACTCTTGGCCTTCCAGTTCTATCTCTATGAGTAATGCTCCCTGTATCTTGGAATAAATCAACACATCTTCTAAGTGTAGGGTGACCATTCGTCCCGCATTTTAACATTTTGTCCCGCATTAAGATGCGTCCCGCAAAAGTCCCGCAAAAGTCCCGCATTGTCCCGCATTTGGATTTGGGAGGTGAGGACCTTTTTTTTGCTCTTCACTTGAATTTGGGAGGTGAAGACCTTTTTTTGCTCTTCACTTGGATTTTGGGAGATGAGGATCTTTTTTTTGCTCTTCACTTGGATTTTGGGAGATGAGGACCTTATTTTTTGCTCTTCACGTGGATTTGGGAGATGAGGACCTTTTTTTTGTTTTGCTCCGTCCCGCATTGCCTTCTTAAGAAAATGTCACCCTATCTAAGTGTGCTGTAAAAATCTCCTTCAAGGAAAGTAATATCTGGAAATTATAGCCGAAATTCCTCTAAACATGACACCGCACTGTAAATCCATTCGCCGTTCACTCGAACACCATTTCGAAAATATGATTTAATCATAAATTTTTTGTGTTCTATTTTAAAAATCATTATAATTGTACCTTAATTGAATTTTCAATAGAAACTTATGACAACAACAGTGATGACAGTTAATTAATTGAGAGTTAAAGCTTGCAGTACACATTATTTTATTTTTCCACAGCCAACCCTTAAGTAATTTCTTTTTGAACACATGGTACAATCAAGAAGATGCATTTAGAAAAAAGATTTGTCTTCTTATTCAAAAAATTTTTGTGATTTAAATTTTTGCTGAAATTACACTGATTTTTCCTTAAAGAGACAAATTCTTAAAATTCGCAAATTATAGCCGGACGTTTAAGTGTTAAGATAAACACAAGCATCAGTTTATACAAAATGCTCAAATAAATAAAACAAACTTGTAGACGTAGCAGCGACAGTGGATTTAAAGTTCATATTTTAAATATCGCATCATCGGCGACAACGGAGTGCAAAACGTTAAAAGTAGTGGCTGATGTAGCTGCAAAAGCTGCCTCCTACAGACCTATGATTGATGTGAGTTTAATATTTTCAGATGACGCAACGAGTACCAACGAGTACCAACACATTTTTTGGTATAGGCAAAAATTGAAGACGAGCCAAAACACGTGCAAGCAAAGCAACTGTCAAAAATTAACTGAATATTCAAAATGGCCGAACTTGTCGGCATAAGTGAGAGACATGACTACCAACATAACGCCACAAAAAAATCGAAAATCGAATATACGTAACCCGCAGAAATTCAAAATTCGCGATACTTTTTGAACAAACCTCGTATATCGAGTATTATATTATAGAGTTTGTTACTGATATTGTTTGTATATGTAATTTATAATTTTACTTTTTTTAATTATAAATTTAAGCAAAGAGATCAATTTGTCAAGGACCTAAAAAAATATTTACACTTTGAAGTAACTTCCTTAAAAAACACCATGTTTTAACGTAAAAAGTTACACTACAAGACTTGGCACAAAGGGAAAGTTTAAATTAATTTTTCTGAACCTGCTCCGAATATAACTAGTTTTTTTACGAATACATAAAAAAGAAATAACGAGAATTCACACAAAATAAATCAGAGCTTGAATTATGTGCATTAATTTTGTAAAAAGTATTTTTGGATTTTAACTTTTATTAGATTTAGTTTATTTGTTTTTTTAGCAAACTTTACACCAAAATAATATTTAAAAAATGATATATGGAGATTTATTACAATTTTTAACTCTAGTTTCAATTTAACAATGCCAGTAATAAAGTATGTTCAAGTTTACTATAAAATGGCGTCACAGTTCATAAATTTGCTATGGTGCCAGTTATTACTTGTTTACAAAAGTGAAAAAATCAGCTGTGGCCACCACAGGACCAGCCGCCATCACAAAGTACTGTAACAGTGTAAAAACGTTGTTAATTTTATATATTGTAAAATCTATTTTGTTAACTTAAGAAGATTGTTATCTTAACGTGATGGTCAACCTTTATTAGTTACGGTCAAAAATTCAACCTTGACTAATAGAAAACTCTAACGACCCTTTGTAGGAACTATGCAGTAAACTGCACAAAGAGAATACATAAATCAGGGAAAAGAATTACTTTAATGTAAAGTAATTCTTTTCTAACATCGGCTTCTAAAGCTAAACTATTAGAGGCCGATGTACCGACATATGTATTGATACTCTATTACCTGAGTACTGGGTATAAAAGCTTGAACCAAATTAGCACTACAGTCATTCATTCCAGTCAGTCATTCCATTCGGTTATGTAGAAGCATTCCGTCATTTACATTCATTCATTCCAGTCAGTCATTCCATTCGGTTATGTAGAAGCATTCCGTCATTTACATTCATTCATTCCAGTCAGTCATTCCATTCGGTTATGTAGAAGCATTCCGTCTTTTACAGTCATTCTGTTACATTCATTCGCTCAGACGTTCGGTAGAAATGTAGTTCTACCAAAGTACAATAATAATCAAAATGAAGAGAAATATAGAACTTAAAATAGATAAAATGTTAAGTGAAGATTTTAAGAATTGTAACTACATGTAAGTAGATTAATTTTAGGTAAGATTTATTATGTTATAATATGTAGTTTTCTTTTGTTAGTTTTAAGGTGTTTTTTTTTATTAATAAATATATTAAAGCCATAAGATTGTTTAATATTGAATTGCCAATAATACCACTAGAGATTTTGATTAAAAGCTTTTCCTAATTTTTGCTACTAATAAATTAGGTGGTGGCAGCTGAACAGTTAAGTAAGATCTTGCATAGTTTAATTGTTTACTTATTATTTTCCTCCCGTAATTACCACTTTTACAACTGGTACAGCGGTTGGGATTGTTGTTCTTAATTATTTATATAAATTATCTTTAACTCGTAGTTTTCCACCTTTTACCATTGGGGACAATCGGTGGGATTGTTCTTTATAGATCTAAATTATTATTTCTTTAATCCCGTAAGATTGCACGTTCACAACAGGTGTCACCGATGGGATTGTTTTTAATTAGTTATTTACAATATTTTTAAAGAGTAATTTGGTCCTGTTACATTTTGGTGGAAGCGGGTGGGATAGTTGTTTTTACTCTATCTATCCCCCCGTAATGAATTTGATCTTTTACAGTACTTGTTTAATTTATGCTGCATTATCAAAAAATGTCTCAAATAAAAATGGTTAGTTATTGCTTTTATAGCAACTTTTGAAACTTTGTGAAATATTCGAAAAAATCTTAAAACCGACACGAGTAAACTCTTATTTCTAGTTAACCCATTTTTACCAAAAGTTGATCAACTCGTGCCATTGATGTCAAAACTTAAATATGAAGTTTCATAAAAATACTTTTAGCCGAATTTGCTCTGCACGTATACACAGACCGACAGACAGACAGAAAGACAGACAGACAAACAGACAGACCGACAGACATCATGCTAAAAATAGTCAAAACTTTATGTAGGGACCTCAATTTGTGGAGATCCATCGGTCTTTTCGGGACTCCCCTGGAGGTCCCGGTTAAGAACCGCTGCTATATACTATCTGGGTTCACATTACTATGCATTACTCATATATTTTTCAGATTTTTAGATAGACCCCCTTGGGTTATAAGGTGTGGGACAAGAATTTTTTAGCACATATTTGTCAAAAATCAAATCATATTTGTTAAAATAAAGAAATATTAAAAACCTGATTTTCATTCCAAAACCTACGTCTTAAGATCCTTCTTTTGGTACCATACATTAATTTAAAAGATTAAATAGTGTAATTTTTTAATAATTTTTTTTCATTGACAGAAAATTTTATATTTTTCGAAAAATGAATCTGATCAAAAAGGTGGACACCGTTGTTTTGGACGTTTGCCATTGCTGATAGTACTAGTCTAGAATAGTACAATATAATGAGTATTAATATCAAAAAGATATAATACTACATGAGGTATATAAAATTCTTCCGGACGTTCGGAAACTGCTCAACGATCTGTTTCTGTCTTCAGAATCAATCGGCGATCACGAGATTATCCAAAAGAATTTTATATACCTCCTGAAGTATTATATCTTTTTGATACTAATACTCATTATATTGTATTATTCTAGCCTAGTACTATCAGCAATGGCAAACGTCCAAAATAACGGTGTCCGCATTAATATTGGAACATTGCAAAGATACTTGGGAGGTATATGTAGCCTGAAGGTCATTAATAGACAAAAGTTCTCTTCGATATACCCCTCCCCTTTATAACATTGACTAGTATGCTTCCTGCCTTTGAATATTCTGTATATGAATTTTTCTTTTATGTTTTTTTATTGGTGTTTTCGGTTGCTTTTAAAATAATGGTAACAAAAGCAATATTTATAGACATGCACTTTAAAAAACCGTAAAATCAAAGCATCGTACATCACAGATAAAACAAAACAAGTTGAAAAATAAAAGATTCACATACATTCAAACAGGCAATAAAATTCTAAATGTTGATCAAAGAAACTGAAAATGAATGTTGACAGTTGGAATATATAGTTGAACGTTTTACCTGTAAAACGGACCATTTCACCGACATATTTATAGAACAGGACATAACGAGCTATCCCTAAGGATGTCATTCGTATAAAGCTGGAGGGTGTAACATTGCAGTTCCGGGGTCCCTCTACAACGTTTCAAAACCCGCGGCTTTCCCACGAGATTCCTGAATCACCACAAGACACTTGTGACGTCACAAATAGGTTATAACTCCAGGATAACAAAAGGCATGGAGTATAAACATTAAAATAAAAAAGAAATCTTCGTGAAGTTATTGGGTCGTCAAGGGTGAAATTTGTAGAAAAAAAGGCAAAGTTGGTTGATAACTTACAAATATAAGGAATTATTTTATTCATCAAAGTATGCACCCATATTGTCTATACACTTTTGACATTTAAGTGCCATGTTGCTCAGGCCGGTGGTATAAAATTCTGACGGACGAGAGTCAATGAATTCCTGGAAGGCCAGTTTTACAGCATTGTCGGAATTAAACTGTTTTCCTATTAAAAAGTTGTCCAAATTGCGGAAGAAGTGGTAGTCAGTGGGTGCTAGGTCTGGTGAGTATAGAGCAGCGTTTCTCAACCGGGGGGCCGTAAAGGCTTCCACGGAGGGCCGCGAAGTCAGACAAGATCCAAACATGAAAATATAATAGAAATGTGCTCAATCTTGCAAGATATAAATTTGATTCATATTTATAAATACGAGTAACTTATATTTATATTCATAAAAATATACTTTTCATGACATGAATAAAATAATTCTTATTTATTATTATATCTAATATACTTATTTTGACAACTAATTTAAACTGAAATTTAAATGAAAATTCAGTTTTCTAAAGTTGTCACTAGGTAACTTTATAATGAGTAAAATGGGCTTTTGCTAAGCAAAATGATAAGCTTCATTCAATCGATAAAAATTACTATATTTGAAAATCTAGTTCCGCTTGATGTGTTTCTATGACAATGGTTCACGTTGGAGGTACTTCAAGTACTTTCAAGTTGTACTTTGAAATAGGTACGACTTGAAAATACAATTTTTTTTTATTACTCTCCAAGCTACAGATAACTCAAGAGTTAGGATGCGAATGTGTTTAAATCAATATGGGAAGCACTTTAAACACTTGTAAATAAAAATACTTTACTTTCAAGTCGTTATAGGGAATATAATCGTCATATAAAATTATCAAAGTTTTTTGTCAACCGTAAAAGATGTTAAAAAAATGTTTAATGAAAAGATGTTTCTTTCGAAGCTCTATCCAAAGATACCAAATATGACATACGTTCCCATTTAAATATTCGAAATTTTCCTTGATATCCTGTACTTTCGGTTCATTCCGGAAAAGTTCAATACTGCCATTAAATTATTTAAATAAATTTTAGTTCAAATTTTTTCCCAACTTGCTTAGTTCTTTTCGAGAAAAATCGTGTTCCGTCTATCTTGATATGGGGGGGGGGGTATATAGGGGCCGCGGACAATATTTACATTATTTCGGGGGGTCCCATACCAAAAAAGGTTGAGAAACACTGGTATAGAGGATGATGAATAAGTTCCAACTCCAATTCCTGTAGTTTTGCCACAGTCATTTGTGCAGTGTGTGGTCTAGCGTTATCATGCAATAAGATAGGAGTCGATCTGTTGACCAATCTAGGCTGTTTTACTTTAAGTTTTTGCATCATTTCGTCCAGTTGGTTTTATGGTTTTATGAAATCATAATGGATTACACCTGCGCTAGACCACCAAACACTCACCATCAGATTCTTTGGATGAATAACGCTTTGGAGTGTGTTTTGGTGATTCATCCTTTCCAACCACTATGCTGAACGTTTGCGATTGTCATATTATTATTATTATTATACAATAATGGGAAAGGCAGCTTTCGCTGATTAGTCCCGTTTACACTAATAGTAATACGATACATAGCAGAAAAAAAAATACAATAATATTATAAAAATTATTACAAACTAATACATAATTATTGATGCTAGTAAATTGAAAAAAAAGTGAGCCAATAAATCAATTTAAAGACATAAAACGCTACACCGTTGTAAGGAATTTATCCAGACCATTTTTAAATAAGTTTAGATTTGATGCGTTGACAACTAAGTCAGGTAGTGCATTCCACATATTTACGACTCTAATACTAAAGAAGTTTTCTCTGATTTGTGTTTTAAATTTGTCTTTGATTATTTTTTTGTTGTGGCCTCTTAATTGTACATTTATATTAAAATTATACAAATTATTTAGATCTGTACAATCATAATAGCCGTTCATAATTTTGAATAGCTCAATAAGGTCGCCTCTAGTGCGCTTTTGTTCAAGAGTTGTTAAGTTAAGTAGCTTAAGCCTATTTTCGTACGAGAGATTTTTACATTGTACAGGTAGCTTAGATGGGATCCATTTCTCATCACAAGGGACAATTCGATTCAAAAATGGATCAGATTTGTGACGAGAAAGCAACACCAAGCAAGCTTCCAAACGCTTTTGGACCAATCCAGATTTTTCTTCTTTAAGTATCATTTCATCCAGTTGGTTGCAGTATATTTCTGCTGTGATCGATGAGTCAGGTTTTTTTTGTTTGGTTTTTAAGTTACCTGTACGAAATTTAGCGAACCAATTTGATATTGTCTGCTGCGTAGTAACACTAGAGCCCAATACACTATTTGCGCGGTCTGCTATGCCGTAGTTCTACGTAAGAACTCATATTTCATAATAGTGCGAATTTCCGACCATTCCATTTTCAACAAAATTGATTTTTAAAAAAAGTTTTTGATATTTTTTAGAGCATACAATGATTTCCTTAAACAGGGAAGATGTGTGACATTCTAACAAAAAAAAACAAAAAAAAACAGAACGATAAAATATTAAGCCAATGTCAAATAGAGAACGGTGTGTTCTCTATTGATAATTTTCAATTAATAGGTTTAAAATATTTTCTATTTTACTATTTACACTAATTTATCTATTTTCAAATTTACTTATTTCTAATTTTTTAAAATAATACTTTTCTTTTTTACTATTTTTTGTATTTTACAATTGTAATTTTTATTTATAGACTGAGGATGACTGGATTTACCAGTCGAAACGTCTCTTGATATTTTATAAATAAACTTTTGACGAGTATTCAAGAATTTTTATTTCCTGTCATATATATATATATATATATATATATATATATATATATATATATATATATATATATTTGTTATGTTAGTTACTGGATTGTCCTTACAACTTCAACTTGATACATGGCGCTACATACTTATGAATTAAAATAAAAAAAAAATAAAAACAGGGGGTCTATTGAAAAAAAAAAAGTTGCTAAGGGGTCTAAGTAGAAACCAGTGGCGAAGGGAAACCTCCGCTAGACTTGCCCTCCCATAAAAAAATATTTAAAAAAAAAATGTAAATTTAAAAAAAAAAAAATAATATTTAGATAAATCTTCAAAAATACATCAAATTATGTTCTATACAAATTTTTGTCCAAGGCTTGCTTTACTAGTTACGAATTAATTATCATGACCATGGAAACGTTACATATAAGTATGAAAAAATTGAGACTTGAAAAATTTTAAATAATTTTACAAAAAAAATTCGAAATTTTTCGTTTTATCAAGAAACGTCTCAAATAAAATTATTAGTTATTGCATTTATAGTAACTTTTGTTCAATAAATTTTTTCGAAATATTTTTCTGTTGCTAAATATTCGCAAAAATCTTAAAATCGACACGAGTAAACTCCCATTTCTAGTCAACCGATTTTCATAAAAAACAATAGGGTTCTTCCCATTTAATAGGAGAATTTTTTAGTACCAGAACGAACTCTTTAATTAAACCGTTTTTGAGTTATCTTGTATACACACAGACACACAGACAGACAGACACACAGACAGACAGACAGACAGACAGACAGACAGACAGACAGACAGACAGACAGACAGACAGACAGACAGACAGACACACACACACACACACACACACACACACACACACACACACACACACACACACACACACACACACACACACACACACACACACACACACACACACACACACACACACACACACACACACACACACACACACACACACACACACACACACACACACACACACACACACACACACACACACACACACACACACACACACACACACACACACACACACACACACACACACACACACACACACACACACACACACACACACACACACACACACACACACACACACACACACACACACACACACACACACACACACACACACACACACACACACACACACACACACACACACACACACACACACACACACACACACACACACACACACACACACACACACACACACACACACACACACACACACACACACACACACACACACACACACACACACACACACACACACACACACACACACACACACACACACACACACACACACACACACACACACACACACACACACACACACACACACACACACACACACACACACACACACACACACACACACACACACACACACACACACACACACACACACACACACACATTCGGACGGCACTTCGAGAATAGGTTTTTTGGATTCCCTGGACCATGAAACGTGGTCATCCGTCAAAATCTCGACATCGAAAATTTTCGCGATTACAATACTTGCCCCTTATATATTAAGGTCGGGCAAGTAAAAAGGTTGGGAATCCCTGATCTTGATACTTGTTACTAGATACATTACAACACTACTCTACGGGTACTATATATAAAATGAAAATGAAAATATCAAATAAAAAATCACAGAAATTTTCTGTAATAATTGGTTTAATTCGTATCTGAAATAAGAGTGAATATCTTCGTTGTTAGAAGCAATAAGGCCGGTTTTCTCCGGGCGAGTGGTAAATAGTTCCGTGTTCCATGCTGGTGTTCCGGCGGTAATGACGTGCCGGGAATCGACGCGTTATTGCGAGAAGGTAGTGTTGGTAATAGCTTCTTCTAACATTTCTCCCCAGAGGATTGCGATCATGTTTTGAAATTAGTTTCTGCAGACACGTATATAAACTACTCAATGTTTGTTTATCCCACACGAATAAAATGAAATAGCTATTGAACGAAATTACTACTAAAATTATACAAACAATCATTAAAAAATAAATACGAGTAATAATAAATGGATATTGAAAATACCCGGTGTGCTCTTTTCATTTTGTTCCATATAAAAAAAAGTAAATTTCATCTCCATTGGAATACGTTAACATGTGTCGCAGCTTGAAATTTAAAAAAAATGACAAATTATTGTTTTTTTGCAAACTTTTCCGCTTTCCCAGAAACTATATTTTTTTCATAAATATATATTTTTTTAATTTCTACTCAACTAGAATAATCATTTGAGACTAATTGCGACTAAATCAGTTGAACGATACTAATTCTGTAGCGGTTTTAATCGCGGAATTGACCGTGCTACGCTCAGCGTATCGCAACAACGAGAAAACGATATCTGTTAAAATCAATGGGCCATGTTCATAATGTTTTACTAAATCTTAGTAGCACTACTAAGAGAAGTATACTAAGCGTTACTAAAAATGGGTGTTCATAATACAGAATTATTGTTAGTAGTGCTTAGTAGCGCTTAGTAAATTGTAATTTAGTAGTACAGATTTAGAAGTGCGGAGAGGCTGTATTAAATACATTAAAATAGCAATTGTGTTCATAATACTGATTGACTTTAATCATGTATATGAGAGATTTGCGTGATGTTCGTGAAATTCGTGAATTACGGGCACAATTGCCAAGAAAATTTTATAGTAAAAGAAAAAATGTATTAGAAACATTAAGTGAAGAAGATTTCAAAAAAAATTATAGATTTTCAAAAGACAGAGTTCGCACATTAATTGAAATCTTACATGACGATATAAAACCGGTATCTTCAAAAGGTGGAAGTATTTCTACTGAACTCCAAATAAGTATTGCTTTACGTTATTTTGCGAAAGGTTCATATCAACAAGATATAGGTAAGTAGTTAATAACATGAATAATTAGTTACCATTATGTTTTTATTTACAATTCTTTTAACATAACAATGCTTATTGATACATTTTCTGTAATTAGTTTTAATAAAGAATTCTTTTCTTCACTTGTCCAATTTTCTCCCCTTTCTCGCTTTATGGACATTCTAAAAAATTGTTGGATATAAATACCTTCTTATAATAATCGATCTTATGTTACATAACATCATAAAATATATATAATATACTTACTTTATTAATGGTTATTTAAATTAATTTTAACGCGCCAAATTTCTATGAAACTAGGTTATGTTTTTGTTTATACCGCGATAATACAAGCTAGTAACACATCTTCCATCTCTTTTAACATCTTGAACAGTGCATATGTCTATCTCTTTCTAATGCCAATAGCAACGTTGTCAAATTTACATCGATATTAGTTAAAATATCTTAGTATTGTGTTTATGAACAATACTAACGATAGTATCGTACTTGCTTATTTTAACAAGTAACGCTTAATCGCAATATTTAGTAAAAGATTATGAACATGGCCCAATGTGACTATCATTTAATGCTAAAGTACTAATCTACTTATTCTTTAAAATCCGTAGATTAAAAATCATCATTTATTACTCCTTGGTAGCTATTTTTAATGTAGTAGCCGTAAATCCGCTCCTTGGTATCCGCAAATAGCTTTAGAAGTAGAACGCCGGAAATTTTAACTAACTAATAATTTTAACTACCTAATTGCTCTAATTTTGTCTTACATCATGACTAAAATTAATTTTACCTATTACTTTTACATTAATTCAAGAAAAAAACGTCGTTGGCCGAAATCGGTAACTTTTTTTTTTGTCAATTTAAAAATTGACCGAGTAGTTTGTTGAGAGTAAGTTGAGAGTTTAAAATATACAAGTTTCTGAAAATATGGATATTACTCGTGAAGGTTTTTGTTGGATGTTTTTTTTTACGATTTTAGTAAAGGCCTAACTCAACAAAAATGCATAGAATCTCTTCCTTCAACTTTTGGTAATGAAGCACTATCAGAAAAGATTGTTTACAATTGGTTTGCAGAATTTCGTCGTGGTCGTGCGTACGTCAGTGATAAATCTCGTGAAAATATTAATGCTGTGCGCAAAATGATTGAAGAAGATCGGCATGTAACTTACCGTGAGATAGAGGCATCCTTTGACATATCGCAGACTGCAATACATTCGACTTTGCATCAACATTTAGCTGTGAAAAAGATCTGTTCCCGATGGATTCCGCATTGTTTGACCGAAGCTCAAAAAAGGCTCGTGTTGATTGGTGTGAGGGAATTCAAAAATATTCAACCTAGGCACTGCAAAATCCATATACAACATCGTTACAAGTAACGGATTTATTCATATGAACTGGAAACTAAGCAACAATACACTATTTTGGTCTTCCAAGATGAACCGAAACCCACAAAAGTTGTTCGTTCACGAAGCACTTCCAAGAAATTGATCGCTTGTTTCTTCGGTTGTACTGGACATGTCGCAACCATTCCTTTAGAGCAGTGGTTCCCAACCTTTTTTTGTGGTGAGCACCACTTTGAATGTGAAAATAAGCCCCCACACCCCCATAAAAAATGTGTTCAGATTTTTTCAGTTGAGTCATATTTATATGTCAAATTGATAAATATGTAATGATTCTTATTCTGCCCAAATTTCTATAAATCGTCTCGCACCCCTCAAAATGCTTTCCCGCACCCCTGAGGGTGCCGGCACCCCCGGTTGGGAACCACTGCTTTACAGGATCGTTACTACTGAACAGTTAATGCTGAATGGTATAAAACAATTTGTTTGCAGAAGTCATCGACAAAATCAGGAAAAACAACCAAAAAAGTCGCATCATTCTTAATCATGACAATGCAAGCTCCCACACAGCACGTCAAACAATTTATTGAAGGATAAAAACATCGAATTAATGTCTCATTGCCCGTATTCACCTGATTCATCTCCTAACGACTTTTTTTGTTCCTCAATGTCAACCTAAAATGCGTGGACAGCGATTTTCATCACCTCAAGAAGTTGTTGAAGTCTTCGAAAACCATGCTTTTGAGATACCTACATCAGAGTGGAAAAAAAGTTTCGAGAATTGATTTGATCGCATGCAAAAGTGTATAAATCTTAAAGGCGAATATTTTGTAAAGCAATAAAACAGTTTGTTCCAAAAAATATTTTTTCTTTCGTAGTTTTTGTAAAAACTTAAAAGGTAGCCCTCGTAGAAACCAAATATGAAAAAAAAATCAAAAATAGATGTAGTCTACAATTTTTTTAATACAGTTTGGTGGGTATAAAATCATAAAATCATTCGTCGGGCCGAATGATTTTATACCCCTGGTCTAGATTGTTGCTCTCTACGAACACTATGCGTAAAAAAACCAAAATAAAAAAGAAATTAAAAAAATATAATGAGAAAATAATAAAAGTGTTAAGTAAAGGTATACGTATCCTAGAATACAAGAGTCCTACCGACTGCGCCATGCAGAGCCGCAGTAAGGGGGGAGGAGGGGCGACAGCCCCTAGCGCACTAAGGAAAAGGGCGCTGACGGGTTTGCTAAGGGGCGCCATTTGCGAAGATGAGGACCTTGTTTTTTGCTCGTCACTTGGATTTTGAGAGGTGAAGACTTTTTTTTTTTGCTCGTCACTTGGATTTTGAGAAGTGAAGACTTTTTTTTTGCTCTTCACTTGGATTTTGGGTGGTGAGAACCTTTTTTTTGCTCATCACTTAAATTTTGAGAGGTAAGAACCATATTTTTATTTATCAAAGGCGCCAAAACACCTCTGCTCCTAGCGCAAGTTTTCCTTACTGCGGCTCTGGCGCCATGTTTAAATATTCTTTATTATAAGAGTTATTATTGTACAAATTGTATTAAAATCAATGTTTGACATCCATGTCGATTTATTTTTCTAGAACAATTGATACGGATACCTTTAATCTAACTCTTTTATTATTTTCTGAACAATTCTCGTAGTTATTTTGAAATATAAATAATGAAACGTCCCAAAAATAAAATAAAAAGCTTGATTTAAATAGTCCAAATGGAAAAAGAGTTTTCATTAGGCAAGTCAGTGTTTGTTTTAAATTCATATTATCTCCTATGAATATAAAATTCCAGGGGACATTTAGATACCACGTGTTTATTCGAGCGTACGTCTTTTTTTTCAGTTTTTCCATGTATTCAGATTTTAAATTACATTTTCCTTTATGAGTTTTCCATGAATATATTTTAATGTAAGCAATGGACGGACTATTTTTGACGCTGAACAAATATATTTTAAAATTTGCCGCTATATGGTCCTCAGGGAAATCATTTGCAGAACAGGAAATTGCAAACTTGGGCAAAGTATGAAAGTCATTTTTTAACTCATTTTTCAATGTGTTAAACTTTTGTACTACCTAATATTTACTTTTATTTCCTAAATTTAAGAAATATAAAAATGAAATCCCTTAAGTAATAAAAGAAATACAAAAAATTGAATCTTAGGATTTCGAAAGTTTGATTGCTACAATTTAAAGAGAGGTAACAAGATTAGGCTAATTTTACTTTTTAAACTAGAGACTAGGCTTTTTTCATTATCATCAGCTTCAGTGTTACTTGGTCCGATTTTGGACCTATTCATTTCGGTAAATACACATTTGTTGATATCTTTCGAGCGATATGTTCTTTTGTCTTTGTATTTTTAGGGTTTTGTAGGTATGACCACCAAAAAAACCCCTATGACGTCACTCCTGTGTCTGTATGTCTGTCTGTCTTTCCGTCTGTCTGTACAGTAGAAATTGTAGTTAAACGGTTTATCATAGAAAGTTGAAATTTGGCATGCTTATACAACTCTTTAACCCATATATAGAAAAAATACTGAGAGTTCAAAAAACACACCCCGAGATAAATATAAACAAATATGTAATTAATAAAAATATTAATATTTTTTTAAAATTTTGAGTGGCATATCAAATGAAGACTCTTAATGCGTGGAGCAACAAACACATTTTTATTTTTAATAATCAATTTTTTTATTGCACTCTAAAAATATGTCAAAACTTTTGTCCCCCACCCTTTCTCCCAGAGGGGTTGATCTAAAAAACTGGAAAAAATCCATAATGAACATTGATGGGAACCGGAATATTTCAACAGGAATTTTTGATCAGATTAGTTTTTCGAAAAATGTCGATTTTTTTGTCGTCGATAAAAATATTAATTTCAAAAAAAATTCATTGAGTGAAATCAGAAGAAAGCTCTTACGATGTAGATTAAGAAACGAAAAGTGGATTTTAAAATTAGTTTTTCTTAATATGATTTTAGCCAAAAATGTTCTAAAGTTGTTCTGGTCCCGCCCCCTTTTACATAAAGGGGTTAAACTAAAAATCTGAAAAAATTATAAGTAATGTACAATTGATCTGAGCCGGAAACTACATTTTAGTTTTGGAAAATATTGCAGTTTTTGCGTTTTTGACTTTAAAAATTAATTATTTATTTAATTCATGGCTAAATTATGGATAATAATGTTATGGATTTTTTTTTTTATGACTAAGGTAGTGTATGTCGTTTTTTGATATTAAAAATATAATAAAAAATTGTAAACAGGCGAGAAAGAATCGCTTTCTTAAGGAGCTTGCACTCATAAACTCGATCATTAGACGTGCAGAAATTAAATCGCTAAACAAATTAAATGGAAGCTCTTAGTTAGTACTCTTATATCTTATAAAAATGATAGTCAAAGTTAGATAGTCAATAGTTGATGTAAAAGTGGTAATAGAAAAAAAAAAAAAAAATGTCTGAGACATCCAGTATTCTGCACCTACAAAACCCTGAAATGTGTGAAAATCCATACTTCACATTAATTTTTTCATTATCATCAGCTTCAGTGTTATTTGGTTCGATATTGGACCTATTCTTTTCTGTAATTACACGTTTGTTGATATTTTTCATGCGATCTGTTCTTTGTCTTGTATTTTTTCTTTTATTTTATACATTTTGACCATACCAACACGATAAAAAAAAATCTCAATTATAGAGATGGTACAAATACATTATAATATTACGTACCTACATGTACAAAGATAAGAGGTTGTTATTTTATTTATTTATTTATTTATTTTACGTCGGCCTATTTCTGCAACGAGGCTAATCGCCGATGCCAGGGGGCGAGCTCCTACACCTGGATGAGGGGTGAATGATTGTGAAATGAGAGTAATGTAAACTCATGAAGGTTTTCGTTGGATGCTTTTTTACGATTTTAGTAAAAGCCTAACTCAACAAAAATATATAGATTCACTTCGTTCAACTTTTGGCAATGAAGCACCATCAGAAAAGACTGTTTACAATTAATTTTCAGAATCGTCAGTGATGAATCTCGTGAGAGTTGACCAAAATCGGTTTTGATTCAAAAAAACATCGATACTGTGTGCAAAATGATTGAAGAAGATCGGCATGTGACTTCCCGTGAAATAGAGGCATCCTTTGGCATATCGCAGACTGCAATACATTCGATTTTACATGAACATTTAGCTGTGTGAAAGATCTGTTCCAGATCTATTCCATATAATTTGACCGAAGCTCAAAAAAAGGCGTTGATAGGTGTAAGGGAATGCTAAAAAAATTCAACCCAGGCACTGCAAAATCCGTATAAAACATCGTTACTGGTGACGAAACTTGGATTTATTCATATGAACCGAAAACTAAGCAACAATCGACTGTTTGGGTGTTCCAAGATGAACCGAAACCCAGTGCCGCAACAACATAAATTGGCGCCTGGTGCGTAAAATTATTTGGCGCCCCCCCCCTCACTAATTACTTACGCAATTTAAAAATTTTATGGTAGGGTGGTTGCATCAGTAAGGGAACATTTAAAACATTTACTTACGTTGTTTTTTTCACCAAAATGTTATTTAAGATATTTACTTACCATATTTTATAGAGAATCCTTAAAATCTTATTGTTTTATTTTGATGCAAGTGAAAATAAAAGAATAACTTAGAAAAATAAAAATATAACTTTATTCATAAAAATCACAAAATCGCCAGAAAAGGAACACTTACTCCTAATAAAGGAACTATCTTATTACCAGTAAAGGAACATACAAAAATATATATTATAAAGTCATTTTTTTAACAATAAATGTATAAAAAAAAATTTTAAAAAACATTTGTTGGTATTATTTTTTAGTTTAGTTTTAACCTTTTTCTTTGGTTTGGTTTAAATTGCAATATTAACGATTATATTAACAAATTATGTTACAAATCTTTTAATAAACTCAAAAATCATGATAATCAACTAATATAAAAAGGGACAAAATATAAACTCTAGGTCAATAAAACACAAAATGAAAAACACCTAAAATGAAACACAAAAAAGCTAAAGAAATATTATATTACATAATTGAATAACAAAATAAATAAAAATATATATATATATATATATTTAATGACAAAAAAAAGGGATATTTGAACAAAAAATAATATATATTTAGGTAATTTAATAATTTAACTTTTCTGGCTTTTAACTGAAAATTCGTTAATTAAGTCTTCATAATTTAATGACTGCGCTGTAGTATTTTCTATTGATATTAAAGCTAAATTTTACAAGCTCTTGGCCCATTGTAGAACGCAAATAATTTTTTATTAACTTTAATTTACTAAAACTGTGTTAATTCGAAGCAACAGTTACAGGGAGCGTTAAAAATATGCGCAGTGCAATGCCAATATTAGGGTACACATCTTTTAAATCGTAAGTGTGGATCACTTCTAATAATTGCATTGCAGTGGCAGTTGTACAGTCATCAATTAATGATCTTGCCTGCCATTTGAAATTTTCGATTATGAAATCAAATTTGTGTTGATTATAGTTTATAAATATAAAGGATAATAATAAAAAAAAAATTAAATTTGGCCATTCGGCGCCCCTATGAATCTGGCGCCTGGTGCGGCGGCACCTATCGCACCACCCTTGTTGCGCCACTGCCGAAACCCACAAAAGTTATTCGTACACGAATCAATTCCAAGAAATTGATCGCTTGTTTTTTCGGTATTGGACATGATGCAACAATTCTTTTAGAGAATCAGAGAACAGTTAATGCTGAATGGTATACAACAATTTGTTTACCAGAAGTCATCGACAAAATCAGGAAAAACAACCAAAAACATCGCATCGATTTTTTGAAGGAGAAAAACATCGAATTAATGTCTCATTGCGCGTATTCACCTGATTTATCCCCTAACGACTTTTTTTGTTCCCCAATGTCAAACCAAAAATGCGTGGGCAGCGATTTTCATCACCTCAAGAAGCTGTTGAAGCCTTCGAAAACCATGTTTTTGAGATACCAACTTTTTTTTTTCGAGAATTGGTTTGAACGCATGCAAAAGTGTATAAATCTTAAAGGCGAATATTCTGAAAAACAATAAAACAGTTTGTTCCAAAAAAAAAAAAAAAACTTCTTAATTTTTGTAAAAACTTAAAAGGTAGCCCTAGTACGCATTGTTTAGTGGAATTGAACATTTTTCTACGTGAGTTTCTCACAAGAAAATAAGCATCTCCTAAGAAAATGTTCTGACTGCTCGCCTACATTTTAAGAAAATCTCACCTTGATAGAAGCAATCATAATTGATTGATAGACAGTTAGAATGGATGAGGATGAAAGATATGTTGAAGAGAATTTTGGAGAGTAAATAGAACAGTCGTCACACAAAAATTAAGAAATCAGAAAGAGTTTATTTTAAATCTAGAAATACACAAAGACAGAGACTATTGTAGAACTGAATACGTGTAGTACAAAGACATTAGTAATGAGTTTTCTTATTGAAAGTAATTCACTCTTCCAACAAATCCTTTTCAGTAAGTCTCAAAGATGTCGCTAGATTCCAAAAAAATAACAAATCTTGTAGAATGTCCTTAGAATTCGTTAATACTGATTATCAGTTCAATTCTTTTTAAATAATATTTTTATGTTGTAACATGATCTGTCTTTTAATCATTGAAACGACAAATTGTTTGAGATTCATTGCAGTTTGCCAAGTAAACTTAATTAGCAATACTCAAACACAAATACAAGTAGTAGAAAAGTTTGCCAAACAAGTTTACAGCGATAGTTGAGAATATAGGATTTATTCTCGCTTTTGCTTTGATTATTAACACCTTTACAAGTCTGCAAATTAGCAGTATTTAGTTTTATTTTGTTAAACTAATATTAACTCAACTAAGTTTCAACATTTTCATACGGAGATTTATTTGATGGATTTGTATGACCAAGAAACCTTAATATATAAGGTTGCTATATTTCTATTTCATCAAACCGGGAGAAGACAAAAAAAGACAAATCAACATTTTCAATCATTTTGCACAGAGTATCGATGTTTTTTTTGAATCACAACCGATTTTGGTCGACTCTCAGGAGATTCATCACTGACGATTCTGAAAACTAATTTTAAACAAATTTTCTGATGGTGCTTTGTTACCAAAAGTTGAACGAAGTGAATCTGTATATTGTTGTTGAGTTAGGCTTTTACTAAAATCGTAAAAAAGCATCCAACGAAAACCTTCATGAGTAATACCCATTTATTCACAAACTTGTTTTTTTAAACTACTCAGTCAACAATCTACTCACACACTGTGAACAAACTACTCGGTCAATTTATAAGCTGCCACTGATTTCATAATAACAAATGTCAAATTTTACGAATATAGTAATGACACATTTCAATATTGTCATCTAGTGGTCGTTTGTATAAACATAAAAGATAACCCTCGTACAAGAAAACTTGAATTTTGAATATTTAACCATTAAATGCGGGACCATTCGTCCCGCATTCTAACATTTTGTCCCGCATTAAGATGCGTCCCGCAAAAGTCCCGCATTTTGTAACTTGTATTTGAGGAAATGAGGAGCTTTTTTTTTGCTCTTCACTTGGATTTGGGAGGTGAAGACCTTTTTTGTTTTGCTCTTTACTTGGATTTGGGAGATGAGGACCTTTTTTTTGCTCCGTCCCGCATTGCTTTCTTAAGAAAATGGTCACCCTATACGAGAATCAACTCCAAATATCGTTTCCCTGGTGAGCTGCCCAAGTGCAATCTTCAAAAGCAAAATTCAAGTAACTAAGCAAGAAGATAAATTAAATTTGCTTGTTAAATACTATGTTTTATTCAAAGAATGCAATTTTACATAAGTATTTGAGAACGTTATTTAAAATGTTTTTCGGGTAAATCTCCTAAGCTTGCATCCAAAGATACTAATATATTATTCTGTTTATATAAAAGAAACAGGAATGAAATAAAGTCATTGACCTATTTTCTTTCTTTGCGATCAAAGAAAAATCAACAGTTCTACCTACGTACCTTTATTACAATACTCTTATTTATATTCTCAAATAAATAAAAACACCAAGTTGTTATTTTGTTTACTTTTTCCAGCATTGTAAATAGGAAGTAACAAAACTACAGCTCTTAGAAGTTCGTACATTTGATTAAATTTAGAAATGTGTTTTGTAGGCACTGCTAATTATATCAAAGATGAATACAGGTAGCCCTTGGTTTACGACGGTTCAATCTACGCCGATTCATAATAACGCCGGTCGACGAATCACAATAACATAGTTTTTTAACAATTAAAGATTATTGGCGGTCGTTCATTAATTTGAACAACAGCAAGGTAGCTTGGGATGCATGAGGAAAATAAACTTCGCAACAGCTTCTTCCAAACGTTTAATAATTATATCCATTCTATAAGAATGCTCTATAAGTAATCATTAATATTTTGTTTCACAATACATTTATTTCACATACAGCTTTGTAGTTCAAAGTAATATCGGGGGGAAATTCAGTTTATAGGTAAAGCTTCAGTTTTTAGGTTTCTGAAAATTGTTAAAAAGGTACCAGAAAAGGTAAAAGAAATGTTAGTCACCTATTAAATTTTTATTTGATTAAATAACGCAAATTAAACAATATGCTTGCAAAATAATAACAAATTAAACATTAATCTTACAAAAAATTAAGATAAATTAAGATAATTTGAACTGAAACTGAAACATTCGAAATAAAAAAAATTAAACGAAATAAATTGTATTTTTATTATTTTCTTGAGATTTACTTTCTTGGCAATATTGTTTCATAATAAGATTTATCCATAGTAGGCATCCAATTCAGCATAGATTTTAAAGCGATTACCTTGTTTTCTGGCAACGGATTTTTATTTGTAGAAACCTTAATGTCTCTAAATATATTTAACAAGTCTTCAAGACATTGTTTTATTCTTTTTAATATTTTTTGTAACCCAGGGGCCCGTTTTATATTTAACATAAAAGATGTTGTATGTCCAACATACAACCATAAATTATGAATTAAAAAAAAAAAAACAATTAAAATACAAGGGTGTATTTGCTAAATATATTTAACAAGTCTTCAAGACCTTGTTTTATTCTTTTTAATATTTTTTGTAACCCAGGTGCCCGTTTTATATTTAACATAAAAGATGTATATCAAACATACAACCATAAATTATGAATTAAAAAAAAAAAACAATTAAAATACAAGGGTGTATGTAACATACAACTATGTTTTGTAAGTTTTTTATTTTTTAAGACATACAACTATGGTTTTCTGCTTTTTTCTCCGACACCGGTAATGCTATCTTATGGAAATTATTGGAACAAGTAGGTTACGTGACATACAACTCTATAGTATTGAAAAGTGCATTTGACAAAAAATGTCACACACAACCTTATTATTTTCAGCCGACGATATTGTATTAATATGTATAAATAACTACAAATTTACTAAATATTTTTCTTCTAAACTAATTTTTTTGTTTGGCGGCAGTACGGAACCCATTTCATAACGTATTTACCTCATGGTCTATTATATATAATTGATTTATTGATACGAAGACATGTGTAAATCATTGACAAGTATAGTTGATATTAGTGTTAATAGTGATGAATTGTCCACTTGAGCGAGAGTTGATAGATAGAGAGAGACACAATCATTGACGTTTTGATTAATTCTGGTAGTTGTTATACATTTTGACAGTTTTAATATCGTTTTATTTTATGTCATAATACTCCAATAAATTGAAAACTATAAATAATTTCTAAACTGCATTATTTACGATTATCCTACTTTTGATATTCATAAATTTTTAAAATAATCTCTCTCTTTTACTGTCTCATGTCAAGTTTTGGTTCGTTGCTTTAGCTTTTGATCAGATAAATCTTCTATTAAGAGTCAAACCTATCCATGTTGAAGGGAAATAGAGAAAAGAGACGAGCAGGAAAAAATAGTATCAACTTGGAACCACATCCGTATATGTTGTCAATTGACATCTACTTTTTTTGTATCATTTTTTGTTCAAACTTTTTACACACGATGATATTATTGTTCTTCAAGTTTCTGTTAAACTTTCGTTGAACGAATGTGGCATTTTTATTAAAATTGGATGGAAATAAGCTGCCCAACTCTTAATAAAATTGTGAAAAACTTTCCCAAAAAGTTCACACAAAAAAAGATATATTGCAAAATTTTGTTACAAAACGATTTAAAATAGATTAAAATATAATACGGATTCTGATTTGGATCCAGATTTTACTGCAACTTTTTTAGTATCAGAACCATAATCTAAATCAGTTTCTCGACTTTTAGAAAACACACACACTCTTTAGTAATACGTTGCTTCCTAACGTCGAGAAAAAGAACTTTTCAGAATTTCTATTTCTGTCTTCATCAGTCTTCATGGCTGGTGAGTTGCCCTGAGAAAGTGATAGTTATCGCTTAAGGCTCAGTTGGTAAACTTCATTCTTGTGCAATATTGCCTCCATTATGTGCTTCTAATTAAAATACTCTTTCAGTGTTTTATCCAAAAATACGACAGAAATCATGCAAAAAATTGTAACGAATCGTATAGTCCACACGGAAAATGTCTCTAAAACTTTTGAAATCACACGTCTTGTTAAGAATTTCAATAAGAGGAACTTCAAAATGACAATTCCTTGAACAATTTCATACCTTTATTCCTAGAAATGCTATAAGAACACTTATATATACACCCGTCTCTCTGAAGACTCTGAAAACAACTAGATTGTGAATTCTTAGAGGCACTGTGTCGGCATTCTGGTGGTCAAATTCTCATTAGTTGATAATAAATGGTATGATTTATAGTAATGTACCAGTGGCTCGCTATAAAACTTTACATTTTTTACAAAAATGCTAATTTTTATACAAATGAGTTGGTTGTGTCTGTAAATGACTATTTTAGTTGACTAGTGACTAGTCTAGTTTTTATGTTTTTGAAAAAATTAATTATTTTTTTTAATTCATGGTTAAATTGTGGTTAATAATGTTATAGTATTTTTGTATTTATAGCTAAGATAGTGCGTGAATTTTTTTGAAATTAAAAATATTAAAAAAAATTATACATCGGTGATGGAAAATTCCAAGTGCCGAATTTATTGGAATTACTCCTTCCCCACCTCGAGGTTACTGACAGCCACTAAGCCGGACATAACCCTCCTAGATATCGAGCCCAAACAGATGTTTGTGATCGCATTCTCAAGTCTAGCTGAGAAGAATATCTCTCTCAAGGAGGAGAAAAGAGGTCCAAGTATATGGATCTCTTGTTCAAGCTTAGAAAACTGTATCCCGGGTATAAAGTTAAGCTTATAGTCCTGATAGTTGGTGTTTTGGGTGGTATGAAAGCCTCCTATCGAAGGGAAATCGAGTCCATTCCCGTCTGCAGATCTTCTGCCAACTCTTTGATCTGCAGGATGCAGAAAGCAGTGCTGCTCGGGTCGCTCCGCATTGTGCGGGCACTGGATCTAGCGTAATTTCCGCGGCTGCATATCGCTAGGGTTTGGGATGCAGTCGTGTGTATTTAGGTCCACTAGTCTCTAGTATGACGCGGCTCAAAAGGTTGCTGAAATTTGAGATTAGTGGACGCTTGTCAAAATCTGACAAACCCCATAACAATAATAATTTCTTTATTGACCATAATACAAAATAAAACATTGTTTTAGTCAGTCATACAAGCAATACAATACAAAGTACAAATACATGTTAATATGGAGCAAGAAAATAGGAAATGATTATTAGGGTAGTAAAGGGTGTTTTTTTTAGAGGTATAGAACTTTAAATTGCAATAAAACAACGATGGATTATTCGATTGACATGAATTTTTTTTTATTCGAAAGATAATCTTGTGGCATTACATTTTAAATATGATTTCTGGCATATGACCGCCACGGCTGGCTCGGATGTAGTCCAATCTGGACGTCCAATTTTCGATGACTTTTCCAACATTTGTGGCCGTATATCGGCAATAACACGGCGAATGTTGTCTTCCAAATGGTCAAGCGTTTGTGGCTTATCCGCATAGACCAATGACTTTACATAGCCCCACAGAAAGTAGTCCAGCGGTGTTAAATCACAAGATCTTGGAGGCCAATTCACAGGTCCAAAACGTGAAATTAGGCGGTCACCAAACGTGTCTTTCAATAAATCGATTGTGGCACGAGCTGTGTGACATGTTGCGCCGTCTTGTTGGAACCACAGCTCCTGGACATCATGGCTGTTCAATTCAGGAATGAAAAAGTTAGTAATCATGGCTCTATACCGATCACCATTGACTGTAACGTTCTCATGGACTCATTCGGGTCTTCCTCAATGCTACGCTCTACAGTACCAATAGCTTCTTCTGTACGCACCGTACGGCGTCTCTGGGGATGCGAGTTATCAATAAGAGTAAACGTGGTGCGAAAACGTTCCATGGTTAATCGAATTAACTGCTCTGATGGACGATTTTGTCGACGATAAAATGGACGTAGTGCGCGATACGTATTCCGCACAGAACCATTATTTTCGAAATAAAATTGCACTATTTGCAAGCATTGTTCAGGCGTGAGTCTATTCATGATGAATTGCCAAACCAAACTGAGAATAAATCACTTGACAGCTGTTAAATCGGTCGCCATCTTGAACAGTAATGCCAACTTAAAGTTCTATACCTCTAAAAAAAACACCCGTTACAACAATATATGGTGTTAATATATGGACATAAATAAATTTAAAATTTAACGTTCCAAAATTCATCAGACAAGTAGAATGGGTTTCTAATTAAATTTTTTTTACAGTTTTCTTGAAATTCAGAAAACGCAGGACTTTATATTCCTTTGGCAGAATATTATAAAATTTATGCTGTAATTTAGTTAACTAAATCAGGCATTGCGTGATTTAGTTAACCGTAAACATTTTGGATATATATGGTCTTTATTTCTAGTAGCATGCGAGTGCATTCTGTCGCCAGTTGGCCATATATTTCTAGTTTTATAGACATACAATATACACTGATAAATATAGAGAGAAGGTAATGTCATTATTTCTAATCCTTAAATGCATTATTGCAAGGAGCTCTATAGTTAATGTTTGCTAAAATTTGAATAGCACGTCGTTGAAGGGAAAAAATTCTATTAGCTGAAGCAGAATGTCCCCAAGCTAGAAGGGCATAAGTAATATGTGACTGAACTACGGCATATTATGATATTAAAATATTAAAATAGTTTATTTTTTCATTTCGTGATAAAGAAATAAACTAATTCGAAACTGGTCATCTAGATCTAGTTGCTTTATTTATGTCCGCAACCCGTACAACCTTTTCCACAAATTTAACAAAAATATTCTGTTCATTGTAACGGTCAGTCTTTCTTTTTTTGTGATGCTCGCTTTCGATGTAGTGCTCTGTTACAATAATAATGCCCTGCCAACCAGAGATACCTTTAGGTAATTTTACAAGGATTCTGGTTAAATTATTTTGTTTTGCGGATGAAATTCCAAGAAAGTGTGCGTTATTTATGATTCTTACTGTATATACCCTGGTTTAAGAGTTGATGTTGGTCTAAAATTAATTAACAATTTTATTATAACTACAAGAAGTAATGAAATTTGGCGTCACGTGTTTTTGACTTAGATGTATCTTAAATATCTTTTTAATTTCTTCCATTCCATACTTCAGTTCTGTTTTTTTCTATATATTTTTTTCTTAATAAACCAGAGATCAAGATAAAAAACGGACGAACTAATGAACTCTGATACGTTAAAAGAAGCAGAAGTATGATTGAAAATATATATAATAAAACCAGAGAAACTAATTAGAAAGGTAAAAGTTTTTATTAAAGACGAAATATGTTTAAAAAAATTATATTCGTCGTAAACAGAATATGTATTGATAAAAAAAGTATATTTTATCATGCTATCCAGTTTCAAGTAATAAATTGGAAAGACTTGCCATAGAGTTGGTGAAGTGGAGAGATGGAGCTCACATTAACTATATTGTTACATGCCGTCTGTTGATGAAAAGTTGAACTACTGAACTTTTAACAACCATATTTTTTCATTATGATGTTTTCTAGTTATTTGCATTGCTAGATACGTAAGAAATTTTTTTGGCTGATTTGTTCATAGCCGAGGTAAGACCGAGGCCCACCCGTAAAGAACATGAGTGAGCAATGTAAGTTTTGCGTACTCGCTTATAACTTATTTACTTACTTAATTCCTTAGCGTTCGTTGCCGTTAGCTGGCAGGCTGTGTTTGAGTTTCGCATTCTACTAAAGCCGGTGATTTTTTCCATAACTCTTTCTATTTATTTCTGTCCTTTGTCAAGGCTTTAACGTTCCTGCAATCTATTCATTTTTATTCAAACGCAATATTCAGTTTTTCGCTCCTTGTTTTTATTGGTCTTCATCTGTGATTTCTTCTGGATATTCTTGCTTTCATGATACTTTTTGTTTCCCTGTCTATAGGATCACCGTAGATGTATCTTTTTAAAAGTTTGCTCCACAGTTTTCGTTCCTAGCTTTTCTATAAAAGTCGAGTTCGTAATTTGGTCAAATTTGGTTTTCCCTTCGTTTTTTTTCAGAAATCTCATTTCAGTACTTCTTACTCTGCTTCGTATTGCTTCCAGGGCAACCCATGATCCCGAACTATATATTAATATGCGTACCGCTACTTTTTTGAAGATTTGTACCTTCGTTTCTTTCGATATCTCTATTTTATTGAGGAAGGATGTTTTTATATTGTTAAACAATCTGACAGCTGTACCTACTCGCTCCGATGATTTAGCCACTAACTTTCCATCTTGTTAGAATATAGTTCCTAGGTATTTGAATTTGGCCAGTTGTTCTTTCAGTTTTTCATCTAATTTTATGAATGTTTAAAGTTGTTTCTGCTTATAAATATCGTTTTTTCTATGTTAATTTCCATGCTAACCTCGTTTAACTCCTTGTTGAACTTTTGTAGATTTTATTGTAATTTTGATTCGTTTTCTGCTAGTATTACTATGTCGTCAACGTAACATTGCTTTCATATTTGAATTTTATACTTTCACCAGTGATCAATTTCGAACGGTTTTACCTCGTATTTAATTTCTATTATCCTTATATCTATTAAATTGGTACAAAGTAGAGGGCTCAAAATACACCCTTGAGGTAGTCCTTTAATCGCATTAAAAACTTTCATATTGCTAAAACTATAATCCTGTATTTTATGTAAGACTTATCGACCGGCGTCATTACAAATTACAGTATACACCAGTGTCGACTTCTGCTACCATTTTGAAGTGGATCAAGATATTTTAACTTACAGAATCCACCATAGCCACACAGTAAACAGTGCAATAACCTCAAGGGACGGTTAATACTGAGCAAGTCTATGGCTGCAAGCGTTAAACTACTTGTATCTGCTGTTTGTCCGCCAAGTAAGGGCACCGACATGAGTTCAATTCCTGCTTATGTCAAATCCTGCTTGTGTAAAAATATTTATACAAATTACAGATTATGCTTAGCCGTTCGCAACCGGTTATAAACTGTAGGTTCCTAAAAATTACTGACCATATTACTCCTGAATGAACATAAATTGAAAACATGGTCATGAAACCTGTAGATAGGAGGCCTAGGCTCAACTCGGGATGTCGCGCTAATAATGATTATGATGAAATGTGAATATTTCTCTGAACTGCGACGATTGGAACTCACCATGGTTTAAACAGGATGGAGTCACTTTCCATATAGCTGACAGCTCTGTTGTAGCATTTCAAGACTTGTCCCCTGAAAGAGTGATTTCCAGAAGAAGTAACATTGACGGGCCACCAAGAAACCTGGATGCTTCATGGAATAAACAAATGGAGTATTGGACACCATGCAGCATCTCTAAGCATGGGTAAAGTCAGGATCGACAGTCCTGAGCGCTTTTCTGGTGGAATAAACTATATTGGCATGTTGTTAAATGGCTTTCTTAAATTGTTTCCTATCAATCTCCATTTTCACCTTGCATATCGATGGTGTAATTCTAATACCTCGTAACCCATTTTTTTCGGTTTTGGCGTTATGATCTATTCCCATGGTAAAAAGTGCGCTAAATCGATTGAAAAATACCTGGTGAGCCGCAGTGGATTGAACTTAGTGCTAAACCCTGTGAAAAAATGCCTCGTATCCAAAACTGGTACAGTTGTTTATGCTGGTACTGGTACCTGTACTAGTACCTCGTAACTCACCTTTTACTAATAAAAACATTTATGGCTCTACTAAGAAATATTTACTAAAGTCTCTTGATATTGTTCAAAACAAAGCACTCAGAACATATATAAAAGCCCTAAGATCAACACCAACTCACTGCCTTAAAGTTGAGTGTGCCGAACCTCCATTACACTTCAGAAGAATAAAATTAGCAATTAAATTCCGTCAGGAAAACAACAAAAAATCACCTTCTTCACCCCAAATTGGACACACTATCACTTAAGTGCCAAAACAACAAATTTTGGCATAAAAGAGATCTTCCCTCTCTTGTCAACAGTCTCACTAAATTCACACAAACAAATTTCAAATTTCACAAAAACGACATACCTAGCTGCTTTACATACCCGTTTCACTATTCACTTTATAACAAACAGATAATTCCTGATTTTTATCAAACCAATGACAATGAAGAAAATAATAATGTAGTCATCAAAAAAATTAAAACAAAGTTTCCAAATGCAGACATGATATTTACAGACGCCTCCAAACCTAGAGACGGGACAGGCTTAGCCGTATATGACGCAACAAAAAACATACATGAAATGTACAAAGTTCCCGAAAATATCTCAGTATTCCACGCTGAAATGATTGCGGTTTTAAAAGCTACCGAATATATCCGAAACCTAAATAGTTCGAACAAAAATTTCATAATCGCTTCTGATAGCAAGAGTACTCTAACTATCTTCAACAATCCTGGAATGCGTAATCACCCTAATATAATATATGACATTATACACAATATCACAAACCTGAAAAATGAACAAAACATAAAAACCCACGTCATCTGGATTAAAGCACATTGCGGCATTGTATATAATGAAATAGCTGACAATCTAGCCAAAAGAGCGATAATAGAGGGCTCAACAATTTTTCCAACAAACACCATTGAGGAATACATGAAAAGAAGCAATGAACTTATTAAACAAGAGTGGCAATTGGAATACGAAAAAACCAGCATTAATAAAGGCATAGCATACTATAAAATCTCACAAAAAATTCAAACTAAACCATGGTTTTATAAGCACAATTTACCACGAAGCTCCATAATTAAAATCTGCAGACTTAGGCTGTCCCACACGAGCTGCCCAGCCCACCTCAAGAAATTTAACATTGTGGATAACAACAAATGCAGTTATTGCGACCAAGTCGGCGACTCGAACCACCTAATGTTCGTATGTATAAATTTCAAAAAGGAACAAGACAAATTAATGGCCACATTACTCAGAGAAAAAATCGAACTCCCCACCAATATAGCAACTATATTATCTAAAGACAACAAAAATATTTGCAACGCACTCTCAGAATATCTTACAAGCACCAACATACAACTTTAAAAACATAAATATCACATTCATTACTAACTCCCCCTCTATTGTCACCACAACATGGCTACCTCCTGAACCTTAGTCCTGCCGTGACGGCCTCTCGGCAACATCCTCCTCCCGTACTATTCGTCTACCCCACTCCCCCTCATCATTTACATACATCTACATTAAAAATAGTAATAGAAACTGGCTCACTGGAGAAATCCGACAGAAGCCAATAATCATCTTTAATAAAAAAATAAAATATAATAAAAACACGTTAAATTACGGAATAAAATAAATACATTTGTCAGTTTGAATATAAGAAAAGAAATTACCAATAATTCAAACAAATTTATCAGTTTTACAATCATTAGGAACGTTTTTTTGTTCTCCTAAAAAGTTGAGTTTTTTGGGTTACGAGGTAGAAGTCATCGATATATTAGTTCCTCCTAACTTGAGCATAGCGATTTGTAAATTGTCACCAACTCGATTACGAAACAAGATCTTCAGCTCACAAATTTCTTCGGCTTCTTGGGTTTCCTTGGTAACCGTACCTCACCATAGTTGGTCTGCTGACGCACCTGATTCCTAGTGGGATCCATTCCAGTGAAATCTTAAAAAATATTTGCCATTTAAAGCTGCAACAGCTTTCCTTAAATATAAGGCATTCTTTAATTGGCAAAAACTCATAGCAACGCATTATTTGGGAGGTATTTTTGTGATTTAACACTTTGACCTCCATGTATCCTCTGGTGGTGACACTTCAACTGCACTGATGAACCACCAGGGGGAACATGGGCTGAACGTGTTAAGGAATGCTTAAAATTTAAAGTAAGCTGGGTGCAACTAAGTAAGCTAATTCTTAGTATTGATTTCTGCATCGCTCTTGGACAACTTTAATTTTTTTTACTAAAAAGAATAAGAAGTTGAAAAATAAAGCAATATCAAATTGAGAACAACACCTCCTTCGTTTTAAATAATATTTATTTTTTGAAAGGACGTTCAAATCAAAAACCCACTTCCGTTTTATCTTTATGGTTTCAATTTGAACCATATTCTTACGAAACGCTTCCTTTCTAATGTGAAGAAATTGTAAATTCCTGGCGTATTCAAATATTAGTCTGTGCCATTTAAAACAACTGTGCAAATCTTATAAATATTGCATTTCGCAAACATGTGGATATCAAATTATTCAAAATTATGAAACAGCAGTAAAATCTGGCAATATTTAAACAGGGCAACTGTATTCATGTAATTAAAATTTCATGAAATACAGGAACACGTATTCAAAACATCGTACGTAGCAACTTGACGGACAGTTAAATATTTTAAAACGAAACGTGTTTTTCAATATAAAATTCTTTTTGCTTATTCATTGTTTTATTATAAAATAATAAATAAAGATATGAATGTACGTATATTTTTATTATTAAAACCTATAAGTGGAATATACAATAGAAATATCCTAGAGGAAGGTAGAAAGCTAAAAGCTTTCCAGAATATTTTATAAATTATGATTTTACTAAAAGTACGAAACAAAAGCCAAGCAAAGAAATAGCTCTGCGGGGAACGCATGTGTCTAACCCATGCATTTCTTAAACCATCGAAAACGCACTTTGGATCTCTAGAACAATGGTTCTCAACCAGGCTATCATAGGTATATGAGACAGTTTTTGGAGTAATAAGAGTAGGGTGTCTTCAATTTATTATATTTTGACGTAAAATACATCTTTATAATATACGAGGTCTGTTCAAAAAGTATCGCGAATTTGGTGTTTATTTCAAAAATTATTTATTTATTCATGAATATCTATTTTGTCCCCTTCAAAATAATCTCCATCAGATATTATACACTTGTGCCAACGTTTTTTCCAATCCTCGAAGCACTTGAAAAAATCATTTTTTGTGATCTTGTTCAGCTCCTCCTTCGATGCCATCTTTATCTCCTCACTCGTAGCGTAGCGTCGTCCTTTCATGGGCCTCTTCAGTTTCGGGAACAAGAAAAAGTCACAGGGGGCCAGATCTGGAGAATACGGTGGCTGCGGCATTATTAGTGTGTTGTTTTTGGCCAAAAAAACACGACGAATTTTGGTATGAATTTCGCGGCGACCCGTCTCATGCCCAAATCATTGGTAAAAATCGAATCGCACGAGCCAATCGATATGTTTAGGTCCTCAGCAACTTCTCTAACGGTGATTCGACGATTGGCCAATACTATTTTCTTCACTTCATCAATGTTTTCGTCTGTTGTTGACGTGATCGGGCGTCAGGCACGCTCTTCGTCGTTCACATCTTCTTGGCCTTCTGAGAACATTTTGTACCACCGATAAACGTTGCTGCGGTCCAAGGTAGCTTCACCATATGCCACAGTCAACATTCGGAATGGGTCCGCGCACTTTATTTTGTTTTTCACACAAAATTTGATACAGATTCTTTGATCCATTTTTTGGTATAGGCAAAAATCGAAGACGAGTCAAAACACGTGCAAGCAAAGCAACTGCCAAAAATTAACTGAACATTCAAAATGGCCGAACTTGTCGACATAAGTGAGAGACATGAGTACCAACATAACGCCACAAAAAAATCGAAAAACGGAAATTCAAAATTCGCGATACTTTTTGAACAGACCTCGTATATCGAGCGTAAAGGACAGTTTCCAATAGACGTAGACGTAGAATTCTACGTACACTGACAGAAAAAGACACTAACGTATTTTCCGTAGCTTATGTGTCCCTACGCTACCTGCCTAATTTTTTTTGTAAATCCACAGATTAAAAAATGTTGCTTTATTTTCATTCTCTTCCATGATAAAACTGGTTACGGTTAGATATGATTTATTTATTTAAGTACAGTACTGGCTGAAACTATAAAATAATTTAACTTGGCAATTGTTTCTTTTTCAATTTATAGGTGTAACTTTTCTGAATGTATATGTTTAGCGCAGACATATTAGTGTAGTGAACTATTTCAATTAAATGTTTTTAATCATTAAAGTATTGAGTAATTTTCGGAATTAAAACATAAAACAAGTTGCAAATTTCCTACGCAAAATAAACTTTCATTTCAATTGAATTTAAATAAATTTCCAATTAATCAACTCGCTTAATTTTGCAGCTATTCTGTTTCGTAACTTTTAAAAGTAAATTAAAACTCCTTAAACGACAGACTTAAATTTAAAACATGGTTTAAACTTTCGAATAACGCAGAAAAAGAATTAAATTTGTTTTTAAAACATGGTTTTGTGGGCTTGTATTTTAAAAACAACTAAGATCATGCGCACATAAGACTTAAGTTCATTTTATTGGGGCCCAGATTAACGAGATTCTACTGTATTATATTTATTTTGATATGGATAACAAAATTATTTACTTAACAGACACTGACCTCCGGATTAGGTTTTTTTGACACTGACCTCCTGATGTTGTTTTAAAAGCCTACTTTTCCATCTTTCAGTCTCACCTAACCTATGGGTTAATAATCTGGGGACATTCACCTGCAGCAAACAGAATTTTTGCATTACAACGAAAAGTTGTAAGAATAATTGCCGGTGCTCCTTTCAGAGATCTTTTTGTGAAACTCAAAATAATGTCTTTGCCTTCATTATTTATTTATCATGTTTATTATTTATACGCAAAAATTTAACGAATTACAGTACATTTGGTGAGACACATGATCACAACACTCGCAGTAAAAATAATATCCGCGGTAAATTTTTGCGTCTAAATAAATCAAGAAATTGCTCAAATTATTTTTCTGTTAAATTATATAATCTCTTGCCTGAGGGACTCTGTACATTACCACTAGAAAAATTCAAATTTAAACTTAAGAACGTACTAACAAATAATCCAATCTATGTCATTGATGAGTTTGAAAATGTCAGCTTTGATTAAATTTTGTAAACATTGTATTATTGATATTATGTATATTTGACTGACTAAAAACATTTTTTGTAATTTTAATTTGGTCAATAAATATTATTATTATTATTATTATTATTATTATTATTATAGCTCCCTCCATCCGGCACGAAGGTTGACAATTGTGAGGATTATGTCACATCGAAGACATTAGATACTGGATTGGACATTAAATCGCCATAATTATAACTAATAACTTTAAATATATTTACATTACCCTTGGATTGCTAATAAATCTTGACTACAAACTTAATGTTGCAGAATCAAAAATGATATACTTTATTAAATCTAAGAAAATATTCTTTTAAAATGTGCGATTTAAGAATATCCGATTACGCATTTCTTCGTTTAATGTTGTGTGAACGCGTAAAATTTGAAAATAAAATAAATATACATATAAAAGCAACATAGTTTATAAGCAACCTGTAAAGTGTTCATTCTTTGAATATAAATAGTAAAATTTAAATAAATTTGGAATTATTGAAGCTCGAAACGTGTTGTAATTGTATGCACCCTTTTTGAGTAATTATTCCTCGTTTGTTGCAACTTTACTGGATGTTAAGGAAAATGTATAAGATTTTTTAAAAACTATACCATGGGTTCTCAAAGGGGTCTATACCAAACCCTGGGGGTTAGTTGGCTTGAAGCTGGGGTCGATATAACGCAAGGATGTCGATACGGGGGTCGATATTTCTTCGTATTTAATAATTGTAATAGTATTATTGAAATATTAGATTTATAGCAAAATCTATATTCAACATTAAGAATATATAGGGGTCATTCCATGTCAAGTGGTCTGATTTCAGAGAAGTGCCCTGCTCGACCATCACGAATTTCGATGAAATTTTGTATGGACATTCACACATGTCCCCAACGAACATTGGTAAAGTTTTACGTTCATCCATGCAATACTTGCGGAGATTTAGTAATTTGTTTAACCCCATACTGCAGACTTCTATGGTATGACTCCGAGATTTCGGCAACTTTGAGACGCAGTATCTCTGGCAATATTTTGTTGAGAGAAACAAAACTTTGCCATCTTGTACAACTTTTTGCGCTCTATTAAAAAAAATAATAAACAAATCTTCATGAGCGATATACATGAAGAAAATTTGGAGCAAACTTGTCAAAAAAATTTGCGGCTCGAAAAAATTTTAAAGTTTGGCTTTTTATACCTCTGGAAGCAAAGGTACGATAAACGTGAAAATTTGCACATAATGCCTGATCAATACAAGGTATTCGAATATAAAATTTCATTCTCCTAATATTTTTCATTAGTTCAGGAATTGAGTGTAAAGTTGACGATTTTTGTGAAAATGCCGAAAATAGGGTATGTTTAGCCCACTTTTAAAAAAATATACCTTCTGGAAAATTTTTAAAATTATTTTCATTAGAAAGAACATATTTCAAACCCCCTAAAAAAGTAGAGTTGGTTTTTCATCGCTGGCATATAAGGCTTTAGAAATAGGAACAAAGTTGAGGACGTTTCTATCACATACTGCTATCGCAATATCGCATGCATTCCATTATTTTTCATCTTGTTTGTTTTATACAGACATTATAAGTACCTAAATTGCGTTGGTCTATGGTGACATTGTCACTACCAGTTCAGAAACTTGAACCAGTAACCCCATCGCCATAGGGATCACACCCGATAGCCGTGCAATACAAGCCATGGGTGGGTTTCTTGGTTGAGGACCCGAAACCTATAATTTGGTTTCTTCGTCAAGGTTCCAAAGCCTTGTGTGGATATCTGTCCGATTCCCAAGCCAATGATTGGGCAGCTTATCCTAGGTTCCTAAGCCTAAAGTGGGTATCTTACATTGTTCCCAAAAACAAAAATTTAGCAAAAAATGTTTTCGCTATAAAGAAAATCGCACAGCTTGGACCACCCTACAAATATACTTTGCGTTATTCCATTCCTACGAATGTGCTACGGCATAACTGAATGGGGCAGTTCTCATAGAATTGAGCAGATTTTCTTACTTCAAAAGAGAACTATTCGGGCCATTGTAAAGGAACTGAAAATGTTACCTATTTATGCTTGCTTCATTTATTTCTGTCATGTTGGTACACAAAAATAAAACACAATTATACTCTTGTGCCTCCTCTTAACATATTTATCTCTTCTTCGGAGTTTTGATTTTCCTATATAGTATATAATATATCTAAATACGTATCAGTATTACAAAGTTCAGTATTTAAATATTTGTTTAAACTGTGTAAAATTTGAAATAACACACATCTTCTGTGGTATAAAACACAAAACATATTGTAAACAAAATTTTCGTTTGAAAAGAGAATTTAATTGAAACGTTCCCGTCAAAATAATTACAGTTTTTAGTATTGTTTTCATAAATAAAATATTTATGTACATTTCAAGCGAAGTTTTTACGAAAATATACATAGAAACTTCATACTTTGTTCTCAAGAAATTATTGATTCAGACAAAAAGTTTCCTCATAAATATGGATGTTGTATTCAATGTTTAATTGTTTTCTCTTTAGTACTTTTACTTGACTATTCATTAATTAATTTCTAAAGAAATAAAAATAATTAAAATTATAATGTCAATATAAAATTTATTAACTTTGCAATTTTAGATCATGGCTCCATCTTGCTCTATTAACTGGATCATTCTAACACTGCCACCGTATCTCCCTAAACACAACAACTACTAACTAAAAACGAAAAAGGACTTACTTTCAAAATTCAAAACTAAAACTCTTGAACTCCAAAATTGAAAACTATTGTGGAAAGGTTGTTAATAAGGTTCCCTGGTCCTTATTTTGTTGAAACTGGATTTAGCACCATGATTAATTTGATAATAAAGAGTAGAAACAGGCTGAATGTATTCCAAAGAGGCAATTTAAGGATAAAATTGAGCCGGTATATAAGTCGCATTTTGATAAAAATAAGTACTATTATTTAATAGTCACTGGCTTATCAACACCTTTCGAACTGATTGGACTGCTCTCAAAAGCGGACCTTACACTATCAATAATAATGTCAGTAATACTGAGTCAATAATAATGACACTACTAGTATTTTTGCAAGTTGCAAAACATTACCTTACACCAGTGGTTCTCAACCTTTTTTAGGTGAAGGCACCCCTATGCAAAATGTGAGTTTTTCGCGGCACCCTACTATTAAATATGTCACTATTTAGTCAATTTAAAGTATAATCAATCAAAAGTATAATTGTGATGTTGTAAAAAAAAAAACAATAATATTACAATTACATAATATGTATTTAAAGATCATTCGAAAATTTCTTCGATTCGGTCTTCGGTCTTCGATTCCGAGGATAGCGGTGAATTTATTTTGAAAAGCTCGCGGCACCCTTTTCATGTGCTTGAGGCACCCCAGGGTGCCGCGGCACCCTGGTTGAGAACCACTGCCTTACACTATCATTATTACTGACAGTATTTTAGTCAGTAATCACTAGAAGTTATCTGGAGAACATCAAACAAGTGAATATTATTATTATGAAGAGTAATAAGCAAAAAGCCAGCTTGGCTTTAGTGTTGTATTTTGGTACAAAGCGATTCGTAAATCGAAAACGATGGTTGAAGGAGTGGCTTAAAAAACGTACAGAATATACTCATATTGATTTATTAAAACAAATTCTTCTCACCGATCCAAATGACTACCACAATTACTTTCGGATGGATGCGGACACCTGCAACTCTCTTGAGAATTTGGTAGCAACCAAGAAATTTTAGTGCATTAAATACACAGGATGTTGGACTGTAAACATCGTCGGCACTTGCTCCTGATCGTTTAGATTCGAAAATCGAATCTTCTAAACTTTAGAAGATTCGATTTTCTTCAACTCTTCCCTATAATTAGAGCACAAAGTATTTAATTATTTTCGAAGGTCATCTTTTTTTGCATTTGGACTTATTTTTTTATACACTTCTAACAATTTTAAAAGTCCTTCATTCCGCTTCACTTTGTTCATGTAGTCAGGCCGACGAGCATCCCAGAGCTGTGGCATTGACTCATACGTTTCAATAAAGGTTTGTAGCAGCAGACGTTATGACATTTCAACTTCAATTTCATCAAAATCAACAACATCATGTATAGTAAAATTATCTATTAAATCCACTGATTACGATACTAATTATTACTAACTTGACACGAGACAAACAACTAAAAATTGAAGGCCAATACTGAGAGTAATACTGATACAGTGCGAATGGCTATTAGTAAAACTGACAGTTCCCCCTACTACCTACGATACTGAAGGATGTATTTCAAGAAATCTAGATTTCGTCAGTTCACTCCATCATTCCATCAGTACTTGCATTAGGTCGTCAATATTACTCTCATTATTTTTTAATACTGACATTATTATTGATACTGTAAGGTCCGCTTAAGATCAGCCTCCAATTTCTTATTTATTTATTTAAATATTTGAACATGGGTCTTTTTGTCAAGTTCTTCGAAAACAAAAAAGCCACCCAAGGTCAATTCAGGTGAATTTGTGGTGAGACGTAAGGAAAGCATAAACTGGTGCGTTGTTATTATCAACATATATGATTTATATTTCCAGCATTTCAGTCTACTTGTTCATAAGTCGAAGTGCTTGGCACGCGAAGAAACGTTCTTCTAAACGAAAAATTATTTATTTTATAAACTAAAGATTTATCCACCTTTTTTCCTCATATCTCATTACCCACTTCATAAAGAAATGACACTGTTATGTGTAGGGGAAATGGTTTCACAATGAAAGCTTTTCAGAGTCACTGGCTCAGAATAACATACAATGCAAATGATATACTTCCTCTCTCTTATTTAATCCGTAAAAAAACTGACGTTTTGCGTGTAAAAAATATTTTGATAGAAATTTAATGAAGTGTATAACAAATATAAATGTCTGCATTTTTGTAGTGAATGGCTTGGTGTTAACAGAAAAAAATGTCGAGAGTTGATAGTTAAAATATCATGTATCTCTGTCAAACTGTTTGCGAAATAGTATAGTCCAAAAGAATATTAAATGGATCACACGACGTGTAGACTATTAAATAACTGGGCTTCTGTAAATTAAAAGAAATCACGCAGGTTGGAAAAGAGACATCGAACTTGGACAAGAATAACATGCCCTGCAATTTTCAATCTAATCTGGTTATTACTTCTTTGTCACCTATTGTTTGAAGCGTTTTTCTTGTGCATCAGAAATATGAAAAATCATTAGTCTAGTGCCTACGCACCATATTTTACGTTGATACTGCACTTGATGATAATGGAATGCCATTTGGCACACATGTTCCTTATAAAAATTAAATCATTTTGACCCGCAGCACCTATTTGTGAATCGAGGCAGATTCAAGATGACGGCGAAAATAGTACGCCAATTACGATAACGAGAACAAATTTTTCTGATAGAGCAAAATAGCTAAATACATATTTGTACAATGGACCTTTAGCTACAGTTTGCCGCAAAGTACGCGAATTTTCGTCACTTAGTTCGTCACTTACAAGATACCGTTCATAATTCATTCTCAGACGCAAAAAAGTGATTTCCGAAATGGCTAACAAATTTCGTATGATATGGCTCGTTTTCTATTAATTCAATATCGTAGATTACGAATCTGTTATCAAAATTGCGAAAACTTTAAATTTTGATAGATTTTTTCCCCAAATTTGAGACATGATGATATACTCTATAATTGCAAATCTGAGTATATTAACATTTTGTTTCAATTCTTCCTAAATCTGTAGGGCATATCCTTGGCTACAAGAATATGTGCGGAATTTTTCTCTGAGGTGCGCCGAATTAAAATAGCGGCCGAAATATGTAAAGTCTCAACTTCGTATTATTTTGACACTTTTTATATCGTTCTCGACCAAATCGGACCTGTAGATTACAAAAATTAAATAAAAAATGGCATATGACTTGTTATTATTCGGGTTTTTCCCGAAATGAAATAAAAACTTTGACATATCCGGGCGGAACGACTATAAATTATGACATTTATGTAAGATACTCCATGCATATACGGAATGAATAAATTTGCTTAGGTATGTTCGCAGCACATGGTCTCAAACGAAGCCGCTTTCGAAATAATGCTCGAAAATCGAATTTTGCTATTTACATCAAATTTGTTGAGTTGTATATCAATTTCGGGTATATTGAAGTCGTAGATTTCGAAAATGGAGTTAATTTAAAGATTTGCTACATATAAGATTGTATTTTGCCCGAAAAAAATAATTACATGTATTCTTTACATAACAGTGAGATTCATTACACGACAGTTAAGTGCCTCCCCATCCAAAAGAGTAGTATATAGTAGTTCTGACAAAATAGTATAGATTACTACACACTTATTACGATTCTAATGGTGGCCGAAAACTATTCATTCGAAAATGGTTAAAATATTCTCTGATATTTTTACCAGTTATTAGGACAACATTTTAATGTGTTGATAGTTCCTCTATGTTTGCTAATAAGTCAAATGGCATTCCATTATCATCAAGTGCAGTATATTTCGACGAAGGCACTAGACTAATCTAGGTATTTCTCTTTTAAAAATTCAGTTACAGGTAGTCCCTAATTTACGACAGGATTTTCTTCCTAAGACTCTGTCGTAAGTCGGTTTAGAAATAAAACCAATATAATGTTCAGGGTTTTGTCGGTATGACCAAAACACCCTTATAACGTCACTCTTATGTCTCTCTGCCTATTCGGTAGAAACTGTAGCCAAACGGCTGAACATAGAAAGTTAAAATTCGGCATGCTTGTACAAGTCTTTGACCCACATATAGGAAAAATATAGAATTCAAAAGTACACTGCGAAAAATATTAGGGGAACCTGAAAGAAATGCATTATTTTTTAGTAAACTTTTTTTTCCAGAAATTTTTATTTTGTATAATTACAAAATATAATTTTCATCAATATTTATTACGGTTTCTCAATGTTGTACTAATTTTTCGATACCCTCTCTATAGAAATTTTCTGGTTTTGACATAAATGACTAAACAGGTGATTTTCTACATTTTTCGAAATTTTTTTATTCTCAGTGTACGTTTCATAGACTTAAATAGGTGTAAATCGGAAGGCACGAGATCAGGTGAATACGGTGGAGTGGAATAATATCCCAGTTTAAGTCCTGAATCTTTTGCTGGTTAATTTTGCTGAAGACGTGCATTGTCATGATGCAGAAATATTCCTTTAGGTTAAATAAATTTAGACGTTTTTCTTTGGTTCATTTAGTATTTATGGTTGTTGAAACTAGTCTCTGTAATTATATTTAATATATATGACGTAAATCCATTGATATCGTGGAAGACCAATATGAAACATCTCTGAGAATAATTCAGAAAATTGTGTAACACACGTGCCCTGCATTGCTTAGGTCTCGGATTTGAATCATGTTTGGGCATGAAATTTTCAACACGAAAAATTACAATTGGCTAATTACCTTAGCAGCAAAGGATATAAATGAAATTTTTAAAAAATCGACAAAACTCAGTTCAGTACCATTGTGTGAAATAACTTACAGATATTTTGTGTCTACTATCAAATAATGCCTCTGAAGAAAACGAGAGAAATGTTAATGATTGTGTATTTAGTTTTACACTGGTTTTGTCTAAAAGCAAGAAAGTAATTTTGTGTTTATCTAAGTTGAAAACAACCAGTAGTAGCAAATATGTTATAGTATGTATATTTAACTACACAGCTATATTCAGACCAACTAAATACCAAAACTTTCCTAGTTACAATAACTTGTTTAACTCGTTAAACATACTCATACTAATTAAAAGTTTGGGGAGATTTTTTTTCCGACATATTTTCCTCATTTCCCCTGTTTACACAGTTCTTTAACTTTTCCTCCAGACATATCGATCCTCTTACCCACTCATCCAATCGCAAACCTAACATCATCTCATTAAGAAAGCAAAAAACTAACACAATGCACTGGGGGAGTATATGCATTGACAGAAATGCCAATGAAGTAGAAATTACAGTAATTGGGGAAGCATTATAATGGTGACTTGATGGGAAGAAAATCGAAATGAAAGGAACCGTGAATTTATGAAAGTAACAAATGACAGCATAGACCAAATACGAACAGAATAAAAAAAAAAGTTCTAGGTCTAGCATATCTATTCTTCTATGCATAGGATCTCTTATTAACAATGATGAATCGATAATACCTAAAATAAAGAGATTTCAATTAATTTTGGTTCTGAATTTGATGTGACGGTCGTTCATTTTCGAAATACCATATCTCAAAAACTACATAAGATAAGGACTTGCGGTTGGAATTTTTTAAATCCGGAAGTCATAAAGAACCTCAAGACATATTATATAACAACCAGAAGATAGACCGAATTAACATCTGCGATGCGCTGCTGAAACGCAAAGAAATCGAGCCATTTCTGAAACGTGTCATAACCGGTGATGAAAAATGGATCACGTACTACAATTGGAAGCGTAAAAGATCGTGGACAAGAGATGGTGAGCTGTCACAAGCGTTCGCGAAGCGAGGATTGACGCCGAACAAGGTGACGCCGCTTTGTGTGTGGTGGGACTGGAAGGGAATCGTCCACCATTGAGCTACTTCCAGTTGGTCAGACGATTGATTCTCAACTCTACTGTGGACAACTAGAGAGATTATGCCAGGCAATTGAAAGAGAACGGCCCGAGTAGAATAATAGGAAATGTGTTGTCTTTCATCATGACACACACTTCTTTGATGACCCGTCAAAAATTACGAGAGCTTGGTTGGGAAATTTTGTTGCATCCATTGTATAGTCCAGACATAGCACCCTCTGACTATCATCTATTCCGATCTCTTCAGGATTTTCTCAATGGTATTAAGCTGGTTTCAAAAGAAGCCGGTGAAAACCACTTGATTCAGTTTTTCAACCAGAAACCACAGTTCTTCACCGATGGCATCATGGCTCTACCCGAAAAATGGCGAAACGTCGATAATAATGGAGCATATTTGGTTTAAATAAATTCAGTTTCACACTGTAACAAAACCAGTTGAATTTTACTAAAAAAACATCACGCCAACTTTTTCCCAGACTGATATAATATCACCTAATTAAAAATAGATAACACTAAACTATTTTCTTAAATTGCAAGATAGACAAAATCTATACATATATAAGTTTTTTAAGGCGGCAAAGGCCCCTTTTAAAAGTGATCTAATGTATGAGTTAAATCTCAACAGTACATCTAGGACAATGCTTAAATTCTTATGCTCATGCACTAATGGTAGAATATTGTCACGTAGGTAATCCTAGGTCAGAATTACGACATCTAGACATTGTGACGGTCAGCTGTCTGATTCAAAACTATTCGTCAGCGTCTGACGTATGTGGCCTGATTACGAAAATGCAGACATCGCATTTTCATAATGAGGAAATATTTGTCATGACGAATGAATATTGGAACTGGGTTAATTTTCGTTACAAAAAGACAGGCAGTCACAAAATATGGAAGCAGTGGAACCTAGCCAACTCCGCTGTACGTATTAGTCCACAAGATGACGACCAAGACACTGACGCCAGATTTTTGTAACGAGGGTGAAGCCCAAGAAGTAGTGATCATGTGAGTGGAAGAAGACTTCTCCAGGCTCCTCGACTTCCGGATGGGTAGCCCCCGCCTCGGAGATAGGTCCAAGCCGATCCTGGACAATACGGGATGGACCGAAGACTTCCCCAACTCCATGGACCAATTCAAATATTATTTTGTAAATGTATATACATATTTAATAAATTTGTTATGTTGAAACCAGGAGTTGTGTCTCAATCAACCCACCCACGTGACAATATTGTTGTTTAGTTCAATTTTCACTTCGCCGTGATCCAAACTATCATTAGGGGTAGATTTATTCCCAAAGATCATAACTGCTGATTTTTTAGCATTAATCGTTAAGCACTGGTTATCACAATAATGTAGAAGAGAAAGTAGATTTTATAGATACTTTTCTTCGAATATCAAAAATATTACTGGTGCAGTGCTACTGAACATTATCCATGATTAGCTTTAAATTCCTATCGTCAGTTTTTTTGAAATCGATTGAATAACAGGGATGTTTTAATGAAATTGCCTGGATTTCAACATTTTTAATTAACGGATCTTGATTAATTAAAAATCATGTAAGCTCAACCTTATTATCCATAAAGATTTGTTTTCCTGTCCAAACGTTCCTTTCATTCAAATCGGAAATTCAATTCCTTTTAAAATAACAAAAGAAACAATTGAAAAAAAATGTAGAAACGGTTTTAATTAAATATTTAATTAATTGAAAACTGCTTGATTGCTAAAGGTATTATTTTACTGTAGAATACTAGAGATTCTTGCATATTATAATACTATTTTCCTTTATTTTATATTTGAGTAACGTGAATCATCACTAGCGATATTAACCTTCCGATACTTTACTAATATCAGTACATTTGACCCAGTATCGTATCGAATGGTTCTTTTTTAGGGTTTTGTAGGTATGGCCAAAAAACCCTTATACCGTCATTTTGTCGTCTGTCTGTCTCTCTGTCTGTCTGTCTGTCTGTCTGTCTGTTCGGTAAAAATTGTAGCCAAACGGCTAAACCTAGAGAGTTGAAATTTGGCATGCTTATACACCTCTTTGACCCGCACATAGGAAAAATACTAAAACATCTAAAAAACATATCCCCCTAGAAATATAAACAAATATGTGCTCATCGAAAACAAAAATATTTTTTTTTTAAATTCTGAGTAGGGTATCAAATGAAAGCCCTTAGTACGTGGATTAACGATCAAATTTTTATTTTTGCAAAATAAATTATTTTAATGCGATTTTTGCCAAAATTGTGCAAAAAAAAATTTGTCCCACACCCTGTAGCCCAGATGGTTTAAACTAAAAATCTAAAAAAATTCTAAGTAATGTATATTGGTGTGAACCGAAATAGTACAACAGGAATTTTTGATCAGATTATGTTTTCGGAAAATAACGCATTTTTTGTGGTTTTTGGTTCACAAAGTACAAAAGTTATAGTAATGTAAGACAATCACATGCATGGCGTGCGATGGCGTAATGGGTTAGAGCACTGCTAGAAAACGAAGGGTTTCGAGTTCGAGTACGGAGTGAATTTAATTTTTCCTGTTTTTTTTTTTTGCATTTTTATAATGTAGAAATTATTTTATCAAAATTCTAGTTATATTTTAACAAATGTTGTATTTAATTTTTAAGAGCGTAAATTTAATAACCAGTCTTATTATATGATTAACAGACGATAAATTATTTTAAAAATATCGTTCATTTTGCCGTGATTACTACAAAGTAAAATTTGTCCTACACACTCAGCATACCGCCTTCACTTATTATATACCTGCGAAACCCTGAAATGTGTGAATATTCACACTTCACATCAATTTTTTTACAATACCGTATTATTTATAATTATACACACATAAATATGTGATTAAATTTAACATGCGTTGAAGTCTTCCCTAATTTATACCATGAGTTCAAAAAGTATAAGTCGTGAAGTAAAGACATTCTTTAACAAAAATTCTGTTAATATACAAGAAGTAAAGATAACATCCCCGAAAGAAGTCTGGACCATAATCCAAAAATTGAAAAACAAAAAATCTCCTGGACACGATAACATAAATAGCCGCTTACTCAAGCAATTACCACGACATGCAATAATACTTTTCTGTCGCATCATAACTGCAACTATGACTATGTCTCACTTCCCTACTACTTGAAAATATGCTAAGGTAATATCGGTCAAAAAACCCAATAAACCTGCTGACCTTCCATCTAGCTATAGACCGATAAGCCTACTGAGTACTTTAAGTAAGGTTGCTGAGAAAACTTATCTCAAAAGGATAAATAACCATTTAGAAGAAAAGAACATATTAATAGCTGAACAATTTGGATTTCGAAAAGCACACTCAACATCAGCCCAACTTGCTCGACTTGCAGACAATATCACCCACAGTTTCAATACGAACAAATTCACAGGGGTGGTAACCGTCGATATAGAAAAGGCTTTTGATACTGTCTGGTACAAAGGACTTATTTTTAAACTGATAAAAATGAAATTTCCGGCCTACCTTATACATCTAGTTAATTCATACGTACACGGTAGATTCTTCCCCTTCTTGTTGATTCCGAAGGTTAATAGCAGCTGGAGTCCCACAGGGATCAATTCTAGGCCCCATTCTGTTTTGTATATATATTAACGATATACCAAAACTGAAAAACGTGAATTATTCCTTATTTTCTGATGATACTGCTATATCTACCCAATCGTGAAGAACGGATACTATAATAAATAGACTACAACAAGCTTTATCAAAACTGTTAAAATTTATATCACGATGGAAAATTAAGATCAACGAAACAAAAACAGAAGCCATACTCTTCACAAAACGAAGACCGATAGTTAATAAAAATGTCAGTATTCAGGGTTACAACATCGAATGGTCACTGACAATCAAATATCTAGGACTTAATCTAACTTAATTATAGGTACACCCAGCACTGTAACCACGTATGTCAAAATGTAACATCAAAAATGAGCACTCTGTTCCCACTATTAAATAGAAGATCGCGACTGACCACAGAAAACAAGATATTTCTCTTCAAAACAGTAATTAGACCTTCCTTAATATACGCATGTCCAGTCTGGAGTAACACCTGTGACACAAATTATCATAAAATACAGATAATTCAAAACAAATGTCTTCGAATTATTGGAAATTACCCCAGATATAAGAAAGTAATCGAAATACATGAAGTACTCAGTATTGAATATATCAAAGACTACGTATTCAAGAGGACGGAAAATTTCTTTACTAAGTGTCTCGCTAATCATAACCCTTTAATTAAAAAAATAGGAAACTATGAAAAGGACAAACTGCCATTCAAGAAATATAAACATAAATTAATTAAACACATACTATTTTAATTTAAAGTCAAATATTACCATTTAAGTTTTGCTTCTGTTATATAGGTTTTACTTTGTATTTTTCCTATGTTTCACATTGTAATGTAAAAATATAAAAAATGAATATTATTGTTTCAATCTGTACATGTAAGTAAGTATAAGTTAATGAAATAATATTATTTCGATACTTAACTATTGACAAATATTGTTAACTATTTGTAAGCTTTTGTTAAATAAATGGTTAAAAAAAAAAAATTAACATGCGTTGAAGTCTTCCCTAACTTATACCATGAGTTCAAAAAGTAATTACATAAGGGTTGGCTATGGATAAATAAAATAATTTCAACTGTAAGTTTTATATAACAATATAAACTTATGACATAAAACAACAGTGATGACAGTTAATTAATTCTAAAGTTTGCAGTAGACATTATTTCATTTTTCCATAACCAACCCTTATGTTATTACTTTTTGAACTATGTATATGTCCCAGCCATTTTGGGACATATACATAGGATGAGTGAAGACAAAATAGTAAAAAGAGTTTTTGAAGCGAGAACAGTGAAGAAATTTAGACCAGGAAGATCAAGAAAAACTTGACACCAAGAAACAAAAGAAGCTCCAACGAAGAGAGGCGTAAAGTGGGAGAAGATAAGGAAACATGCAAAGGACAGAACACGATGGAAAGAAGTATGGAGAACAACACCAGAAAATAAGTAACTCGACTATAGCCTTACACCGCAAGGTAGAAAAGCCTCAGGTTTAAGTAAACAAAATTAAAGAAGTGAATGCATAAAACAAATCAAGATCAAATTTATAACAGAAGGTGTAAAATTACTTCCACTTTTTATTCATCTAATATTTAATTTAGCATGCACTTCTTTATATTAAAATTCTGTATAAAATTTCTTAATAAACGTTAGAGTGTCATTTAAAATAATTTCACGGTAGAAAATATTCTCGCACGACTTTCCTCAAAACAAATTCTAAGTGAATGGATTTGTTAACTTTTACAAGGGTCTTTTTGTATACAAATTCCATTTGATACCATCTAGAAAAAGGGCATTCGACATTGTCCGCGAAAAAGAAAACGGTTTGAATACAAATAGCAGAATTAAGCTTCTAAGAAAGCATATCATAATAATATTCAGTTAAGCGATCTTCCGCAAAAAGAAAATGTTATTAAATGTAGCAAGAAAATTCCATCTACGTCACAAGCAAAAATTATTTGTTTAATATTTGACGTCAAATCCAGGAAGTTGTAAATTTTTAGTAGTTATTTTTTTTTCTGCTCTTGGCAGCACTTTCGTTTAGTTTATTTTACATCATCTACTTTTCTCACCATTTGTTTCCAAATTATACTTGAGGTTTTCTTAATCATTTCTCTCCTTTCATTCCGATTACACCCGAAAGGATATCCTGACATCATGACTAGATAACTTTTATTGTGTCACGTTTCTCTATATTGAGCTACTTGTTTACGAATAGTGCTCTGCTATGGCCTACACTGGAGTGACTTAGTCCTACGACATTGTCCCTTGATTATCTTAGGAGACAAAATCGTCGAACAAGCTATAGTTTTTCACCAATGTTGTTAATGAAGAACTACTTAATTCACTGACAAAGGCGTGCATCCTGGAATTTATAATTGTCCTGGTTGTATTTGTCAAACTTAATAAAGTATATTTTATTATATTATATAAAATTCGGGGGGGGGGAGAGGTCAAAAGACGAAATTATTTTAAAGGGTCGGGATCGGGAAATTATTCGGAAACAAGTGCTATAGTCGGATTGCTGATAGGTGACTGTTACATGTATGTATCAAGTAGTGCATTTACAAATATAATAATCTAGTTACCATATTTCAGCGATTTTAATAATGTTTTTTGTTATTTGTCTAAGCAGTCAGTGTCTGTTAATAATATTAATCAATAGAGCTTGCGGCCAATTATTAAATTCACAAACTTTAATTTTAAATCTGCTGGAATATTTTACTTCCGAAAAAGAGAACAATGGGCCACTTATTTTTCTATCTTGTGTCCATCAAAGAGTAGCAGCTGCCTTGAAGATTTTGGAATCAACAATTCGTAGAATTATAAAATGTAATAAATTTGAACTTCTCACTAACAAAATCACAAGAAAACGAAGGAAATTAAAATCTGGACCAGTTTATTTTATTGATACATTGGCACAAACGTATGGTCATGAAATACTAAGATTACCTCCTTATCACTGCCAGTTTAACTCCATTGAACTAATTTGGGGTATAACAAAAAAATATTATGATAGACATATTGGTCGATACGGATATAGTGATAACGAAGTTTTGAAAATGTGGCAAGTAGCCTGTGATCAAATTAGATGTGAAAAAAATCGAAATTTTAATAAATGAATGGTGGGAAAGGGAAAAGATTGTTGATGATATTAATCCAATAATAATAGATACAAGAAATGACAGCGATAGTTCAGATGACGACGATATCATCCATTACAGTGACTAATTTTTAAAAAATAAAAATAAACATTTAAATACAACTTGTAGCAATATATTATATAAATAAATATATTTTTACTTAATATTTTATTACTTTGTACTTAAGGGAAACATAAAAATTTAATTTAATTAAACAACAAATTATAATCCAAAATTTACGTATGGGTATAAGTTTTTCCATATATATAATTATTACCTTAAAATTAATAATTTTGTTTGTTTGACTACTGCTGTGAATTTATTTTCGTTCTGTAATTAGTAAAGATATCTACAAATCATGCCGTTTCTTTCTGATGCTTTGTTTTTTATTGAAATAATTTGGGAGGTTAGTTGTCAACTTGCGTCACTATACGTTACTATGGGTATGCAAATAATTATAATGATATAGACAGAGAAAGCATATAGTATTGAATATCGATACTTGTAGCAACGAACAGTCACCTATCAGCAAGCCGACTATAGTGCACTTTATTTTTCAAAATGCATAAAAATTTGTAAAAAAAAGGTCATCATATTTTAAATGAAAATGTCATACAAATGAAAAAGACACACAGATGTCGCACTATTCGTAACTCACTAATTTTCTTAGCTGTAAACGCTGCCTAGAACGTTAAAACTATGTACTAAACTTATTCACAGCGCACAGTGCATAGTCAACTAATTTAAAGAGCTCTGAAAGCAGCTTAAGAGCTAACAAAAATATCGTGTTCTTGTGTTTTTATTTGAGTTCATTATTGATTAAAGTTAAAACTCTGGGGATTTCTACCTTAAATAAGCTACGTCATGAAGTCCATATCATGAACGGACTAACCAATCGAGTTTAAAATGACACATGGGAGGGAATTACGAAGGTTTCAGCTTTTTGGGGAATGTTGAACCCTTTTCAAGCCCGCCTTTGGGAACTAGAACTACGTTTTATGCTGTCATATAAGCATTATTGGATATGACTACGTTTCCAGCATGTTACACGTAATGGTTTTATAATTTAATAAATTATTTCATTGAATTTACCGACTGAAAATAGATGTTCTACGCTGTAAGTATGCAGTTCTACTGGGATTACCCAAGGTTTTGTTTTATTATTAGTTTTTTTATTTTAATGTTCGTCAGAATATGTAAACCGAAGATTTCTTTTTTTATTATGCACAGAAGCCTCAAGTATAGTTCTTTCACAAAATTATGAAATGAGGTGGTAGTGGATAAATTCGCCGTGTTGCCAGATATTTGTTTACAAATGTCTAAAAAGTTAGGTTATATTGAATCACTTCTAACATTGGAATGAAAAACCTTTATTTCTTAGAAAGAAACTAACGTGTATTACAGAGTCTAAAGACATAAATAAGTCTTTACTTCTTTCCGTATCCTTCTCGCATTCGCTTGAGGACTCCAAAATGTTCCAAGGTCCCTATTTTGTCCATAACGCCTATTTAGCAGGACAGTATGCGTAACAATATTTATTCTTCAATTCTTGCTAGCAAAGGGAATCATCTTGTACAGCCCGGGCTGAATGGAATCGCTTGGATCTGTTTCCATGGAGGGGTTTGTCCATCGAAGATACTTTTCTTTAATTCACCTGGTTATTGTCTGCTTATTTTTCACGCAAGAATGTATAATTCCTATAATAACATTCCTTTTGGCTCAAGAGAATCGTTGTAGAAGATATTGGCGAGTACAGCTGGAGCTTCAGTGTCGTATCCTTTGACGTCCATTGCTTAAGGCGTGTCTCCACTATGCCGCTGTTTGCCAGCTGGCAAGGCCAGTTGGCAAAGCCAAATTGGCAAAGCCAGTTGCTGTAAAAACGTCCACATCTGTGTCGGCATTTAGTTTAGTCGCACAATGTTCACCGAGGAGGATTTACAAATTGCTTCAGCTGCTGTTATCATACTTGGCAGTGAAGAAAAAACACGCAAATGGCGTAAACGACGGTTTAGGTACGTCCAAGTCTTCAAAATAGATCACGATATGGAGCATGTGGCTAAATGAAGGATTTAGTATTGGACGATGTGGACGAATTGAATCTCGAGTACATCAAACTTTTTTCGAATGAAAAGTAGCGATTTTGAAGTTCTTCTAAATTTGATTGCACCAAATATCAAAAAGAAAGATACGTCATTCAGAAGTCTGAAGGAAGACACGTTACAACTGAAGCCTAAAGCCGCGTGATGCCAGTGCTTGGCACGTCCCACTCTCCGTTCTTATTGGCTTTCTTTGAAGGAGACCGACACTCGAGTAAATTCTTGTTGGCTCGCCACTGGCATGATGGCTAGTGCCAACGGTCACGTCTACTTTACTTCTGGCATTGCCAAATGGCCTTGCCAACTGGCAAACAGCGGCATAGCGTGGACGCCGCTTTATATTTCCGTTGTAGGCTAGTTCTCTATTAAATTGTTTTCACAATTACAATAAATAATTAATTCTGCTTACGAAGATGCTGAGGAATAATTTTAAATAAAACAACACACTGACGCGGTGGCGCGAACACTAGTAATGACGTGAATAATGTTGTTTACTATTATAGTTAATTAATTAGTGTATAATCCTAATATTAAAATATTTTAATAAATAATATATTACACACATTTTAATAAGATACGTAAGAAAGAGGATAGAGAGGCATCAAGTATTGATATTGATGGAATATTCATAATAAAATGATCAAGACTGCAAACTTTTGTGATGGAACAATGGTCAACATGAAGAGCAAAGTAAAGGTCCAATATGACCCCATTTAATTTAAAACATTTTATTTGCTATTTAAATTTTTAAGCTCTAAGAGCCGGTTTCTGAAAACTTAACCGAGTTTAATCTTTTGGTTAAACTCGGTTACAATGTAAAAATCCCATAAGTAACCATAGCAACCATTTTCTAATCATTTGTTTATAATTAACTAAGCTTTCAGAAACTAGCCCTAAGAGTCTATTTTGTAACTAACGACAAATTACAACTGGTTTCATACTGACCTGATCACTTTTATGTATCATATACCATATTTTTCGGACCATAAGACGCAACGAACGATAAGACGAACCGGACGATAAGACCACTAAATTTGAGGCAACTTTGAGAAAAACAAATATATACATATATACATATATTATATTATAAAATATGAAAAGAACTCAATATAGAACCGATAGAACAATTTATTGAAAACAGACAACTGGCCTGGTGGGGACACATGCAAAGACTGCAAGACACAAGACAAGTGAAGCAGATCTGGGAGACCAGAACGTACAGAAAGCAAAGAATAGGAAGACCAAGGAATACATGAGACAGAACAGTAAAAGGGATACTAGAGAAAAGTGAAAAAACGATTATAGAAGCTAAAAGAATGACAAGAAACAAAAAAGACTGGGCAAAATTCGTACATGAACCCGTACTACCATAATATAGAAAAGAAGGAGAAAAGAAAGAAATACAGCCTACACCATTTCTTAATTTTAATTTATTATTACGATAACTTCTACCCGCAACATTCAATTCATCTTCATTTTCTATACTAGCACTCGTCTCCTTAGTATGTGTTCGTATTATTTTCGTCTGAACTATTGTTGTTAGTCTCTTCAAAAACTGAGTCATCTTCGGCACCATCCAATGTGTTACTTATACACCATTTCTTGATAGACTTTCTAGTCGTGTCATCTTTAAAGTTTCCCCTAAATTTTTTACCCAAATACATAATTCTGAAATTGTCGGCTGTTTCATACGCCCTGTTTCATTATGATTTAGGTTTGTCTTCAATTTCTTCCCGCATTCAATTTTTAAATGGTTTGTTAATCGACACATCCAATGATTGTAATTAATTTGTAAAGACTCCAAGAATACCAGCTAATTCTGCATTCGTTTCTTTAAAAATCTTATTGGTGGATTCAGTGTTATGCTCTCTGAATTAATCAGACACAAACTTCGCATGCTTTTTAAAAATATTCACCTGTACCGTCGGACCAAGAGACGCAGCCCAATTTTAAGACATTATTAAAAGATGCGTCTTATGGTTCGAAAAATATGGTACGGAACTTTCGACTGGAATCTGTAAATATAAATATCGAGAAGCTTATGGAATAAACCCCCTGTATTAATATAAAAATGAAGAACCCTTTGTAACTTTGCCGGTTATGTCAACTTTTTCTATGTAAATAACAATGCGCAGGAATTCTTTGTTATACATTTATTATCCTTTATCATCTTGACGAGACAACGGTAACAACATATTTTTATAAGAATATTACATTACATTATACAGAAAGATATAAAAAACTGTAGACAGCTTTATTAAAACATAATGTCTAGACTTTTTAGCAGTCATGCAATGTTTTCATCTAGATGTTAGCAAAGAATACTTCATTAGTATAATTTGATAGCTAGGAAGGACTAATGACAGACACAACTGCTCTCTGGTGGCGTAGAAACTAACCAACTCACTATGGGACTCAGAGATAGTTCTATGCTAATGATGTTAAGTGGGTACTAAATTAACACGAGGTTGAAATATTCGCATATCATTGTTAATTTGATTCGATTCTCTATCTCTAACACTTGAGCTTGATCGTTTTTAGTTAATATTAGGTTTATAGAGGGATAGTTAAGTAGGGTTTTAACAAAAAGATTTGGTCACATAACGACCAATGAAATGCTGACAAAAAGATCAAGCTTTTAACATAAGAGGGTCATTTTATGACCCATTAAACTGTTATATTAAGAATAGAATTTGTGTTTTTTCCAATATCAAAAGGTATTCTCTTCAAACGACAAAAAGAACACCAGTCACCTTGAAACCCAATGCAGATATAACTCTAATAACCGGTTTAAGTCTTAAAACTAGATGCAAAACACAAAATTGCTCAGCAAAGTAATACGTTTAAATGAGTTTTAGCTTACATCTATCAGGTCGTCGAGAATGAAATTTGTAGTTAATAATATTCCCAACTTTAACAGCTTATTATTTGACATTGGTTTAATATTTTACCGTTCTGTTTCTTTTGTTGGAAAGTTACACATCTCGCCTGTTTAAAGAAATCATTGTATGCTCTAAAAAATATCAAAACTCAAAGTGGTTCGCAAAATTTCGTACAAGTAACTTTAAAAAAAAACCTTGTTCATCGATCACAGCAGAAATAAACTGGAACCAACTGGACGAAATGATGCTAAAACCTTAAGAAAAACAGCCCAGATTGGTCAACAGATCGACTCCTATCTTATTGCATGATAACGCTAGACCACACACTGCACAAATGACTGTGGCAAAACTACAGGAATTGGATTTGGAACTTCTTCATCATCCTCCATACTTACCAGACCTAGCCCCCACTGACTACCACTTCTTCCGCAATTTGCACAACTTTTTAATAGGAAAACAGTTCAATTCCGACAATGCTGTAAAACTGGCCTTTCAGAAACTCATTGACTCTCGTCCGCCAGGGTTTTAACCACCGGTCTGAACAACCTGCCGCTTAAATGGCAAAAGTGTATAGACAAATTGCTTATATTTGTTATCAACCAACTTTGCCTTTTTTTTCTACAAATTTCATCCTTGACGACCTAATAGTTTAACCGCGCATAAGTGTAGTTCCGTGCTAAAACGATTGTCTAAGAATCATGTGACAATTTTTCAAATATTTGTTTTCTTTCACCATCATCTTCCAGTCGTTATCATCTATTGTTGGACATATTATAATAAGCTGAGATACTAACAATAATTTGATGCATGATCTAGTAAATAACATATTAGATTCTATTAAATTAGATAAAGAACAAGCAGTTTAGGCTATTCCAAACATTTAGGCGGAACTAGATTTTGAAATCTAGTAATCTAGCTTTGTAAATCATATTCACATTGCAAATTCTAGATTAAGCTAGATGCGCTAGATCTAGCGCATCTTTATGCGCTAATCTATGCACAAATCTATGCACAAATCTAGCAAACCGTTTCTTAATTCAGCGTAAAATTCTAGCAGGCTGTTTCTTATTACAGCACTAAATGTCCGCTAGGTACTAGCGCTAGGCAACGAATCTAGCGGTTAATAAGGCTGCTAGCTGCTAGAACTAGAGAGGTTAACATCACAATTTGACATTTTACGTAATGGTTTTCTGCTGTCACGCCCTGTTTATCTAAAATTTTTATATATTGCAATTCCTAACAATAATTTTGTGCTTGAAAATCCATATCGTTATAATTTTTTACTACATTTTTCGCATAATTCATTATTTTCACCCTTTTTGTCGTTTTAGACAGATTATATAAAAATTCCAATTCTTCTAAATCTTTAGTACAGTGTTCTTCATTACTTTCTTCTTCTGAACTTGATGATGATTGAAGAAGTCGTTTCATTACATAAAATGTCATCTTTACTAACAACTACATAACATCCTTGAAACCTAGCAACAATCTAGCAAATCGTTTCTTTCTTTTTGAAATTTTGTATTTAGCGCATTAATTTAGCATCACAGCGAGCATCTAGCGCTAGAAGTTAGCACTAAATTGTTAGCTGAATTTAGAAACATGCCCTTGCAGTGAATGATAGCTGCTATTTACCTACTAGATTTTATTTTGTTAGGTTAATTTTGATGGTCCAACGCAAACAAGTTAAACGTTGCTTCTTCAAGAGTAGTGGCATTCTTCGCGCTCGAAGACCTCTAAGTCCAAAACTCTGAAGCATTTTTTAATGTTTTATAGGTATGACCACCAAAAACCTTTATAATGTCACTCACGTGTATATCCTTCATTCTGTCTATCTGTAAGGTAGAGCGTGTGGTCAATCGGATTACTGATGATGTGGTAAACATTATTATACAAAAAAATATATAAAACTCCGCAATAAACAACAAAAATATTTGAGAAACTTAAAACCTGTGGGATGTTGCAAGACCTACCACCATTTTCTTATTGCTCGGATATTTATATTCTTCGATTTTTTAAAATGTTTGCAAGACTAATGAAAGTTCAGCAATCACTGATTTATGCAATACTACAAAATATCTCTGATTCAAATATCTCTGGTTTATACTACTATGACCTATTTCCAAACGATTTGACACAATATAATCTTTTAATCTGAGATTTTGAATACAATTTCATCGAAATACTTTTCCATGAATATTCAAAACATTTTCAAATGTAACCTTAGTATTTAAACATTACAAGCTGATATTTTACGTTAACCCTCAAAAATATTTCGTTAATTTGAAAAGGCACTGAAAAGGTGTTAATGAATAGAGTTTTTGTTGAATTTTAATTAAATTGGTACTTGTTCTTACAAAGATAGAAACGTGAGATTATTTCAGTAAATTTACAAAGATATGAAATGTGTAAAACGAAAAAATTCTTTAAGAGGTTAGTTAAATAGTGAGACGAAAGTCATTATGATGTCTTATAAAACAGTCTTCTTCTTTCGTGCCAGACAAATTTATCAGGTATTAAACAGTTTTAGCATAAAGACGGGGTATATGACATCGTATGAGACCTGAAATTTACTATCGTGTAATCCGAACCACTAATTATTTTTGGAAAATTTTCCTAGGGCTTTTACCTCGGTAGTTGCCCCATACCTTCCGAGGGAGAAACGGTCGAAAAAATGTAAGGTGATCTTGCCGGTACCGGGGAATGAATCCTGGCCCGTCGCTGAGTAATCCACACACTAACTAACTGAGCCACGATCGTTCTCACGAAGCATTTTAGAATAGAATATTTTGCATAAATAGTTTTATAATATTAGCTAAAATTGTGAGTGCATCGATGTACTCTAAGATCTCATGGATGGACAAGTTAAGATGTTTTACTAAGAATGGAGAAGGAAAGAAACATTATTCTTACTAGTCAGAGAAGAAAATTGAAATATGTAGGACATATCATGAGAGGGAAATACCAACTACAAAAACTTCCCTGCAGTGAAAGAGTTTGGACAAATAAAGTGTAGGTCGACCAAGAACTTCACAGCCAGGAAAACAACGCTAGTGGTTTGGATTTTCATTTGGAGATTAATTACAATCCGCGGTCTCCAAAGTGAAAATAGTCAAAATGATGGTTTTAACTTCTTAACACAGGTACAAAAGAAGAAAGAGTCTGAGTTTTTATATGTAATACCTTGTATGTATCAAGAAAGGTGAAATGGTTTTCCTAACACAGCATTTTACTTATTTTGCAAATGTACTCTCTGAATAAGATTGCATTTGTGAAGTCTAATTTTCAATGCTTAGATATTCAAATAGGAGTTCATATTTGAATAATATCTACTTGATGTAATGGAATTTAAAATATCTAGATTTCTTTGAGAGAATTGAAAATATCATTATTAAAATCAAAGATGTTGGCAATTTGTAACCACGACTTAAAATAACTGAATAATATTCAAGCTTTGGTAACAACATCATTATTTTAGTTGAATTTTGATTTTGATAGCGCTCTTCTAGTCTTTTCTCTTATTTGAAATGTCAGTCAAGCTAACTACTGCCGATTACCGATGATACAAATGCCATGTACGACGAGGAAGCAGTGACAACAGAAAAAATAAATAAATTTTACAGTTTTATTTGACTTATCAAATTTGTGCTAACCGGTTGTATTATTACGAAAACCACAAGAGCAGTAACGACATTGCCAGAAAATGGGTATAATTTTCAATCGATTCCAAAAAGTCAAGGCAGCTTTGCCCTCCTGATGTCCTTTTGGACCTGTGAAAGATTTTTGGAACCATTTTTGCCCAGATTTTACTCATCCCCAATTCATTGGTCAAAATCTGATAAATGGTAGTGTGAGTCAAATTCAACTCTTCCTCCATCATTATGACTGTCAACTTAGAGATGGGTCGTTCATGAACGAACCGGCTCACTGAGCCGGCTCAGTACACTGACCGAAGTGACACGGTTCACCAAATTGAAATGAGCCGGCTCACGGCTCACTGTATAGTTTCAAATTTCAAGAATACGATTGGTCGGGCGATTGTGAGCAGTGACCGGAGTGATCCGGATCTGGATCGATGTCATGTTGAACTTCGCGAGAACTCGGCTTGTAATGTATTATCATAAAGTGTATTTTGTCATCAATTTGTAGGGCAGTTTATTTGAAACTAATAGACTTAGTCTGTATTTTCTTGCAACCATACTTTATAAAAATATTAAAAATATTGCCCAAATCCCAGATGTCCGATTTATAAGGGCAATAAACATCGCCATAAACTTAACACATCTGGTTTAAAATACAGTAGCTACATAAAGTGAATTTTTTGTTTCAAAACTGTTAGATAAGAGTCGGGGCTAAGCGACGTTCTACCTACGACCGAACGACCGACCGACCTGTGTCTCGGGATCATGTTTACAGTTCATATATTGCAAGAACCGGCTCTAAGCAAGAGCCGGCTCTAAACGACGTTCTACCTACGACCGAACGACCGACCCACCTGTGTCTCGGGATCATGTTTACAGTTCATATATTGCAAGAACCGGCTTTAAGCGACATTCTACCTACGAACTACCGACCGTCCTGTGTTTCGGAAACATGTTTACTTAACCGGATCACTGAGCCGGATCAATGAACCGGCTCAACAAACTGAACAACCTCCACTGATCCGGTTCCGCAAACTGAGCCGAAATTCCCATCTCTATGTCAACTGACGAACTGAGCGCACAAGATCCTGGATTCTGTCGATATTTTCATCGGGTCTTGAAGACGAAGGCCTTCCATTGCGTGATTAATCTTCAATCAACTCTCTTCCTTCTGAAAATGCCTTCAACCCTGTCTCCCTAGACCTGCTGAAGTTTTGCAAAAGTTTCCGTTGCACTGTGCCCTATTCTGAAGGAAAACTTGATAGCACACCGTTGCTCGAAATGAATGTCACTCATTTTTAGAACGCACTAAAAAAAACTGTTTCACCAAAAAAGACGCAGCGGACAACAAAATTACTCTAGTGAGTTCAAACTCGTACTGAAGGCGTACCACATGTTCACCTGCCACCCAGCCAAGTCCCACGTTCCAAATATTTCCAGATTAAACGCTATGTTGCCAGTCCGGATACTTAATTTACACACCTTGTATATGGTTATAATTTAAAATCAATATTATCAAAATATCGGAAAGTGAATCTAGGAAATAGTTGTTTTGTTAGATGATCTCTTTTGCTTATCATTTAGTTATATACTTCGTTTCAGTATTTCCAAATAATATTGTTATCTTCGTATCTGCCCCAACCTTTGTCTTTCTTTGTTCCCTTTTATCTCTCCCTCTCTATCTCTTCTTTCTGTCTTCATGAAGAACGGAACATATAATGAAATGTTTTTAAAGTAATTATATCAAACCTAATGTGTTTCTGTACAATTTCCTTCATGTGAATTAAATATTTCGCCAGTATTTACAAATAATTTCCTTCTGTCAAAGGAAGTTTTGTATATACAACATGAAGTTCACAATGCTTTGTAGAACAAACAGATCAATGTAACATCAACAAAGAAAGGAAATATAATAATTAATAACACATTCTTCACTCAAAGCTGATGTTAAACTTATTATACAATGTTAAGTTGGAGAAACTAGATAATAGGAAGAGACGTGTTAGGTAATATGAAATAATATTAAAGCTAAGAGCGTTATGCATTATGAAGTTACTTTTGTTAGTAACTTATATGCAGTTCATACTTATTCATTATGTTATGCACCTAATTCTTATGTCATATTAAAATGTCATTAAAAAATTATGCTAAGTGTGAATTTTCACACATTTCTGGGATTTCTAGGTATTTAGTAAGTGATAAAAAATTATGGGTACATATTAAAAATCATAAATTTGGACAACTTTTGAAAGAATAATCCACGTCTTCTATCTAAAGACATCTACAGTCATAAATATAGAAAGCACGGTGTTGCAAAAAAATTAATAACTTTCTAAATAATTATCAGATCAAAAATTCTATATATATATATATATATATATATATATATATATATATATATATATATATATATAAATCACATTAATACAATAATATATTAATACAGACAAGGCCGATTTCAGTTTGTAGTAGAGTCATTGGCGCACCCAGGAATTTTTCTTGGGGGGGGGGGGGTAGACAAAAAAAGTGAAGATATAAAAAAAGCTCCTCGCTTCGATGACAAAAAAACAAAAAGGTCCTCACTTGTAAAATACAAGTGATGAACAAAAAAAAGGTCCTCACAAGTAAAATACAAGTGATGAGAAAAAAAAAAAAGGCAAGCGATGTTGAAGGCAGAGATCTGAGTCTTAAACATCGTCCGCATTGCCAATATATTTTCTATTATAAAAAAATACTCTTTGAATTTGTGCTGTCAACATTTTGTATTATCATAAACAAGAATACTGTATTATATCGACGTTATAAGAAGTTTATACTTATTGTTATAATAAAATTATTTATTTTAATAATGTGTTTAATAAAATACAGAGCTACAATAATTAACATAAAATGTATCGACTTCCTTGTTAATACAGGTGTAATATATTCTTTATTGTAGTGTCTTTACTGTAGAATGAAATGAAATATCCATATTTGTTTATAATAATTCAAAATGTGCGTCTGCGCAGACAGTTCAAAACTGGTAATTTCCTGACGGTAACTTAAGGAAAAAATTACTGTAGCTGTTGACTGCACCGGAGATTTAAACATCAAGTGTGAAAGCAAACCGATGTTAAACATCGGTGAACTTGAAGTTCACTCGTCTTAAAGTTCTAGTGTGAAAAGGGTATAACTAATGAGGAGTGAGCTTTATATTTTTGAATATTCGAATATGCCCGAGCATACCCGATCTTAGCGAGATAAACCATTCTATTTAAGAGCGCGTTGATTTGCAATCCGAGGGCTAAAATATTCAATATATCACATTACATAATATTAATATTTAACTTACTAAAAATGTATATAAATAAATATGTTTCATCAATAAAAACATCAAAGAAATCGTACATCTGATACCAAGAAATCGTACATCGTACACATGCAAAAATAATCGTACAAATACGATTTAAATCGTACATCTGGCAACACTGTTTCATACTTTCCTCTATTTTAATATATTTTTACCACTTTTGTATGTATAAAGGTGAAGGTTAACTCAAGTTATACTGCTCATAGAGAGATAAAGAACCCTTATTTTTCTAACTGTTCAGAACGGGATATCTAAATGTCATTTTGTGCGCACATTTTCAAACTACTGCCATATTTTGAAGTACATAATAACTTTATATAACCCAATACACTCTTCAGGTATCTCTTTAAGTTTACTCTAAAGGAAAACCCCAAAATTTTATAGTCCTTTAACTTATATTTATAGTTCAAATAGCCTGATCTATCAGAGTCTAATGGTATATGGAGGTTGAAAAATTACCGAGAACAGCTCCTTAGGGATGAATGTTAGATACTTCCTAGGGGAGCAATGCTCTGTTTTGTGTTTTCATATTATCGGTGTTGGTTTTCACCCCTCTATAGCCGCAAGGAATTGATCGATACAAGTCAAATTTCGTACAAGAATCAAGCTACTTCCAATCATGACAAAATAAGATATGGGACTCATTTTCTACACAAAGGGAACGCTACAATCAAAAAGATTTACGAGAAAGATTGTACACAGTTGAAATTTTAAATGTGCATAGTAAGCGAGACAAAAGTTTAATAAAATATTCAAGTGGGAAATTTCACACATTTCTGGATTTTGTAGGTATTTAGTAAGAAATAACAAATTGTGGGTATATATTAAAAATAATAAATTTCGATAAATTTTAAAAGAAGAATCCACGAGCTTCCAATTTTTGGTTTACCAGATGGTAAGCCAAAGGCGCCAAGGTCTTCCTAGGTCTTACTCGCCTAGGTATATCTCGTTTTCTTTTCCTTTCTGGTATCCAGGTTAGTATCATTTTCGGTCATCTATCTTGTCATTGTATATGCGTGATCGAACCAGATTAACAGTTTAATTTCGATAGTGAGAATTATATTTTCTTATATTTTTGATGTTTTTATAATTGTTTAATTTCACATTCTGTCCAGTTTTGATTTTCTACAGCTCCTTCGCCAGAAATCCATTTCCGTAGCTAGTAATTTATTTCTGTTTCTGCTATTGATGTCCCACACTTCACATCAATAAGATAATAAACTATTGCTGTAAAAACTGTCCTTTTTTGTCTTCATTGTGATGTTATCCCACAGCATGGAATTTAACGAATATATCGTAAAAATCGGTATATAAAGTAAAAAAATCGGTATGTAAAGTATAGGAAGATATCTTGCTCTATTGATTCTGTTAATTTCTTGGTTACTCGTACCTGTGTTGTTCATTAATACTCCTAGATATTTATATTCTGGTACAGTATTTGTTTGCTATTTTCCAGAATTAAATATTCAGTATCATTTTTTCCAAACTGCATGTGTTCAGTTTTCTTGGTATTTATATTCAACCTGCGTTCGTATATTGTTCTTTTAGTTTACGGTACATGAAGTTGAGATCATTGCCATCTTCGGCAAGTAGAACCTGATCGTCAGCAAATAACCTGCGTTCGTATATTGTTCTTTTAGTTTACGGAACATGAAGTTGAATTCATTGTTATCTTCGGCAAGTAGAACCTGATCGTCAGCAAATAACCTGCGTTTGAATATTGCTCTTTTAGTTTACGAACATGAAGTTGAGATCATCGTCATCTTCGGCAAGTAGAACCTGATCATAAAAAAAAAAAACCTTCGTTGGTATATTACTCTTTTAGTTTGCGGAATATGAAGTTGAGATCATCGTCATCTTTGGCAAGTATTACCTGATCGTCAGCAAAGAAGAGTAAAGCATATTAGGGACTACCTTTACATCCATATGTTTGCACTGTCTTTTCCTTAGTTGCAGACATTGGTGTTAATACATTTTGAGTAAAGTAGGAGATTGTCAACACCCATGCCTCAATCCTTTATTTATGACTAGTGAACTAGATAAATTCGAGGGTAGTAAGAAAAGTTATAATATACAAAAGAGTTACTCATAAAGTATTTCTTAACGTAGTCGCCACGAACATTAAGGCATTTGTCGTAACGGGGAACCAGTTTTTGTATACCCTCCTCATACCATGTTTTCTGTGTTCTTAGCCAATCTTGCGCATTTGTTTTCAGCTCCTCACTAGTGCTGAAACGCTACTTTCTCAACCACACTTTCATCCTGGTGAACAAATGGAAATTGCTTGGTGCCAAAGCCGGGCTGTATAGCGGATTTCCGAATATCTCCAATCCGAAATTATTATGCAGTTCATTTGTTTGTGCTGCGGTATGACAGCGTGCATTGTCATGAAGAAGGACAATGCCTGATGAGAACATTCCTCTCCCTTTTTTCTGCATTGCTCTCCGCAGATATTTCAGGGTTTCACAGTACGTCGTTGCAGTAATTGTGGTCCCAGGTTCCATAAATTCCACCAGAAAAATTCCTTTACAGTCCCCAAAACCCAGAAACCATAAGATTTCTGGAATGGATCAGGAAATTGTCAAGATTTGAGGACAATAAGTAAAAATTCAATTCATCAATTGCATAAACCAGTTTCGGTACAGTTTAATACCTTCATCAGTCATCTCTAAAAAACAAAACAATATATAAGAGATAAGTATTACAATGATAATACAATATATGAATAAAGATACAAAATAGAATATAAAAATGATGGAGATAACACTTACTCCATCAAGAACATAGAGCGGACGTCTAAGACACAAAGGATTTCTGTTGGACAAAGTTTATTTGAATTTATTTGGTTTGTTGGGTGAGTTCATATGCACCCATTGTTTCGATTACAGCAAATCTATTTAGTACTGGCGTGTGGGAAATCAGTTTCGTGCAGAGGAAGAACGCATTCGGAAAGAAAGAGAAGGTCGAGCGCTTGGACTGTACAGTACGAGACACAAGTTTTCATCAAAATATTAATTTTTTCCACAATTTAACGGATTACTTTTTATATTTCATAGTTTCTGTTCACTTCTTTCTTTCTGTTTTCTAGGTGACGAAAATGTGGAACATTTACCTGAATTTAGAAAATAATAATGTTTAAATAATATAACAATGAAATAAAAATGAAAAGCCTGTTAAGAACTGAACTAAGTTTACCAAACAAAATAAATGTTTTTGTTGAACAGCTTTGTTGCGTCTTATAACAAAGATATTTATTATGATTGTTAATTTAGAACGTGAAATTTCGGATTCTTTTGTTCAAAATATTTGTTCCGTCCGTGTCTCATCTTTGTATTAAAGTTATATTGTATTACAACTTTTAACTTGTCTAACCTGCAGACACTTTTTTTTTCCTTGTTAAATCTACTTAAACTTCTTGCAGAAACGCATGTGCACGCTGAAACTCGATCCAAAATATTCTTCAAAGGTATAATCACGTTCCCTGCTGCAGCTTACTTAGTCATAAAGTCAATCACATTACTAATAATCTCCTTACACTGACTATGGTTTACGCGCCCGCATAATTTTGTCTTAAATTCCATTATACTTTTTCATCCGAATGTACTTTCACTGATGCTTGCAGCAAGACAGTCTGAAGTCAACTGACGTCCCCACTCCAATTTCTAGTGATTGCTACTGCGCACCCAAGGTCATCTGCCAGGCTTAAATAGATGGACTGTACTCTTTTGTTTCGGTGTTCACTAACAAACCCAAAATTCTCGATGAATTTCTGCCGCATTGGTGCCTTTTGCTTCTAGAAAATGGATCACAGAGCGAATCTCGCATGCAGCGGAATCTCCGATTGTAGTAGCAATTATAAAACAACGCTCACATTAAAACTACGGTACGTAATGGCCGAAACGGTTGGGAGGTACTGACAGATAGTTTGCTAAACACTACTGCTCAAGCGCCGCTTAACAATAGCAACTGAGTTTCCATTGCCAACCTAACGGAACTTGAAAAAAATTACCCTCGTAGTTTTTCGACTTGATTTTAAAGTATTTTTCTTTTCATATATATTCATAGTGGCTTTTATCAATCCTTCTCTTATTTTCATAACTATAAATTATGCAAATTAAGTAGATATATTAGGTACTAATAATGACGATGTTTTTATATCTGTAAGTTCTGAGAGCGTTAACCGATTACTGTATCTAGAAGCCAATAAAACATTGGTTAAACCTTGTTAAGTTATGATAAATCTACAATTATCCTAATGAATTGTTCTGAGGGATTGAGAAATGGCTTATCAGATCTGTGCTTGCTAACAATGTGCTCACACCCTTGTTACCCTTCCCCTGAAATCAGCGCTTTACCTAAGGGCGGGATAGCTTTAGTAACTTTCCCGGTATCTATTCACTAAGTGCTTGTTTTCGTTCATTGTATGTTACAGTAGGATTTATTATGTCAAAGCTCGTTGTTCAGAAGCAAATTTTAAGGTGTTATTTTAGTAATCCGAGATAGGAAATGAAACTAGAAACTAGGGGAAAGGTAAATGATCTTTTATAAAGGACCAAAACCGTGGTTACTGTAGTAAATAAACAACTGAATGGTATTAGTTAATTTAAATATTTTAGTAACAGTGAAATATGATCATTGAATGATAAATTCGTCCAAGATTCTAGTCAAGTCACTCGATTATACAAGTAGCGCAACGGTGGTCATACTGGGGCTAAAAATGTCGCCAACACAAAGGATTTTCAGTGATTCCAACAGTAAAAAAATAAGAAACTAGTACAACCAAATTTTTTATTTTAAACATTGTAATCACGATATTTTTTAATCAAAGATGCAGTATAACAAAATTGTGGTACAGTTTCAATTATTTTTTTTATTTTTATTAAATAAAATGGATTTAATATATAAATTTAAATGAAACTTAACCTTAAATATTCAAACCGTTGACAAAGGAGGTTATTAAATTAGAGCGAGAAAAAGATATGTGACAGCGCAGACGCAAACTTAAGATCGTAAAAATTGCTGCTTTAGTTTGCTTAATAGGGGAAGCAATGTTGCCAATCAAACCCTGGGGTCTGTCGGCTTCTTCAAAGGCTTGCGCTACTTTGTATAATCCAGTGACTTTAGATTCTAGGATATACAAATGACCGGAATAAGAGGATACAAAAATTATGAGAAGTGTGAATTTTTACACATTTCAGGGTGTATTGCTGGTGGTTCGCATTAGGTATTGGGTTGTTACATAAGTTCGTTTTTTTTCACCTTTTATTCAATAAAATATACATTCTAAAAAAACTTTTACTATCAAATGTACTGTTCATTATTTTGGACAAACGCTGAGGCAATTTCATAATGACATCTCTCCAGAAGGATCCGTCTTTGCTCTCGAAAAATCTCTCCAGATGAATTTTGATGTCGTCTACAGATGCGAATTTTTTTCCGTTAAGGGAATTTTGTAGAAAGCAGAACAAATGGTAGTTGGATGGTGCGACGTCTGGACCATAAGCTCCGACTACCATTTGTTCCGCTCTCTACAAAATTCCGTTAACGGAAAAAAATTCACTCATACAAAAAAGCAACAAAAAAAAATGATTTAGGTAAACATTAGTTTACTAGTTATGAATTTTTTTAAATTTAATAACTTCCGTTTCCGGTTTTGGATTGTCATAAAAAACAAAAGGCTTCTTCTCAATTAATAGAAGAATTTTTAAGTAGGAGAACGAACTCTTCAGGTTTTTTGAATTCCCTGGACCTTGCAACGTGGTCATCAGTCAAAATCTTGACATCGAAAATTTTCGCGATTACAATACTTGCCCCTTATATATTAAGGTCGCCTCAAAATAATTTATTTTGCAAAAATTAAATTTTGATCGTTAATCCACGTACTAAGGGCTTTCATTTGATACCCTACTCAGAATTTTAAAAAAATATTTTTTTTTTCGATGAGCACATATTTGTTTATATTTTTAGGGGGGATATGTTTTTTAGATGTTTTAGTATTTTTCCTATGTGCGGGTCAAAAAGTTGTACAAGCATGCCAATTTTCAACTCTCTAGGTTTAGCCGTTTGGATACAATTTTTACCGAACAGACAGACAGACAGACAGACAGACAGACAGACAGACAGACAGACAGACGACAAAATGACGGTATAAGGGTTTTTTAGTCATACCTACAAAACCCTAAAAACGCAGTTTTGGCGTGGAGCTGGTGGAATAAAAACAAAAAAGGCTTGGATTGGAAAGGGTTAAATATTTATGGATATAGAGAAAGAGTGGTAGAGAGAGAAGCAGACAGACAGAGAGTAAAAAAAAGAGAGACAAAAAGAGAGAGAAAGAGAGAGAGAGAGAGAGAGAGAGAGAGAGAGAGAGAGAGAGAGAGAGAGAGAAATAGAGATATTGGGAGAGGAGGAGAGTTTAAATCAAGTCTTTGATAATCTTATTTAGCAAAAATCCACTTCAATTGTTACAAAGTCTCGTAACAACTTAAAAATCTTATTTTTCTAAGGAAATATTGTCACTCTATACATAAGAGCCTATTGTATTTTGGCTTTTCCTTTGCAAATAATAAAAATTAAACTAAAATAACTTATCACCTAATATGAGTAAATTCCAACTTCTCCGCAAAAACAAATTATCAAACTATCCATCTGGAGTTGTTGAGTAAAAACGAACGTTAACTGTACGTACGGTCATATAGAGTCATTAAACTCGGTAAACTTTTCCTCTTCTAGTGATAAATGAATACTTAGCGACCTAGTCTAGAATGATAAAAACTTAAAAGTCTTTCTTACCGCGAACCAAGTCCTTACCGTAACTTACAAGTAAAAGCAAAAACAATGTTACAAATGTATAGCTGGCAAAACTGTCCATAACATCAGTATGACTTAATAAAACGTCAACAATGTTGCCAACTGCGTGCATGGAATATGAAATAATGAAGGTAATAAGTAGAGAGATAGAGTTCAAATTTTAATGAGTAAGAAGATAGGTTTAATTTTACCAACATATGCGCTACAAGTTTATAACTAAACACTATTAAACCAAAAGATCATTAGATACAGAGATGGTTCGAAAATTTTAGTGAAAATAAAATACGAGGGCTGCCTTTTATATTTCGGGATTTGAGATAAAAAACAATTGAAGGGGCAAGTGGATGAAGATGTTCTGTAGCATTTTATGAAATTTTGAAATTTTCTTTGGAATGAGGTTGTATAAGCCTCTTTTATCTTAACCACATCACTTAGTTTCCAATTATCTATATTTTGGAAGATACAGATAGATGAAGGTGTTATGTACAATTACCTTAAGTTGTTTTTTTGATATCATAAAGAAGGTGTTAGGTACCAACAAAAGGAAAAAATTGATGTGAAGTGTGAATATTCACACATTTCAGGGTTTTGCAGGTATATAATAAGTGAAGGCGGTATGCTGAGTGTGTAGGACAAATTTTACTTTGTAGTAATCACGGCAAAATAAACGATATTTTTAAAATAATTTATCGTCTGTTAATCATATAATAAGACTGGTTATTAAATTTACGCTCTTAAAAACTAAATGCATCATTTGTCAAAATATAACTAGAATTTTGACAAAATAATTTCAACATAATAAAAATGCAAAAAAAAAACAGAAAAAATAAAATTCACTCCGTACTCGAACTCGAAACCCTTCGTTTTACACCAGTGCTCTAACCCATTTCGCTATCGCACGCCTTGCATGTGAGTGTCTTACATTGGTATAACTTTTGTACTTTGTGAACCAAAAATCATAAAAAAAATCATCAAAAATCATAAGCGTTATTTTCCGAAAACATAATCTGATCAAAAATTCCTGTTGTACTATTTCGGTTCACACCAATATACATTACTTAGAATTTTTTTAGATTTTTAGTTTAAACCATCTGGGATTTAAATCATACAGGATGTGGGACAAATTTTTTTTTGCACAATTTTGGCAAAAATCGCATCAAAATAATTTATTTTGCAAAAATAAAAATTTGATCGTTAATCCACGTACTAAGGGCTTTCATTTGATACCCTACACAGAATTTAAAAAAAATATTTTTGTTTTCGATGAGCACATATTTGTTTATATTTTTAGGGGGGTATGTTTTTTAGATGTTTTAGTATTTTTCCTATATGCGGGTAAAAGAGTTGTATAAGCATGCCAAATTTCAACTCTCTAAGTTTAGCCGTTTGGCTACAATTTTTACCGAACAGACAGACAGACAGACAGACAGACAGACAGACAGACAGACAGACAGACAGCCAGACAGACAGACAGACAGACAGACAGCCAGACAGCCAGACAGCCAGACAGACATACAGACAGACAGACAGACAGACAGACAGACAGACAGACAGACAGACAGACAGACAGACAGACAGACAGACAGACAGACAGACAGACAGACAGACAGACAGACAGACAGACAGACAGACAGACAGACAGACAGACAGACAGACAGACAGACAGACAGACAGACAGACGATAAAATGACGGTATAAGGGTTTTTTGGTCATACCTACAAAACCCTAAAAATGCAGTAATTTGTGGAAAAAATCAAATTCTCACTAAATAATAAATTTGACAGGCTGTCAACTGATGTGACAAGCGGAGGGATAGCAAAATAAAAAAACAATACTTACTAAATTATTTCAGAACTTAAAATTTGTAACATCTCTTTCATCGACTTGCCCCTTCAATTATTTATCAACTAATCAACTCTTATTGCTACTGTTTATCGCCAGCCTAGGTCCTTTGTTGATGACGATATAATTCTTTTTGAAAATATCCGATCTTTAAATGAGAAATATACTAATATGCTAATTTTCGGAGATTTCAATTTCCCGAAAATATCATGGCCTTTAAGGACAATATCGGATAGCGATACGTCTCAGAATCTCTTCACTAATATGCTAGCTAACACTAATTTAAGTCAATTAATCACGCAACCGACTAGATTTCGAATTAATCAAGAACCATCCACGTTGGATCTTCTTCTCACAAACAATCCGTCATTATTCACAGAACTATTTGTCGCCTATTGGACGTTCTGACCATTGCTGTCTTTTGACATCTATACAAATCGTTTATAATCCAACTAACCCTATTCATCATAAGAATTATTGGAAGGCTGATTTTGACATTATAAACGATAAACTTTCAATGTTTGACTTAATTCTCAGTAATACTAGTACTGTTGATCAATGGAATAGTTTTAGTCACACTTTACTTGAAACCGTTAACAATCATACCCCGAGACGACTTCCAAAGAACTCATTTAAGAAAAGCTGGTTTACGCCTAAACTAAATCTACTACACAGAGAAAAGTGTCGGCTATGGAGAAGATACAAATCCGCTCCATCTCATGATCGTTACATGCAGCATCGAATTTTATCAAACAAATTATTATCTCAAACAAGAATAGCAAGAAGAGATTACGAAAATAATCTTCTATCTACTGGATCACAGGCTTTTTATAATTATATTCGTACTTCTCTTTCTTGTAACCCAGCATCACCAATTCTGAAAGATTCTTCCGGAAATATGTGCTGTGATAATTTGAAAGTTGCTGAATTATTTTCGAATGAATTTGTTACTGCCTACACGACTGAAAGTGATGGACCTTTACCACATTTGGATCCTAGGACACGTATTTCTGAAAGCCTAACTGACCTGGAATTTTCACCTGACTTAGTTTTCAAGGAGTTAGCAAGCCTCAAGGAATCTTCCTCTCTTGGACCTGATAAAATACCATCTGTTGTCTTGAAACGTTGTAAGGATTTTCTGGCTAAACCATTATCACAAATTATGAATTCTTCTTTTACTTCGTGCATCCTTCCCCCCTCCTGGCGGCTTGCTCACATCACTCCTATATTTAAAAAGGGAGATAAGCTCGATGTGTCGAACTACAGACCAATTAGCGTGGCTTCGTCAGTGAGAAAAATTATGGAACGTATAATCGTATCAAAAATTTTACCATTTCTAGAGAAGAATAACATTATCCCACAACATCAGCATGGATTCTTGCCTGGACGTTCAGTTGCGACTAATTTATTGTATTGCACTAATATTTGGACAAGTGCTCTTGATAATAATATACCATTGGATGTGATTTACCTCGATTTCGCACGAGCATTCGATAAAGTACCGATCCGACGGCTTCTTCTTAAACTCGAACATTATGGCATACGGGGTAATCTTCTGAACTGGATTAGAGCGTTTCTATCTGACTTATCATTCCAAGTAAAGGTAGGTGATGCATTTTCCACTCCGAAACCTGTCCTCAGCGGAATTCCTCAGGGCTCTGTCGTCGGTCCTCTGTTATTTCTTATATATGTTGCTGATCTTTCATCAATCATTACTTCTCCACATGCGATGTTTGCCGATGATACTAAATTATTTAATAATGCTGTAACTGATCAACAAGCAATACAGATCGACCTTGATGAGATCTTCCGTTGGTCTACAAAGTGGTTAATCCCACTCAATGTTAACAAGACCAGCGTGTTACACATGGGCTCCAATAACCCTCAACACCTCTACCTGCTTAACGGGATTCCGTTAAAGAAAGTTGATTCTCAGGTTGACTTGGGAATCATTATTACATCAAACTTGTCTTGGTCCCAACAAGCTCTAGAATGTGCACGAAAAGCCAATTTTATGCTTTACGTCATTAATAAGTCCTTTTCGAGACCATCACCCTCACTGGCGCTAAAGTTATTCACCACCTATATTAGACCAATTCTTGAGTTCAGTATTGCTGTGTGGTCTCCGTGGCTAATTAAGGACATTAATTTATTGGAGCGCGTGCAACGAAGAGCCACCAAGATGTCTCCTCAAATTAAAAATTTGCCCTATGAAGAACGTCTTCAAATTTTAAATCTTACGCCTCTTTCTGACCGTCGACTTCGAGGTGACTTAATAGTGGCGTTTCGTGTCTTAACGGGGAATTATAATTGTGATTTGTCGAATCTATTTGTATTAAGTGCGAATATGGGATTACGAGGTCACATTCTTAAGCTTAAACATGAAAAATATCGAAAGAAAGTGCGGGAAAGTTTTTTGTCTAATCGTGTTTTCGATATTTGGAATAGTCTGCCTAGCTCTGTTGTCAGTTCCAACAGTGTGAATATTTTTAAGAATAATCTAGATAGTTATTTCAATAGTATATAGTATATGTTTATTATTTGGGTATTACATTTTATTCTGTTTATATTATTTCGTAATTCATTATTGTTATAATAATATGTATTATTATTTTGTTTTCGATCCTTTTGTAATAGTATATAGTTTAAGTTTGATTTAATATTAGTTACATTTTGTTACATTTTATGTCCGCTCTTTTTGTAACACCGATGTATAAATGTATGTACTTGTATCGAAGCTCTACAAGCCTTTGGCTTCTGCTTCATGGAATAAGTAAATAATAAAATAATAATAAAGTGTTTTTATTGTTTTTCAAAATATTGTCTATGAAGATCAATACACTTTTGCATGCCTTTGAATTAATTTTCGAAGCACTTTTTCCACTCCGATTGAGGCTTTTTCCACTGCGATTGTTCAATTATGAGGGAGCAAATACGAACAAATCTTTTCGTTGGCCAAAGGTTCATACAATAGCGAATGTATGCTGGTCTCAATGGCCAAAGATACCTCAATCTAACGATAAATCACATGACGATCTTCCAGTATCAGTTCACGCACAGCATCAATGTTTTCCGGAACAAAAACCGATTTTGAACGACCTGCACGAAATTCGTCCTTAAGGCTGAGTATAACCCCTAGAGGTTACTAGTTTCTTATACAAAACTAACAATCTGAAATAAAATTACTAATAATCTATAAATCAAATTTTGCACCGAATTTGTGTCTATCTAATAGGATAATTTTAATTGTAAAAAAATTTATTGTAATAATATTATCGCTCAATAACTTAAATATAGACATCACCGATATTGTTCTGTAATTTTTAAAATCTATTTGTGGGTTTCGAATAACTTTCATATTTATATAGTTTCTTTGGAGAAATGTTCAAATAATACGTCAACATTTTTTTCGACTTGGTTACTTATAGTTTAGAGCCTTCGTCGAAAAATATTATACTTGATGGTAATGGAATGCCACTTGGTACACGTATTCTGTACGTAAATCATTTTTATCTGTAACACCTATTTTGAAAACCGCGACAGATTCAAGATGGCGACAAAAATAGATCAGCAAGTACAATAACTATAAGTAATTTTCACAATAGAGCAAAATAGCTTAAAATATATTTGAAGAATGAAGCTTTAGCTACAATTTGCCGCATCGTACGCAAATATGCGTCGATTAGTTTACAAAGTGGCGTCCATAATGCAATTTGCTTATTTACAATTACATAACAGTTTTTTCTACAGTTAAAAATATCCTATTAGACAGATAAAAATACGGTGCAAATTTTGATATATAGATTGTTATTAATTTTATTTCCGATTATTAGTTTTGTATAAGAAACTATTGAGATCCATAGGGTTGTGCGCCGCCTTAAGCGAACTACGGCCACGATTGAAGTTGGCAAACCATCGATAAACAGTAATCCTTGATGGTGCTTCATCGCCAAAAGTCGAATTAAGTTCATCGATGCACTGTTGTTGGGTTAATCCACGTCGAAAATTGTAAAATATAATCGTTCGAAAATGTTCACGGTTTAATTCCATTTTTAGCAGAGCTGAATTTTTTCAAGTTACTGTAAACAACACAAATAGCGCTCATACGTCAAAACGTTCTGAGTACGTATACCGTTAAAAATGTCAAACATTACGATAGAAGTGTCAGTTGCCAGATGGCAGCACTAGTTTAGCATAATCCCGAAATATAAGACGTAACCCTCGTATTACAGTCGGATGATTAAAATCCTTGCCTACGGCTCTGGTGGTAAACTTCATCCTCGTGTAATATAGCCTACAATATATGCTTGTTAAAATAATACTATTAGGTCGTCAAGGATGAAATTTGTAGAAAAATTAGCAAAGTTGGTTGATAACTTACAAATATAAGGAATTATTTTATTCATCAAAGTATGCACCCATATTGTCTATACACTTTTGCTATTTAAGCGGCAGGTTGTTCAGGCCGCTGATATAAAACCCTGACGGACGAGAGTCAATGAATTCCTGGAAGGCCAGTTTTACAGCATTGTCGGAATTAAACTGTTTTCCTATTAAAAAGTTGTCCAAATTGCGGAAGAAGTGGTAGTCAGTGGGGGCTAGGTCTGGTGAATATGGAGGATGATGAAGAAGTTCCAACTCCAATTCCTGTAGTTCTGCCACAGTCATTTGTGCAGTGTGTGGTATAGCGTTATCATGCAATAAGATAAGAGTCGATCTGTTGACCAATCTAGGGTGTTTTTCTTTAAGTTTTTGCATCATTTTGTCCAGTTGGTTGCAGTATATATCTGCTGTGATCGATGAGCCAGGTTTTTTTTTTGTTTGGTTTTTAAGTTACCTGTACCAAACTTGGCGATCCAATTTGATATTCAGATCAATTCTGTAAAAAGTTACGGTGTAGTAACGTTACTACCAGACCTTACTCATAGTGACATATTTAGTTACTATTATCATAGTAACTGAGTTACAGAATTGGTCTGATTGTCTGTTGCGTAGTAACACTGGAGCCAAATACAATATTAATGTTTCGCGTGGTTTGCGTTGCCGTAGTTCCACGTAAGAACTCATACTTCATAATAGTGCGAATTTCCGACCGTTCCATTTTAAACAAAATTAATTTTTAAAAAGTTTTTGATATTTTTTAGAGCATACAATGATTTATTTAAACAGGCGAGATGAGTAACTTTCCAACAAAAAAAAAAAAAAAACATAATGGTAAAATACAAGGTATCTCAAAAGAAATTTTATATTTAGTGGATCGATTAAAAAAAAAGTAAGCCGTATATAGAAAAAATGTTTATTAATTATTAAAATACACTTTGTGGGGATTTATTTCTTAAAAATAATATCGTCTAAATGTAGACCCTCGCGTTCTCGGCACTCATTTAATCGAACAGTAAAATTACTTATGACGTCTCGGCAGGTGGACTCAGGGATGGCTGCCATTTCGTGACGGATATTTTCTTTCAAATGCGCCAGTGAAGTCGGTTTATTGGCGATTTAAGATAACCCCATAGGAAAAAGTCCATAGGGGTTAAATCTGGACTGGTGTGGAGGCCAATTTATGTCACCTCTCCGAGAGATCAATTTGCCTGAGAAAATTTCACGAACGCGTGGCAGAGACATATTGGACGTGTGTGAAGTTGCTCCGTCCTGTTGGAACCATGTTCTTTGGTTATAGCCAGGAAAGTTTTGCAGTTCAGGTACCAAGAAGTTGTCTAACATCTCCACATAACGCTCTGAATTCACTTAACATTCTCCACGTTTTCTACCGTTCTTGATGACCTAGGTCGCCCGGATTTTGATTTATCCAGCGTTGTACCAGTCTCTTCAAACTTTTTAACCCAATGTCGAATGAGAGGAATGCTTGGCGCATCATTTAAGTGGTGAAAACCTCGAATATCGCAGAATTTTCTACGCGCTACAGTCGCCGAATCACCGTTTTTGTAAAACTCTCGCACGCATAACGCGCAGTCTGCTCCCGAGAAACGCTCCATAGCGATTAAATTCCCAAGAGCCAGGCTACCGATTGACATAACCCCCGCGCCCCTCGGATACGTTGCGTTCACGCAGTAAGCTAAATAAATATAAAATTTCTTTTGACACACCTTGTATTAAGCCAATGTCAGATAATAAGTTGTTAAAGTTGGCAATATTATTATCTACAAATTTCATCATTGACGACCTCATATTAACAATCGGTGTTGAAACAGTCATTCTTTAGTCACTCAACACTATTTTAAAATGGCTTAACTTTGTTTGTGGTCGTAGAAAAAAATTGTTAAACAACCTCCATCTCTGGGTTCAGTTTTTAACTATTTCGTTAAAACGATTCCATATTATTATGATTAAATTTTTGCTTTTCTGAGTTTCATTTCAAACGTATTTTCTTTTAATAATTTCGACATCACATTCAAATAACAAAATAAAAGTTATTAAGCATTGAATTACGGATGTCAACTATAAAATCACATAATGAATAATGAAGTATGAAATCAGAAGGAAATAAGACGAGTCGTAATGAAGTTGGAGAAAGAATACTTGCGCTAACAAGGTTTTCCTAGCTTCATTCGTCCCTATCTCTAGTAATATAACATTATTGAAACGGCTTATTCATTAAAACTTCTCGTAGCTCTGTAGTTTCTCTTATTACCTTCGTTATTTTCTTGTCTCTATCTCTTCCTATTCTGTATGGCATATACGATGGTATTGTTGCCGTTTTATTAACTCTTAGAGATGTTATAGACAGGATATAAAGAGTGTCCCATTTTGAACTTAGGAGATTGTTTCTCGGAAAAGTCAAATAATTTTTAGAAAATTATAGACGTAATTTTCGAAAGAAAGTTTTGCAGGAGTTTTGGAAATTGGTGCTGTTTTCGAGGGCAAAAAATGTTTTTTCGCAAATATTGTTCCATTGCAAAATTCGAAAAAACATATCTACACCGAATTAAATATAAATAAATCGTTTATAATTTAGCTTTCATAAGGTTCTTTGTGGAATGAACGGTTTCGGCGCTAGAGAGCAACAAATTTGGTCAATTTTTTGAATTAATGATGCTCAGAAGTAAGAAACCTGCAAAAAAGCTGAAAAACGTGCAAAAAATGCTTTTTTGCATATATCTCCGTTCCATTGCGAATTTTGGAAAAATATGTCTATACTGTATGAGTGTTTCTCAACCTTTTCTGGCATGGCATGGGCACGGTTTTTCTCGAAAAGGCAACGTGTGAGCAGGTTGCGAAAAATTTTGAACTAAAATTTATACAAAACATTAAATGGTAGTATTGAAATTTTCCGGAAGTACAGGATATTAAGGATAGTTTCAAATTATTATATGGGAACGTATATCATATTGAGTATTTTTGGATAGAGCTTTTCAAAAGAAACAACTTTTACTTAAACATTTTTTCAGTATCTTTTACGGTTGACAAAAAACTATAATATATATGACGATTATATTCCCAACAACGACTTGAAAATAAAGTATTTTTATTTACAAGTGTTCAAAGTGCCTTATATTTTGATTTAAGTACATTCACGTCCTTTCTCTTGAGTTATCTGCTCGGAGAGTAATAAAAAAATATAATAAAAAAATATTGCACTTTTAAGTCGTACCTACTTCAAAGTACAACTTGAATTTTGTTTGCTTTTGATCAGTTTGTTTAGTAAAAGCCCATTTTACTCATTATAAAGTTAGCTAGTGACAACTTTAGAAAATTAATACTCCATTTAGTTCCGCTTAAACATTTGAAATAGCCTGTAGCTTAAATTGGTTGTCAAAATAAGTAATTAGATAGAATAATAAATAAAATATTTATTTTACTAATGTTATGAAAGGTAAATTGTTCTGAATATAAATATAAGACCCGTATTTATAAATATGAATAAAATTTATATCTTGCAAGATTGAGCGCATTGCTATTATATTTTCATGTTTTGATCTTGTATGACTTGCGGCCCGCCGACGAAGCCTTCACGGCCCCCCGGTTGAGAAACGCTGCTGTATTATATAGATATATGTATACAGCGAGTGGTTTACGGCTGGCGCCGTTTCTCGCTTCCTTTTCGCCAGGCGACTCGGTCCATCCAGTCGCCATCTTGGAGACCTCTTGCCTTCATCGCCTCGTGCACATCCTGAGCCCAGGTCATTGCTGGTCGCCCTGGTCTTCTTCTGCGCGCAGGAATCCACTCCCAAACCTTCTTGGGCCATCGGTCATCAGGCATACGCTGGAGGTGCCCATACCATAAGAGTCGTTTGTTCTCTATCAATTTTATGATGTTATTTTCAACGTTCATAGATGCTCTTATGGTTTCATTACGAACGTGCTCAAGTTTGAAGATACTCTTTCTCCAAAAGTCCATTTTCACGGCGCTCAAATGTGATTTATTTTTTTGTGTGAGCTCGCATGTTTCTGAACCATAGGTACAGATACTTTCGACAATAGTCTTGTAGATAACCGTTTTTGTTCTTTTGGTTATATTATCGTTCTACAATACCGAGTTTAGTTGCCTTATTACACATTTTCCTTGTCCTATTTTATGATTAATATCATCTTCACTCTTTCCTCTATTTGATAGGGTAACACCTAGGTATTTAAATGACTGGCAGTTTCTGATGATTTCATCATCTATTTTGAGGTCTTTTCCCTTCTCACCAACAACGAGGTATTCAGTCTGTGGATTCATTTTTAAACCCCATTTTCTATATTCCTCCCTTAGGTTCCTCACCATATAGCTGGAAACATCTTCGTCTTCAGCTATCACGACCTGGTCATCTGCATATAATATGGTATACAGAGTATTGCATCCAATATATATACCTATATTACTGCATTTGAACCTCCATGCCTCAAGGCCTATTCAATAAATATCTTGAAGAGGGTGGAAGGGTGGCTCCCACCCTATACTGTATTAAAGAACAAAAAAATTTCTATAATTTAGCTTGCATAAATTTTTTTGTGGAATGAACGGTTTCACCGCAAAGTTGATAAATTTTTCGAATTCATGAAAAATGTAGTTTTCGCTTCAATTAACGCAAAAATATTATTATAACTTCTGAAAATTCCACCAAAATATTTTTTTTTTGTTGCTTATTTCAGTGTTTTGCCGACAAGAATTGCAAATACATATTTTATTTAATAGTGTAAGCTGCAAATTTTAATAGGAATAAAATAAATTTCATAAATTATATTAAATTAACCTGAATATGTTTAAATTTTCCATATAACTTAGGGTTTTGTATTATAATACATACATTTAGGCCCGGTCTTTCCACCTTCAGGTAAACCTTTAGGTAACTAACTATCTGACAGATAAGGTTATCTGGAATTTCATCTGCTGAATAAATGTCAATACCAATCAGTGAATTCAATACGTCAGTCTCATTATCCGTTAGAAAACTATTCGATAAATAAATTTGTATTGAAAAACGAGATGACATTTATTCAGGACAGAAAGTACCATATAACTTAATTTGTCATATAGTTACTTAGAGCAGCGTTTCCCAACCGCCGGTCCTCGGACCCGGATTTTTTTTCCGATTCGCGAGATTTTTTCACAAATTTTTTTTTGCTTATCACTGATATTTCAGAGTTGAAGACCTTTTTTGTGCTCATCACTTGTAATAATTTTGCGATACACATTACTTTCTAAACTTGCCGGTCCGCAAAATTTTTTTAGGTCGCTTGCCGGTCCACCATGAAAAAAGGTTGGGAAACGCTGACCTAGAAGTTTACCTGAAGGTGGACAGACTGGGCCTTAAAGAAAAAATATTACAATGCTTTAGATACTTTTAAATTTAAAACGGTCATACATAATGATGATAATTTAAAATTTATCTGAAAAAAATATCTATTATAAAAGGTCTGTCGGTAGAGCCTTTTATAAAGGTTTATCATCGTCAGACGCAAGCGCAGAGTTTGTAGGAGTGTGTTACAATAACTGCGCTTGCGTTTTACGCGAATAAACCGTTAGTAATGGTTCTGCGAACAAAACTAATGATAACCTCTCCTACCGGTAGCTTGACAAAGTAAATTTAAATAAAGTAAGCTGCTGTAATCAAGGGGGTAAATCCCCCTTCCATCACCATGGGGTCTTGGCTTCATAACAAAGAGTGCTAAGGCATAGAGCTGTATCTATAATATTTGACTTATGTCTTGGTCCATAAAAAGAGTGGACTGGTTGTCCTGTACACTCTCACCCGGACATCCTGTATATTATTGTATCTATTACATTTCATCTATTCTGCAGAAAGAAATAATCATAATGTCATTTTATGTTTTTAATAAAAAGCAATTTTCATTACTTTGTTTTTTATTCCCGTAAATTTAATTACAGTAAAAAAACGGATATCCTTCTGAAACAGTGTGTTTCCTTAAAAGATAAATTACTTTGAGCTGAATTTCGAATTGAATGCTATTTACGCTGAAATGAAATCCTATTTTCACCCTGTCTTCGTTTTCCATTGTGTAAAATAATGTACTTTTAACAGGTCAAGTACATTTAATCCCCGGTAGATGGAATTGAGATGTCAGATTGTCGATAAAATATAAGTGTTTAGAAATACGATGTTCCTGAACTGACAACACAGAAATATTTCATAATTTTCTAATATTGTAACGAAAATAAGCTATTTACTGATATAACGTTCTATCTTGGGCTGCGATAATAGAATTTTGACCCTTAACTCTGATGTTACGTGATAGTAAATGCTACATATATATACTGTGGCACCAGATGCGTTTGATTGGGAGAGAGACGTTGGCTTCGCGGCACATCATGAGTCTACGAATGAGATCCGTTGCACGTGATGACAAATAAGTTCTGCAATGATAATAATGAGTGTAGATTTGCCCTGTAGCAAAATTGCAGGTAAAATGCGAAAATAACTAACATATAACAGGACAAGCCAGGTTTAGACGTATTTCACTCCGGGGGGTTGTTCCCAAAGACTTGTACAAGTGGTTGGTTGACCCTAGGAGTAAAGGTATTCGAAAGGGCCCACGTAGTGGTTCTGAAGAAATAATAACTCAAAATTCTCCTCTTGAAACCCTAACAAGCCGTTGATAACGAAGATCTGCTCTGAGTAACTCGCGAAAATATTATGAAGAAGTTTTATTACATTAAGGGCCGAGAGTTCCAGTTGCTAATAAACTGTCCAATAAGTTTATTAGCAACATGATTTTTTTTCGGAGAGTTCCACCCCGAAATAGTTATTAGGTTGCTAATAAATAGACTTATTTATCTAATAACTTATAGGCAACATGAAGTGCTTAATAAAATGACATATAACCAAAAATAAGTTCGCAAAATGTGTTAATATTTCAAATTTAATTGAATCTTCGAAAATCGGAAAAGAATATACGAATGTGTAGTTTTTAAACATTTCTATAATGGTGATTTTAGTGTTTTATATACATTTTAGGTGTATTTTGACGAAATTGACGATCTGTTTGGATGAATTTATAAATTATGGACAACCGTTTTTAGAATATTTTGGGCATTTATTGTAAATGTGATATATAAAGAACAATATATAAATATATATTTTTAAATAAACATTGTCTTTTATTTTTATATATGTATTTATTTCAATTACGATTACAACACATTACAAACAATACTTTAAGCATTACTATTTATATAAAAATGATAGAAAATAAGAAGACGCAATTATTGGCAGAATAATGAAGATGTGTGACTGAAAATTGCTAATAAGTTTAATTCATATTGTTTAAGGAATGTAAAATAAAGCAAAATATGGCTGTCTTTTTATTTTCAGTCACTTTTGTATTATAAAATGCTATTTTTATTAACTTCTCTTCTATCTATATTGTCCTCTTTTTCTGTGATAAAATTTGTTGAACGCCGTTTAATTGTCATTTTAACAGTAACACGTAAAATATACGTAATGTCATTGAATGTAAAGTCAAACTAATTATTGTCAAAATATTTAATGTCAAAATATTCAGTGTCAAAATTTCATCTCACTTTAACTCTACAAATTTACGTATAGCTCTATCCCTCTTGCTCCGTGTTACTATCTTCATAAGAAATACCAATACAAAAACAAAATATTATGTTGCTAATAAACTATTAGAAGGATTTTGTAAGTTGGAAATCACCAATAAATTTATTACAGTCTGTTTCAAACGGTTAGGCGGAACTAGATTTTGCAATCTAGTTACTTTCATCGTTTAAATCCTGCTTTTCGACCGTTTTGTTTAAGCTTTGTAAATTTTACTTACAATAAACATTTTTTGGTTAAGGTTAATATCATTTTAAAATGTCATTTTCTTTATATTTTGATTTTTTGTGTCATTCTTAATACAAATTTCCCATTTATTTATTTTTTTGTCAATAAAATAAGTAAAAAAAAATATTAAATTTTGACATATGTCATTCGTTTCCATGGTTTCATTGTTGGAATTTTAAATTTTAACATTCCAACATGAAAAATGAAATAACCCAAGCAAGGTCCCTTCTCGTGACAACCTAAAAGAACGAAATTCCCATTTAGTTCCGCCTAACCGTTTGGAACAGACTGTAGCTTCATAAATATATTATGTGTCTAACAACTATAAGGGAATTTATTAGGAACTGGAACTCTCGGCCCTAAGAATTATAACAAATTAAATTATAGTTGTATTAATTAAATAAACACAAATAATTAAATAATGTAGTTTGGATAAACCGGTTGACAGATAATCACATATAATTTACAAATAATAATCATACAAAAATAAAAATAATATTCACTAGAATAAATTGGTTTTCCACCGAATTCAGTGGCAAACATCATCATCCTCAAGCCTTGTCCATCATCGGGTGATTTTGGACTGCCTGTAAAAAGAACATAGGCTGTCAATAAAATTTCTCCATCTAACTCGTTTATCTGCCATAGGCTTCAAGTCGGTGATGTTGTTATAAAGTCTTTTGTCTTGGTTTTGAGAGCTCCATGCATTTATTTCTAGCAGGGTTAAGCGACGCCAGGTGTTCTTGGGTCGCCCTCTACGCCTACTGCCCTGAGGGTTGTATGCTAGTGCATATCGACACACTTCGCTAGGAGCCCTTCGAAGAATGTGCCCTAACCAACCATACTTTCTTCTTTTTATTTATTTATTTATTTATTTATTTATTTAAAGTTTTGGCCACACCAACAGGATACTAAAGATCCCAATAATAGGGTGGCACTACATAAATTATATAATTATTATCTGATTGTTAACATATATAAGCAGATAGCAAATTAATTTGCAAATTTGCAAATTAATGTACATTTGACCAGTTTTTTCCCCCAATGCTACGTTTGATATTCTACGTGGACAATAAATGCGAAGAATTTTTCGAAGACATCGATTTACAAATACTCGCACTATTCTCAGTGGCAAACATACAGGTGAAAAAAAGTGGTGCACAATAAACTTTAATAAACTAGATTGGTAGTATTAACCCAAAATAAATGATTAAACGTTTTATGCTAGTTACAAAAGACTGTGACAGTCAATAAACATTTGAAGCAATATACACAATTTTATGAATTAAATTCGTAACAAATTTGTAACAACTAACATAATTTGTATTATCAAGTGTTAAGAAAGACAACACAAAAACTAATTGATTCTAAATTATAAAGAATATCAAAATTTAAATTGTTAGAATTTAGGTTATGCCTAATGAAAATAAACAAAGGGCACACGCAACTATGACAAGAGCGCGTGACGCACAAATATTGAAAGTTATATTAAAAGAAAATGTAACTCACGCTCTGTGTATAAGAAATACAGAGTGATACTTAGCGTGAGATGTTGTTAAAGATGCTGGCTTTAGGATTCTAAAATAGAGCAAGACGACTTCCGTTTGGAATGATCTATGTTCGAGGAATATTGGCACAGCTACCCATAGATTGGCTGGTTTCTGCAGTTTTTCTACGTTTTGCACACCCTAAACGTATGATACACTTAGAACAGCGTACTGATATTTTTTCTGGATGAAAAATATCAAAAGATACTTGAAAACTATCTTTACTAGTGGATTGAAAATCTCGACGCGGTAAAACATATCCTGGTTCTTTTAGTAAAAAACGTATGTTCTCATTGATGCTCAAGCAATAATTCTGCATTGTAAACGGAATTATTCAGGATTCAAATGGTTCGAACTAACCAAACGCAGGAAATATGTGACTAAATAATACCAAAGGCGGTAATTTCAAATAAATTTGCAACGCGAATGGTCGCAACATAGACTAATTCTCAGAAATCCGGTGGAAAAAGTGCATTGCGAATATTTCAATACCGTATTTATTGATTTAGAAGTGGTTCCCAACCTGTAGTACGCGTACCCCTGGGGGTAAGCGGAGGACCGGTTGGAAGTACGCGAAAATAATATATATAATAGCGAAAAACCCCACAGTTTTACAGAAACGTGAAAGTTGAAAAAGAAAAATGATGAACTGTCAACTGATTCTTCTTTTGAATCTGATTTCAAAAAAAGATATAACATTTACTTCTGGGCCGTAGTGAAAGAAGAGTACCAGGTTACCAGCTATTTTAGGTTAAATTAATTTACAAGTGTCTACTAATAGAGAGCGTGAGTTACATTTTCTTTTAATATAACTTTCAATATTTGTGCGTCACGCGCTCTTGTCATAGTTGCGTGTACTCAGCAATAAAGCAATAAAATATTTATTACCTTTCACGAACACAGAGCTAGTCGAAAGAACATTCTCGTCTTTTTCGTACATATCGCAGTACGTGAGAGAAAAAAGGTAGGGAACCGCTGGTTTAGAGAATAGTGTACGTTCCCCAACAGTTTACGTAGCATAAAGATGAAAAAAACACCCTGTTTCTAAGAGGGGTTGATCTAAAAATCTGAAAAAAATCTCAATAATGTATATTGATGAGAACCGAAATAGTTCAAAAAGATTTTTGATCAGATTACTTAACTAGATTGATGACCAGAGAAATCTTTATATTATTCGGTTATTTATATCCACATCTTAGTCAACTGAGTTCGTTACGTACTGAGTATAAATTTCGACACCCTAATGAAAAATGCTTACGCCATTTTTGTTCACACCCACGCATGTGAACATTCCTTTTCCAACTAATTCCTAAACAGAATTTCTGTCTAATTCCTTTTCATGTCCAGTTCAGTTCAGCATACCTTCGCGTCGTCCCAAATCAATATAATTACGCTTGACCATTATATATCTTAATTAAGAATTTCAGTGTATTTCCTAGTGGTGTCAGTTGTTGGGACTGACTTAATATAAATGTATTCCATGTGAAAGTTAGCTAATGAAATTTGATAGTATAGCGAGATGAAATAAAGAGGTAAATAATGTTCGTAATTTGTCATTCTATATGAAAAATAGTTATTTTAAGAATGGTAATGTGCAACTGCAGAATATTAAATACAAAGGTTGAAGGTTAATTTTGAATATCTCGGATTTCATCGGTAACATTCGGCAGTAGTTTCAAGTTTAAATAACTTTCTGGATATTTTGAAATATATGAGGATCATTTAAAAAATTTATGTGAAGTGTGAATTTTCACATATTTCAGGGTTTCGGAGCTATTTAGTAAGTGAATGGTGATTATTTGGGATGCCAAAACAAATTTTATGTTAAAATATTTTTTATTAATTTTAATTCGGATGCCTAATACCATTATTTGGGTTTCTAAATATTTGCAGTATTTTTTTTTTTTTTTATATAGCAAGGTTCATTAATATTTTGAAAATTGCGCCTACGGCTTCCATCGGTTGTTTAAGTCATAAACTCCAACCCTCTCATTTCGTATACATTCAAACATAGAATTAAATTATAATTTCAACACTTCCCACTGATTATTAATTTTACGCTTTTAAAAACTAAATGCAACATTTGCCAAAATATAACTAGAATTTTGACAAAATAATTTAAACAAAAGAAAAATGCAAAAAAAAACAAAAAATAAAAATTGATGGGAATCGAACAGTAGTTTGCAACTTACGAAGCGAGAACGTTACCCCTAGACTACGGACGTTCACTCGTTTACTGTGTTAAATAGCAGATTAAATATTTTACATATTTTAGTTAAAAACTCAAAAAATGCGTTATTTTCCGAAAACATAATCTGATCAAAAATTCCTGTTGTACTATTCCGGTTCACACCAATGTACATTACTTAGAATTTTTTCATATTTTTATCTTAAACCATCTGGACTACAGGTGTGGGACAAATTTTTTTTTGCACAATTTTGGCAAAAATCGCGTCAAAATAATTTATTTTGAAAAAATAAAATTTTGATCGTTAATCCACGTACCAAGGGCTTTCATTCGATATCCTACACAGAACTGTAAAAAAATATATTTTTTTCAATGAGCATATATATGTTAATATTTTTAGGGGGATATGTTTTTTAGATGTTTTAGTATTTTTCCTATTTGCGGGTCAAAGAGTTGTATAAGCATGTCAAATTTCAATTCTCTAGGTTTAGCCGTTTGGCTACAATTTTTACCGAACAGACAGACAGACAGACAGACAGACAGACGACAAAATGATGACGTTATAGTAATCGGGAAGACATTTGACGAGCACCTATCGAATCTGGAAGTCTTTAAACGACTACAAAGCGCTAACTTGAAGTTTGAATCCAAAGAAATGCCACACGGTCTTTCGCCAGACAATATTGTAATTATACATAATAAAAATTTCTGAAAAAAAAAAATGGATTCCTTTCCGGTAATTAATAATACAGCTTTCTTTAAAAAAAATACTGTTGTAAGTTTCTTAAATTTTACTGTAGAAAAATTAATTCTTTGTAAGTAGGTTTAGAGTTTTATGTAAAGAAATAAATAAAATGAATATTAGTATGCACAGAGTAATATTATTCTTTAGAATATTCTTGAGTTAAAATAGAATGTTGTATCAAGATAAGATATAAGTAACTAAATGGAAACTAACTACGAGATATTTTCTCGGAGGGAAACTTACATTTTCATTTTAAAGTTTTGTGAATTCATGAATACTTTTAAAACTATTCCAAGTGAGCTTATTCAACTTGTAAAAACCGCTGTAATTTTGTAAGTAGGAATTATGGACATATTAAAATTAACATCGATAATAAATACCACAAGAAAGAAATTTTTCGGGAAATAAAGCACATCTTATTAAGCAGATACAGACAGACGACCAGCCAGTACAACGACGTTGAAGATGATAAATATTATTATTATTTTAGGGTTTGTCAGGTCTTCACAAGCGTCCACTAATTACAAAACTTCAGCAATCTTTTGAACCGCGTCATACCAGAGACTAGTTGAGTTAAATACACACGACTGCATCCCAAACCCGAGATAAAAAATAAATGGGATTAAATACTAACTATGCTATCAACTCATCAATACATCGGATGTGTAACAGTTATAATTGTATTTCAAAATCTAGTTATATTCAATATGCCTTTTAAAAATTATTCTAATGTTGTAAAAAATTATTCACAAAGTACTGCTACTTGACTGCAAGTTTCCCTTTCAATTCCAATTACTGTTTTTTTATTTGTTATTATTCTTATTGTTATTATATTATTATGGGGTTTGTCAGGTCTTGACAAGCGCCCACTAATCTCAAACTTCAGCAACATTTTGAGCCGCGTCATACTAAAGACTAGTGGAGCTATATAAACACGATTGCATCCCAAACCCTGGCGATATGCAGACGTGGAAATTACGCCAGATCCAGTGACCGCACAATGCGGAGTGACCCGAGCAACACACCTTTCTGCATCCTGCAGATCAAAGAGGTGGCAAAAGATCTGCAGGCGGGAATGGACTCGATTTCCCTTCGATAGGAGGCTTTCATACCACCAAAAACACCAACTATCAGGACTACAAGCTTAACTTTATGCCCTGGATACAGTTTTCTAAGCTCGGACATGAGATCCATATACTTGGACCTCTTTTCCACCTACTTGAGAGAGATATTCTTCTCAGTTGAACTTGAGAATTCGATCACAAATATCTGTTTGGTGTCGATATCCAGGAGGGTTGTGTCCAGCTTAGTGGTTGTCAGTAATCTCGAGGTGGGTGCACTTTGAATTTTCCACTACCGATTCTATGTCAGATGGGACGTACGGTATAACCGGTATTTGGTCAATACCATAGCGTATTATATGTTAGCGTCAACGCACCTACCTGCGATTTTTTACAATGAACAAAAACTTTGCAGATCTCTTTTTCAGGCTCTCCATCACATAAATGTAGTTCTTGAAGTACAAAAAACGCTAAATGAATCCTTCCGTGATATCCATCATATGTCGAATTATTTCGAATAACAATGATGAATTTTCAATAAGCAAAACATCAATCTACAGCTCTGTAGCATATTCCTGGAAGCGAAACATCCTTTTAGGAATAGCTTACCGTAATCTCACAACTTGAAACATACATATAAACAGCAAGTTCTATTGTCTAGTAAGCTATTGTAGAAGCATACACATTTATACAAACAGTACAACAGTAAATAGTAAAGTTTTTCTTCAAGGTTCAACTGTTACGTCAACCTTTTACCTCCCTTGCCTTCTTTATCTTCTACTGAAGCAGTTTATTTCGTTCTACCTCACTTACTTTACTGGAGGGTGAGTGTTTTAATTCTTGGTAAAGGTTTTTTGTAAAATGTTTCAAAGTTTTCACATGAAATTTATTTGGGGTTTAAAAAATTGCTTTTAAGTTTATTCACATTAAATCTAATAATGAATTATTAGAAAATTTTATAATAGGTCATCATTATATTGAGTTTTCTTGTCTTGTCTTTCTATTTGTACGATAGAAATTGTTGCCAAACGACTGCATATATAGAATTTAAATTAAGCATGGTTATCCAGTTCCAAAAAATTCACGTATGTTTTTGAATAAATTTGCAACGTAAGAACTACTCGTATAATCACTGACAATATTTATTAATGATATAAACAGCTGTTTTCACCATTCTAAATACCTGTTGTACGCTGATGATTTAAAAATATATAAATGCATTACAAGCAGAGACCACTGTTTAGAGCTTCAGATGGACCTAGATAGGTTGAGTGAATACTGCGTTGTCAACAAGATATTACTGAACACAGATAAATGTAAAACTATTAACTTCAGCAGAAATCGTACTTCAAATCTTTTTACATTCGACTTTCATTTACATGATACTAAATTAAAGCAGGTTAGTGTAATTAAAGATTTAGGTATTTTACTAGATTCTAAATTAATTTTTGGTGATCATATTTATAATGTGGTGCAAAAATCTCTAAAGAATTTAGGATTTATTTTTAGAGTTTCTAGAGATTTCAATTCCCCTTCAACTTTAATAGTACTATATAACAGTTTAGTCAAAAGTCATCTGGAATATGCCAGTACAATATGGAGCCCTCAATATAATATTTATATTGACCATATAGAAAGTGTTCAAAAAAAATTTGTTAACAAACTAAATTATAGATATAATCGTTGTAATTATTATAAATCCTATGAATTTAACCTTAAATTTTACAAAATTTCAAGACTTTCCCATAGACGAATTATATTGGATTTATCATTCACTCATAAACTTCTTAACAGCGCAATAGACACTCAACCTTTTCTAACTTTTCTAAAATTTAACTTCAGTCAATATTCAACCAGAAATCCGATGTTGTTTAATATTCCCACTAGTCACTCAAATTCTAATCTTAATTCACCCATCCATAGAATCTTAAATCTCACAAATAAATTCAGCCAGCATGTAAACATATTTAGTTGTAGCTTAATATCATTTAAAAGGAAATGTCGAGCAATACTTATAGAAAATATTGTTTTAAGTTAAGTTAGTATGTAAGGCACAACCTAAACTGTTAATTTGTATTGTATTTTTTGCTGCGTTGCGCTGTAATTGGAACATCCCACTCCAGGGATTTGTTCTGTTGCGCAGCCTTTAAATAAATAAATAAATAAATAAATAAATAAATAAAAAGCTATTGAACAGGCGCAGGATCGAGACGTGTGGAGAGCTGTTGCCAACCAATCCTTAGATTGAAACCGCAGAAGAAGAAGAATTACAAAATATTTCCACCATTATTTATAACAACTTCCCAACGTTGTACTAATTTTTCGATACCTTCTCTATAAAAGTTTGCTGGTTTTGATTTAAAATAACTGGTGATTTTCAATATCGGTGATATTTCGAAATTTCTGATTTTTGATTGTATGTTCCATAGATCTAAATAGGTGAAAATCGCAAAGCACGATATCGGGTGAGTACGGTGGATGTGGAATAATTTCCCAGTTTAAGTCCTGATTTTTTTACGGGTTATTTTTAAGTTAAGACGTGCATTGTCATGATGAAAAATTGTTTTGGATTTTTCATTTAGTTTTGGATGTAGAAAATCACCTGATCAGTTATTTTAAGACAAAACCCGAAAACTTCTGTAGAGAGGGTATCGAAAAATTAGTACAACGTTGGGAAGCCGTAATAAATGTTAATGGAAATTATATTTTGTAATTAAATATAATAAATATGAAAAAAAAAAACAATTTTACTCTAAAATAATGATTTTTTTTCCAGTCCCGAGGGGGAAGACATTTTTTTGTAATAGGGTATGAATCTGGGAATTATTAACCAACAAGTGTAGACCAAAAGCACTTTATTTTTACAAGTAATGACCTAAAACAAAGGTCCTCACTTCCAAAATACAAGTGAAGATCTAAAAAAGTGGTCATCACTTGTTTTTGACAAAAACCATGTGTTTTTTAATCTCATGAGGAGGGCTCAAGATCCCTTGGGTGCGCGCCTGTTTCTACACGGCCTCTTAAGCTACAGCCAGAGCTCTTTAAATTAGTTGACTGTTCACTGTGCGTTGTGGATATGTTTCGTAGACTGTTTTAACGTTCAAGGCAGAATTTACCACTAAGGAATTTAGTGCGTTATGACAGCGGTAAGACTACAAAGAATGAAGCAGAAATGGGGCAGAACAAACGGAGCAAGATACAAAAATAAGAGAATCAAGATATAACAGCAAATATGAAAAGACATGGACGCTGAGAAAACCACAGTAATTGACACAATAAACCACAGAAAAAGGCAGTAGAGAGAAGAAAAAAGTGATAGCGAAATTTAGATGTGGAAATGAGGAGAGGGATAATAATTTTTGAATGAAAGAAGAAGAAAAACATATAAAATGTGTAGGGAAGGTAAGGAGACAATGGAAAATTTGTTGGAAGAATGTGAAGAAATACGACACAGAAACGAGAAAGGAAATTTTGGATGAAACAGGAAGGGGGTATGAATAGATGAAAGTAGTGAAAAACAGAAGGGCGGAAATTAACGAAAGTAGTCAACGAAGATATTAATTAAAGAAGAAGGAGAGTAGATTTTTAGCCGAAAGGCGAAAATTATAATTATTATTAAGTGAAAGTTAATTAGTGTAAGATAAAATGTAGTAAATAATATTTAATAATAAAAATATATATCTATCTAGTGCGTTACGAATAGTGCTGCATCTGTGTGGTTTTAAACTAACTACGGTGGCTTCGTAAAATGTTTATTATCGATTATCGTTTTCCTAATTCTGCTGTTCTAGATTTTCATTACTAAACCTAACCTAATTACCTAAATTGATCATATTTACTGTTCGTCTTTGTAATTTTGAGTGAGATTTGTTGTAATCGGCGCGATGATATTTTGTTAGATTATTTTAATATATTTAACATATTATTTATTTAACCAGTAACTATACAGATTTGTACAGTAGTACACAAGTCCAGTTACATAGTACTGGGGAAAAAAATACAACACAATTATAATAACAATAATGTAGAAATACTAACAATATAGAAGAATAAAACACAATATAAGCAAACATACAATAACAATATAGCTAGTCTAATTTATTTTTATATTAACAAACTTTCTATAATTGTCGTTAAAGATATCTACATCTCTATCAGAGACTAGCTTATTTACTAAACTGAGCATTTTGTTCAGTGGTGACATGGATTTTGAAATTTTGAAAAAGTGATCATTTTTAATTCTTAATCTTATGTCAGGGACTTATTAATTTTTAATAAGTCTAAAATAGGGAATATTTAAATTTTGAACAAGTTCTGGGGCATCTAGTTTATTATTAAATAATTTAAACGCGAAATTCAAAGTGTGGATGTCGCGTCTCCATTCTAATGTTTGAAATATCTTGCTATTATTGAGAGCTAGGTATTATGTAAAGGCATACAATTTAAACGTTCTCTCCGATGTAGACTGAGATAGCCAATATGTTTATATATCTGTCTCATTAAAACAAACGTAGTATGTAATATTACAAAGGTATTATGTAAAGGCATACAATTTAAACTTTCTCTCCGATGTATACTGAGATAACCAATGTATTTATATATCTCATTAAAACAAACAAGTTTGGAAAACTATCCACAATCGACAATGTATAACGTATTAATTTTAGAGCTCTGAACGATTGCTCACGGTACCATATGGCAAACTTGTTAGTGATAATCAACAGTGCACAGGTCATAGCCTATTAATCGACTAATTTAGGAGCTATGAACGCAGCTTTACGCGTATTAAATAACCAACAAAGTTCTGAAAATTCGCACTTAATATTTAATAAGTACCCACAATTTGTTATTACTTATTTAATACCTACAAAACCCTGAAATGTGTGAATATTTACACTTTATATATATATTATTTTAATTTAAAATACAAGGTGTCTCAAAAGAAATTTTATATTTATTTAGCTTATTGCGTGAACGCAACGTATCCGAGGGGCGCTGGGGTTATGTCAATCGGTAGCCTGGCTCTTGGGAATGCAGTCGCTATGGAGCGTTTCTCGGGAGCAGACCGCGCGTATGCGTGCGAGAGTTTTACAAAAACGGTGATTCGGCGACTGTAGCGCGTAGAAAATTCTGCAGTATTCGAGGTTTTCGCCACTTAAATGATGCGCCAAGCATTCCTCTCATTCGACATTGGGTTAAAATGTTTGAAGAGACTGGTACAACGCTGGATAAATCAAAATCCGGGCGACCTAGGTCATCAAGAACGGTAGAAAACGTGGAGAATGTTAATCAGTCTGTTCGTGACGACCCGAACCTTTCAATTCGGAAGCGCGCAAGTGCTTTAAATGTGCATAGATCATCATTACATCGCATTATGCACAAAGACCTAAAGCTGAACCCCTACAAAATTCAATTGGTGCAAGAATTAAAGCCCCAAGATGCCAGTCAGAGGCTTAATTTCGTAAATCAGGTGATTGAGCGATTTTCAACGTTTACCAACATTTTGTTTTCGGATGAAGCTCATTTTCATCTTCATGGCCACGTAAATTAGCAGAACTGCCACTACTGGAGTGCAACGAATCCGAAACGCAAACATCAGAAACCCCTACATTCGCCTAAAGTGACCGTATGGGCTGCGATGTCGGCGCGAGGAATTATCGGCCCTTACTTTTTTGAAGACGGAAGGGGGCGTGCAGTTACAGTGAATTCAGAGCGTTATGTGGAGATGTTAGACAACTTCTTGGTACCTGAACTGCAAAACTTTCCTGGCTATAACCAAAGAACATGGTTCCAACAGGACGGAGCAACTTCACACACGTCCAATATGTCTCTGCCACGTGTTCGTGAAATTTTCTCAGGCAAATTGATCTCCCGGAGAGGTGACATAAATTGGCCTCCACGCAGTCCAGATTTAACCCCTATGGACTTTTTCCTATGGGGTTATCTTAAATCTAAAGTTTACGCCAATAAACCTACTTCACTGGCGCATTTGAAAGAAAATATCCGTCACGAAATGGCAGCCATCCCTGAGTCCACCTGCCGAGACGTCATAAGTAATTTTACTGTTCGATTAAATGAGTGCCGAGAACGCGAGGGTCTACATTTAGACGATATTATTTTTAAGAAATAAATCCCCAAAAAGTGTATTTTAATAATTAATTAACATTTTTTCTATATACGGCTTACTTTTTTTTTTAATCGATCCATTAAATATAAAATTTCTTTTGAGACACCTTGTACATTTGAGTTTAAAATTGTAAAGCATCTATAAGTAAATTATCGTTCGGTATGTTGAAGTTCTTTTTGGTGTAGACTGACGAGCAAATTTCATTAAGTTTAAACCAAATATATTTCCTTTTGCAAACACGTTGCATTCATGTCTACTTGTGTTTATTCTCTATGGTCTTCCTCTTATTTTTTGTACCTAATCTTATGCTGTTCAGACGTGTGTTAAACTGTAGTATGCTTCTTTTTACTTTGTTGCTTTCCTCTTCAATAAATCGTTAGAGATCCTAAAATTCCCTCTAGGATATTTCAGAGAAGCTCGCAAGAATTTTAAACAAAAGTATTGAGTGTTGAAAGTTCCTTGGCCAATGTTTAATGAGTTAAGAATGTACTAACTGTAAGTAAAATGCCTGTCAACCTAAGTTTTGTGAAGTAATGGTAGAGTTTTCGCTCTGGCTACAAACACGACTGGAAAAATGACAAAAACTCAATGAGAATTTATTGTAATTTACTAGAGTTGCAAAACAAAGCATATTTAAATAGGTAACTGGGACGATGATTCCGGGAATGATGTATTGGGGGATCTCTATATACAGTAGAGATGAGCATTTTGGCCTAGTGGATATCGTTCAGTTTACTGAATCAGCTCAATGGGGTAATAAGAATTTGGCATACTTATATAACTCCGACCCACATATAGGAAAAATACTGAGGGCCGAAAGTACCGTTTCCTAATAAACTCCCTAACAGTTATTAGACACATAACATAATTATGATATTTATATATATTGGTGATTTCCAAGTTACAAAATCCTTCTAATAGTTTATTAGCAACATAATATTACTTGCCCGACCTTAATATATAAGGGGCAAGTATTGTAATCGCGAAAATTTTCGATGTCGATATTTTGACTGATGACCACGTTTCATGGTCCAGGGAATCCAAAAAACCTATTTTCGAAGTGCCGTCCGTATGTGTGTGTGTCTGTGTGTGTGTCTGTGTGTGTGTCTGTATGTATACACGATAACTCAAGAACGGTTCAACTTAGAGAATTCGTTTTGGTACTAAAAAATTCTCCTATTAAATGGGAAGAACCCTATTGTTTTTTATAAAGATCGTTTGAATAGAAATGGGAGTTTACTCGTGTCGATTTTAAGATTTTTGCGAATATTTAGCAACAGAAAAATATTTCGAAAAAATTTATTGAACAAAATTTAGTATAAATGCAATAACTAATAACTTTTATTTGAGACGTTTTTAGATAAAACGAAAAATTTTGAAATTTTTTTGTAAAATTATTTAAAATTTTTCCAAGTCTCAATTTTTTCATATTTACATGTAACGTTTCCATGGTCATGATAATTAATTCGTAACAAGTAAACCTAGCCTTGGAAAAAAATTTGTATAGAACATAATTTGATGTATTTTTGAAGATTTATCTAAATATTAAAAAAAAAAAAAATTTAAATTAATTTTTTTTTTTTTTTGGGAGGGCAAGTCTATCGGAAGTTTCCCTTTGCCACTGGTTTTGTTTTTGTAGTGGTAGTGACTTTACATTCAATGACATTACGTATATTTTTTGCCTTAAAAATTTTTTTTTTTAATTTAGTGGCCTTTGCTTCTGGGGCAATTAGCCAGGACAATTTTTATTTGTGAAAAATTCCATGCCTAAACGGCATTCGAACCCGAGACATTAGCAACGCAGAGCACATGTGTTACCACTACGCTACGCAGGTCGGCTTAAATTAAACGGCGTTCAACAAATTTTACTACAGAAAAAGAGGATAATATAGATAGAAGAAGAGTTAATAAAAATAACATTTTACAATACAAAAGTGATTGAAAATAAGAAGACAGCAATATTTTGCTTCATTTTGCATTCCTTAAACAATTTTAATTAAACTTATTAGCAATTTTCAGTCACACATCTTTATTATTCTGCCAATAATTGCGGCTCTCTTCTTATTTTCTATCATTTTTATATAAATAGTTATGATTAAAGTATTGTTTGTAATGTGTTGTAATCGTATTGAAGAAATACATATTTAAAAATAAAAGACAATGTTTATTTAAAAAAATATATTTATACATATATTGTTCTTTATATATCACATTTACAATAGGGGAAACTTCCTAAGCGCCCTGACATCTGGTGGCAATTTGCGGAAGATACGAAAGTGACATTGTTTTGTTTTGTTCAATGGAGAAATACGTGTTTTTTTGTTGTTTGTGTTTTATTTTTGTGAATTATGAAAAAAAAAACAATTAAATTTATTGTGTTCCGCAATATAAATCGTGAATAAGGAAGAATCCTTCTTAAACACCACTTTTTATCTTCCGACTTTTGTCGGAAATTCAAACCACTTTTTTTTCAAAAGGGTTTTTAAGGATTTTAGGAACCTGCAGTAGATTAGTTGATAATGGTGTGGTATCTGCGCATGCTCCCTCGGACAATAAACTATTATCCAGCATAACTGCATTAGCCTCTCATCTCTTAATGTTTAAACAATTAATTACAAATGGAGTGTTCACTTAGTTCACCTAATAAAATAGATGCAAGGCAAGGAGTAAAGAAAATCTGCATAATTAGCACTTACTCGCACCACTTGGGTTTCTCACACACCACAAGAAAGCCAACAAAAAGAGAGAAGATGTAACGAACGATGAATAGAGAGAGAAAGAGGTAGACAGAGAGGGAAGTCATTAATTCTGAATTTATCTTCCGAGTGAATCGAATACAATTAGTTTCATTGCTTGTGCTGTTACTCCCGGTGCGGGTTATACCCGCCATAGATCTTCCAATGAAGGACTCTAAATCTTAAAGAGGAGTAGACTTTTATAAATCCTCACTTGTCAACTCAATGAGACAACTTTAACAGATTTTATATAATGTACTCAAAGTATAATTCAAAATCAACATACAAATAATGGAATTTTCATTTTAGGGGGTCTATTCTCTTAGCAAGATGTTACTATTTTAACGTCAAGAACATTTAACACCTTTTTTAATGCTATTCGCTAAGAATATTTGTTTTAAAATTTTAACGCGGCGGCGTTAAAATAGCCAGTTAACGCTCTACAATAAGCACCTACCAAAATAGTGACTTAAAAAGTTAATGCTTGTGTTAAGTTTGCCAAAATTGGACATCCAATTTTAGTAATAATAATAATTTAATTCGTGTCTTTCGGCTTTGGGTTTACAAACTATAACGTTTATATATTATATTCTATGATACATAATAATTTATTTTGTTCTTTTTTCCAAGACTGCTTTCATCCAGGCTAGGCCTCTCCCCGAGTCGTCTAGTAGGTCTTCTGTTTTTCGTGGTTCCGGTTGCATTCCTTCACAGTTTCTTGTTCACAGGTGGTCTATTGTTTCTTGTTATTCTCTACAGATTCTACATACTTTCTCCGTTTCTTCCATTCAATAATTATTTGCTCTCTCTTCGTTCCCATACCTGGATCTTGCGATTACCTTCTGGTTCCTCATTCCTTCTGCCAGGTATCTGGATAATCTAATAGTGATTATATTTTTGTACACTTTGTTATATGTAGAATCTTGTATTCTGTTATGCTGTTCTTGTAACTGCACTTCTTGCTCTCTTTCTATTGGGTTGTTACATAAGTCCTTTCGTTTTTTTTTTCACCTTTTATTCAATAAAATATACATTCTAAAAAAAAAACTTTTATTATCATATATACTGTCCATTATTTTCTATCACTTTGGACAAACGCTCAGGCAATTTCATAATGCCATCTCTCCAGAAGGTTCCGTCTTTGCTCTCGAAAAATCTGTAGAGGTGAATTTTGATCTCGTACAAAGATGTGAATTTTTTTCCGTTAAGGAAATTTTGTAGAGAGCGGAACAAATGGTAGTCGGATGGTGCGATGTCTGGACCATATGCTCCGACTACCATTTTTGAAAATGGTAGTTGAAATTCTGTAACTCATCGATAGTGCACTTTTAACAGTGTTGTATTGCTTTTGAGAGGAGATCTAGGAACGTATCTTCTTTGAAAAGTGATATTGTTTTTTGACAGTTGTACTTGTTGTTTACATACGTTTGAATATATTTGTAGGTTAGTGTGATTTAAAATATTTTAGTAATGACGCAGGAATATATATTTTATGAATTTTTAGATGTACTTGAAGTGGAGAAGACAAGTCATCTCGGTAATTTAATAAGAAAAATACTACTATCATTTATTTCTGACCGCCAACACATATAAGGGAAGTATTGTGATCATACCGATTTTCACATTTCGAGATTTCGATGGATCTTCAAGAATTAGGTCCCTAAATAACGTTTTGACTATTTATAGCATGATAACTGTCGGTCTGTCTGTCTGTCTGTCTGTCTGTCGGTCTGTCTGTCGGTACGTGTACACGTGCAGAGCAAATTCGTCTAAAAGGATTTTTATGAAACTTAATATTAAAGCTTTTGACATCAATGGCACGAATTGACCACATTTTGATAAAAATCGGTTAACTAAAAATGGGAGTTTACTCGTGCCGGTTTTAAGATTTTTACGAATATTTCACAACAGAAAAATATTTCGAAAAAATGTATTTAACAAAAGTTGCTATAAAAGCAATAACTAACAACTTTTATTTCAGATAGTTTTTGATAAAGCAGCATAAATAAACAAGTACTTTGTGATGGCGGTCGATCATGTGGTGGCCACAGTATTTTTTTTTATAAGTGTTTCAGTGTTGTTTAACTTATTTATATTTAACATATAAGATACTTTTAATAAAATTTAATTAATCTAAATAAGCTGTTTTGCACAATTGCTCCAAAGGTATATGCAATTCTCTCCATTGATTCCAGTGACGATGTTATCTTACAGTCAATATTCTTGAAGGCATTCGATATATTTCCGGAATTATTATTAATATTTTGAAAGACTTTTGGTATTTCGATCCAAAATAACCCCCTGTTAGAAAACTATTCTGAGTAACACAATATGTCCAAATTTCAAAATGGCGCCATTTATTTTCGACAGAGGACACTCTAGTTCGGTGCGCATAAGTGACATGATACTGTGCATGTGACTGAGAAGTTACAGAATAGACCCACTGGTTCGTGAAATTTTCCATTTCGAGTTCTTATTTCCACAAATATTTCTTAAGTTGCGCGCAAAGTACTGAAACACTGTAATTTTAACATCATTGTCCAAGGTAAATCGTTGTCTCCTTAACGCAAAAAGGTGATAAGCAGGTATGATCGAGTCTGAACTGTATAAAGACAAAATAATCGTAATTTTTACAGTTCATAACTTGAAAAATATTCAGTTCTATTCGTCTAAAATATAAATTTCAATGACCAGTACTCGTTGGTGTCATCCAAAGCTGATAACGATTATGAAATTGTGAAACCACTCTTCTGAATCTCGTAGTATCCGGTGTAGAATGTCCACCGGCGTGTAGCGAGACGATATATGCCGATATCAGCTTGTTTCGACCGTACCACTGCATTCAAACATCGAACTTAAGTGATGAATAGCTTCGGATGCACTTTTACAAATAGATTCCGTGCCATTATAAATCTTTCGCTCGCAAACTGAAAACTGCAACTTGAAACTTTTACCACTGAAGGTGTATTGAATACTATCAGGAGTATTGGGGAGGAACTACAAAGTGAAACTACGCTATATATTTACGAGGAGGAATCTGGCTATCTTGAAGATTAATTCATTCATTAATTTTAAGCATTTATTTATTTGTAAACGGCTAAATGATGCACTTGGTATAGTTTCACAAATTGGTTTATTAAACATGCAGTTTCGGTATGTAATACCATTATCAAAGCTACAATGCTTATACAATATATACAGAGTGATTATTTAATGGCGAGACGACGTCACCTAATTTTACGTGCCTCCTAGCAGAAATACTGGTGAATACTATGACTATAATAACCTTGAAGAGATATAACAACCTTGATGCGCATGCGCGCATAATCGCCTGCTACGATGTGTATGAAACGGCCAATTATTAAAACTTCCAGTGACGTCGTCTCGCCATTAAATAATCACTCCGTATATAGCATGTAAGATAGACTAGCAAATTTTTATTTGTGAAAAATAAATTTTTAGATGGGATTTCCGCCAACAATATATAAAAAACTTTTGTCCCCAACCCTCCAAAAAATCTCCATAATGTACACTGATGTGAACAAGAATAGTTCACTGGATCTTTTGATCAGATTAGATTTTCGAAAATATCATTTTTTTTGTGTCGTTGAAAAAAATATTATTTAAAAAAATTTATTGTGTGATATCAAAAGAAAACTCTTAAAACGTAGATTAAGTAAAAAAAAAATTAAATTCGTTTGTTTTAACACGATTTTAGTCAAAAATGTGCCAAAAAGTTCTTGTCCCGCCCCTTTTTACCCAAGGGGGTTAAATTAAAAATCTGAAAAAAATATAAGTAATGAACATTGATTTGAGCAGGAAATGTACGAGAGGAATTTTCGATCAGGTTTCGGTTTTGAAAAATATTACAGTTTTTGTGTTTTTGACAAAATTAATTATTTTTTTAATTCATGGCTAAATTATGGCTAATTTAGATAAAAATAAATCTTTTATAGTAGTGAAATACTTATAAAACAAATACCATATTGTTAGTAGTGAAAAATATGTTTCTGAAATTGAAAACATATGAAATGTAACATATTGCGGCGCGTAACATTACGAAAAGTAACATTACGCGTTCATTGAGCGTTCGCAGACACTGTACCACTTTATAACCATATAAATTCTTTATTTACCCTAGGCCTTTCGGCGTTTAGGGTTTTAACCAATACATTTAAAAATCATAATAATAATAATAATAATAATAAGATCATACTTCACAGGATCATTTCTGTAGTATATCTTCACAATCTCTCTACTCAACTTTATAACCAAAATTGTTATTTAGTTAAATCTAAATCAATTTATATATTTATATATTTATCATTAGCAGAACATATGATCTCCAATAATCATAACCTTTCCGTTAATGACTTTAAAATCCTACACATTCACAATAAAAGCCTTAAACTGAACCTTTTAGAATACCGAGAAATTCACAAAAATATTAACTTTGGAATTCCCTTAATGAATGACCAGATTGACGTTTACAACTCACCCCTAATAAATCGGTAAAAAAAAAATCCCTTTTTTCCCTTATATGCTAATATGGTTTACACTTGTATTCCCTACCATTCATATTTGTTCCCACTGAATGTATTTGTTAAAAAATAAATTTAGTTTGTAATTTGAACTCCTGTAGATGGCGTCACTGCTGAAATACGTATAGAGTAATATTAAACTCATGTTTGTGAAACTTACCGAGTGTTTTATTTATTAATCTTATATTAAATATGTTTCACCGAGAATACATGGACTCCTCTGTCAATTATATATTTCTTATTAATTTAATGAAGACTTGGGTATGAAGTAAATGCAGAAAAAATCACTAGGATTTTTTAATTTACGTTTTCCTATGACGTAATATTCGAAAATTATTTAAATTTAGTTTAAACAAATTAAATGGAAGCTCAGTATTCAAATATCGAATAAAAATGATTATCAAAAATCTGCAGATTTTGATATGACTATAGAAAAAAAAAATTTCTTAGATATCCAGCATTCTGTTAACTTTTTACACTTATTAAATACCTACAAAACCCTGAAGTGTGTAAATTTCATCAAATATTTCGTGCTCAGGCAGAGTGAAAATGGCGATCGTGCTCGAAGAGTATACTGCGCAAGAGCAACGTGCTGTTGTGCGTTTTTTGTGGGCAAAAGGACTTCCTGCAAAGGATATCCATAAGGAAATGTATCCTGTTTACAGTGAAGAGTGTTTGTCGCGGAAAGTTGTGTACAACTGGATCGAGAAATTCTTTCAAGAACGCTCAAAAGTTGTTGACGAACACCGAACTGGGCAGATGGCGAATGATGCAACAATTCTACGGGTGGGCGAGACGGTTCGAGCTAATACCCTTTTCACACTAGATCTTTAAGACGAGTGAACTTAAAGTTCACCGATGTTTAAATCGGTATGCTTTCACACTTGATGTTTATATCTCTGGTGCTGTCATCAGCTACAGTAATTTTGTCCTTAAGTTACCGTCATGAAATTATCAGTTTTGAACTGTCTGCGCAGACGCACATTTTGAATTATTATAAACAAATATGGATATTTCATTTCATTCTACAATAAAGACACTACAATAAAGAATATATTACACCTGTATAAACATGTAAGTCGATACATTTTATCTCAATTATTGTAGCTCTGTATTTTATTAACCATATTATTAAAATAAATAATTTTATTATAACAATAATTATAAACTTCTTATAACGTCGATATAATACAGTATTCTTGTTTATGATAATATAAAATGTTGACAGCACAAATTCAAGGAGTATTTTTTTATAATAGAAATTAAGTTGGCAATGCGGACGAAGTTTAAGACGCAGATCTCTGACTTAAACATCGCTTGTATTTAGACGAGGCCATACGGTTTCACATTAGCGTTTAAAGATATTTATTTATTTATTTATTTATTGGACACTACAGACATAAATGTCCTTTATTGTATCCATATATATATATATATATATATATATATATATATATATATATATATATATATATATATATATATATATATATATATATACATACATACAGTTATAAAAAAAAAAAGATATATTCACTTTAACATCCGATCTTAAAGATCTAGTGTGAAAAGAGTATAACAGGCGAGTTACAATAGACAGCAAAGCAACTGCAATAGGATGTTCTCATGGTTTGGTCTACAAAGAAGCATATTGGCGTCAAATGTTTCGCGGGTGATAACCATGTTGAACGAGAAGTACTCATATGACTGAAACTGCAGCCCAAAGAGTTTTATACAGCAGGCATGGGGGCATTGATAAAACGATGGGATAGTGTATTAATGTTGGCGGTGACTTTGTTGAAAAATAAAACTTGTTTTCGGCTAAGTATTTCTTTGAGTATTTTTTAAATAGTCTTTTGTGACTTAATTACTGTCTTTCCCTCGTAGATTCGGACTGTCAGCCTATCAAATAAGTATACACGAATAATTTAGACATGTCTAGAGAGCCAAAAGTCATTCTGTTACAAGCATAGAACTGTAGTCTTTTATTACAGGGATCATGCGCTCTTGTTCCAATTAGTTTGCACAGTACTGTAGCCCATTGTGTTTATTCATATTGAATTAATCCAAATATCAATCGGATATTTCGATTTATGTCCTTTTTCATGTATTTTTATATAAAACCACAAAACATTCACCAATTAAAATTGGGAAACACCAATATTTTTCGAAAAATATAGAAACAAATATTGTACGAATGCTGGAGGGTGCAACCACAGACCTATAGTTATTGTTTACCTTCTACACGTAATGAGCAAACATGGCGAAATGGATGAAGGAGCCTCGGGCAACTACACATCATAAGAGCACACAGATTATAGATTTAGGGTACTAACATATATTGTTTATTATGACTACGACACAGGTCAAATTTTAATTGATAATTATTTGCTGTTATTGATACGAAATTATGGTCAAATGATTGACATAAGGGGACACCATAATACAATTAGGGTAACTGCAGCGAATTTCGACTACCAAATTTATTTATTTTTTAATTTACGTACTATTCAATATTTTGGTAGGAAAGTGGTCCCAATCGATACCTCTTTCACTTATCTTTAGGTGCTAAATATTTTCACGATGAAACAAGCTGTTATTACAACTTAAGTTCGACATAAAGAAAATATGAAAAAAACGTTGATTTCAAAAAAGTGATGTTAATATCGACTACCCTAAAATTTTAAGATAATCAATGTTTCTTGTCTCTTTTACATTTTATTTAGGTAAAAGAATATAATAATAGAGACTTTTAGTAAGACGTGATTTTAATTGTCGTCAAATTAGGTAAGTGAAACATGCATGCATGTAATATCGACTAGTCCGTAGTAGCTTCATTCCTCTAGTCGATATTACCTGCAATCAAATCTGTTTTATTTAGCCTGTGATATTGTAACAAAATATTATGAAAATCAAATTTTACCAGCTAATATATATGCATTTGGATCAGTTCTTATCAGTTTATTCAATGCAAAATATTTTGTTCAACTTTCCTTTGATAAACAACTGCTAATTAAAACCAATAAAAAAATATTTTATCACCTAAATAATATAAATATCTACACTGTTCGTCTAACGACATTCACACGTGGCTTAAAATAAAGTGAGGTTAGTTTTTCACATAAACATAGTGTTACGTTATACTACCGCTATATGGCAGCACTTATTTAGAGAAATAATGGGATAGTCGAAATTACCTGCGTAGTCGAAATTCGCTGCAGTTACCCTACGTTCTCAATACTAAGATTTATTATGTTACTAGCTGGAGTACCCGTACCTCATATGGTTTTTGTAATGTAAATTTTGCTGTAACGTAAATGATGAGATATTTCAATTTCAAGTAGGACTCAATATAATTTTTTCTTTATTCTTAACAACTTTATTGCATTTATTTTGATGTTAAGTAAATAATAAATCAGATACTTCGTTTATAAGTACCTCTCCCCATAGCTCCCTAAACTGTATCTTATTAAAAACTGCATTAAAGAAAATAGTTTCTTTTCTCATTTTCATTTCTGCGGTTAAGTAAATGATTTCAATCTTATAAGTTGTGTGAATCGGACAGATAGACAGACCATCAAAAATTGATATTTTTGGAAATATTGCCTTATAATTAGGAATATGCGATACTGAGGAAGTATCGATAATATCGAAAAAGTATCGATACCAGTATCGTATCGAAACAAAATATCTAAAGGAAAAATGAATTTATTTTCTATAATTAGCTACTCCTAAATAAATGCACTATTATTATTATTAAAATGTAAAAAACATTTTATTCTTACAACAGCAATTTAACTGTTTTATAATAATAAATAGATTAAAGTATAAAGGCTATTCCAAACGTTTAGGCGGAACTAAATGGGAATTTCGTTCTTTTAGGTTGTCACGAGTCACGAGAACCGACCTTGTTTAGTTTATTTCATTTTTAAGGTTTAAGAAAAAGCAGTTTAGTAAGCTTTTTGTCCAGAAGCCTATTTCTGCTCATACAAAACTTAATAATAGTTTTTTAAAGCCCAATTTTTTTTATACTAAACAATATAGCAGAATCTTAAAAATTCAAACCGCAGATTTGTATCCCTAACCATTTTTTATCAAAATTTTCAAAAAAATTTTAAACAAATTAAAAATTTTCAAATTTTTTTTGCTTCAAAATATGGTAACAAGTCAATTAGGGTCTCAAGATTGCAAAAATTTCAAGCGCAGGTCTTTATCTCATTTCATTTTTGAGATACGTCCATACGAAGATGAAAATTTCTATAAATCACGCCACAATAAAATTTGTCATAATTTTAAAGTACGCAAAAAAAATAAAGCCTCAAATTTTTTATAGATTAAATAAACTACGAGGATTCCAAAAATTCTAACCGCAAGTCGCTATCTTTAACCGTTTTTGAGTTATGCTTTTTTTAATTCACAATTTTTACTAATGATGTAAATAATGCCATTTAAAAAAAATGTCGTTATCTCAAAATGCATAAACTATTAAAACCCCAAATTTTTTCCAGATTAAATAAATTACGGCGAATTTAAAAATTCTAACCGGCAGTCGCTTTCTTTAACCGTTTTTGAGTTGTGATTTTTTTTAATTCACAAAAAACTGTCGTAATTCAAAACACGTTAAGACATTAAATCCTTACATTTTTTCTAGACTAAGAAAACTACGGAGAATCCAAAAATTTCAACCGCAGGTAACTACCTCTAACCGTTCTTAAGTTGTGGTTTTTTTAATTCACAATTGTCACAAATAATGTAAATAATGCCATTAAAAAAAGATAATGGCACAAAACGATACTGTCACAAAACGACACTGATGTATTCTACGTACCGGACGTGTCCCCGTCCTACCCAATTTTGTGTCTACATATAAACTGAGAAATATTTTATAAAAGATTTTATATAATTCTAAAAAGAGAAAAAATTCTGAAAATGGTTTTGAGAAGACGTCATAGGTATATATGTCATTGACAGAATTTGATCGTAGAATTCTTTACTTCAGCAAAGCGTTAAGTCTCTTAAAATATTCGAGCAGCTTTAGAAGTATTCAAATAAAACTCATCTCCATTTAAAAGACATTTTAGAATTGAAATTACAATGGTTAGAGGTGCAAAGGCATACAAAAAAATATAAAAAAAAGATCGCATTCCTGAAAAGCAATAATGATTCTTGTAGTGGTAAGTTAAAATACTAGAAACAAAGTGCATTCTGATAGATCAGATAGTAAAAACGCACAAGATAGAATTGCATTACTGCAATTCGAAAACGAATTGAAATTTAAAGTGCATTTCCTTGTTTCCATTTGGTTTCCATCCGTCGTTCACGCGAAAGATGTATTTTTATCCAAGGTTCAAATAAGATTTCATTTATTTGGGAAGCAAACGAGGTAAATATTTTCTAGAATTTTATTGTAATTGATTTTCATTATGGTTGTACTTTTTAAACTACAGAAATAAAAAAAGAAGGTAAATAAATGCACAGGGGCGCCAAACAAGACGGGTGCTGTGAAACAAAAATATTGTCGGCAATACGAGGGTTACCTTTTATGTTTTTACAAAGGACCACTAGATGGCAATATTGAAATGTGTCACTACTATAATCGTAAAATTTTACATGTGTTGTGAAATCAGTAGCAGCTTATAAATTGACTAAGTAGTTTGTTGTACAGTGAGGGTTTAAAAAAATTAAGTTTATGAAAAAATGGATATTACTCATGAAGGTTTTCGTTGAATGATTTTTTACGATATTAGTAAAGGCCTAACTCAACAACAATGCATAGATTCGCTTCGTCCAACTTTTGGTAATGAAGCACCATCAGAAAAGATAGTTTAGAATTAGTTTGCATAATTTCGTTGTGGTCTTGCGTCCGTCAGTGATGAATCTCGTGAAGTTCGACCAAAATCAGTTGTGATTCAAAAAAACATCGATGCTGTGCACAAAATGATTGAAGAAGTTCGGCACGTGACTTACCGTGAGATAGAGGGATCCTTTGGCATATCGCAGACTGCAATATATTCTATTTTGCATGAACATTTAGCTGTGAAAAAGATCTGTTCCCGATGTTTTCCGCATAATTTGACCGAAGCTAAAAAAAAAAGACTCGTGTTGATTGGTGCAAGGCAGCAAGATTCAAACTGTGTTCCATGCAAAGTCCTCAAGGCTTCCACGAGCTTTTTCTTAAACTTAAAACATATTACTTGGGCGGCGGCTTATACTTTTTCCCTCTCACGTAGTTTAGACCTTTTTCTTGCTCTAATTAATTGAATTTTGGAGGTCAGGACCTTTTTTTCTTGCTCATCACCTGGATTTTTGGAGATGAGGACCTTCTTCTTTTTTTGCTCATCACTTGGATTTTGGAGGTGAGGACCTTTTTTCTTGCTCATCGCTTATATTTTGGAGGTGAGCAAAATTTAATAAAATATATTGTATTTACAATTTTTTTGGGGTTCCATGGAATATTATTAGACTGTAAAGGGTTCCACGACTCAAAAAAGTTTGATGATCAAGTTTCCAAGAATTCAAGTTTCGTCACCTGTAATGATGTTGTATACGGATTTTGCAGTGCCTAGGTTGAATTTTTTAGCATTCCCTTACACCAATCAACCCGAGCCTTTTTTTGTGCTACGATCAAATTATGCGGAATCCATCAGGAACAGAACTTTTTCACAGCTAAATGTTCATGCAAAATCGAATGTATTACAGTCTGCGATATGCCAAAGGATGCCTCTGTCTCACGATAAGTCACATGCGAATCTTCTTCAATCATTTTGCGCACAGCATCGTTTTTTTTTTTTTGAATCACAGCCGAATTTTGTTGACCGTCACGAGATTCATCACTGACGGACGCACGACCACGACGAAATTCTCCAAACCAATTGTAAACAGTCTTTTCTGATGGTACTTTATTACCAAAATTAAAAGAAGCGAATCTATGCATTGTTGTTGAGTTAACCAATTTATAAGATGCCACTGATTTCACAAATGTCAAATTTTACGATTATATTAATGACACATTTCAATATCGCCATCTAGCCGACCGGCGTAGCGTAGTGGTAACACATGTGTTCTGCGTTGCGAAGGTCTCGGATTCGAATCGCGTGCAGGCATGGAAATTTCCTCAAATAAAAATTTTCTTAGCTAATTGCCACAGCAGCAAAGGCCATTAAAATAAAAAAATATATATTGCCATCTAGTGGTCGTTTGTAAAAACATAAATGGTATCCCTCGCAGACTCTGAAAAATATAACGAAGGAAGAAATAGTAACAAAGTGCGAGGAACATTAGTGGAAACTCTGTCGGATATCTTAGAAATAAGTACAAAAAAATTCCTAAAATACTCTAATTTTCTTAACAATATATCATATATTAGGTTGGAGGAAAAGTTCTGTCGTATTTTAAATAAACAACTGATTTTTCTTGTAAATAAAAGACACGTGTGGTCCCCCATGAATTGATCCAAAAGAATTTATCAGATCGTGTAAGAACATGCTCATCACATCTCATTGAGGAGCGCTTTCTGGACAGGCTGATTACTGGAGATGAAAAGTGGATTTTTTACGAAAATATTAAGAGAAGAACAGCTTACTACAAACCTGGAACATCGTCAGCAACTCTTGCAAAACCAAATATTCATAAAAAAAAGTAATGATCTGTTTGTAGTGGGATAGAAAAGGTCCAGTGTATTACGAGCTGCTAAAACAAGGGCAAACTGTCATGCGGATCTGTACTGCAACCAACTCGATAAATTGCATGCAGCTATCAAGCAAAGAAGGCCAGTATTAGCGTCCAGAAAAGGAATCGTGTTCCATCAAGATAACGCTAGACTGCATACCGCAATGGTGATACAAGAAAAACTTAGTGCGTTTGGATGGGAAGTTTTTAGTCACCCACCATATCTACCTGATATTTCACCATCAGATTACTACCTATTTAGATCTCTGCATAATTATGTAACGGGAAAAAAATTAATTCTTTCGAAAGTGTTTCTATGGCAGTTGCTCACTATTTTCATTACAAGGACAAGAACTTTTACAGAAGAGGAATTGACAGGTTACCTGTAATATGGCAACAAGTTGTTACAAATAATGAAAATTATATCATTGAATAATATTATATATTTACTTTTTTAAATATCTTAAAATATTTTTATTTAAATACGACAGAAATTTCCCTCCAACCTAAAAAATAATATAGTATGACTATTTAATAAAATCTATGCAATGTAATTTAATGTGTAATGTAATTAATGTAGTACCATAGTAAATATTGTAACGGAGTGAAAAAAAAAATGCTATAAAATTCGAGCGATATATCTTGGCGAAACAAACTCAATGATAGACAACTAATACTGCAATATATGAAATCGATATTCTTCTTGTCCACTTACTAGGTACTGAATAATGTGCGTATTTTGCGTTTTATCTTTTATCAAATCTTGTATTTTAAATTCCTCACGACCGATGTTTTAAACTGGCAAACGTAGCTGGTCACCAATTCGTCTTTACATTCTTCTTCAATTTTTAAAGGAACACATATATGTAAATGAGGTGATACAAATTCAAGAGGCACATAAGAACTTAATATAAAAATCCTGTATGTAGCAGAATAAAAATAAGATGTGAATTCAATGAAAACCCTCTGAAATATGTGGTGGCAAGTGAATAAAAACGGCCAACGAATAAAGAAAAATACAGACACAAAACACTCACGCAATATTACCATTTTAGAAATTGACTTTATTCATTTTAAATTTTACATTTTCCTCTTGTACCACCCCATACGTGTCCGGCATATGAATGTTTCAGTCTCCCAACTGAGATTGTTGTGTGTGTGTGTGTGTACATATAATTACGTTTGCAGATGTACACTCGACACCAATGTTAAACTTTGCTTCTTTTATTTCAAGAGAAATAAGTGAACACTGGTTTTTTTACTTCTTTTAAGACTTAAAATATACAGAAAACGAACAAAAATATTCCTCTGAGAAAACACGGGTTTATTATTTTTCCATTTATTTTAGTCGCTGTGGAAGAGAAATGTTTTTACTTTTAAAAAAATTACATACAAGATTTTTATTTGATATGGTAAGCAATTGCTATTTCTCATTTCTTGATAGTTACTATAATTGAAAACTACCTCAAAAAAATCTAATTGAGACAGTCAATACGACATAATAACGATGACAAAGTTGAATTTTTTTGGCATTGCAAAGTGTGTAGAGTGTAATGAAGTCGCCTGGAAGTAACCCTGGAAGTAAAAGTTGCTTAGAGAAAATTTCGACTTTTAATAGCTGTCTCAATACGAGGGTTACCTTTTATGTTTTTAAAAACGACCATTAGATGGCAATATTGAAATGTGTCGTTACTCTATTCGCAAAAATTGACATTTGTTATTGTGTAATCAGTGGCAGCTTGTAAATTGACCGAGTTGTTCAATGTTTTTCAATATTTTTAATCTCGTGGCACATTTTCCAAAGAAGAAAAATTTCGCAGCACACCTACGTAGTCACAGAAGAAGACATTTTGAATGCAGATGCTGTATTCAGGATATGTCAATTTAAATTCGTCATAAAAGGATCCTTCGTGCACTTTATTCTTATTAATGGTATTGTACGTTTATTTGGACAATGATGTTAAAAGTCATACGCTAGTTTTTTTTTTTTTTTTTTTTAAGAATTCTCGGCGCTGTGGAAAATTCTGCGGCACAATAATGTGATGCGGCACACCCTTTGGGAAATACTGGAGTAGTTTGTTGACAGTGAGCGTTAAAAAAAACAATTTGGTAAAAAAAACGATATTACTGGTGAAAGTTTTCGTTGGTTGATTTCTTAAAAAATGGATATTACCCGTGAAGGTTTTCTTTGGATGATTTTTTACGATTTTAGTAAAGGCCTAACAAGAAAAATTCCGAGATTCGCTTTGTTCAACTTTTGGTAATGAAGCACCATCAGAAAAGACTGTTTACCATTGGTTTGCAGAATTTCGTCGTGGTCGTGCGTCCGTCAGTGAAACTCGTGATGTTCGACCAAAATCGGTTTGGATTCAAAAAAACATCGATACTGTGCGCAAAATGATTGAAGAAGATCGGCATGTGCCTTACCGTGAGATAGAGGCATCCTTTGGCATATCGCAGACTGCAATATATTCGATTTTGCATGAATAATTCGCTGTGAAAAATATCTGTTCCCGATGGATTCCGCATAATTTGACCGAAGCTCAAAAAAGGCTCGTGTTGATTGGTGTAAGTGAATGCTACAAAAATTCAACCTAGGCACTGCAAAATCCGTATACAACATCGTTACAAGTGACGAAACTTGGATTTATTCGTATGAACCGGAAACTAAGCAACAATCCACTGTTTGGGTCTTCCAAGATGAACTGAAACCCATAAAACTTGTTCGTTCACGAAGCAATTTCATGAAAATGATAGCTTGTTTCCTCGGTTGTACTGGACATGTCGCAACTATTCCTTTAGAGCATCGGTTCCCAAACTGTGCTCCGCGGAGCCCTAAGTGCTCCGCATGCGCTTCTCAGGGGCTCCACAGCTCTCAAATATAAAATAATTAAAAATTGAATAAAATCAAAAGAATCAAAATAAGAAAACTGGAAATTACATTCTGAACGAAAAATTACCAAGTTGAATACATATCCGAATGATTTCTGGCTCTGGAATGTGATCGGTTAGAAGCATTGTTGTTTGAATAATCTGCGTGTATTTTGATTATTTACTTCATTTTATTAAAATCTTTATCAATATGTGAGTCGTGAAAAAGAAAAGTGAATTTATAGTGGAAAAAATCAACCCGCTCTCTCGTAACATTACTTCGATACACCATTAACTTGTAAGACATAGGGTAGGCCTAAGGGGCTCCACCATAGAAATTGATTCTAAAAAGGGCTCGGCCAGTCAAAAAGGTTGGGAACCACTGCTTTAGAGCATCGGAGAACAGTTATTGCTGAATGGTATACAACAATTTGTTTGCCAGAAGTCATCGACAAAATCAAAATCAACCAAAAACTTCGCATCATTCTTTATCATGAAAATGCAAACTCCTACATAGCACGTTAAACAATTGATTATTTGAAGGAGAAAAACATCGAATTAATGTCTCATTAACGTTATGCCATTTAATTTTTTTGTATATATTTAGTTCCTATATTAGTCCGGTTTCAAACAGTCTGGGATATTGGCGGAACTGATTACCCGGACTAAGCGAGGTATTCCTATATCTTGAAACAAATGAACTGCTTGTATCTACATTGATCGTTTTAGCGGTGGCAATGTTGAACAGATCACAGATAACAATCTGGCAGATAACAGGTGTTGCCAGTGCATCAGCTACATATCATTCATACAGTATAATTTACGGTTAATTTGAATATACAGCAATGTTGGAGATAACGCCGGTCTTTGTACACTGATGTAGATCTAGCGGACCAAGGTTTATTGCTTATGCAACTTAATGTACACGAAAGGCGATCAATAGAGTAAAGTACTCGAATAAACAAGGTATATGCAACAGACGTTATTAGTATCGTTGCCTAACTTTGTGCCGTTGTACTGTTATCTATTTAACTTGTATACATTAATAATGTGCCATGATATTAATAATCAGCTTAAACTACTACTGCATTCTACCTGCTAATACAATATAACAGCCCTGAAGAAAATTCCTAGAAGCAAAATATAGTTCTGCACTCTTATTGTTGTTGCATAAGAGGAAATAAAAAATTGATGTGAAGTGTGAATTTTCACACATTTCTGGGTTTTGCAGGTATTTAGTAACTGAATGATGATTATTTGGGATGCCAAAACAAATTTTATGTCAAAAATTTTTTTTATGAATTTTAATTCGAATGCCTAATACCATTATTTAAGTTTCTAAATATGTGCAGTATTTTTTTTTTTTTATATAGCAAGGTTCATTAAGATTTTGAAAATTGCGCCTATGGCTTCCATTGGTTACTTAAATCTAAGCCCCGCCCTCTGATTTCGTCAAACAAAATTAAATTATAATTTCAACACTTCCCAGTGGTTATTAAATTTACGCTTTTAAAAATTAAATGCGACATTTACTAAAATATAACTAGAATTTTGACAAAATAATTTAAACAAAATAAAAATGCAAAAAAAAAAATCAGAAAAAATAAAATTAACAGGATTCGAACCCTAGTTTGCAAATTAAGTTACATTATTAAGCGAACATCAAAACCAACTACGCTACTAGAGCACGCTACTAGAGCTACTGATCTGGTGTGTTAGCGAATTAAATATTTAACATATTTTAGTTAAAAACACAAAAAATGCGTTATTTTCCGAAAACATAATCTGATCAAAAATTTCTGTTGTACTATTCCGGTTCACACCAATGTACATTACTTAGATTTTTTTCAGATTTTTAGTTTAAACCATCTGGGCTACAGGGTGTGGGACAAAAAATTTTTTGCACAATTTTAGCAAAAATCGCATCAATTTATTTTGCAAAAATAAAATTTTGATCGTTAATCCACGTACTAAGGGCTTTCATCTGATACCCTACTCAGAATTTAATTCGATGAGCACATATTTGTTTATATTTTTAGGGGGATATGTTTTTTAGATGTTTTAATATTTTTCCTATGTGCGGGTCAAAGAGTTGTATAACTATGCCAAATTTCAACTCTCAAGGTTTAGCCGTTTGGCTACAATTTTTATCGAACAGACAGACAGACAGACAGACAGACAGACAGACGACAAAATGACGGTATAAGGGTTTTTTGGTCATACCTACAAAATCCTAAAAATGCTCCGCCATGTTATGACGTCATGTCGTACTACCAACTTAACAGATACGTAGAATCGTATATACTAATCGCAAGAGGTAATGGACGAGTAAATTACCTCATTCTTGACGCGTAAACAATTATAAAGTAAACAGTGAGACTCGTGTAAACAATGTAAGTAATTATGTGCACATGCGCAGTTGTTTGGAAGATATGGGTAGGAAATTGAATGTCGACCAGTGGGAAAACCTCGCAAGAGATGGCGAGATCAGCTAACCGAAGATCTAACAAGTATTGGTATACAGGGCACATAAAAAGACCTGACAATGAACGGCTGGACGTATTTTAACGAAATGTGGTACAATAAAGTAGAACCAGGGTCAAAAATAGGCATGGTATCTCAAAAATGTCTTTCTTAGGGGGTGTTGCTGAGTTAAAACTGGTACTAAAAAACTTAAAATCCTTTATAAACAGAACTATCTTAACAGAAAAAACTATACAATAAAAATTATTTATACGAAAACAAATCTTATTTGATCTATTCATTTTTTCAATTTGATGAATATTAGGATAGTTACGGGGTTGATGAATATTAGGGTAGTTACGGGGGGACACCCTTAAACTAAAATATTGAAATATTTCACTTCTTATTCTCTTCACATCAAAAATGAAGGTAATAAAATTTATTTAGAACGAAGAAACATTCCTTTCGAAGAAAAAAGAAACTAAAACAAGAAGAAAATCAAAAATTTAAACGATATTTTTATATTTATAGCCATAAATCAAACTTCACCTGTATATAACAGACACGATAAACAAAGACTGACGTTCCGTTAGCATACGGATGACGCGTAGCCTCTCTCTTTACCCCCACCACTACAAGTTACGCGACAACCTTATACTATAATAATCTTGGCCAAAAGTCAACTCGCCTGACAGAGCCCAAAGAGAATGAAGAAGAAAATAAATAGGCAAAATCGCAACAAAATTCTTGTTTCAATGAACCATGTCAATTCTGTTTTTTTAAAGAAGTCTGTTGAATGACTGTTAATTCAGAAAGACCCTTCAGATATAAAAATTCGTAAAGGGTGATTGTTTAACATTCTTTTTGTAGTCTCGCTTTGTAATCTTCCGGTAAATACCCTAAAAACCGTTCGTAAAAATCCAACTGATGTCAGTAAAGAAGCGATATTGTCAATAACTCGTCAGATACAAGGTCAGTACGGAAGCAACAAGCATCCTTTGAATGTGTAAGAATCCTTTAGGATTTTTTTTTATGATCCTTCCGCAGCATAAAGCGATTGTAAATAGATCACTTATGGACGCGAGAAAGCCTGCCTTCTGTTCATTCTTCCGATTTCTTTCCACACTTTTATCCAGAAGAACCGCTGCATTATGCAAAAATACGAAACTCCGCATAGAAACGTGCTTTGTATCGTAAAACCCAACTCACATAAGGGAAAACTAAAAATCAAGTCAGTATTTAACGCTAAAGAACTACGGGAAAAGAATTTACAATTAGTTTTTACCATTTAGTAATATATCAAGTATAGTGGCATGAAGAAAAATTGTTTTTTTCAAACAACTTGAGAAAAATAAACTGTTGAAATGTTGGTTTATAATGGGAAAGATACGTGTATAATATGTGAGGCGCGTATGACCCGAATAAAAATCACATCTGGATTGAATGAGAATGATATATACGGCATCAAGTGATTCAACAATAGAATATCAAAATCTTATAAATCTTTGCACACATACAATTAATTTGGGAGCTGGGATGTTTCGTATAGAATTTTAAATCGTGCACCATATATCAACACGAATAAAATGAATGTTGGTACTATTTTATACTTGAAAATTTCCCTTCGTCTCTAATAATTCTTGAGAATGTCTGGTTGGCTTTTGGTCTTAGTCATGCTAATTCATCTTGCTTTATTCAACGCCGTTTCTAGGCATCATCTATCGTCAAGTATCATCTTCGGGTTAAAGTTAGTTACTAATATAATATATAATATAATATTTATTTATTGACCACAATACAATACAATTAAATCGTTTACAGTCAGTCACGCAAAATTAAGCAAATAGTGTAGATTTACACAAAAGGAGTTACACATAGATACAATTATTACTCAGATTATTAATCAGATAAAAAAACTAATGATAATACTAAAAATTTAAATCAAAATATTCGGACACAGAGTACAATGGATTTTGAATTAGCACAAACGCTTCAAATTTATTTTGGGGTAAAAGTCTTACTGACTCTGGCAATTTATTAAAGAATTTATTAGCGTAGTAGATAGTGCTATATCAGATTTTGATAGACGGCTGAATTTAGGATATATATCATTCTTGTCTATTATTATGATTATGAATGTCATTAAAAAATTTAAAGTCGTATTTATTTTTGTAAAAAAATTTTAAACAGGCAAAAATGTAGAGGGATGGCAGAGTCATAATTTGCAAAGATAAAAAGATTTTTGACAGTCTGCTCTGTAAGAAATGCCGTCAATGATTCTCACAGCGCGTCTTTGCAATGCAAAAATTCTATCAGCAGAGGATGAGTGTCCCCATGCTAATAGAGCATAAGAAATATGTGATTGAAAAAGTGAGAAATAAGCTACTAAGAGCACATCTTTAGTTACTATGTCCACAAAATTTCTCAGTAAGAAAATTGTTCTACATAGCTTACCACTCACATAATCAACATGGTGTTTCCAATTTAATTCCTTGTCAACATATACCCCTAAAAATTTAATAAAGCCTGGACTCTCAAATGTATACTTTATTAAAGAAATAACCATACTTCCACATTTGTTTGTGTTTAGAGACAACATATTTGCCACAAACCAATTGCTAGCATCGTTTAAATGTAAATCACTATTACTAATTAAATTGCTAAATGATGTGGATCTTGAAATGATTGTAGAATCATCGGCATATAAAACTGTTTTAGTTTTTAAAAATGATGTTAATTAATTAATTTATATTAGAAATAGAAGCTACTAATAAAGTGCTACTTTAAACAGGCGAGATGTGTAACTTTCCAAAAAAAAAAAAAAAACAGAACAAATGTCAAATAATAAGCTGTTAAAGTTGGCAATATTAACTACAAATTTCATCCCTAACGACCTGATAATTTGTCGGCATACAGAGCGATCAGCATCTCAGTCTCAATATTTCAATTTCATTGTTGTTCTACGACAGATTATCGACTTGTATTTAGAGATTATATTTTTATATTCATACCAACTCCCCAAAATCAACATAGACGCGACAATGCAATGAACATATAAAAAAAATTAAGGAAATCTTTATCTTAAAGGGTTCCTCGTTTTCAACAAGTTTAAGAACCGGTGCTATAGTAAAATACTATTGAAAATATTCCAATAGTATCATTGTTGTAGATAAATTCCTTTGCTTTGAAAGAAAATCAATAAGAAACATTATTTGTTAGACTTAGAATGTAGCATTTGTTAAATAATTCAATATCCTGGTTGGTAGAGAATAAAATGTTCAACTATCTACTCGTACAATCAAAGAAGGAAATATGTTGTTACTAACCTTATATTTGCTGAGGTTATTGACTGTACAAGACAATATTGCCTCTCTTCCGACGGGTACAGTCAGGTTGTCAATGGGAGTCACGAATTCGGGCTCATCTGACATTACTTTGGCGGTTGACCATTCTTCTGAAACAGTAAAAGAACTTTTAGTTTCTTTGTAGACAAAGTTAAACATCAAATAGCAATATAGAACTCGCGTCAGTTCACTTTCAAAGACACAATACAGGGGGATATGTACGTTATTATCTCAGGATTATTTACTTCTCAATATTATACAACATAATTAAATTGGAAAGGTACGGAGGTAGATATAGATGGTGAAAATGTCCCCAAATTGATTTAATTATGATGTTATCCTAATAGGAAAATATAAGAAAATTATTGTTTATGATAATAATTTCACGTGGGTGGTTTGATGGAAAAGCAATCCTTGGTTTTAATATGTGGGATTATTTTGTCTGCAGTATTTTAAATAAAATATACCAATGTTAAGGAGTCATGTTCATAATATTTTACTAAATATTGTAATTAAGCGTTCTTGTTAAATTAAGAAAGTGTGATGCTCATGTTAGTAGTGTTCATAATCTCTATACTACGATATTTTAACTAATAGAGAAGTACGTTTGGCAACGTTTTCTGTTGTCGATAGAAAGAGATGGGCACATGCACTGTACAACAAGTTACAAGAGATGGAAGATGCGTTACTAGCTTGTACTATTATCGCGGTAAAAACACAGCCTTGTATCTTTGACAGCGTGACGACAGAGTGACGATTTTAAAAATAGATATAGATAAGTAAAAATGTAATGGTACCTAACGAATTATTCATGTTATTAACTAGTTGCCTATCTAATAAAGTTCTTCTCTTTTCAATAGATATTAAATTTGTAGAATTATTTGGAAAACTGTAATTTAGGTGTTTCAAAAACTTAATTTGAATATTTTCAATTCGCTTTCTGTAAATATTATAGTGTGGTGACCAAGTTATTGTAGAGAATTCAAGCTGACTTCTAACGTATTTCACACACGTAATAGTGACAGTAAAGTGTTTTTGTTAGTGAAGGGTTTACTAGTCCTCAAAATGAAGCTAACATTTTATAAGCCTTTTTACCGTAGTACTAAACTGGATATCAAATAATAACTTTGAATCTAGAATGATACCCAGATCTTTAATTTGTGATACATTTTCAATAATTTCATTTTTAATTTTATACTCAAAGTTGATATTTCTATTGTGAGTGAATGAAATCGTTTTACATTTGTTTATGTTTAGTTAAAGTTTATTATGACGGCAATATTGCGTTAATCTCTCAAAATCTTCTTGAATAGCTCTGAAATCATTAGTTGTAGTAATGAATTTGGAATTCACAAAGCATTCTGATTTGTCATTTATGAATATGTTAAAAAGTTAAGGCGTTAAATGTTCCCTTGAGGTACACCGGAAATAATATTCACGTAGTTGGATTGAAAACCATTCAATATCACACTTTGTTCTCTGTCAATCAAACAAGATTGGAACCATTTTAAAAGGTTACCATGTATACCGACTGATGCAAGCTTTGCTGTTAGTAGTTCGTGATCTACAGCAGTGTTTCTCAACCTTTTCTGGCATAGGGCCCCGAAAATAACGTAAATATTGTCTGTGGCTCCCCTATAAACATATATATATATATATATATATATATAGAGAGAGAGAGAGAGAGAGAGAGAGAGGGAGGGAGGGATCACAAGGTGTATCAATATAGAGGAAATGCGAATTTTCTCGAAAAGACGATGTGTAGTATCTCGATAATTGGATGATAGTATTTAAATTTTCGAATAAACCGGAAGTACAGGATATCAAGGACAACTTCGATTTTTTATATAGGAACGTATGGCGTCTTGGGTATATTTGGATAAAGCTTTTGAAAAGAAACAACTTTTACATAAACATGTTTTTAATATCTGTTACTATTACCTATAATGGCTTGCAATTATTTTTATTTACAAGTGTTCAAAGTTGTTTTCCATTTTGAACACTTTCGCATCCTTACTCTTAAGTTAACAGTAGCTCGGAGTGTAAATAAAATATTGCACGTTCAAGTCATGAAAGTACTTGAAGTACCTCCAACGCGAACCGTTTTAATTATTTTAAATTAATAGTCAAAATAAGTATAATTTATTTTATTTATGTTTAAAAGGTATATTTTAATTAATATAAATGTCATATATTTATGAATATATCTTACAAAATTGAGCGTTTTTCTATTATAATTTTATGCTTCGATCTTATATGATTTCGCGGCCCCCCGACGAAGCTTTCAGATTCGACGAAGCTTATGATGCCGCGGCCCCCCTGTTGAGAAACGCTGATCTACAGTGTCAAAGGCCTTGCTAATATGAGTATAGAACAGATTGAATAAATTCAATAAGATATTTTAATAAAATGAATAATAATCTATTATATTTATATTTCGTGTGTACCCTACTTTGAAAATAAGGTTATGTAAGTTATGGTGACAGTGTGTTGGAGACAAGCTCGAGGTTTTTGTTATTTAAACAATGAAAGAAGTACAAGAATAACACGTATACACGCCTTGTAAGTTACCGTTGACCCACACTACCTACGTGCCCGCCGGGGTGCATAACTCTAAGGGGACGTCTCACCGCTACTTTTGTTACGAGATTTAAACGTCAGACCAGCATGTCACGCAACAAAAACAAGAAATTTATACCAAAGGATAAATACAGGTGTAGAACAAACGAAAACTAAATATATTGTAGTAAAATTAGTTTTGTTGAACACGGAATGTGCAAAAAGAAAATCACAAACTGAATTCTAGCTGATAATTCATTGCACTGGGGACTTTGTCCCTGGCTTTAAAATAAAACTCATCTAAGTAGCGTTTCTGATTTCTGGAGGCTTTTTATTTCTCGAGAATCGAGAATTGTTTTTTTTGCATTTCTCGAGAATTTTCGAGGAAACTAGCATATGGAACATAAGTCTTATTCAGTCAAGTATTTACACATGCAATTGTACAGAATGAAATTTGTAGAAAAAAATCAGCTGTGGCCACCACAGGACCGACCGCCATCATAAAGTACTTGTATAAAATGCATTCTAGCAGCAGAGTAGAAATAACTTGGCCTAATATTTTCTAACAGAGATATTATTTATCATGATCATGGAAACGTTACATATACATAAGTATGAAAAAATTTCAAAAAATTTTTCAATTTTTTTTCGTTTTATCAAAAAATGTCTCAAATAAAAGTTGCTTTTATAGCAACTTTTGTTTAATAAATTTTTTCGAAATATTTTTCTGTTGAGAAATATTCGCAAAAATCTAAAAATCGACACGAGTAAACTCCCATTTTTAGTCAACCGATTTTTACCAAAAGTTGATCAACTTGTTATATTGATGGCAAAAGCTTAAATATGAAGTTTCATAAAAATCCTTTCAGCCGAATTTGCTCTGCACGTGTACACAGACAGACAGACGGACGGACGCACAGACGGACAGACAGACAGACAGACGGACGGACAGACAGACCGACAGACATCATGCTAAAAATAGTCAAAACGTTATGTAGGGACCTCAATTCGCGGAGATCCATCGAAATCTCGAAACGTCAAAATCAGTATGATCACAATACCTCCCTTATATATGTTGGCGGTCGGTAAAAAGGCAAAGTTGGTTGATAACTTACAAATATAAGGAATTATTTTATTTATCAAGGTATGCACCTATATTATCTACACACTTTTGCCATTTAAGCGGCATGTTGTTCAGGCCGGTGGTATAAAACCCTGGTGGACGAGAGTCAATAAATGATTGGAAGGCCAGTTTTACAGCATTGTCGTGATTGGTAGAAATCCACAGAAATAGGCGAATACGAGGGTTGCCTCTTATATTTCGGGATTACGCTAAACTACTGCTGCCATCTGTCAACTGACGCTTCTAACGTAAACTTTGACATTTTTGACGGTATACGTACTCAGAACGTTTTGCCGTACGAGCGCTCTTTGTGTTGTTTACAGTAACTTGAAAAAAATCATCTCTGCTAAAAATGGAATGTAATCGTGAACATTTTCGAGCGATTATTTTTTATTACTTTCGATGTGGATTAACTCAACAACAGTGCATCGATGAACTTAATTCGATGATGAAGCTCCATCAAGAACTACCGTTTATCGATGGTTTGCCGACTTCAATCGTGGCCGTAGTTCCCTTGAGGACGAATTTCGTGAAGGTCGTCCAAAATAGGTTGTTGTTCCGGAAAACATTGTTGCTGTGCATGAACTGCTTTTGCAAGATCGTCATGTGACTTATCGTGAGATTGAGGTATTCTTGGGCGTTAGTGGAACCAGCATACATTCACTATAGTATGGACATTTAGCCGTCAAAAAGATTTGTTTGTGTTAAATTTCACATAATTTGATAATCGCAGTGGAAAAAGCCTCAATCGCAGTGGAAAAAGTGCTTCGAAAATTCGTTCAAACCCATACAAAAGTGTGTTGATCTTCATGGAGAATATTTTGAAAAACAATAAAGCCACTTTTGTTGATAAATAATTGTTTTTGATCTTAAATCCCGAAATATAAAATGCAACCTTCATATTATATAAGATGATACCTTCTCAAATACGATCTGGATATATTCATCAGCAAATGGTAATTTGTATTAAAAACTCATGGATCTTTAACTAAGAACCACATTTCGAATCACTGAATAAATGACTTTATATACCAGTGAAATTGGCGGGTGTATTTAAAATAAAAAGTATTGATTATAAAACGAACTAGTATGGTAATACGAACGAACCTGTTTTTGTTATTGTAAACCATCTGTAGTTACAACACGTTCGTTAAAGTGTAAACCATGTAAAACGGTATTACCGTTTCGTGCATTTAATAATGCGTTTTCGATAATCCTAGCATCGGAGTACAGGGTTCGAAACTCTACCGTTTTCTGCCATAGTTGAACGAGTAGGATTACAACTAACAAGTTCATCTACATAGGATTTTCCAATTTTCTCCTAAAATTTTATAGGAGATTTTGTATTGTAGTGGGATTTTTACAGTTTCATTTCACTAGATTTCATTTCATTTAATGACTATGTGCTCAGAAAAAAAAAAATAGGAAGTAAAGTTCCAGAGATATATCCGCTACGTAGTATACACCAGTGTCGTTTTGTATCAGTGTCGTTTGTCAGAGCCTGATCTGGGGGGGAGGTGGTGCAGGGCAACTACCCAGAGCGGTAAACTTAGGGGGCGACAAATTTGATGGCTGGCAAATCGTCGTAGAACGACGTAGAATACGCCACTGTTGTTTTGTGTCCTTTGTCATTCCCCGATCTAGGGGGGAGAGAGCAGGTCAACTGCCCAGATCAGCAAATTTGGAGGGTGGCAAATTTAGGGGGTGACAAATTTGATGGACGACAAATTTGGAAGTGACAATTTTGGAAAGCCACAATTTTTGAGGGTAGCAAATTAAGGAGGCGACAAATTTAGAGCCGGCAAATTTGGGTGGCAAATTTGGGTGGCAAATTTGGGTGGCAAATTTGAGGGGAAACAAATGGGGGGCATATTTGGAGGCGGAAAATGCGGGGGCAAATCTGGGGGAGGCAGAAAACAGTGTACTACTGGTATGCCGAAATAAATTGTCCGAAATAATATTTCTATTATTTTATTACTACAAATGATTTATTCCTCTTTGATACTTTAAAAACAAATATCTAATGTAATTCGAAAATTAGGTTAATTCACAGCATATAATAGTATAATAAAATAACTGAACACTCCTGTACTACTAACTGAACTGAAGTGTTGAGTGTAGTGTGGTGTGGTCTATAACTCGGTTTGCAACTATTTAAAAACAATATATTTTTTTAAAATATTTTTAACAAAAAAATACATCTAAGCTATAAATACAAAAATTCCATTACATTATTAGCCATAATTTATTTAAATACATTATTAAAAAAATAATAATTTTTGTCAAAACTGCCATATATTTCAAAAACACAATCTGATCAAAAATTCCTCTCGTACGTTGCTGGCTCATATCAATGTACATTACCTACATTTTTTTCAGATTTTTGGTTTAACCCTTTTTGGTAAAAGGATGCAGGACAAGAACTCTAGCACATTTTTGGCTAAAATCGTGTTTAAAGAAACGAATTTCAAAAAACGATCCACCGTTCTTTAATCTACGTCTTAAGAGCTTTCTTTTGAACCCACACAATATATTTTAAAAAAAAATTTTTTTTGTCAACGACACAAAAAAGTCGACATTTTTCGAAAAACTTATCTGATCGAAAACCTCTCTGGGAGATAGAGTGGGGGACGAAAATTGATAAATTTTTGGCAAAAATCTCATAAAGAAAATTAATTTTTCAAAAATAAAAATTTGTTTGTTGATTATTAAGAGACGCATTAAGGCTTCATTTCAACTCTGCGACATTTACTTTCAATACAAGACACAAATAATAAATAAATGGAACGATGAGTTCAACATGAGTAGTCAAATTGCAGGAAGGCATTACAAAGCCATACAACCCAATATACCGGCCAAAACCTGATTCGACACCGAAATGGAACGGTTTCAACCACACCAGATCAAGAGATCATCTCCACAGAATCGGACTAGCAGATTCCCCCTTCTGCCATTGCTCAACAGAAGTAGTACAGGACGTCAACCACCTTATCTTTACCACCAAAATACAGCCTAGTATAGTCCTTCTCTCTTACAGGAATTATTAACAATTGTCAACAATTGTCAACATGGCAGCCATGACTGTACTCTTTGCCGATGACTCGTCGTTCATTGATGAAGGGGTGAATGTGAACAATGTCAAAAGGGCACTAAGTGACACTCAGTCTCAGGCCTTACAGTGGTTCACAAGTAACGGCTTAAGTTTAAATACTGAAAAAAAAACAAAAACAGTAGTTTTTAGTCTAAACAGACATTTGGACAACACTGAACTTCACTCGGATGCCACTGTAAGGTTCCTTGGGTTCCACTTGGATGCCCGACTCACTTGGCAAGAGCACATAAACCACGTGTCCAAAAAACTCAACAGTGTTGTATTTATGTTAAAACGACTGATGCTAACTGTGTCAACGGAGATTGTCAGAATTGCGTACTTCTCCTTTTTTCAATCTGCCATTAGCTATGGCATTGAGATGTGGGGTGCGTCTACTGGTTGGCAAAGAATTTTTATAATACAAAAACGAGCCATCAGGACTTTAGCCCAAGTTTCGCCGCGCACATCAAGCAAGCTAATTTTCAAGGAATACAAAATTCTGACAGTCCCGTCTTTGTATATATTACATATACTAATGTATATAAAGAACAATGAAAACGACATACTAAGGCACAGTCAGATTTAAGTACAATACTAGAAACAGAGAACTTTTTACCATTCCTAGGCATAGATATAGTGCATCTAGAAATCTACCCTTAATTGCAGGTATCGGTCTCTATAATGCTCTGCCAGCTGTGCTCAGAAATAGCAGCGATGTCAAATTCAAAAGAGACCTAAAAAACATACTGCTTGAAGGAGCGTTTTATAGCGTCTCTGAATTTCTAGATACGATAAATGCTTATACTTAATGTAAAATTTTGAAACATATTATTGTTTGACCTAAGTTACTGTGTATTGTGTTTATATTTATGTATATCTAGATACAGATGATTGTATTCTGGGTAATGATCCTAGCAGTCAAGCCCAAAATAAATTTAATTAAAAAAAAGAGGCTTCATTTGTTTTTCACTTTTCATTTATTATGTCACTCAAAATTTTAAAAAATATTTATTTTTTTATTAAATACATAATTGTTTGTATTTATCTCGGGATGTGCTTTTTTGAACTCTCAGTATTTTTTCTATATGTGGGTCAAAGAATTGTATAACCTTTCCAAATTTCAACTTTCTATGTTAAGTCGTTGGGCTACAATTTCTACCGTACAGACAGACAGACACATGATTGACGTTCTAAGGGTTTTTTGGTCCTACATACCTACAAAACTCTAAAAAACACAAATATATTTCTTGGGTAGGATCTATGATGTCAATTGTTATCGTCATTATTTTTTGGTTCACCATTTCAATATTAAAATATTCCACATTTCATAATATTCGTTTCAATTTCTCTCGACATTTTTTGACAAGAAAACAGTAACGTCAAATATGTGTGAATCGTAAATCTGAGACAGATGAAAATTTTCTAGATATCATTTCTGTGGAGCGTTGTGAAGAGTGGTCCAATTTGCGCTCAGCTCAACGCGAGAATCTTATGACGCCATTAAAACGTCGCTTGTTAAAATCCGGATTGGAAAAGATCTTGAATTCTACGAGAAAGATATCGAAATAATTACAAGTTAAACGTGTTTTATTTAAGTATGAAATATGTTTTGTAAAATGACAAATTACAAACAGATTAACAGTATTAAAGAAGAAAGAGAGTAAATTTTAAAAAGTTATATCAATAAGATGTCAAATTTTGTTTTTGATGTAGAATACGTCTTTTGTTGTGGCTGGTATGTAATATTATTCCCGGAATATCAGCGTAAAGAATTCAGAATAGATTTCAAATGCTTATTGCTACGCGTACAATATAAGAGACACATGGTAGTAGTATCATGGGATAGACAAGGATTTCCCAACCTTTTTATCGATCAACCCCTACATACAAAAAAATCCTTTCCTGCCCTCCAGATATTTCTCTCATCGTCGAGTTTAATTGAGTATCAATTTTATAAGCTTACTGTTAGGTCAAATGGGCAGTGTTGTAATATATCTAGTTACAAATATCTAGATACAGTAACTAGATTCTTTTTCAAGTATCTAGATACAAATTAGATACTTTTTGAAATATGTATCTGTATCTTTATGTAGATATTTAAATTTAAGTATCTTGTATCTGTATTTCAGATACTTTGCTCGTTACTTTATTTTTATATCGTGATACCAAGCTGATACAATAGTTTAATTATAAATTGACGTTTTAATCTTTTATCTTTGCTAGTATTGGTGTCTCTCTTAGTCATTTTTCGTAGCTTTTGAACGGCCGTAAAAATAGTTGGTATTATATACAACACTTAAGGAAAATGGGTCATTATTAATGAAAACTAAGTTTTTGAATAAATATTGTTGCTCTTTTGATGACCAATTTGCTAAAAACATATGAAAGATTATATCCACATTTGCGGTATGGGAGTGGACCGTGTTTTTGTGAGGCCTTGGGCAAGACAAATTAAGGCCCTTCAAAAGTATCCAGTAATTTAAAGTACAGATAATTCTGACAGCTTTACGCTGAAGGCTAAAAATTCTGCCAACGGACGGAGAATGTCCCCATATAAGTATACCATAATTTAGGTGAGATTGGAATTATAAAAAATAAGTTTTAAATACGACCTCCTTGCATACTACGTATTTCAATCTCCTTATCAGGTAGATGGTGGACCTAAGCTTTCGACTAAGAAATTCAGTGTGTTGGTCCCAACGTTAATGAGAATCTATGTGAATTCCAAGAAATTTTACGTAACGAGGGCTTTCAAAATTATGTTTCTTAGTGGTAAACAGCAGGGTCTGGGATTTGTCAGTATTTAAGCATAATTTATTGGTGTTAAACCAAGAATTTGCTTCAACTGTCAAGGATCTATTCTCGGAAAGGAGAGCACTTAGATTGGAAATTCTAGTTAATAATGTGTCGTCTGCGTAGAGAACTGTTTTAGAAGTCATAAAAAGGGGTAGGTCATTAACAGATATTAAAAATAGTAATTGACCAAGTATGGAACCTTGCGGAACACCAAACTGTAAAGGAATAGTTTTAGATTTATTGTTGTCAATCTGAGTAATTTGTTTCCTATCCGATAGATATGATCTAAGGAAGGAGCGGCTATTTTCATCAAAACCATAAAGATGTAGCTTATTTATTAAAATGTTATGCGAGATGCAGTCAAATGCTTTACTGAGATCTAAGAAGGTACCAACACAGTATTCAACCGCTTCTAATGCGTCCACAATATAACTGACAAAGTCCAAAACGGCTGAAGATCTCCTCAGCTGGACAGCTTTCCAAATGGAGTTGAGGTCAAGAATGGATCGATCATTTTACTGCATCCAGAAGCTGAACTTGATTACTACTGGACAATGTACTGAAATTTGAAAACTGATCACTGAAATATTGTAAACATAGAACTTTATTTCAGTATCTAAAACTTTAAGTTAAGACCATGTATTCTGTAACTGCATCCTCTTACTTTTTGTGTTATTTCAATTTCATGTTCAAAACACAACATTGTAACAATATTTCTCAATTTATAAAATAGTTTGAAAACACAATTTTCCATAAATATAACCATATTATTTTAGTACTCTATGTAAAGTTTAAAAAAGATATTTTCGTTGGAGTAAACGAGTCGTGAAAAGAAAAGATATACTTAATACTTTGCATCGAACGGGAATTGAGTCAATCTCCGAGTTGAGTCGAGCATGTTAGTATGTTACCACTAGATTGACAAATTTACATTCTTGATATATTCCGATAAAAATTTTCTACGAACAAAAAGAGAATGTACTCTTGACCTCATTTATCATACTACTGACATTACAATATAATCCGTCATTTTTTGGTGAAAGAAACATGTGACAACAAACAAAGATCAGGGGAAGAGAGAACAGGTGATAATAACGAATAATTAAATGTGAAACCGAAGAATACAACAAAAAAATACATGGTTTATTGATGAAGAAATAATCTAAGAAAAGTGAAAGATGATACGGATTTGTGAAAACAATATACAGGGTGTTTTTGGGAACTTATTTCTTCCACATTATTAATTAAAAAAAAAAAAAATAGTTTTACCCGAAAAAGTTTGCTTTTGTAGCTATCAGAATGAAATTACAAATTTTAAGAAAATTTCCCTTTTTTCAGACCTTTATTGTATGTAAAAATAATACAATACTTTTGTTATTAATTTGAATCAGTTTTATTTACAAGAAAACCATTCGAAACAAACAACTACTGTAACAGAATATATAAAAAAAGTTTAGAAATGATTAATTTTCGTATTTCTTCTGTGATTGTATGGACTTTCTCGTATTAGCCCCCAAATATAGTCCCCCATCATACTCTCATTGTATTGCCCCTGATAACGACGTTCAAAATCCATCACGTCTTGATGAAAACGTTCACCTTGTTCTTCCGAATAGGCTCCCATGTTATCTTTAAATTGGTCCAAGTGAGCATGTAACATATGCACTTTAAGGGACATTCTGCAACCCATGAGTTTAAAGTTATCAAGCATAGTTGCAATAAGCTCTTTGTAATTGTCTGCTCTGTTGTTTCCGAGAAAACCATGAACCACTGCTTTCAGGCTTTCCTTTAATCAGTATTGAGTATCTGTGAAAATTCGTCACTGGTCATTGTTTTCTTTATTTGTGGTCCGACAAAAATAAAGGTAGCAAGATTATTTAGTATAACCGCCTATGCAAGGCGGTCGGAATCTCATGCATTCCTTCTAAATGGCATCTTTTCATAGACAGTTCTACAAAAAGTTTAAAAGCTATCCTTCTTCACAATGGAAATAAATTTCCAACTCTTCCTTTGGCTCATTCCGTAATGCTCAAAGAAAATTTCGAAAGTGTGAAAATGGTGCTTGAGAGTTTAAAGTATGATGAGTATACCTGGCCAGTGATAAAGGATTTTAAGATGGTTGGATTTCTGATGGGATGCATTCCCATCAGAAATCCAATCAATCTTTTGTTTTGATAAATTCGCCGCAAATATAGCAGGATGAATCTACCTCGTGTTTACAACTTTTTGACGCAATTTTTGGATCTGCCGCCACACAAAATGCGTTGTATCGCTGCAATGCCCATGCGCATACTGACTATGAACCCCGTAAGTGAAATGCCACTTGCTTTCCACCCGCTCGTCCCCAACCTTACTTAATATAACGCGCTTCTTCTTATATGGTCATAAACATAAATAAATATATATTGATCTTTGTCAAATGTACAAAAGCAAAGTTTTTCAAAAATAAACTAAGGTTTTAGTCATTTTTCGATATAAAGAATCAGAAAATAGTCATTAAAATAAAAACTCAAAAAAAAATATTTTTTTGTTGACTTGTATAATCGAACATCAAATAAACAAGTTATTTCAAAAAAATATTTTGTTTTTCAAATGAGAACTCCTATTTCTTTCGCTTAGAAAATGCATTTATCTTTAATGAATCATTATGGCACTATGGATATAAACCCAATATTAAAAAAGTTATTAAGACTTGATTTAAAACAAGCTGCAACGAAATTCTGAGAGAATGCAGGAACGAAAAGGAAAAGAACACGCAAAAAAGTTGTATGAAAGAAATGGATATGGCCTGGACGAAGTAAGGAGAATGCAGGAAGAAAGCAAGGATTACCTGCAAAGGATGGTGGACAGATACAAGGAAGTACAGGACCAAGAAAGACAGAACAGAATAGACAAAACAAGATACAATGAAAACTACCAGAAGATAAATGGCGAAACATTACCAAGATACTTGAGAGACAATAACAGACACCAGAAGACGATTGCCAGATTCAGATGCGGGAACGAGGCGGCAGCCAATCAATTTCGGAAGGATGAAGAAGAAAAGAAGTGCCGGAAATGTAGAAAACAACCAGAAATCTTGTTGTTCACTTAAATCACTTAAGATGCTGTCCAGAAATAGAGGAAGAGCCAGCACGGTCGGAAAAAATCTGGGAGGAGGCAGGAAGTGGCATAGAATGGATGACGAGAGTCAAAAGAAGCCGAACTCGAGCAAATTCAGAGAAAGACTAGACGTTCCAGAGGAAATAAAATACTGCTTAGCCATTTTTAGGGTTTTGTAGGTATGACCAAAAAAACCCTTATACCGTCATTTTGTCGTCTGTCTGTCTGTCTGTCTGTCTGTCTGTCTGTCTGTCTGTCTGACTGTCTGTCTGTCTGTCTGTCTGTCTGTATGTCTGTCTGTCTGTCTGTCTGTTCGGTAAAAATTGTAGCCAAACGGCTAAACCTAGAGAGTTGAAATTTTACATGCTTATACAACTCTTTGACCCGCACATAGGAAAAATACTAAAACATCTAAAAAACATATCCCCCTAAAAATATAAACAAATATGTGCGCATCGAAAAAAATATATTTTATAATTCTGAGTAGGGTATCAAATGAAAGCCCTTGGTACGTGGATTAACGATCAAATTTTTATTTTTGCAAAATAAATTATTTTGAAGCGATTTTTTCCAAAATTGTGCAAAAAATTTTTTGTCCCACACCTGTAGCTCAGATGGTTTAACCTAAAAATCTGAAAAAATTCTAAGTAATGTACATTGGTGTGAACCGGAATAGAACAACAGAAATTTTTGATCAGATTATGTTTTTGGAGAAAAACGCATTTTTTATGATTTTTGGCTAATAATGTACACAAGTTATAGCTTTGTAACACGGCACACTGGAACGTGTATGCTGGTGTAGTGGTATTTGACGCTGATTTTTCAACCAAGTAACCCAATCCGAAAGGGATCGAAACCTGTGAGAAGAGACTATGTTATTTTTTGTTTTTTTTTTTTTAATTTTTATATTGTTTAAATTATTTTTTCAAAATTCTAGTTATATTTTGGCAAATGTTGCCTTTAATTTTTAAAAGCGTAAATTTAATAACCAGTGGAAATTGTTTAAATTATAATTTAATTGTTTCAATGTACACGAAATCAGAGGGACGGAACTTATAACAACCAATGGAAGCCATAGGCGCAATTTTTAAAATTCTTAATGAACCTTGCTATATAAAAAAAAAATACTGCACATATTTAGAAACTTAAATAATGGTATTAGGCGTTCGAATTAAAATTAACAAAAAAAAATATTTTAATATAAAATTTGTTTTCGCATCCAAAATAATCATCATTCACTTACTAAATATTTGCAAAACCCTGAAATGTGTGAAAATTCACACATCAATTTTTTATAGTTTATTTTCATAGCTATAAGATTTCTTGTTAGTTATTTAGTTATTTATATTTTTGTTAGTTAGGAAGTAGATTTAATTGGAATATTTAGTTCATACACATATTTTAGAGTGTAAATAAGAGAAAATAATGTACTCTAATTCGAGGCCAAAAGGCAAGAATAAAAATATTATTGATATTGATTGATAAAAACAAGTCAATCACTAGCAAAATAGATATAATTCTGTTGTTTCATAGTTATTTTATTGAGATGAAATAAGTGTTAAGTATCAAGTCTTAATAAGTTTTTTTGCCAACATGGGGGCAAGGGTGTGGGCTATCTTCTACCCTATTCAAAATTTATTTACACCAAATTCTGCAGCTGTGGAAAAGAGAGTGCATACATATGGATGTAAAGGTAGTCCCTAATATGCTTTACACTCTCTTCTTTGCTGACGATCAGGTTCTACTTGCCGAAGATGATAATGGTCTCAACTTCATGTTCCGTAAACAAAAAAAGCAATATACGAACGTAGGTTCTTTGCTGACGATCATGTTTGTTTTACTTGCCAAAGATGACAATGATCTCAACTTCATGTTCCGTACACTAAAAAAGAAATATACGAACGCAGGTTCTTTGCTGATGATCAGGTTATACTTGCCGAAAATGACGATGATCTCAAATTCATGTTCCGTAAACTAAAAGATCAATATATGGACGCAAGTTCTTTACTGGCGATCAGGTTCTACTTATCGAAGAGGATGATGATCTCAACTTCATGTTCCGTCAACTAAAAGAGCAATATACGAACGCAAGTTCTTTGCTGACGATCAAGTTTTACTTGCCAAAGATAACGATGATCTCAACTTCATGTTCCGTAAACTAAAAATGCAGTATACGAGCTGATTTATTCCAATTTTTCAGGGCCAGAAAATGTTCCAGTCCGCTATTGGATGGCAAAAAGCCATAGATTCAGATGGCCAACATTTTGATTAAATACAATGTACCATTTATTTTATATAAATAAAGAAAACCTAATAGTTTTGTTCAAACCATATCAACAGTTGATTTTAAGTATCAGAAGTGTTAGGGTATTAGATTATAATTAAACATGAGCTCAAGTCGTAATTTTAATTCAAAAACAAATCCTTGTTGTGTAATTTATGTTGTTGATGATTAATATACTCGAGAGGTTGGTGCAATACAAGATATGGACATGTAGGTAGGACTGTCATCAATTCCTACCACTATATATCACTACAATAGCCCCTCTGTGTATTGCTAATGGAACTACAACAAGACCATTGCCGCTAAAGAATTGGAGAATTGTATTAATACATTATTATATTCAATTGTTTAAACATAATCAATATAAATATAGAAAGTAAAGTAGCGTTTCGTAATAACGGCAAGTTAGGGATACTGCTATAGTCGGATTGCTGATAGGTGACTGTTACATGTATGAATCAAGTAGTGCATTCATATAATAATCTAGTTACCATTTTTCAGCGATTTTAAAAATGTTTTTTGTTATTTGTGTTAACTTTCAGTGTCTAGTAATAAATATTAATTAAAATACGGCTTGCGGCCAATTATTAAATTCACAAACTTTAATTTTAAATCTGCTGGAAAAAATAACAAATTATAATCCAAAATTTAATGTATGAGTATAAATTTTTCCTTATTTATAATTATAACCTTAAAATTAATAATTTTGTTTGTTTGAGTACTGCTGTAAATTTATTTTCGCGCTCTAATTAGTAAAGATATCTACGAATCATGCCATATTTTTCATCTCTTTCTAATGTTTTGTTTTTTATTCAAATAATTTGGAAGGTTAGTTGTCAACTTGCGTCACTATACGTTACTATGGGTATGCAAATAATTATAATGATATAGACAAAGAAAGCATATAGTATTGAACATCGATACTTGTAGCAACGAACAGTCACTTATCAGCAATCCGACTTATACTATATACGACAAAATCAGTGCAGATTTTTAAGTTTTCGCAATTTTTTAGGGGGTAAATTGAACAAAATCTATATTTAAGAATAGAAGACCGCCCAAGTTCACAGAATACTTTTTTCCCGATTTCCCTACCGCTTACGAGTAGTTCTATTTTTTCTGGACTTTATTATTTTCGCGATTTTTTTCATTCCGATGGATTTTTGCAAATAAAAACACATATGTAACGTATTTATATAGTGTTTAAGCTCAGTTTAATTTTATTATATTTTGCGATAACAAAACTAATACAAAAATTATAATATCCAAACTTTAATAAAGATAACCCACCTCTAGTTTACCAGACATTAGGGGCCGGTTTCAGAAAGCTTAACTGAGTTTAATCTTTTGGTTAAACTCGGTTACAATATAACAATCGCATAAGTAACCATAGCAACAATTTTCTAACTATTTGGTTATAGTTAACTAGGCTTTCAGAAACCGTCCGTAGATCTTATCAAAAACATTAAAGATCAAGGAAAATTAATAATTGGATCTTAATAATTGGACAAGTCAGTTGGATTGGATTAACAATTAATAATTGGACAAGTCTGTTGGATTGAGGCTCACTTCAACTTTGAATATAATAATAGAGTGGATATACTTGCTAAAGCGGCTGCAATTCAGGGTTCAACAATATACTTCCCTCTCTCCAACATTGAAATTAATTGTATTGTAAAAAGAAGAATTATCCATAGCTGGAAAGAAGAATATTTAGACTCTATTCTTCAGAAGGGCTCACATTACGGACAAATTCATCCTTCTCTACCTCTAAATCAGCGGTTCAACCCTAGCCAAAGCAGATATTTTATTTCTACTATTTGCCGCCTTAAATTCAATCATAACTTGTCCCCATATCATTTACATAAAATTAATATTCTAAGTAGCCCCTTTTGTATCGGTGAGAAAAATGTAATTGGCGATCCCAATTATTTGAATTTTTCCTGTCCACTTTATAACCGATCTAGAAACAGTTTTCTACAAAAGCTTGTCAACATGTGCATTCAATTCCCTCCTAACGTTTCGACCTGACCGGCTTCTCAAAATCAAGAAATTCGGGAATCTCTTTGGTCTTTTATAAAGATATGTATATTTTATTGTATATGTAAAAAAAATGAACTGTCTGGCCAATATTAATAGAAAATTTGCAAAATTAATAGAAAAGTTAATGTCAGTTACACTTCTGAAATATCTAGAAAAAAAATATATATACTAAGTACAGAACAATTTGGTTTTAGAAAATCCTATTCTACAGAGGATGCCGTTATTAAATTAATTGACTTTGCTTATGAAGGTCTTGATCAGCAAAATGAACTAATAGCAGTATTTTTGGATTTTAGTAAAGCATTCGACACGGTTGATCATAATATATTGCTTAATAAATTACAATGTCTTGGTATACGAGGAACAGCACTTAATTGGTTTACAACTTACCTCCAAAATAGAAGACAAGTTGTTGTAATTGAGAACATCAAATCCGATGAACTAACCATAAAATCAGGAGTTCCGCAAGACTCAATTCTCAATTCAATCCAAAGACTCAATTCTGACTCAAGTAAGGGTACTGTTCTTATTATATATTAATGATACAGCAATGTCGATTAAGCTAGGTAGAGTTTTACTTTTTGCGGATGATACGATTTATTTTCTTAAACAGTCAAATGTATTAATGCTAAACCGGCTACTAATAGTGATATTGAACATCTAATTAATTGGTTTAAGCAGAACAAATTAGTTGTGAATAGTGACAAGACGTCATATATTCATTTTAAAAAACACTTTAACAGCCATAATACAGTTTCAATAACATGTGACAACAGTCTTTTAAACGAATCCGAGTCAGTTAAATATTTAGGTATTGAAATTGACCATTACTTAAAGTGGAATAACTGCACTGACGCCATTTGTAAAAAAATATCTAAATCTATTTTTGCAATGCGTCGCTTAAAAATGACAACTTCTTTGTCAGGCTTAAAAACCTATTACTATGCTAGTTTCCATTCTATCGTAAGTTACACCATAATATTCTGGGGTAAAAGTACTTCTGCTGACAGAATTTTCAAGATGCAAAAAAGAATTATTAGAACCATTTAAAAATCATTATAATAGTTATACAAGGTGTCTCAAAAGAAATTTTATATTTAGTGGATCGATTAAAAAAAAAGTAAGCCGTATATAGAAAAAATGTTTATTAATTATTAAAATACACTTTTTGGGGATTTATTTCTTAAAAATAATATCGTCTAAATGTAGACCCTCGCGTTCTCGGCACTCATTTAATCGAACAGTAAAATTACTTATGACGTCTCGGCAGGTGGACTCAGGGATGGCTGCCATTTCGTGACGGACATTTTCTTTCAAATGCGCCAGTGAAGTCGGTTTATTGGCGTAAACTTTAGATTTAAGATAACCCCATAGGAAAAAGTCCATAGGGGTTAAATCTGAACTGCGTGGAGGCCAATTTATGTCACCTCTCTGGGAGATCAATTTGCCTGAGAAAATTTCACGAACACGTGGCAGAGACATATTGGACGTGTGTGAAGTTGCTCCGTCCTGTTGGAACCATGTTCTTTGGTTATAGCCAGGAAAGTTTTGCAGTTCAGGTACCAAAAAGTTGTCTAACATCTCCACATAAGGCTCTGAATTCACTGTAACTGCACGCCCCCTTTCGTCTTCAAAAAAGTAAGGGCCGATAATTCCTCGCGCCGACATCGCAGCCCATACGGTCACTTGCAAATGTAGGGGTTTCTGATGTTTGCGTTTCGGATTCGTTGCACTCCAGTAGCGGCAGTTCTGCTTATTTACGTGGCCATTAAGATGAAAATGAGCTTCATCTGAAAACAAAATGTTGGTAAACGTTGAAAATCGTTCAATCACCTGATTTACGAAATTAAGCCTCTGACTGGCATCTTGGGGCTTTAATTCTTGCACCAATTGAATTTTGTAGGGGTGCAGCTTTAGGTCTTTGTGCATAATGCAATGTAATGATGATCTATGCACATTTAAAGCACTTGCGCGCTTCCGAATTGAAAGGTTCGGGTCGTCACGAACAGACTAATTAACATTCTCCACGTTTTCTACCGTTCTTGATGACCTAGGTCGCCCGGATTTTGATTTATCCAGCGTTGTACCAGTCTCTTCAAACTTTTTAACCCAATGTCGAATGAGAGGAATGCTTGGCGCATCATTTAAGTGGCAAAAACCTCGAATACTGCAGAATTTTCTACGCGCTCGGATACGTTGCGTTCACGCAGTAAGCTAAATAAATATAAAATTTCTTTTGAGACACCTTGTATTTATGTATAAAAGTAATAAAAACTATCGTTATACATAAAAGTAGATTTTTCCAGAAGAAAAAAAGGCTTTTTTGCGTTTTTTTAATACAAATAACTACAAAAACCTCTGCACCAGTTGTTTACATTGGTGTAATGCACACAAGAGAACTCCGAATAATGAAAAATTTTGTATTGGGGTAGGATAGTGATAAAGTGACTATCCTGTCTACAAAGCCAGTACTAATACTAGTTGGATATCAAATGTTTACATTAGGATAGTAACTATCTTAGTCACTGGCAAGCTAGGCACTAGCTCGTTTACTAGCCTTATGTAAATGCACCATGACAATAGTAAAACAATTCGAATTTGTGTTGACAGAATGATAAATGTTTTCGTATTGTTAAAAACTACAAATACGTTAAAACATGCTTTATGTGGGTCATTAAATATTAAAATAGTTTCAATGGAATGCTAGTAGGAGTTTAATTAAAAATGAAATGTAAAAAACTTGGAAAGGATTTTCAGTGCTGGGCGTTAAAGGATTAAAGCTGATGACGTTTGTCAATCTAACAGGGAGAGTGCTTTTTGTGCTCTCCGACACTTTTAGCGTCCCGAAAGGGATTTTTAATAGCCTCTAACAGGGAGTCATTTCACTTTAATCCCTTAGGATTTATAACAAGAATATATATTCATGTGTTTGCTCTTATAATACTAATAATACGGCAAATTGAAAATTATTTATCTATTAATACACAAATGGAATTAAAGAAGAATTACAAGGTTAGATTATGTACAGTAAAAATGAAAGATTCAAACACATATTATAAAACAACCCCCAAACAAAATTTTTTTTGTGGAATTATTTTTTTGAAATCTAAAAATAAATCATAACTTAAGAACAGTAAAATATAGGGACCTACGGTTTGAATTCTTGAGATAAAGAGACTTTTTTCTATATAGATAAAAAATAATGCTCGTTTTTAATGTCTTTCTGATCCGTGTAGTTTTGAAAATTTGTAAATATTTCATTTTCGAACGACCGTATCTCAAAATCTGCATGAGATAGAGACCTGCAGTTGAAATTTATGAAACCTGTGGTCCTTAGAGTGCCTTCAGACTACTCATTTTGAAACAATTCACGAAAAAAAAAATATATATATATATATTTTTTTGTAATTTATTCAAATAATTCTTACGAACAATAAAATAAAGATAACCCCCAACGTCTAGATGGCGTATAAGGGACAGAAAATGTAAGTTCTCCATTTCTAGACCGCCGGCTATAGATATGAAAGCCACGTGGTCAGTGTGACGTTACTATCTCCCTATTATCCCTGTTTCTCAACCGGGGGGCCGAAGAGTGAAACAACAACAAAAAAATTTTTTTTTGTTATTTTTTTATTATGCACCGAGTTACAGATAACTCAAAAGTATGGAAACGAAAATGTTTAAATTAAAATGGAAGGCACTTTGAAGACCTGTAAATAAAAATACTTTATTTTCAAGTCATTATAGAGAGTACAATTGTTCGTCAACCGTAAAATATATTAAATAAATGTTTAAGTAAAAGTTGTTTGTTTTTAAAAGCTCTGTCCAAAGATACGAACATGACATACGTTCCCATTTAAAAACTAAAAGTTGTCGTTGATATCCTTTAGTTCCGGTTTATTCGTGGAAATTTCAGTACTATTATTCAATTCTTTGGATAAACTTTGGTCATCAAAATTTTTCCCCAGCTTGCTAACACGTCGCCTTTTCTACAAAAATCGTGACCCTCTATCTTGATAAGTGGGTAACTCGAATTTTGGGTATATTGAGCTATTTGCACCTACCTATCCAATTATTTATTATCTTTGTAATGCTGAGTCTAAATAAGTGCTGCTATATGTCTTAAGTACAAAAACCCAGTAAAACAAATAAATAAGTCCATTGCTGTTTATTGCTCTTCAAAACTTAAAATTGATTTTATGAGAAACACTGATTTCAAGTTACCTGGTTGTAGTATTAAGGCGACGATATATGGGGGGGCGCAGACAATATGCACATAATTTGGGGGGTCCCATGCTATAAAAACAGAAACACTGCAGACTGATTTGACCCCAGCGCGGACTGCACAATTTCAGAAGATAATAATCCGTAGGTAGAGAGATTCAAACCCTTATCCCTGTGATCCGTAGACAACCGTCTGTCCACGGAGCCACAGCAACTCTAACTGTATGTGAATGTTGTAATATATAATTGTTGTAAATTTTTCTTTGAACTACAAATGAAATAAAATAGATAAAATATTTGATTAGCTAGAGAAGCGTGTTTACTGCAGTGAGTGTTTCTAACGAAATTCGAAGCAGTTGTGGAATTTACATTCAAGCCCCGGTATCTCTAGAAATCCGGGACACGTATTTGCTCCGTATTTTTTATTGCTCGCTATATAAGGCTACTGTTGTACTAAAACAGGTCATTCTACTTCAAATACAACGTTTCTCTCCAAGTATCTACGATTTTTTTGTGTGCAAAAAACAAAGATACACTTCTAAAGCCGATCAACAAACTTTTTATATCATGTTTTATAACTGTATCTCTTTTATTTTAGTATAGGAAAATTGCAACATTATTGTAAATATATTGTTGATAATAAATGTACTAACTAGAAATGCCAAATGTTTGTACTACTAAATATTGATCGCTACATACCTTTCGGTATTACAAACGCACCGCAAACGTACCAAGATATTTTTGTAATTTTAACCCTTTACAGGCGACCGAAACATATTTGCTTCAGCCATCTTCTTTGACTTTAACCCATTAATGGCCAAAGGTTTGTATACGCAACCTTTTAGAATTTTTTTTTTTTTTAAGGATTGTTTTATTTTTATTGCATAATTATTTTACAAGCATTACTAGGATACAATAGTTTCGTGAATATTTTATTTCGCAGTTTATTTAAAGAGTATATTTTTTTAAATATTTTGAAATTGGTCAATTTTTTAAGATTTTACTGATTTATAAAAGCAGGCATTTTCTATACACTTGTTGGTAATATAAAATATATATATATATAGTCAAACCGTATGAGAACATTGTTATAAATTATCCTATTTTGAAAAAATATATATTTTATCTGTCATGTTTCTGTGTACATCATTCAAATTTATGGGTTGCGTATACGCACCTTTGGCCAAATCAGTGAAATGTACAGGCGTGATTCATCATCGACAAGTCTCATCTTGTTTAGCTATCTAACCTATTGTTCATTTCTACTTTGTGTTCTTTCATAGTTCAGTATATGTATTTACAGAATAAGTATAGTGAAAATAAAAATTAGTTGTCCAGTTGTCAAATGATAGTAAAATTTCTTGATTGGTCACGACTAGCAGTTGCTCTTATGAAGTATCAGAGTAATGCAGATACTGATAGAGAAGCAACAAATTCAAACTATGTGCGTCCTTCAAAAAACAGTTTATCAGATGTCATCAGATTTGATGGTATTGGGCATCTGATAAGAGGCATGAAACAAATGTAAAAAAAAAATGCAGTTTGTGTAAGAGCAACTCCATTTATTTAAGTGTAAAATGTAAAGCACATCTGTGCCCAGAGTGTTTTGAAATGTTTCATTCCAAAATAAGTTCATATTTCATTCATAAATAAAATAATTTGCTTATTACATGTTTACTTATATTTGATATTGTTATTAGCCAAGGGTGCGTATACGCATCCAAATATTCCTGTAGAGTTAAGCATATATATTTTTTCAAAATGCAATAATTGTCTAAGTTGATGTATTTTAATTAATTTGTATTACAAGATTTGTGAAAAATATTTTTTCTTAATAGCTTGGCCATTAATGGGTTAATTATAAGGCAAAAGCCATATACTTGTTTCGACAAATAATTATTGGCATTCAATTATGTACGTTTTGCTTTTATGTTTGCTTTTATTTCATTGATAATTCAAGACCTATGAAGCATACTCGGGTTAAAGTCCCATGAGGTCTTTAACCACATTTACACCACAGCAGAACACCTCACAAGTATTTTGAAAAATAATGCTTCATCAGAGTAGCAATTCTTTGGTTAAAGTGAAAAATCAAATATTATCTTACTGATATTCAAAACGAATGCAATTAAATTGTACACTCAGTAGATTCTACCATCTAAATTTGCATATTGCAAATTGCGTTAAACGCTCTATACTTTTCTAGTAAAACTCTGTCATCTATTCTCTAGATAATTCTCTGTTGGTCTCAACTATTAAATGTGTGTATTTGGTATGTATGTATTCCTAACGTTTTAGTCAATGGAATATCTTGAATAGTGCAGCTAAATTTAGCACAAAGGTGGAGAATTATCCGGATTACTGCCTTTTGGATATTCCCTCCTTGCCTTTTCATGGATGGACTACAGGATATGCATTTACATTACAGGTTTCATAAATATTTTATATTAAAGCAACAAGCTGCATCTTTAGAACATTTGGCTATTCAACATAATTTCAGTTTGGTTATACTAAATTCATCAATAGGGAATTAAAACGACGCATCTGTTACCTGTAACTTATGTCTCGTTTAAATCTATTCAGCAGTGGATTTCCTTGAGTGTACAGTTTATGATCCTTTTAATAAGAAATACTACAATGAGGCAAGTGGAACTGAGAAAATGTGAGTATATCTATACACACGCTCCAGATTGCCTGTCAACCCAGGCATATCGAATAAAATTAGCAATAGATAATTATCTATTGCTAATTTTATTCGACAGTAACGAACAGAACTTAGCATTACGAACAGACAACGTATAGAGTGACCCAAGTACGTAATAAACTCAAATCCAGACGGTAGAAGCTGTCGTCTGATTATGTTTACAATTTTTTCTGCAATATATGAGGCAAAATGTTCTTATCCAGATTATGCCAGTTCAGTCATGAAAGAGCAAACTCAAACTTGTGAGACAAATAAATAATATAATTTTTTATAAATGTTTCTTGTATACATATTTCTATATATTTTATATATACAAGGTGTCTCAAAAGAAATTTTATATTTATTTAGCTTACTGCGTGAACGCAACGTATCCGAGGGGCGCGGGGGTTATGTCAATCGGTAGCCTGGCTCTTGGGAATTCAATCGCTATGGAGCGTTTCTCGGGAGCAGACCGCGCGTTATGCGTGCGAGAGTTTTACAAAAACGGTGATTTAGCGACTGTAGCGCGTAGAAAATTCTGCAGTATTCGAGGTTTTCGCCACTTAAATGATGCGCCAAGCATTCCTCTCATTCGACATTGGGTTAAAAAGTTTGAAGAGACTGGTACAACGCTGGATAAATCAAAATCCGGGCGACCTAGGTCATCAAGAACGGTAGAAAACGTGGAGAATGTTAATCAGTCTGTTCGTGACGACCCGAACCTTTCAATTCGGAACGCGCAAGTGCTTTAAATGTGCATAGATCATCATTAAATCGCATTATGCACAAAGACCTAAAGCTGCACCCCTACAAAATTCAATTGGTGCAAGAATTAAAGCCCCAAGATGCCAGTCAGAGGCTTAATTTCGTAAATCAGGTGATTGAGCGATTTTCAACGTTTACCAACATTTTGTTTTCGGATGAAGCTCATTTTCATCTTAATGGCCACGTAAATAAGCAGAACTGCCGCTACTGGAGTGCAACGAATCCGAAACGCAAACATCAGAAACCCCTACATTCGCCTAATGTGACCGTATGGGCTGCGATGTCGGCGCGAGGAATTATCGGCCCTTACTTTTTTGAAGACGAAAGGGGGCGTGCAGTTACAGTGAATTCAGAGCGTTATGTGGAGATGTTAGACAACTTCTTGGTACCTGAACTGCAAAACTTTCCTGGCTATAAACAAAGAACATGGTTCCAACAGGACGGAGCAACTTCACACACGTCCAATATGTCTCTGCCACGTGTTCGTGAAATTTTCTCAGGCAAATTGATCTCCCGGAGAGGTGACATAAATTGGTCTCCACGCAGTCCAGATTTTACCCCTATGGACTTTTTCCTATGGGGTTATCTTAAATCTAAAGTTTACGCCAATAAACCGACTTCACTGGCGCATTTGAAAGAAAATATCCGTCACGAAATGGCAGCCATCCCTGAGTCCACCTGCCGAGACGTCATAAGTAATTTTACTGTTCGATTAAATGAGTGCCGAGAACGCGAGGGTCTACATTTAGACGATATTATTTTTAAGAAATAAATCCCCAAAAAGTGTATTTTAATAATTAATAAACATTTTTTCTATATACGGCTTACTTTTTTTTTAATCGACCCACTAAATATAAAATTTCTTTTAAGACACCTTGTATTATATTATGTATGTATATATAAAATAAAACGCAGGTTCTCTTTTATTCGTCAGTTTATTAAAATTTGGTCTTTGTCAATTTATAAAATTTGAAACGTTTCGTGCATGGGTAGTTTGCACATCTTCAGTCAGTCAATCAGTTAAAATCACCACGTAATCAACAGTTTATAACCACTGTTTCAAATTTTATAAATTGACAAAGACCGAATTTTAATAAACTGACGAATAAAAGAGAATCTGCGTTTTATTTCATATAATCCTCGTCAAGAACCAAATATCCAAATATATATTTAGATATATATAACAAATAGTCGAAACGTCTCTTATTAATTGATTAAATATATTTTATAATTTGAGGACCCATTGAGAAGTTTTATTTTACTACATATATATACCGTCAAGATTTAACTATTATCTATAGATACATAGCCATAGATAAATAGCCAATGTCCTGACTGACTGACTCATCACCGCCCAACCCGAACCTCTGGGCCTAGAAACTTGAAATTTGGAGAGTATATTCCCTTCGTGACGGAAACACACACTAAGAAGGGATTTTTCGAAATTCAACTCCTAAGGGGTGAAAAGGGGTGAAATGTGATTCCACGGATTACTTAACATCTCTTAGGACCGATGGGATATCGACTTAGTTAAAAGTGATTTTCAAATCAACCCCTAAAGGGGTAAATCTACATTCAGGCTGAATTATACATCCCGTCGTATTTCCTGTGTTTGTTTTGTCATAACATTCCTTTTTGGCAAATAGCTTTCTTTTTAAAATACCTCGAAATGGTTTTGACAGTTTTTTTAAGATTACAGATTGTACGGTTGTGCGCACCCTTAAGGCTGCGCACAACCGTATAGTTTCCTATACAAGACTAAGAACCTGAAATAAAATTAGTAACAATCTATACATCCAAATTTTCAGCGAATTTTTATCTACCTAATAGGATATTTTTAATTGTCAAAAGAACTGTCATGTAATTGTTAATAAACAACTTGCGTTATAGACGCCATCTTGTAAACCATTCGACGCATATTTGTGTACCATGCAGCAAATTGTAGCTAAAGCTTCATTCTACAAATATGTTTGGAGATAATTTGTTCGATTGTGAAAATTACTTATAGTTATTGTACTTGGTAATCTACTTTTGCCGCCACCTCGAATCTGCCGCGGTTCTCAATATAGGTGCGGCGGATAAAAATGTTCCATTTTATGTAAAGAATACTTGTACCAAGTGGCATTTCATTATCATCAAGTATAATATTTTTCGACGAAGGCTCTAAACTATAAACAATCACGTCGAAAAAATTTGTAACGTATTATTTGAACATTTCTACACAAAACTATATAAATATAAAAATTATTTGAAACGCACAAATATATTTAAAAAATTACAGAACATTGTTGTGTAATACCTATTATTAAGTTATTTAGCAATAACATTTTTACAATAATTTTTTCTACAATCAAAAATACCCTATTAGATAGATAAAAATTCTGTGCAAAATTTGATGTATAGATTGTCACTAATTTTATTTCAGATTGTTAGTTTTGTATAAGAAACTAATAATCTCTGGGGGTTGTACGTAGCGTTAAAGGGGTAAATGGATATTTTTTATTTGATAGAACATCCAATGGACATTAAGACATAAAATTCGGGGGCTTACATTCCCTCCATGACGTAAGCAACCACTAAGAAGAGATTTTTCTAAAGTCGACCCCTAAGCCTCAATATCTCTTAGGCTCAATGAGATATCGACTTGGTTTTTGCTTACAAAGGTTACCCATACACAAATTTGAATTTACGTTAATAAACTGAGAATTTTACGTTAATGCGACCATTAATATACAGTAGCGAAGCACGGATCTTTAGCTAGTATATATATATATATATATATATATATATATATATATATATATATATATATATATATATATATATATATATATATATATATATATATATATATACTCGAAAGAAAGTTCTTGACGAAATTAATATGGGTATTGAATAAAATTCTTATTTCATAATCATCATATATTTGTTATAAAAATTATCGAGACGTTTCGATTGGTAATCCAATCATCCTCAGTCCAATATTATAGTCAATTGTATAAAATCATGTATTTCCACATTAAAATGTTTGGAACGGACAGGAACGGTTAATCATAGTCTAGCCGAACGGTCTGTCCTATACTGTATATCCGTTCCAAACATTTTAATGTGTATATTGATCAAAAAGTGTCTCCCCCAAATATTTTACACACTAGCCGCTACTGGTGACCACATGTCCATCAGCACAAGGGAAATCTCTATTCATACCAGTGGTTTTAAAAATGTATAACACCTATTTTTGCCACAGTTCGAATAAGTTAAAATTTTATTCATTGTCAGGAGTATCATTAAAAGCGCACTATCAATATCAGTTTGAATCAGCACTGTTTTTACTAATTCATAAAAAACGTCTACAATATCTTGCGAATAAAATATCTGTTGAACTCATGAAATATCAAATGGTTAACAAACAATTTTCAACCTTATGTTCTAGGACATTAAAGATGATTTTCTTGAAGAATTTTCAGAAAATTCTTTACGGCTCATAAAATCTATGTAATATCGACTGTGATTCGAATTTCAAACGCGTTTAATATTGATGCATTGATTTCTCACACTGCACTTTTCGCACGAAGTAAGTTCAAACTTTACTGTTTGCATGGAAAATTTCTTTTAAAAAGTGTAAATATTTATATATTTTATATGTTTCTTTATACTTTATAATTTATTTCTTGGTTTCTTTAACTTTATAAGTATGGTTAAAGTTTAAACCCTAAAGATTTGTTAATTATTAATTTTCTTATTACTTTATTTCTTTAGGGTCGCATAAACTTTACATTCAAATAAATTTTAAACTAAGTAGGTCGTAATATAAACCGTGGCTTTAATTTTTAACACTGCAGCACCTGGCATTTTTATCGAATTCTTAAAAACGAACAATAATATTGTCACGAAAAAAATATCCTACGTCAGGGATTACCAATGAAATTATAACATACAGTTAGAAACTATGTGTCAGCGTTTTCATAAGCAGAAATTATTTTCGTATTTGTTACATTTCTTGGCTCAAATTTGATATCCGTGCCCACTAGAGCTCATAGTGAATTTATATTATCAACGTATGCACAATGATACACAGTTTTAATTGTGCTAATGTGGAATATACAAAGTAGTGTGCACCTAAAAACTAGTTAATTAGGTTAAGTTTAGTTATTAAAAGGTTAGAATGGAAGAAACCGAAACTTGATAGACATATATCCACTTGTATTAAGTAATTTTATATATACAAAAAGTTCACCTGGGGGTTGTAGAAATTGCTATCGTTGCATACGAGAGGGCAGGTGAAGAAATAGTTTTTGACAGACCACTTATGTATATGATAAAGAGTATGAGACCCAGTACACTTCCTTGAGGTACGCCAGTATTGACCAGGAGTTTATTTGAAAATTTTTTACCAATCCGTACAACATTTTTTCTACTCTGAAGTTGGTATCTCAAAAACATGGTTTTCGAAGTCTTCAACAGCTTCTTGAGGTGATGAAAATCGCTGTCCACGTATTTTTTGTTTGACATTGGGGGAAAAAAACAAGTCGTAAGGGGATAAATCAGGTGAATAAGGGCAATGAGACATTAATCCAATATTCTTCTCCTTCAAATAATCAATTGCTTGATGTGCTGTGTGGGAGCTTGCATTGTCATGATGAAGAATAATGCGAAGTTTTTTGTCGTTTTTTTCGGATTTTGTCAATAACTTCTTGCAAACAAATTGTTGTATACCATTCAGCATTAATCATCTCTCTCCGATCCTCTAAATGCATAATTGCGACATGTCCAGTACAACCGAAGGAACAAGTGATCATTTTCTTGGAAGCGCTTCGTGAATGAACTTTTTTTGTGGGTTTCGGTTCATCTTGGAAGACTCAAACAGTGGATCGTTGCTTAGTTTCCGGTTCATATGAATAAATCAAAATTTGGATTACATCAATCAACACGAGCCTTTTTTTGAGATTCGGTCAAATTATTCGGAATGCATCGGGAACAGATCTTTTTCACAGCTAAATGTTCATGCAAAATCGAATGTATTGCAGTCTGCGATATGCCAAAGGATACCTCTATCTCACGGTAAGTCACATGCCGATCTTCTTCAATCATATTGCGCACAGCATCGATGTTTATTTGAATCACAACCGATTTTGGTTGACCTTTACGAGATTCATCACTGACGGACGCACGACCACGACGAAATTCTGCAAACCAACTGTAAACAGTCTTTTCTGATGGTGCTTCATTACCAAAAGTTGAACGAAGGGAATCTATGTATTGTTGTTGAGGTAGGCCTTTACTAAAATCGTAAAAAATCATCCAACGAAAACCTTTACGAGTAATATCAATTTTTTTCACAAACTTGTTTTTTTTTAACGTTCACTGTCAGCAAACTATTCAGTCAATTTATGAGCTGCCACTGATTGGACACAATAAATGTAAAATTTTAAGAATATTGTAATGACACATTTTAATATTGCCATCTAGTGGTCGTTTGTAAAAACATAAAAGATAACCCTCGTATAAGCGTCTGAAAGGTGTAGAAACCGAATATGAGGCCGAAAAAAAAACAGATATAGCCTCCCATATTATTAACTTTTCAGTAATCATTAAAAAATTAAAAAATGAAATAAAACACATGTTTTTTATGAATGAATTTTATTGACTGAACATATATATCCTTCATAAAAGCCATTTCGGGCCCAAAATGGGATTGAAAGTTGATATTATGGTGCATAGTGTGGGTCGAGAAATAAAAGAAATTCATAAAAAAATATTCATTTTTATTTATCATAATTAATAATTATGCCTTATTAATGCAAAGAATTAATTAACATACCATGAATCGTATTTATTTTCACCCGAGTACATTCGGGAGTGATCTTTTCTGCAGGTAAAGCTTGCCCGAGTTATCTCGGGTGTGGGAATTTTCGCACATAATAGCCGCCCGAACATACTCGGGCGTAGTCCTTAAGCAGTTAATACAGATTGCAAGTTTTCTATAAGAGGTATTCCAGTTTAGTTTATTATTTATTTATCACAAATTCTATATATAAATTCTTTATTTACCCTAGGCCTTTCGGCGTTTAGGGTTTTAACCAATACATTTAAAAAATCATAATAATAATAAAATAAATAAAATAATAATATTATAGTACATTTTTTTACATTTTATGACTTCTTTCTTCTTCTTCTTCTTCTATATTCTTCCTCCGGTGTTCCTCTCTTTCTTCCTATTCTCTTTTCGGCTTCCGTCTCCGGTCTCCTTCCTTTTTGACTCCAGTTGTTCTTCCGCTCTTTCTTCGCTTCTCTTCCCTCTTTTCTTTCCTCTTCCTTTACCTCTCTCTTTCTTCCTGTTCTCAGTTCTGTCTTACCTCTCCGCATTCCTTCCTTCTTTCCTCGAGTACTCTCACCCACCTTTCTCCTTTTTCTTCTTCACTCAACAGCTCCTTTATATCTCCCTCCCATTTTGTCAGCTTTCCACATCTTCTTGTTAGGTGTTCCAAGGATTCTTCCTCCTCCCTACACATTCTGCATAGCCTATCCTCTGTTTTTGCCCAATACCTATTACTCCGTTCTTCATTTCCGCATCTTAATCTGGCAATCCTTCTAACTCTGTCCCCTGCCTTTCCTCTCCTCCCTTTCAAATATTTAGGTATTCCTACCGTCCTTATCTCTCTATACCTTTTCACATTCCTGGAATTTTCTATTCTTACTGTTCTTTCCTGCTCCTGTACCTCCTTGTCTCTCCTCCTCAATTCTTCTACTATGTTTCTTCCTCCATTTCTCTTTCGCTCAGCTTCCCTTATGTCCATCCCACATCTCCAATAGTACTCTTTCCTTGTTTCTCCCCATTCCGACAGTTCACCCTTTTGTTCTTCCCTCAGTCTTTCTTCCCAGCATTCTCTTAATATTTTCCTTCTTTCGTCTCTTCTGATTTTCTCCTCATACTTCGCCGCCCTCGCCCCGGCGCCCACTTTCAGCTTTTCCCTCTTCATTTCCTCTCTCACTATATATCCTGGTGTCGTTCTGTCTAATCCCATAATCCATCTCATGTATCCCTCTTGTACCCTTTCTACTATCTCCCATTCTTTCCATCGCCAGATCTCTACTCCGTACATGAGGATACTCTTCACTATCCCGTCAAACAATTTCATCCTCCACCTGATATCGTCGTCAAACCTCCTCTCTCCTATGCTCCATAGCTTCCCCATAACCATTCTTGCCTTCTTCACCCTCTCTCTAACATGCTGCTCTGCTCTGTTGTTCCTCGTTAGAACATATCCGAGGTACTTCAGACTTTTTATCTCTTCAATTTCTGTCCCTGACCATTCCCATTATCACAAATTCAATACATATAATAATCATTTAGGATAGGGTCATACAGTTTAAATAAAAAAGCAATATAAACAAAAAAATAAATAAACAAAAATATAAGAATATATATATACGATTGTGCGCCCCCTTAACTTGTTCATTAATTTGTACATTACGTTACTATACTAAAAACTATAGTGGTCTGTTGTTAACCGAAACGACTTTATATAGCGCATGACTATATATGTGAATCCATCTTGAAATTCTGTTAACGGCAAATAGAACGATCCTTATGACAGCTAAACACGAAAATTGTCTTGTAAATACATATATTCTCCATTTTTAGGGTTTTGTAGGTATGACCAAAAAACCCTTATACCGTCATTTTGTCGTCTGTCTGTCTGTCTGTCTGTCTGTCTGTCTGTCTGTCTGTCTGTCTGTCTGTCTGTTCGGTAAAAATTGTAGCCGAACGGCTAAACCTAGAGAGTTGAAATTTGGCATGCTTATACAACTCGTTGACCCGCACATAGGAAAAACACCAAAACATCTAAAAAACATATCCCCCTAAAAATATAAACAAATATGTGCTCATCGAAAAAAAAAATATTTTTTTTAAATTCTGAGTAGGGTATCAAATGAAAGCCCTTGGTACGTGAATTAACGATCAAATTTTTATTTTTCCAAAATAAATTATTTTGAAGCGATTTTTGCCAATATTGTGCAAAAAAAAATTTGTCCCACACCCTGTAGCCCAGATGGTTTAAACTAAAAATCTGAAAAAATTCTAAGTAATGTACATTGGTGTGAACCGGAATAGTTCAACAGGAATTTTTGATCAGATTATGTTTTTGGAAAAAAAAAGCATTTTTTGTGTTTTTTTGCTAATAATGTTGACAACTTATAGTTATATAATACGCTCAACAGTAACGTGTTTCTTGGTGCTGTGGCTAAGATACTTGCGTTCTGTCCAAGAATTCGTAATCGGACTCATGTTCGAGTCCTACCTGAGGAGACAATATTATTTTTTATTTATTTTTTGCATTTTTATATTGTTTAAATTATTTTTTCAAAATTTTAATTATATTTTGGCAATTGTTGCATTTAATTTTTAATAGCGTAAATTTAATAACCAGTGGAAATTGTTGAAATTATAATTTAATTATATATTTGAATGTACACGAAATCAAAGGGGAGGAGCTATGACTAAAAACAACCAATGGAAGCCATAGGCGCAATTTTCAAAATCTTAATGAACCTTGATATATAAAAAAAAAATACTGCACATCTTTAAAAACTTAAATAATGGTAATAGGCATTCGAATTAAAATTCATAAAAAAATATTTTGTCATAAAATTTGTTTTGGCACCCCAAATAATCATCATTCACTTACTAAATACCTGCAAAACCCTGAAATGTGTGAAAATTCACACTTCACATCAATTTTTTATTATGTTACTGTCAGTAAACAAAGCACTATCATACACTATATCTGTACCTATCGCGACCTTATTCGCTGTAATTCTCCTGAAAATCCATAGGGTTCCGTGACCTGGACTGACAATACACGCAAAAGAGCCTGTAATCCACTGGGATTCTGCTCCAGAAATTAAGTGTTTGTATATCGACAGAGTTTTTTTAGCTAACAAAGGTTTATTCAAACAAAAATGGAATTTTAAAATCGTGTATAAACCAACCAGACTTATAAAAATACCAATTTTAACCGTGAAAATCTTTTTATGCCTTTTTTATACAAAAAAATACATTCTTAATTGGATTTTATTGTTGTAGTTTTAATATAAGGATTACTGTTTAATAAAAAACATTTATGAAATAATAAAATTTCATATTAAAGAAATGAAACAATGGTAGGTATTATTGGAAAATAAATGAGCATAATAAAATAAAATATCATTTTTAGGAGTAAGTATTGTGGGGGCATTTACAGGATCGGTCGAAACGTTACGGTTGGCTGAATAAATTTAAATAATTTCATTGTACTTCATGGTACTTATTTTGAAAGGCCCTCCACATAGTGGGTTCCAAGACTTGCGAGCGGAATCAAGTATGAATCCCTAAAGGTCCGCCGGTCGGTTGCTTAGATTCTTTATGAGAGGAATAAGAGTGTTTGAATTACAGTCTGCATTTTATTTAATCTACGTTAAATGTTTAGTTAGAATCGAAGGTTATTAATTACATTAGAACTTACAATTTAATGCTGGCTGTAAAATCCCTAAAAAGATTGAAGTTAATAAGTTACACTAGAGCTTACGTTTCAATGCTGGCTACGAAATCTATAAGAGACACTCCACACAAAACCTCACAATTACTGTTTCACTTCACAAGCCGTTAAACACCTCACAACACTCACAGTGTTTAACCCGTTATCGAGGTTCGTTCAATTCATTTAAACTGTCCTCAGCACTTCCAGACTACTTCTGGTTCACTACGCGCTTCCGGGTTTCTCAAACAAAAACGCTTGGCAGGTTCATCCGACTTCGGTGATGGTTTACTCACGACTCCTTGTCTCTCACAAGATTTTCCCAGCCCTTTTCTTAAAACTAATAATTTGATCTCTGAACCCCATTTTTTATGGATGTAAAAATAATCAGGTCTCAAACTAACAACAAAAACCTTTTAACTTATCTTAAAAACTCATATTTTATTCCCAATAATTCATAACCCCAAATAATTAATTTTGACTCTAATTACTCTAAGTCCATATTACTGAAAATATATGGTCGTATATCAACATCTGTGTAATATTCAACCATGTACTCGAGATAAACGTTGATAATATTTTAAACAAATCATATGATATACGACCGTAAATTTTTACCCCTGTCTTTCAACATTTAACTAAAAAATACAGTCACTGATAACTCAACTAATCTTTGAGGATGTTTATCTTAAGCATATTTTTGTGAATTTTTTTCAAATCTATGGTTAAATTTATGCATTTTCAAACTAAATACATATATAAAGTATGTTTTGAAGAAGATACAAAAAAGTTTTTAAGGCAAAATCAGGCGAAATGAGCCAGCTTTGGCTAATCTTCTCAGACTCCAGGAAAAAAATTAGATTTTGCGGTGACCAGCATAACTCGTCACTGGATCATCTGAAATCAAAAATCCAAAAAGATTTTGTTAGTTTGCCGAAGTAATGACGTTGAGTTTTTATTTTTAAAATTATTTTTCAGTTTTTAGCGTTACTTAGAAGACAAAAAAAAATTAATTCCCCCCAAAAAAAACTAAAAATGAGTATATTTGTGATTGTTAAATAAAAAAAACCCATGAAAAAAAAAAATATCTCAACGTCGTTACCTCGGCAAACTCATAAACTAACAAAATCTTTTTGGATTTTTGATTTCAGATGATCCAGTGACGAGTTATGCTGGTCACCGCAAAATCTATTTTTTTTCCCGGAGTCTGAAAAGATTTGCCACAGCTGGCTCATTTCGCCATATTTTGCCTTCAAAATTTTTTTGTATCTTCTTCAAGACATACTTTATATATGTACTTAGTTTGAAAATGAATAAATTTAACCATAGATTCAAAAAAAATCACAAAAATGTGCTTAAAATGTGGTTATCAGACCCTACCCCCCTTAAAATAGATTTGTTTTTATATTTAAATAATTGAATATTTTTAACTGAATCATTTTATTTTTAATAATAATGAAATTTTATTTCTGAAATTACCGCTCCCACACCTTTTCCTGTTCAGTCCGTAAGTTGGTTTGCAGTATTTCTCAATACTTACTAAATAACAACCAAACCCTGCAATGTGCGAAAATACACACTTCACATCAGTTTTTATATTGCATTAACTGTGTTAGTTAACTACGAGAGTGATTGGTCACTACTGTTCTTTTTCTCTTCTTACTTTATTTGTTCCGAATATTGGGATGAAATACTATCAATCATAGGATCTAGAGTTTACAACTACAAATTCAAATAGCATATGCAAATTCTGATATCATTTTGATAGTTTTTGCTAAGAAGATTGTATTCATCAATGCATGACATCAACTTTTTAACACAAAGAATTCATAATAACGTAGACGTTTGTAATAAAAATCTGTTTGTTAAGAACCAATACACTCGTAAAAATTTTAATTATAGCTAGTGTAGTCCGAGCATGCGCTTTTTGCAAGTTCAAAGTGAAAATCAGAATTTCCTGGCATATGTAGGGATTAAATAGCCTTTTCCAGGCTATTTTACCTTAACTGAGAATACGTATAGAAAGGAGAAAGTAAAATTGATGGTTCAGGGATTGATGGAGGATAATATGAATTGATGGAAAATTGACATTCAACTAATAAATGGATCGAATGTCAAAATTTGGATAAAGGGAATAGCAAAGGGTAAGCTTATGGAAAAAATAAAATACATTATATGACTTAAAAGCTTTGTAATAGTACATACGCATGTTAGCAGTTCTTGTGAATTTTTATAAATTATTGTGAAGATAATTTTGATTGCTCTAGGCTAGTTTAGTTAGTTTTTCTCCACAATAGCGTTTTCAGCCTTTTTCACTTCGAACAAATTGCTAAAATTGTCAGGGCATACCATGATTTTTTTTTTTTTTAAATAGTTAAGTTGGTGACAATACAGCCCGAGGGCCTCTGGCCCGAGGGATGGGTGTCGCTCGATGGGCGTAACTATCCAGTAACGCCAATGGTGCATACAACATTTTATTTTTCACTTCATATAAAATAAAAAGTTAAAATTACCAGATATTTATACCTATCTGGTAGCCTATGACAATAAACAGTTTATAGACAAAAAATTGATGTGAAGTGTGAATTTTCACACATTGCAGGGTTTCGCAGATATATGATAAGTGAAGGCTGAGTGTGTAGGACAAATTTTGCTTAGTAGTAATCACGGCAAAATTAACGATATTTTTAAAATAATTTATCGTCTGTTAATCTAAGAGCTTTAAAAACAAATTTTATGTTAAAATATTTTTTTGTTAATTTTAATTCGAATACCTAATACCATTATTCATGTTAGTATTTTATATAAATATGTGCAGTATTTTTATTTTTTTTATGTAGCAAGGTTCATTAAGAATTTGGAAATTGCGCCTATGGTTTCCATTGGTTGTTTTAAGTCATATCCTCTGCCCCTCTGGTTTCGTATACATGACACATAGAATGAAAATATAATTCAAAATTATTAAATTTACTCTCTTAAAAATTAAATGCAACATTTACCAAAATATAACTAGAATTTTGACAAAATAATTTAAACAAAATAAAAATGGAAAAAAAACAAAAAATAAAATTGTCTCCTTTGCCCGGGAGCGAACCGTAGTTTGCTGCAGAGCAAGCGAGCAAGCTAACCATTAGACCAGGATACGCCTTCGAGTATAGTGTGTTACATAACTATAATTTTTGTACATCGTCAACTAAAAAATACAAAAAATGCGTCATTTTCCTAAAACGTAATCCGATCAAAAATTCCTGTTGTACTATCTCGGTTCACACCATTGTACATTAATTAGAATTTTTTCAGATTTTTAGTTTAAACCATCTGGGCTACAGGATGTGGGACAAAAAAATGTTTGTACAATTTTAGCGAAAATTGCTTCAATATAATTTATTTTGCAAAAATAAAATTTTGGTTGTTAATCCACGTACTAAGGGCTTTCATTTGATACCCTAATCAGAATTTTAAAAAAATATTTTTTTTTTGGTGTGCACATATTTGTTTATATTTTTAGGGGGATATGTTATTTAGATGTTTTAGTATTTTTCCTATGTGCGGGTCAAAGAGCAGTATAAGTATGCCAAATGTCAACTCTCTAGGTTTAGCCGTTTGGCTACAATTTTTACCGAACAGACAGACAGATAGACAGACAGACAGACAGGCAGACAGACGACAAAATGACGGTAGAAGGGTTTTTTGGTCATATCTACAAAACCTTAAAAATCAGCATTTATGTACAACAGATAAAAAGTTGGATAAACAGAAAACAAGTTTTATCATAGACATAAAGAGAGAAAGAGAGAAAGAAAAAATAGGAGACTTAGAAAAAGTTGCATAGAAGGAATCCAAAAAGAGATGAACGAAAGAGGACTGGGCGAGGAATAGAATAGACAACAGTGGAGACTGAAAAAAAAAGAAAACATTTTAGAACTTTAAATTCTGATAACATGTTAGTTTTTTATTTAAGGTTATTTCTTTGTATTTATAATTTTATATTCTCATTTTCTTTGGCAAGAAAGTACTTTTCAGGAAGTATGTCAAAGTATACCACCAAACATGCAAGAATACAATTTCAAAACTTATTTGTATGCATCGTCTTGTAACAGTTGTACGACATACTTGGCAATGTTCTTCTCTGTCATTTTGAATCTTTGTCTAGTTCAGATGCAAAACTGAACAGAAATCTTTCTACATACGAATTATGTATTTACTTTATTAGTTTTATAATACATATGTTGTCTCGTAAACAAACTAACCCAAATCGGTTCTAACTAAAAAACTAGGAAATCATGAATTTTTAAAATATTTTTTTGACTATTCCCACCTTAAAATTAGTATGAAACTATATTTTGGCTAATATCGGAGTCAAAAAATTTTGGATTAAAATTTTAGAAAAAAAAAAAACCAATGAATTTTGTTGGAAAATTGCACTTATACATTTCTAGCATTAGATCACAAATCTATGGTTAATTTTGAGTTACGGTCTAAAATTTTGAGCTTTGTGGCAAAAAAATTAAAAAAATAACAGTCCAGAGCTTAGAGCCGATGAAATGTGAGCCCACCCCAGGAACACCTAAAATCTGTTGCTAACTTAAAATTTGTTATTAATTTAATTTGTGTCATTGGCGTGTAGAGGAAAACAGTGTTCATTTAATAATTAATTTGCATAAGGCAGTGGTCTTCAAACTTTTTCGAGTCGTGGAACCCTTTACAGTCTTACAATATTCCGTGGAAACAAAAAAAAAATAATAATAATAATAAAAATTAACATAAGGTTGATACCTATGCAGAGTAACCAGATTTTAATTGAGGTAAACTCTAAGATTGAAAAAAAAAAAATTGGAAATAAGCATATTTTATTAAATTTTGCTCACCTCCAAAATATAAGTGATTAGCAAAAAAAGGGTCCTCATCTCCAAAATCCAAGTGATGAGCAAAAAAAACGTCCTCATTTCCAAAATCAAAGTATGAGCAAAAAAAAGGTCTTCATCTCTAAACTACGCGAGAGGGAAAAAGTATAAGCCGACGCCCAACTAATTTGTATTAGGTTATTAAGTTTAAGAAAAAGCTTGTAGAACCCTTGAGGACCTTTTGTGGAACCCCAGGGTTCCATGGAACACAGTTTGAATATCGTTGGTATAAGGCAGGGGTCCCCAAAGTGGTCGATATCGACCCCCGGGGGTCGATTAGACATTGTTAGGGGTCGATTTTGGCTCGCGGGTCGATTTTTGTCTATGGAAAAAAGTTAAAAATTACTAGTATAATTTTAATATATAACTGCGTAGCTACACAGTTACATATAAATATTTTAATTATATAATTATATAAATATTATTTAAAATAGATTCCGTTCATTTTAATAGATCTTTATTGTACTGATATCTTTTATTGTTTGAATAAAGAATAAACTTATTGAATTATCAGTTGATCTTAAAGCTAAAACGCTTTTTAAAAATGTTACTTTAAGTTACTTTTGGACTTATACAAATGTTAAATAGAAATATCCAAAACTTTCGGAAATGATAGTTCCGTTTTTGCTAGCATTTCCAAGTTCGTATATGGTTGAGGCTAATTTTAGCCATATTAATTTCATCCTGACAAAACAGAGAAACAAGTTAGATGTAGAATTCCGTGGCGATTTAAGGCTGAAATTAACTAATTTTGAACCCGACATTGCAAATCTTATTTATTTATTTATTTATTTATTTAAGATGGCGGCGTTGTAAACGGGACAAACCCAACACTACAACGACATAATTTACAAATTGTTACATTAAATTATAACGACTATACATATATATATATATATATATATATATATATATATATATATAACAAGATAAAAAAAAAATAAAAAAAAAGACAGACTAATTTTGACAGTGTGGAACAAAGTCATCTATAGAATGTATAAGCTTTTATAGTGAGCTTTAATATGTTTTTTTATATATTCTAGGTTATTATAGAAAATATCAAAATCAACATGAGCTGAAATCTGATTTAGTATTGCCGGAAATCTTATAAGTGGAGCATTTAAGTTAGAATTAGTTCGGGCAAACGGTTGGTAAATTAAATTTTTGTTTCGAAAATCACGAGAAGGTACGTTAAAATTAACAAGTGACAGTAAAGGCGGACAATCAATTAAACCATTTAAAATTTTTATTATAGCAACTACGTCAGATATAGAGCGTCTGTCTTTGAGGGTGAGCATGTTAAAATAATAACAGCGATGAATGTAATCGGCAGCTGATATAGGTACTTTCCTAGCTAGATAATGGACAAATTTTTTTTGTATGCTCTCTATCCTAAATATGTATTTCTCATATTGCGGATTCCAGACTGTACAGCAATACCTTAGTTGTGAGTGAACATAGGCATTATATAATGTTAAAATGGATTTGGTATTTTTAAAGTGTTTTGACGTTCTTATTATAAATCCTAACATTTTGTAAGCCTTCCGAGTAATGTTATCTATATGAATATTAAATATTAATTTTGAATCAATAGTTATTCCTAAATCTTTAACCTGATTAACATTTTTAATTATATTTGTATCTATATTATAAGCAAATAAAATTTTATTAAAATTTCTGGTGAAAGAAATGTGAAAACATTTTGAAAAATTTAGATATAATTTATTTAAGTGGCAATAATTGTATAATCTTGTCAGATCGGCTTGTAGTAGGTGACAGTCAGAAATAGAAGTTATTTTGGAAAATATTTTAAGATCATCTGCGTAAAGTAAAAATTGTGCATGCTTGAAGCACTTTATTATATCATTGATATATATTATGAATAATAAAGGGCCTAGATGAGAGCCCTGTGGCACACCCGAAGTTGTGGTATAAAATTTTGATTTGTATCCATTGACTGTAACCGCTTGCGAACGGTTATTTATATATGAACATACCCAGCGCAGTAAGATACCATGTACACCGGCTTCGACAAGTTTTTCATATAGTATAAAATGGTCTATTTTATCAAAGGCCTTGCTAAAATCCGTATACACTGCATCTACCTGTATTCGCGAGTCTAACGCACTAAATAATTGTTGTAAATAATATAGAAGATTAGATTCACATGATCTATTTTTAAAAAAACCGTGTTGTTGTGTTATGATCATATTGCATACATCCGAGAAAATTTCATTATAGATAATAGACTCAAAGACTTTAGCAATTGCTGATAGCTTCGAAATAGGCCTATAATTATTAACAAGAGCTTTATCATCACTTTTGTAAATTGGAACAATTAATGCCTTTTTCCATACTGCTGGAAATATTCCACTAGATAGGGATTTTTTAAACAGTATAGCTAACGGGACAGTGAAACCGGAAGAACAATTTTTTAATAAACATGTAGGGATACCATCGTCTCCGGCTCCTTTGGTAGGATCTAGCTCTTTAAGTCTTGTGTAAAGACTACAGTTATCAATAAGATTTTCAGCGTATACAGACTCTTCGTAAAAGAGATTTAACTGATGTTGATTTTGATACTCCGTGGACGTTGGGGCAGGCTCGAAAACAGACTTGAAATAATCAGAGAATATTTCAACAATGGACTGACCATCGTTTGCGCTCAGATTATTGTAGTACATTATATTTGGTATGTTCGAATGTGAATTTTTCTTATCTTTATAATACTTCCAGAAGAATTTTGGATTATTTATAACATTATTCTCGACGTTTAACAAATAATTATTATAGTCGTTTTGAATTAAAAATTTACATCTTCCTCTAAGAGTACTGAACGTCAAATAATCGAGTCCATTATTGAAACGTTTCCAGCGCGTATGGTATTTACGTTTTTCTTTTATAACTTTAATAGTTGATGCGCTGTGCTTGCAAAGAGTCACCAACCACACCCGTCACATTGACAATGACTGGCAATTTTATTTAATAATAATATTGTAATGCAATTAGATATAATTATATTAGATAAATGTAATATAAATAAAAATCACAATAAACAATATAAGAAATCACATAAACGTATCTTTTGCTTATCCTATTATATTATAATAACGTAATTGTAAAATGGAGGGGGTCGATAAGATGTCGAAAAACTCTTCTGGGAGTCGACAGTCAAAAAAGTTTGGGGACCCCTGGTATAAGGTAATAACAACTGAATGTACGCCTATGTGTACATGTCCTTGGAAATAAGTTTGATAACTAAATGTTTCTGTCAAGTGTTGCATAACGATCAGGAATTAATGATTGCACTGTAAAAGGTAAATAGAACTTACGAGAATACCTTCCTAAGTCGTTCAATATTGATTATTCGATGTCCTCTTTTATAAAATGCCATTTGCACTCAGTTTCCACACTATTTGCATGATTATTCTCTATGATTAAAAATGTAGGTCTCGTATGGTTTCACACGTGTTAAAATTTCAGTGAAACCCTCATGTTTGCTAAAAACCTTTGATGGTTGATCTTCCGGTTTGAAACATGTTACACATATGATATTGAATCAACCATAGAGACTAAGCCTGCCTGTGACTGCAATATGGACAATAACCACACGTGTCGATTCCACGGGCTTCGCTTTAAGTCTTATATATTGAATACATAGATGTCTTGTAAACTATGAACCCATGTATGACAAGCTACTAAGCTGCATGTTAATTACTTTGGGAAATTCTAATTTCAATGTTTAAAGGGAGGCCTCATTAATTTTAACAGCTATTGGTTAAAGGTTAACAAGTTTGCAGTTAGACAAAATTGATAGACAAACAAGATACGCCAAATTGATTTCGACATTGTTTCAGCTATGTCATCTTGCAGAAGAATGCAAATTAACCTCCAATTTATCATAGTGAGATCTGGACATGCTGGTCATCCAGTTCTTCTCCATAGAACCGGCGTACTTCCATTACCTTTCTACAGCTGTGATAATAGATCAACAGGTAATTTAGTCATCTATATTAACCCTTTACCGCATAGTGTGCCATATATGGCACATTCCGATTTTTATTTTTTATTTTACTTTTAAAACTGAATCAGAACGTTACTTCATGAATGTTCGTATATGCCACATACACAGTAATGGATCCTCAGTATCTCAAGTAAAAGGCTGCAATAGATTTGAGGATATCAAGCGGAATTAGCACTTCAACGATAACTCTGAATTTATTGAGAAAGGACAAATAGAAGATACGACCTTTTCTTTAAAAAATTCGAGGGTGACTGCTTTTAATCTCTAATGAAAACACCTAGCAATTGACGAGCAAATAATACGGAATCATTTTCTTTTGAAACAGAATGTAGAATCATAATGTTCTATATATGGCACAAACCCTAATTTATTATTTTAATTATTATTTTTTCATAAAAATAATAATTAATATTTTAAATATATTTTTTAAATTAATTTTTCTATAATAAGAACCAATTCCTAATGCTCATGAATTATTTCAGTCAAAAATAAAAATTCATGAAGTAAAGGGTTAATGAAATTGGAGACTATATCTGTTTTATAGGGTTTTGTAGGTATGACCAAAAAACCCTTATACCATTATTTTGTCGTCTCTGTCAGTCTGTCTGTTCGGTAAAAATTGTAGCCAAACAGCTAAACCTAGAGAGTTGAAATTTGGCATGCTTATACAACTCTTTGACCCGCACATAAGAAAAATACTAAAACGTCTAAAAAACATATCCCCCTAAAAATATAAACAAATATGTGCTCATCGAAAAAAATATATATATTTTTTAAATTCTGTGTAGGGTATCAAATGAAAGCCCTTGGTACGTGGATTAACGATCCAAATTTTATTTTTGCAATATAAATTATTTTGATGCGATTTTTGCCAAAATTGTGCACAAAAATGGTTGTCTCACAGCCTGTAGCCCAAATAAAAATCTGAGAAAATTCTAAGTAATGTACATTGGTGTGAACCGGAATAGTACAACAGAAATTTTTGATCAGATTATGTTTTCAGAAAATTAGGTATTTTATGTGTAATAAAAGTTATAGTTATGTAACACAATATACTAGAAGGCGTATCCTGGTCTAATGGTTAGCTTACTCGCTTGATACGCAGCAAACTAGGATTCGCTCCCGAGCAGAGGAGACAATTTTATTTTTTGTCTTTTTCCATTTTTACTTTGTTTAAATTGTTTTCTCAAAATTCTACTTAATTTTGGCAAATGTTGCCTTTAATTTTTAAGAGCGTAAATTTAATAACCAGTTGGAATTGTTGGAATTATATTTTCATTCTATGTGTCATGTAAACGAAACCAGAGGGACGGGGCATATGACTTAAAACAACCAATGGAAGCCATAGGCGCAATTTTCAAAATCTTAATGAACCTTGCTATATAAGAAATTACTGCACATATTTAGAAACCTAAATAATGGTATTAGGTATTCGAATTAAAATTAATGAAAAAATATTTTAATATAAAATTTGTTTTTAAAGCTCTTAACAGACGATAAATTATTTAAAATATAGAACAAGTTCTATTTTACATACATTTTTCAACAATTTTTTAGGGAATTCTAGGTATATTTTTATCTGTTAATATATTGCCAACTGTTTAGTTGTAGCAGAACCTCTAAATATATTGTTTGTGTTCCGTTTTCAAATGTGACAGGACTTCGAACGTTCTAATTTACTATCATCTATGTTATTTCTTTTGTTATTGTTCACAGCTCGTAAATTTCTGAAGGTTTTTTCAATATTTTCATTCTGATAAATATGTCAACAGGTTTACCGTTGGTAATGTAAAAGTTTTCAAAAAAATTGATAAATAAATTGATGTGTGTAAAGTGATGGTTTTGTTTCCAAGGTTACCAATACATTTTTCAATTAATTGACAAAAAACTTGATCAATTTATTGATCAATTAATTGAACTGTGTAAAACCAACCGAATTTAACTAGCTGCCAAAATATCTTGAAATCACTTTCTTATTATTATTTTTTTTTATGATACGATAATTATGAATGGATGGTAAAAATGGTAAACCCTTACAGCATTTTAAAAAATTTAAAACAAGTTCACTTACAATTTTGCAGTGAATCTGTAAAGACAGTTTTAGTAAATTAGTAAATAGTTTCGTAATACAGACGATTCAGTTTAATTGGGGCAGCCGCTTATTTGGGCCAAATCTCAAAGAACAGAAACCAAACCAAGGAACCAACAGTAAATTTACCTGTTTAAATTTAAGATCACACTACATATTATGTTACAGATATTCTCAAGAAAAAATTTGTACAGAGAATTATAATGATGCGCTTCATACCTTTTTGATTCACAAGATGAAAAAATATATTTAAAAAATTGATGTGAAGTGTGAATATTCACACATTTCAGGGTTTCGCAGGTATATAATAAGTGAAGGCGGTATGCTGAGTGTGTAGGACAAATTTTACTTTGTAGTAACCACGGCAAAATGAACGATATTTTTAAAATAATTTATCGTCTGTTAATCATATAATAAGACTGGTTATTAAATTTACGCTCATTAAAATTAAATACAACATTTGTCAAAATATAACTAGAATTTTGACAAAATAATTTCAACATAATAAAAATGCAAAAAAAAAACAGAAAAAATAAAATTCACTCCGTACTCGAACTCGAAACCCTTCGTTTTCCAACCAGTTTAAGAGCGCTCTAACGCATGTAGCCATCGCACGCTTTGCATGTGAGTGTCTTACATTGGTATAACTTTTGTACTTTGTGAACCAAAAACCACAAAAAATGCGTTATTTTCCAAAAACATAATCTGATCAAAAATTCCTGTTGTACTATTTCGGTTCACACCAATATACATTACTTAGAATTTTTTTAGATTTTTAGTTTAAACCATCTGGGCTACAGGGTGTGGGACAAAAATTTTTTTGCACATTTTTGGCAAAAATCGCATCAAAATAATTTATTTTGCGAAAATAAAAATTTGATCGTTAATCCACGTACTAAGGGCTTTCATTTGATACCCTACTCAGAATTTTAAAAAAATATTTTTGTTTTCGATGAGCACATATTTGTTTATATTTTTAGGGGGGTATGTTTTTTAGATGTTTTAGTATTTTTCCTATGTGCGGGTCAAAGAGTTGTATAAGCATGCCAAATTTCAACTCTCTAGGTTTAGCCGTTTGGCTACAATTTTTACCGAACAGACAGACAGACAGACAGACAGACAGACAGACAGACAGACAGACAGACAGACAGACGACAAAATGACGGTATAAGGGTTTTTTGGTCATACCTACAAAACCCTAAAAACTAGCAAATATCAAGTTGAAGATGGTAAGGATTCAATTGTATAAACATTAAATCAAAACATGAAAAATTAGACGAAGATGACGATGATGATGATGATCCACCTGTGCCTGTGACTAACCAGGAGGCAAAAAAATGTATGGCCGTGTTACAGCGTTATTTTATGCAGGAAGGAAATGAAGGGAGCCCTACATCCACACTGAATACCTGTGCTGATTTTGTAGAAGTGAAATGTTACAAAAACAAAAGACAGACTACACTTGACGCATTTTTGCATTGAATTAAATTGTATGTACCTATTTATTATTTTATTTTGGAATTTATTATTATTTTTTCTTAAAAGTTTATATTTTTTGGTTATATGTAATTTATAGTTTTGTCCAAGAGTTTATAAAATAAAATTATTGAAAGAAAAATATGCATTGTTTAATTTTATGTGAAATTCGCTTAATTGGGGCAGCTGCTTAATTAGGCCAAAATGCCTAAGTCCCGATGTGTCCCAATTAAGCGGAATCAACTGTATTTATATTATAGTTATAGTTTTATAATAGATTTATAATTGACTTTTTTTGTTGTGATTTTGTGTTTAAAGTCAAGAAATTTTTTTTTATGGCCCACTTTTTTTTGCGCTTCAGGCCCCTCTAACCCTAAATCCGGCCCTGTTTAGACAATGCACTTATAAAATTTCTGTTTACAATATTTCTATCAATTTTGAAAGTTCTAAATAATTTATTAACTTAAATAAATTAACAAATTCTCCTCACAACATCTGACTTTTAAAGCGATAGAGCCGTTAGACCTTCTGTCTCGCTGAAAATCATCTATCAGTAATTATTTAGATTAATATTTAATAAATCCACTTTATTGTGAAGTATAATCGCAGTACATAACCTAGATATATCGCCTTTTTCTCGCTGAAAGCGAACACAAAGAAATAATGATTTATCGCCAACATATCACCGATAAAAAATCTATATAACAAAAAAACGTATTACCCATTACAAAGTTTAAAACAAAAACTTAAAAAAGAAACTACATTTTTCACGATTTAATAATGAACAAAAAACTTCACTTAATATACTTAGCATTCTTTAATAATTCTTAATAACCCAAAGGCGAAAAATTCTTTTAATAATTTAACATTTTCCTATGAAACAATTTCAACAATGCAAACAAAGCCCTTAATCTTTGGTTATTTTTAATTTACACATTATCTTTATTAAAATACTTTCAGAGGTTATTTTTATCAGAATTTAGGGTTGAATTTAGGGAAGAATTTCATAAAAATTTGAGTTAATTAAGCAGGAAATGTTATTATGAACAGAATAAAAAGGCTGTCATAGACCAAGATTATTAAAGTAAAGGTTGTCTCGTAACTTTTGACCAATCAGAGCGTGAGAGCCAATACGTCACACGTATGCGTAGTTCAAACTAGCATACAGAATTAATATAGATGTTGCACATTTTTAAATATTTTTATTGATTATTTTCATAATAGATATTTATTTCAAGACAGTTCTACTGAATAAATTATAAATAAAAACCTCAGGAAATTTTATACTAATTTATATAAAATTTAAGGTGATATATTTGTATTATAGTTAATAAATAACAATAAAATCGAATATAATTTTAGGTATATTTAAATAATAAATAAAATTGATGTGAAGTGTGAATATTCACACATTTCAGGGTTTCGCAGGTATATAATAAGTGAAGGCTGTATGCTGAGTGTGTAGGACAAATTTTACTTTGTAGTAATCACGGCAAAATGAACGATATTTTTAAAATAATTTATCGTCTGTTAATCATATAATAAGACTGGTTATTAAATTTACGCTCATAAAAATTAAATACAACATTTGTCAAAATATAACTAGAATTTTGACAAAATAATTTCTACATAATAAAAATGCAAAAAAAAAACAGAAAAAATAAAATTCACTCCGTACTCGAACTCGAAACCCTTCGTTTTCCAGCCAGTTTAAGAGTGCTCTAACGCATGTAGCCATCGCACGCCATGTATGTGAGTGTCTTACATTGGTATAACTTTTGTACTTTGTGAACCAAAAACCACAAAAAATGCGTTATTTTCCAAAAACATAATCTGATCAAAAATTCCTGTTGTACTATTTCGGTTCACACCAATATACATTACTTAGAATTTTTTTAGATTTTTAGTTTAAACCATCTGGGCTACAGGGTGTGGGACAAAATTTTTTTGCACATTTTTGGCAAAAATCGAATCAAAATAATTTATTTTGCAAAAATAAAAATTTGATCGTTAATCCACGTACTAAGGGCTTTCATTTGATACCCTACTCAGAATTTAAAAAAAATATTTTTGTTTTCGATGAGCACATATTTGTTTATATTTTTAGGGGGGTATGTTTTAGTATTTTTCCTATGTGCGGGTCAAAGAGTTGTATAAGCATGCCAAATTTCAACTCTCTAGGTTTAGCCGTTTGGCTACAATTTTTACCGAACAGACAGACAGACAGACAGACAGACAGACAGACGACAAAATGACGGTATAAGGGTTTTTTGGTCATACCTACAAAACCCTAAAAATGGAAAAACAAATTGCTATAATAATATAGTAATTAATAAAATTGGAGTTATATAATATGGAGTTTTTAAAAACAGTTGGACTTATTTTAACGAAATTTGGTACAATAGAACCAGGATTAAAATATAGGCATGGTATCTCAAAATTTTCTATCTTAGTGGGTGTTTTTGGGTTAGAACTGGTACTAAAAAAATTGAAATATTTCCTTTATAAACAGAACTATCTTAACAGAAAAAGCTATGCAATAAAAATTGTTTATAAGAAAACAAATCTTATTTGTTCAATGCATTTTTTCAATTTGATGAATATTAGGGTAGTTATGGGGACACCCTAAAACTAAAATATTGAAATATTTCACTTAAAGTCCTTTAGTTTAGACGGAACTAGATGCTCAATTCTAGTTACTTTTACCGATTGATTGAAGCTTTTGATCATGTTGTACAGGAAAAACCAAATTCAATAAATAAAAAAATAACTAATGACAACTTACAAAAATGAAAATTCCGGTTAGTTCTGCCTAATCATTTGGAATAGACTGTATTAGTCTCTTCACATCAAAAATGATTTTAAGAAAGTTTATTTAGAAGGAAGAAACATTCCTTTCGAAGAAAAAAGAAAATAAAACTAGTAGAAAATTAAAAATTTAACGATATTTTTATATTTATAGCCAAAAATCAAATTTCACGTGCATATAACATTTACGATAAACAAAGACTGACGTCCCATTAGCATACGGATGACACGTAGCCTCTCTATTTACCCCCACCACTACAAGTTACGAGAAAACCTTATACTTTAATCATCTTGGTCATAGACATCGTTCCTTTTAGACTGTTGTAATCGTCGGTTTGAACCTAATTCTTTCGACATCGATTGGCAATATGTGTTTACAGAATATTCATCTATCTCTTTACTTCCAGTCATGATTGAGACACAGTCAGATATTTTTTGTATAGCACGTAGTAAATATAAAATTTTCGCTCAAACTAAGATTTCAACATATTTGAATTGAAAAAGTTTGAAGAAGTACAACTGCAAGCTCTCTTTAATTCAAATAATTCAAACACTCAAAGAATTGGTTCAACATCTCCGTCGATAAATCAGCCATTTCACGACATTTACAAGCCATTAGAAAGATCCAGAAAGATGGGTGATGCGGCCACATGAATTGACCGAAAATGCCATTGCTAATCGTTTAAAAATCTCGTTTTTTGCTAACAAGGCATAAACCGAAGAGTTTCTTGTGTCATCGTGACTGACGATGAAAAATTGATCTATTTCGAAAAGCCGAAACGTAAGAAATCATGGGTTGGTCAACCATCAACGTCGACACCAAAGCGAAACAACCACGGTCATAAAGAAATGCTCTCTATTTGGTGGGATATGAAGGGTGTTGTGTATTATGAGCTGTTAAAACCAAAATAAACAATCTCCGCCGAAAGTTATCGACAACGATTGGAATGTTTGAATGATAATTTGATGCGCAAGCGACCATCACCGGAAAGTGATTCTTGTACATGACAATGCTCGATCCTATGCTGATATAGCCGTGAAACAAACACTTATGAAGCTCGAATGGGAGATTCTTCCGCACCTAGCGTATTCTCTGGACCTGGCCCAAACGATTACCAACCGATGCACGCTTTGGAAGAAATTTTGTAACGAATCGTTTAGATCCAGACTTTCACAAACCACCCGTCGCAAAAATTTCTTTGAAAGGCATTTTTTTTGGGATTTTTTAAAAGGTACATATTTTTTAGAATTCATATAATAAAATAATTATTATTATTATTATATTATTTATTTTACATCGGCCTTTATTTCTGCAACGAGGCTAATCGCCGATGCCAGGGGGCGAGCTCCTACACCTGGATGAAGGGTGAATGATTGTGAAAATGAGAGTAATGTAAACATATTATTCTCGCCCGAATAATATCACCAACGAAGCAGGCTCGAACCACAGACCGGACAGTCGTACTGGGTTTCCACCAGTACAAACCGCACGACTAAGTGCGCTCGACCACCACGTTGGCAAATATAATAAAATAAAATTAGAAACCTTTCGTTTCAGCACGTACGCTGAACATATATTTTTAAATGGTTCTTTGTTCAAGGAGACATTTGTTATTGCTTAATAACTTTGAACACTAGCATCTTGAACAAAGCCTAAACCCTTTTCCTAGAAATGCCTAGAAATATTTTATAAAAACTCCCGTCTCTCTGAAGCCAAGAACAGACAGTATTCGGTCCGGTTAGCATTAAGATCTAAGTTGTTGAATTCATAGAGGCACTGTGTCGGCTTTCTGGTGGTTTATCCGATTCTATTTGTTTTAAACTTTTAATTATTTTAAAATCTTTATTTTAATCTTTTGATCATTTTGTAAATATTAATTTTAATAAATCAAATTCATTAATTTTAACGTCTTACTTAACGTGTATAAGCTTTAAATTTTTAGAACTTAAGTGAACAGCTAAGATCCAGGCTAATTACAAGATGCTTGATCAGTCAGTTCGTAAGTTCTAATACATATCATTTAATGCACATATCGTAAAAATGAACCCTGGATAACACTCACGCCTAGTACCCGAAAACCTTTAGTCAGGAATCTCATTTCAGTTTGAGATCAGACTTCATATAATATCACAGGCTCGATACCTAGTGGACAATAAATGGTGCGTTTTAAAGTAAAGTACCGGGCTCGCTACAATTTCCATAACTACGGAGAAGTCGAAAATTGGATTGGTGAATGGATTGGCAATTCAGAGAGCAAATACTTAGACTAATGTACGCGTTTTGTTTTTGAAATAAATACCCAAAAATTACAATAAAACAGCGATGCAACTTCCTAATATTATACACAACTACCTAGTTGCCTTTTACATGTTTAATAGTTATAGTGCCGGAGTTATTCTGGCAAAAATGTAATAAAACGATGTCTGTAGCCACCTTTATCCATTCTTTGGTGTTTGTCAAATACATTCAGCGTGTTATTGTGTTCATTCAAATTGGTTTTTATTCTGTGAATACTCAAACAATATATATGGTAATAAGTAAATAATTTTCCCTTTAATTATAAATGCATTTGTTTGTTTTCTACCCTAAAAACACAACTGGAGGGTTGTTTTTACAATATTTGGTCAACTTAATTTGGAAAACACGTAAGTTCACTTTGGCACGAATAATGATTTTTAATTCAGATTTCATGAGGATTATTTTAATATAAAAATTCGAGGGTGAAATGACTTTTTTAATAAAAATAACACATAAAAGCTTTACATTCTTTGTTCATAAAAGGTGGATTATTAACGAAGCGGTAATGCTAATATCGTCCTTCTATTTAGGGTTATAATATGAGATCATCAATGGTGTAAAACAAGGCTGCTTCTTCTCAATACTCTACTCCTCTTCTTTGCATGTTTCTCTCTGTCTTGCCATGTTTTTCTTGTTCACCCAAGATTTTTTTTAAAGATTTTTTTTTAATTTGTCTTTTTCATAGTTCTCCTTGCAAAATTTTGCGAATTAAGTGGAAAACAAAGTAATAAATTACAATCTTTAAGCGGACCTTACACTATCAATAATAATGTCAGTAATACTGAGTCAATAATAATGACATTACTAGTATTTTTGCCAGTTGCAAAACATTACCTTACACTATCAGTATTACTGACAGTATTTTTGTCAGTAATCACTGAAAGTTATGTGGAGAACATCAAACAAGTGAATATTATTATTATGAAGAGTAATAAGCAAAAAGCCTGATTAGCTTTAGCGTTGTATTTTGGTACAAAGCGAGTCGTAAATCGAAAACGATGGATAGTTTAAAAAACGTACAGAGTGAAACGTACAAAAAACACATTCAAAAGTGTATTGATCTACATGAAAAATATTTTGAAAAACAATAACGCCACTTTTGTTGATAAATAATTGTTTTTGATCTAAAATCCCGAAATATAAAAGGCAACCCTCGTATTGTTTTTCTAAATTATATTTTATATAGTGTAAACCAGCGTTTCCCAACTTTTTTTCATGGCAGACCGGCAGGCAACCTAGAAAAAATTTACGGATCGGCAAGTTTAGAAAGTAATGTGTATCGCAAAATTATTCCAAGTGATGAGCAAATAAAAGGTTTTCACCTATAAAATGAAAGTGATGAGCAAATAAAAAAAAAAAAAAAACGGTCTTCCCCTACAAACTACAAACCCGGAAATTTTGTAACAAAATCTCGCGGCCTTCAAAAAAATCGCACGGACCGGTGGTTGGTGTAAACTATGAAAGGGGAGGATGTCCCCTATGCCCACCCCTAACTACGTCTCTGAGTACATGCCAAGGAAAAGTTCTCCAAAAAGTGAACGACATTGGAAACCGAAAGAATCCTTGTAGCATAGCAGACTCAGATGATGAACCTTTGAGCACTTCGCTATCTAAATCTAATATAAACCTACACTAAGAAGCCCATCTCTTGCGGTTAGTAGTAATTATCAGTGATGATATATCAAACACACATGTTCTCTGGTGTTATATTTGATTGTGTATTCAATTTGTAATCACATAGAATCAATTTAACAGTTCATTTTATCGTCTATAATCATTCCAGAAACTATTATGAATATCATAATAGCACTATGTATTACTACTACTTCATTACAGCAGTATATGTTACAAAGGAATTTTGATCTCTTTATAAATTGCATAATAAGGTTATCAGATTTGATTAGATAGATAATATTTCAATAAATCAATGACAAGAGACAGTATTAAACTGCTTTCCTTTTACAAGTTAAAATGCTTGGCTAAGCTAAGAAGTTAGTCAAATGTCTTAGCAAGGGAAAGGGGGGAGGAAAAAACTTAGTTTATCTTAGCCAGTGTCTTATAAATGGAACGCTCTTACAACTTAGATTAACTTAGCTTAGCTTAGATTTCTTAAGTAAAGTGGTAAAAGGAAAGCGCCTAATATAGAAGGTGTCTCAAAAGAAATTTTATATTTATTTAGCTTACTGCGTGAACGCAACGTATCCGAGGGGCGCGGGGGTTATGTCAATCGGTAGCCCGGCTCTTGGGAATTTAGTCGCTATGGAGCGTTTCTCGGGAGCAGACCGCGCGTTATGCGTGCGAGAGTTTTACAAAAACGGTGATTCGGCGACTGTAGCGCGTAGAAAATTCTGCAGTATTCGAGGTTTTCGCCACTTAAATGATGCGCCAAGCATTCCTCTCATTCGACATTGGGTTAAAAAGTTTGAAGAGACTGGTACAACGCTGAATAAATCAAAATCCGGGCGACCTAGGTCATCAAGGACGGTAGAAAACGTGGAGAATGTTAATCAGTCTGTTCGTGACGACCCGAACCTTTCAATACGGAAGCGCGCAAGTGCTTTAAATGTGCATAGATCATCATTACATCGCATTATGCACAAAGACCTAAAGCTGCACCCCTACAAAATTCAATTGGTGCAAGAATTAAAGCCCCAAGATGCCAGTCAGAGGCTTAATTTCGTAAATCAGGTGATTGAGCGATTTTCAACGTTTACCAACATTTTGTTTTCGGATGAATCTCATTTTCATCTTAATGGCCACGTAAATAAGCAGAACTGCCGCTACTGGAGTGCAACGAATCCGAAACGCAAACATCAGAAACCCCTACATTCGCCTAAAGTGACCGTATGGGCTGCGATGTCGGCGCTAGGAATTATCGGCCCTTACTTTTTTGAAGACGAAATGGGGCGTGCAGTTACAGTGAATTCAGAGCGTTATGTGGAGATGTTAGACAACTTCTTGGTACCTGAACTGCAAAACTTTCCTGGCTATAACCAAAGAACATGGTTCCAACAGGACGGAGCAACTTCACACACGTCCAATATGTCTCTGCCACGTGTTCGTGAAATTTTCTCAGGCAAATTGATCTCCCGGAGAGGTGACATAAATTGGCCTCCACGCAGTCCAGATTTAACCCCTATGGACTTTTTCCTATGGGGTTATCTTAAATCTAAAGTTTACGCCAATAAACCGACTTCACTGACGCATTTGAAAGAAAATATCCGTCACGAAATGGCAGCCATCCCTGAGTCCACCTGCCGAGACGTCATAAGTAATTTTACTGTTCGATTAAATGAGTGCCGAGAACGCGAGGGTCTACATTTAGACGATATTATTTTTAAGAAATAAATCCCCAAAAAGTGTATTTTAATAATTAATAAACATTTTTTCTATATACGGCTTACTTTTTTTTTAATCGATCCACTAAATATAAAATTTCTTTTGAGACACCTTGTACAATACTTGATACAGACAATACTGTCAACATCAAAATAAAAATAAAACACCTAGATTACCTAAAAGAATGTGAATCTCGCCCGCACGCTGCTCGTCAGACTCAAGACCTGCTAGAGCAGTTTCGATGGGATCTTTTCGGACATCCACCTTACTCACTTGACCTTGCACCAAGTGACTTCCACCTGTTTCCGCTGCTGAAGCAACATCTTGGGGGAAGACGCTTCACAAACGAGGATAATTTGAAACAAGCTGAAAGATGGCTAACCAGTATGGCGGCAGAATGGTATGACACTGGATTGAAAAAACTTTTACCACGGTACCAAAAATGTATTGAAAAACAAGGCGATTCTTTAGAAAAATAAGTTTAATATGTATTTTTCGAAATATACTTTTTTTTTTAAATTACTTTTATTTATAAAAAAAAAAAATAGTGTAACCTACTTTGAGATGACCCCCGTAGTTTTAATAAACGTACTAGCTTTGAAATACCGCTACGCGCTACATTGTTCGACGTTGCTCTCACTCTTTAGCCAGATCAAGAAAATGTGTTCGCAGCGCACTCTCAGAGCAGTTATTTTCCCAATCGAATAGAAATTTTATCAACTCTAGAGCAACTGCTCGCACAATCGAATACGCAACTTGCTCGCCGAGTGACCCAATCGAATACGCTATATATCTTTTTGATTATGTTAATTATCCTAGAAAATATATTTAATGCGCCCTCTTTTATGTATATCTCTAAATATGGTCATTTTCTGCCAGTGTTTTTGAATTTATTTAATTAATTAAACGAAATTTATGAAATGGAGATGTGGAAAATTAAGGATTTGAAGTACGAATTAGTGGAACATCAGCCCATTCACCAGATTTGTCTTCTTTGGGCCCAGTATTTCCATCTTCAGGTAAACCTCTAGGTTACTATCTGACAGATAAGGTTATGTGATACTTTCTGTGTTGAATGAATGTCATCCCGCCTTTGAATACAAATTTATCTATCGGATAATTATCTAACGGATAATGATACTGACGTATTGAATTCACCGACTGGTATTGATATTTATTCAGCAGCTATAGTTCCAGATAACCTTATCTGTCAGATAGTTATATAGAGGTTTATCTGAACGGGGGAAAGCTAAATTTTAGATTTAAATTTCCGAGCTATAATTCTCAGAGTGAGTTTAAAGAACATTACCCAAGCATAGAAAATATCTTAGCTTTAACATAAAACTTTCAAACAAAAATAAGACATCACTGATGTATACCCTATCATGATGTCCCTAATTTAAATAGGACATCCTGTATTTATGTTCTTCAAGGGTGACATAAATTCTTGTCGCGTTTTACAAGAATCACAGCCACCCTGAGAATAATACACTGTCAAACATCGAATCTCGATAAATTTCTATTGTGAGGGGTAAGAGGCAGTAGATTGATCACTCCCTCCTTTAGGCTTTTATGTTAGTATAGGAAGAAGAGGGAAAACGTTAAGGGATGCATAGACATGGGATATAAAACACAGTTTACACTCTCATGCCCTAAACGCATGGCAGTAAATGGGGCTTATAAAATTAGGTTATAAATGAAGTTTTATATCTTTGACGAAATTGGCCATCATCTCAATAATTTTTGATACAGAGCATCTCGAAAGATTAGCTATAATTACTAAATTTAATTGAAAATATACCTTATGTCATTATTAGAGTTTTATAAGAGTGACCACCAAAAAAAATTGATGTAAAGTGTGAATTTTCACACATTTCAGGGTTTCGCAGGTATTTAGTAAGTGAATGATGATTATTTGGGATACCAAAACAAATTTTATGTTAAAATATTTTTTTTGTTAATTTTAATTCGACTGCCTAGTACCATTATTTAGGTTTCTAAATATGTGCAGTTTTATTTTTTATATAGCAAGGTTCATTACTATTTTGAAAATTGCACCTATGGCTTCCATTGGTTGTTTTAAGTCATACCCCGCCCCTCTGATTTCGTGTATTCAATTTCAACAATTTCAACTGGTTATTAAATTTACGCTTCTAAAAATTAAATGCAACATTTGCCCAAATATAACTAGAATTTTGAAAAAATAATTTAAGCAAAATAAAAATGCAGAAAAAATAAAATTGCCTTGAGAGCCGAGCGAACTTAAGTTTGCAAATTAGAACGCGAGTATGCTAGACATTACAATATCAAAGCATACTTGTTCACGGTCTTTGATTAGTTATTAGATATTTTACGCAGTCAAGCAAAAAACACAAAAAATGCGTTATTTTCCGAAAACATAATATAACTATTCCGGTTCACACCAATGTACATTACCTAGAATTTGTTCAGATTTTTAGTTTAAATCATCTGGGCTACAGGGCGTGGGACAATTTTTTTTTGCACAATTTTGGCAAAAATCGCGTCTAAATAATTTTGTAAAAATGAAATTTTGATCGTTAATCCACGTACTAAGGGCTTTCATTTGATAACCTACTCAGAATTTTAAAAAAATATTTTTTTTTTTCGATGAGCACATATTTGTTTATATTTTTAGGGGGATATGTTTTTTAGATGTTTTAGTATTTTTACTATGTGCGGGTCAAAGAGTTGTATAAGCATGCCAAATTTCAACTCTCTAGGTTTAGCCGTTTGGCTACAATTTTTACCGAACAGACAGACAGACATACATACAGACAGATAGTAGCAGTTCGGCAGTTTGAATGTACAGTGGATGGCCAAATTATTAGGGACGGTGCAGATTTTCTGTAATTTTCAAATGAATTTAATGAGGAAATAAGTGGCTTTGGGTCTCGTATTTATTTTTATTCATTAGAGTGCTTTATTTAGAATATAAAACGACATAATTGCTTATTCATAACCATTTATTTTTGTATAAAAAGTGTTAATTTAACAAATTAAGTAAAATCTTAATATTTTGTAATGCCACCCTTTGCTGCGATTGCGGCTTCCAGGCGTTTGGGCATGCTTTCTATGCAGACTTTTGCGTTGTGTCGGAGATTGGGGTTGTGATGCCACTCTCTGATAAGGGTTTCTATAAATTGCCGCTTGGTGGTGATGATTTCTTTGGCGATCTCCCGCTTTTTAAAATAATAATGATACCAGCAACAAGAATATAGAAGAAAAATTATTAAAAAACAATTTGTTTTCTCACAAAATGCATTTAAACTTGAAAATTACAGAGAAAGTGTACTGTCCCTAACAATTTGGCCACCTACTGTAGTTCAAAACTTATGTTGACAAACACACAACACTCTGCACATTCTTTAATTCCTAAAACCGTACGTCAGCAACCACGACATACACCGCCTAAAGGCCGCTCAAGGAATTGGGACATTAGAATACAATTATATCCTAATTGAGACAATATTTAGGTATAGCCAAATGGTGCCTCTAACATCCCCCGTTGTCAAATATTTTTTATCTATCACGGAAAATTTTAAAAAAATCGGATTGTAAAAAGTGTGCCTACCAGCCCCGGTCACCCCTACCAACAAAGCTCTGAAATTTGTGAAAATTCAAACTTCATATACATTTTAACATTTATATTTTCTCTTTTTTGTTCGGTATGTAATTTTGATCTTTTATTCTATCTTGAAAAATAATGTGAAAGGTGAACGTGGTTGACCGCTTACAATTGGTAACAAATGCTGTAGATTGGTCCGTTCTCACCACTTGTCAAATTTCTATAACACTTGTTTCACCCAGATCATCACACCTTTTGAATGCATAAAACCCAACCAAAAATGTCATGTTGCAAAATTTTAGATGTGGGTTATATCAAAGTGACAACCATTTCAATAAACGATTTTTAAAATTGAACACGAAAATACAACCATTATACTATTGGTTCAAAAAAACAAGATACAGGCTGGAAGGAAAAAGGTAAACGATATTTTTTATAATATCTAAATAAAATACAGTAATATTTCACATAGTCCGGGTAATCAGTTCCGCCAATATTTCAACAATATCGAGACCGGACTAATCGAGGAACTAAACACTTACAAAAAATTGATGTGAAGTGTGAATTTTCACACATTTCAGAGTTTTACAGGTATTTAGTAACTGAATGATGATTATTTGGGATGCCAAAACAAATTTTATGTCAAAATAATGCCTAATACCATTATTTAAGTTTCTAAATATGTGCAGTATTTTTTTTTATATAGCAAGGTTCATTAAGATTTTGAAAATTGCGCCTATGGCTTCCATTGGTTGCTTAAATCATAAGCCCCACCCTCTGATTTCGTATACATTACAACATAGAATTAAATTATAATTTCAACACTTCCCACTGGTTTTTAAATTTACGCTTTTAAAAATTGAATGCAACATTTACCAAAATATAACTAGAATTTTGACAAAATAATTTAAACAAAATAAAAAAAAAAAAAAAAACGATTAAAATTGACAGGAATGGAACTCTAGTTTGCAAATTACGAAGTGACGACAAAACGCACTACGCTACGAGCGCTTACTTATCTACTGTGTTACATAGCGAATTAAATATTTAACATATTTTAGTTAAAAACACAAAAAATGCGTTATTTTCCGAAAACATAATCTGATAAAAAATTCCTGTTGTACTTTTCTGGTTCATACCAATGTACTTAGAATTTTTTCAGATTTTTAGTTTACACCATCTGGGCAACAGGGTGTGGGAAAAATTTTTTTTGGACCATTTTTGGCAAAAATCGCATCAATATAATTTATTTTGCAAAAATAAAATTTTGATCGTTAATCCACGTACTAAAGGCTTTCATTTGATACCCTACTCAGAATTTTAAAAAAATATTTTTTTTTCGATGAGCGATATTTGTTTATATTTTTAGGGGGACATGTTTTTTAGATGTTTTAGTATTTTTCCTATAATCGGGTTGAAGAGTTGTATAAGCATGCCAAATCTCAACTCTCTAGGTTTAGCCGTTTGGCTACAATTTTTACTGAACAGACAGACAGACAGACAGACAGACAGACAGACAGACAGACAGACAGACAGACAGACAGACAGACGACAAAATGACGGTATAAGGTTTTTTTTGTCATACCTACAAAACCCTAAAAATGTTTATTTGTTCAAAAACAAATTTTTTTTTCCTTCTGTTCTTCTATAAATGAAACGCGTTTAATAAAATCAAATGTCTTTGTAAGAAACAATTAAAAAAATTAGCTGTGGCCACGACAGGACTGACCGCCATCACAAAGTACTTGTTTCATTTATGCTGCTTTATCAAAATATGTCTTAAATAAAATTTGTTAGTTATTGCTTTTATAGCAACTTTTGTTAAATAATTTTTTTCGAAATATTTCTCTGTTGTGAAATATTCGCAAAAATCTTAAAACCGACACGAGTAAACTCCCATTTCTAGTAACTCGATTTTTACCAAAAGTTGATCAACTCGTGCCATTGATGTCAAAAGCTTAAATATGAAGTTTCATAAAAATCCTTTTAGCCGAATTTGCTCTGTACGTGTACGCGGACAAAGAACAACTAGAACAACTAGATTACAAAATTCCACCTAATCGTTTGGAATAGCCTATAGATATGAAAGCCACATGGTCATTGCAACGTTTCGCCGGTCCTATTATCCTTGTATAAACAGGTACTCATTTTAAGTATTAAATACTTGAGGCTGAGTCGACCCCAGAGCTAACTGCACAATATCGGAGGATAAAAATCCTAAGGAGTTGGGGGGATTCGAACCCAGTTCCCTGTGCTCCTTAAGCAACTGTTTTACCACGGAGCCAGGGCAACTCTAATGAATTTAATGTAATTTAAAAAAAATCCAGCCATTTACCTCTCCTTGAAGGTAACTCAAATTTTTGGAACCATATGTTGATAAGAACCAATTTATTTGCGGTTGCATAAAGTGGCGATCCATGGAACTCCTGGATGATTGTCATAGAACCCTAGATTTCCAGGGAACCTAGTTTAGTAATAGATTTTTAAAGCTTAACTAGGCAAATGAATAAATTTCAAATGATATGTATTTTGTTTTAATTTTATAAAATAGCTAAAACCAAATTAACAAACAGATAAAAATGATATTCTCATGTGCTATAAACAATAAAATTCATAAATATAATGTCAAATCCAAAATTCCCAAATCAAATTTATAAAACCTAAAATTTAGTGGCAGAAATAAACATAAAAACATTTGTTATGATAACAATCTATTGAATGCAATCGTGAATATAAATTAAAAATTAAATTACAAACTCGTTAAAAATATATTTCGATTCGTAATGTGTATAATTCGATTAGAGTCTCGCATGTCTGAATCAATTGAATCGTTTCTAGGTTCCAATCAAACGTCAGAAATGCTAATAACTCTAATTGGCTTTCGAGAACTTCCTCATCAGACGTTTCCTGTTCTGAACTATCAATGTAAACACCTTCAAATGGTCAGCGCTTTCCTAAATTGCTCAAATTTACTTGATATATATCTACCCTTTCATCATCTTACGAATATTAATAAATATTAATACATACAGAGCATAGAACTTGGTTATGAATAAAAGGTTCGAAATACGAGGGTTACCTTTTATGTTTTTACAAATGATCACTAGATGGCAATATTGAAATGTGTTATTACTATATTTGTAATATTTGACATTTGTTATTATGAAATCAGTGGCAGATTACAAGTTGACCCAGTAGTTTGTTGACAGTGAGTGTTTAAACATAACATGGTAGTGAAAATATGGATATTACTCGTGAAGGTTTTCGTAGTATGATTTTTTACGATTTTAATAAAGGCCTAACTCAACAACAATGCATAGATTTAATCCGTTCAACTTTTGGTAATGAAGCAATTTTTAATGTCACCATCAGAAGAGATTGTTTACAATTGGTTTGCAGAATTTCGTCGTGGTCCTGCGTCCATCAGTGATGAATCTCAAGAAGGTCGACCAAAATCGGTTGTGATTCAAAAAAACATCAATGCTGTGCACAAGATGATTGAAGAAGATCGGCATGTGACTTACCGTGAGATAGCGGCATCCTTTGGCATATCGCAGATTGCAATACATTCAATTTTACATGAACAGTTAGCTGTAAAAAAGATCTGTTCGCAATGGATTCTGCATAAAAATCAACCTAGGCACTGCAAAATCCGTATACAACATCGTTACAGGTGACGAAACTTGGTTTTATTCATATGAACCGGAAACTAAGCAACAATCCACTGTTTGGGTCTTCCAAAAAGAACCGAAACCCACAAAAGTTGTTCGTTCACGAAGCACTTCACATAATTTGGTATGATGATACAGTAAACCAGGATTCGAACACAGGTTCAAAAGCATCGCAAAATTTATATTCTAGTTTTTTTTTTTTTTTTTGGGTTCAAACTGTTTATTCATCATCATTATCATTGGCACGACAGACCGAGTTGAGTCTAGGCCTCCTGTTTCCAGGTTTCATGACTATGTTTACAATCTGTGTACGTTCAGGAGTAATATGGTCAGTATTACGTCCATTTTTTAGCGTATACAGAAAGGCAACTACAGTTTATAGCCAGTTGCGAACAGCTAACCTATAATTTTTATAAATATTTTTACACAAATTATTAGACATGAGTACGAATTGAACTCACGTCCGTGCCATGGCTTAGCGGACAAATAGCAGGTACAAACGATTTAACGTTTGCAGCTACAAGCTTGCCTAAAACTGTTTATTAAAAACTAAAAATATCTCCCTTATTATTGGCTTAACAGAAAATTGAATATAATATAAATATATATATATATATATATATAATAATGGGTAAGCTATCTTTGTTAGGAACACTTCCTTTTGTTGCTAATTATGACTGTATTAAAGAATATTGTTTGTCCATTTTGTTTTAATTTAAATGTTTTTCAGTTTACGTGTTTAGCACATATATTATTAACCGTACGTAATACAAAATGGAGTTCGCGCCATCTTGGTTTTGTTTTTCATATTTTGGTTTCATTGTTAGTTTTCTAGTTATTTCTTTTACTTTTACATTTCTTCATCACAAATATTCTTTCATACAAGACTAATAATTTCGATTTTGTTATATTTCAAAGTGTATCCTTATTTATAGACTGAGGATGATTGGATTACCAATCGAAACGTCTCGATAAACATTTTTTAATATATATATGACGAGTATAACATAAGAATTTTATTTAATAACCATATTAATTTCGTCTAGACTTTCTTTCGATATATATATATAACAAGAAGACAAATCTTTTTTGTTGAATGTATTTTTACCGACCGCCAGCAAATACCGATTTTGACATTTCGAGATTTTGATGGATCTCCACGAATTTAGGTCCCTACATAATGTTTTGACTATTTTTAGCATGATGTCTGTCGGTCTGTCTGTCTGCCTGTCTGTCTGTCTGTCTGTCTGTTTGTTTGTCCGTCCGTCTGTCTGCCTGTGTACACGTGCAGAGCAAATTCGGCTAAAAGGATTTTTATGAAACTTCACATTTAAGCTTTCGACATCAATGGAGTTGATCAACTTTTGGTAAAAATCCGTTGACTAGAAATGGGAGTTTACTCGTGTTGATTTTAAGATTTTTGTGAATAAACAACAGAAAAACATTACGAAAAAATGTATTTAACAAAAGTTGCTATAAAAGCAATAACTAACAACTTTTATTTGAGAAAATTTTGATAAAACGAAAAATTTTTTGAAAAATTTTCGAAATTTTTTCTAAGTATGTATTTTTTCACACTTATATGTAACGTTTTCATGGTCATAATAAATAATATCTCTGTTAGAAAATATTAGGCCAAGTTATTTCTACTCTGCTGCTATAATGTATTTTATACAAGTACTTTGTGATGGTGGTCGGTCCTGTGGTAGCCACAGCTGATTTTTTTCAATTAGATATTGGTTGATGTACGAAGAATTAACCAATCGCCTATATGTACTCGTCACGCTTATAGATTGTGTACGGAAGTCGTTTCAAGTTGCACTAGATTGACCCATAGGCTTTAAATCATAAAACTGTCCAAGAAGAGAAAAAAATAAATAATTCATACTTGAATTTTATGTCTAAATATTGTTAATTACATATGAAATATTCATACGTAACAAATTAACAAGATTCGGCCCTATTTCTACCATCTATAATTTTCTTGGGAAAACATTTTCCATATTTGATTTTTCAAAGTTAATTTAATTTCTGTTTTAATCTGTAACATCAGAAAATGAATAAAATACGCTTGGAAAATCTGCGGGGTGTTGAGTTCCATAATTGAAAATTATGCATTCAAATTACTACGGTTTTATTCATAGGAAAATGACTGCGCAGAAATATCGTATAAAAATGTTCAACGAACGCCAACGGACAAGACCATCGCTTTCAATTTTACATGTATAATCAAACTCTTTTTAAAAAAATCATTTTCAAATGAAATCTATTAAGAAATATTTAACAGAAGTGAAATAATGAATGATAAATATTAGGTTGACGGACTCGGTAACGCAGAGGTAACGACCCTGCTTCTCGTGCTATAGGTCCTGGGTGCGAATCTTGATCAAGGTATGTACGAGGTCTGTTCAAAAGGTATCGCAAATTTTGAATTCCCGCGGGTTACGTATATTCGATTTTCGATTGTGGCGTTATGTTGGTACTCATGTCTCTCACTTATGCCGACAAGTTCGACCATTTTGAATGTTCAGTTATATTTTGGCAGTTGCTTTGCTTGCACGTGTTTTGGCTCGTCTTCGATTTTTGCCATAAAAAAATGGATCAAAGAATCTGTATCAAATTTTGTGTGAAAAACAAAATTAAGTGCGCGGACGCATTCCGAATGTTGAGTGTGGCATATGGTGAAGCTACCTTGGACCGAAGCAACGTTTATCGGTGGTACAAAATGTTCTCAGAGGGCCGAGAAGATGTGAACGACGAAGAGCGTGCCGGACGCCCGAGCACGTCAACAACAGACGAAAACATTGATGAAGTGAAGAAAATACTATTGGCCAATCGTCGAATCACCGTTAGAGAAGTTGCTGAGAACCTAAACATATCGATTGGCTCGTGCCATTCGATTTTTACCAATGATTTCGGCATGAGACGGGTCGCCGTGAAATTCATCGTTGCTTGTGCGCGAATTTTTGGCCAAAAACAACACACTAATAATGCCGCAGCCACCGTATTCCCCAAATCTGGCCCCCTGTTATTTTTTCTTGTTCCGGAAAATGAAGAGGCCCATGAAAGGACGACATTACGCTACGAGTGAGGAGATAAAGACGGCATCGAAGGAGGAGCTGAACAAGATCACAAAAAATGATTTTTTCAAGTGCTTCGAGGATTGGAAAAAACCTTGGCACAAGTGTATAATATCTGGTGGGGATTACTTTGAAGGGGACAAATAAATATTCATGAATAAATAAATAAATTTTGAAAAAACACAAAATTCGCGATACTTTTTGAACAGACCTCGTATATTCGTAAGAGGACTACTTTTGAAGTTTTTACAAAAACTAAGGGAAAAAAAAAGTTACCAAATTAATTTTTGTCAATGAGATTTCAATTGACCATTTCGAAATTAACCGGCAGTGTTGACCATCGTTGAGTTGACCGTCAACATCAACAGCAAAACATACAGACAGACATAACACTAAAGATTTTACACAGTAACAAGCCTAGAACACACTGTTCAAAAAATATATGACCCGTATAAATTTCACGGACCTGTTAAAAATTTGTCACACGTAAGTAATGACGGTAATATTTTTGTACAGAAGCCAGGTGTAGGTCATAGATGCCGACGGCAACCGGGTGCGTAGTCGATAAGAACTATCAAAAACTGCAAAATTAATGGCACGTCGATAAAAAAATGTCTGAGGGTTATAAAAAAATTGTACAAACTGTTAGAAAGGTTAAACGTGATATTTAAGAAAAGGAAAATAATCACAAAGTGATTATTATGATCTTAGATCTTTTAAGACAATAATTCTAAATTTTAAAAGCCGCGAAACACTTTTGTTTATAAAAATGAAAATTCCAGAATACAAAAATAATGGGCCGTATGAATAAAAATAAGCATAACCTTTTACTTGCAAATTATGAAGCAAATCCTCGAAACAATATGAATAAAAATGCAAGCAAAACCTTTTACTTATGAGTAAGAAGCAAATGCTTTTTTTGTTGATCTTTTGCTCACGACAGAAGTAAATGGTTATGAATAAAGCAGACCTTTTACTTTAAATTATAAGCAAATGCTTCGAAAAACATGCATCTATATTTTCGTATACTCACTTGTGAGAAAGTGTTATAGTGACCTAGTTGCTATGGCGGATAATGTGCATTTAAGAAATGTGAAACACTATAAGTGTCGTTCTTCACCACGTTCTAGTGACTTTAAAAGTTGGTTTCGTTTTGAAGAGGAAAACGTGGAGTGGTTAGCTAATACTTTTTTAGGTAACACTACAGAATCTCGACGCGGTGCGTTGTCTTCTCGGCATAAAATCAAATTATTTTTGAGGTATCTAGCCGATCCTGGGTTTCAAAAAGGTATCGGTGAGGAACTTGGGGTGGAGCAATCCGCAGTATCACGGACTGTCAGCAGTGTTGTTGATGAAATTGTTGCACAAGCTGGCACCTGGATTAAATTTCCTACTTCCCAAAATTCATTAGTGGAGACGAAAGAATTGTGGCAAAGAAAATACCGTTTTCCAACCGCGATTGGTGTCATTGACTGTACGCATATAGGTATAGAAAATACCGAAGATCCATGGAGATGAATATGTCAATCGTAAAGGAAACCCTACGCTAAATGTACAGGCAACTTGTTATGCCAGTGAAATGTTCACAAGTGTAGATGTAGGGTGGCCTGGATTTGGAAAAATTCAGACATTAGACAAATTTTATCAAGAATGCAAAATACTGTGCTAATTGCTGATAAGGGGTATGGATTAGAGCCATGTCTTATGACTCCATTTAAAAATCCTGATAATAGAGCTTAAAGAAGCTTTAATAACTCCTAAAAGAGGAGAGGATAATAATCGAGCGTTGTTTTGGTCAACTTAAACGAAGGTTCCCGATCTTAAAGTATGTTTGCCGCAAACATAAAAATATCCCAAAAATAATTGTAGCTTGTGTTATTTTGCACAACATCGCTAAGAAGTTAAAAATTACAAAATTACTTTACACCAATAAAAATAAGTTGAAATGCCAAACATGGAACTCAATACAGCCCTAGCACATTGTTAATAGTGTTTATAGACTATTTTCAACTTGACGGCAATCGGTAGTAGCAAGAAGTAGTACGATTTTGATAAATACTGATTTTCAGGTTTCAACATAAACATCCTCTTGACCTTTTGCTCAACGGTAGAAGCATTTACTTGCAAGTAAAAGGTAATCGTTATTCATATAAAAAGAAGCAAATGCTTTTACTCCGACCTTTTACTCGAAGCAAATGCTTATACTTCTACCTTATACTTATGAGCATTTACTTCAACTTTATTCATACGGCCCAATATGGACAGCAAACTCAGTCAAAATTTTTGGGAACACTTTTCAGATTCCATTTTAAAAATCGCTGAAGTAAAGAAAATCTACCATATATGCACGAACCAACACTATCTGAGGTCAAAGCAGCAATAAACAGATTAAAGAATAACAAAGCTGCAGGAATTGATGACATCCCTAGCGAGTTTTTTAAGTTTGGTGGTGAAGAACTCCATAACAGACTACTCGATCTTATTTTGATGATATGGAGAAAAGAAGAGCTTCCCGAAGAATTGAAAAGAGCTGTGATATGTCCGATCCATAAGAAAGGAGATAAACTGGGTTGTGGGAATTATCGTGGAATCTTACTTCTATGTACATTAAATAGGGTGGGCCATGGGAATCTGACGTTTTTCAAACGGGTAGTACTCTGCAGGTAGGGGGGTAGTAGCAAGCGATAGATTCCATTCCAACCGTCAGTTCGTGCAGTTTAGTGTACATCATGGCTGAATGGGGTGTAAGACATCGTGTGTTTGTGTATGACGCGTTTCTCAAAAACGGTGAATCAGTAATAGCGGCGCAAAGAGCGTTTCGAATTGAGTTTAATGTTGAGCGCCGTGGAAGCATCCCAAGCCGAAACACTATTCTCAAATGGTTCAACGACTTTCGAACAAGCGGGAACATCATGAATAAAAAACATTGGATGAACTAAAGGATGCCACTCGTGGAGAAGTCCGGGCGATTGACGAAGCTCTACTGGACCGCGTTCACAAAGAATTTATAAACAGACTTGAAACATGTTATGAGCAGAATGGTCATCACATGACTGATTTTTTAAAATTAAAATGGCATATAATTTACTATTAATGTATGTTAATAAAAAATGTTTGTCTTGAGAAATCATTGTGTAATGTATAAAATCCTCTGAAATATTGTTCTGCGTCGACTTACACCATACGCAAAAGAACTTATTGGTGACTACCAGGCGGGATTTTGATCTAGCAGATCGTCAACAGAACAAATTTTCTGATTAAGACAAATTCATGAAAAATGTTGGGAACATAACACCGACGTTCATAATGTTTTTATTGATTTCAGGAAAGCCTAAAACAACATTGTACGTGAAAAACTCTGGGACATCATGGACGAATTTGGCATCCCTAGTAGACTTATCAAGATGACTATAGTGTGTGTGTCGGGATCCATAAGCAGAGTGAAAGTAGGAAACCTTTTGTCACAGCCTTTTGAAATTCATACTGGAGTCAAACAAGGAGCCGCCACCTCACCTTTGCTGTTAACCTCGTGCTGGAGATGGTGTTACGAAAAGCCCAATATAGCAACCACCGTGGTCTACAACACAATATATTAAAACGGACACTGGCAGCAAAGACTAGTACGTTCCCTCTAGGAATATACCAATGAACTAAACAACAACAACCGCCAAATTTAAATTTTACTATCTGATTTACGTTCATAATTACCATTATTATTGTATTAAATATATTTTATTATTTATATTATCAAAAGTTTTACAATTAAAAAAGAAATACATATATATTTAATAATCCATATACATTAATATAACATATAAATAAGGAATTTAAATAAATAAATCTAAATAAAAGGTGTAAGCTATTTATTTTTGAAACACAAAATTATACACAACATTAAATATTATTTTAAACACAACATTATAATTACTAATTACAAACACTGTATTGGTTTGCTATACCTGTTTTTTTATTTTTTCGGCCTCATATTTGGTTTCTACACATTTCAGATCATTATAAGACAATATTCGCAAAAAATCAATTTTTGTCCGTCTTCCCAAGATGTACAATGTATGTATCAAATAAAGTATAAGATGACTAAAATTGGAAATAAAACTCTATTATTTGAACCACGTATTTGAAAATTAACTAGCTTAAATGCGTATTACTTCAACACAAACTGTCATGTGACAGCTAATGGCGGCTGATCTACAGCTGAAACACGAAGTTTCTGATCGTTTGAAGTCGGGTGTATTCGTAATTTATTTTGCACTATGTCACCATCTACCAATATACCAGAAAACTAAAACTCGAGCCAAGGTCATTACATACCAGTGGCACCCGGGTAGTTTACAGCTCAATGGGTACCACAAGATTTTAGAGTATGCAGATGAACTGGATATTATTTCAAATAAGGTTGAAGACGTAATATACCTTACTAACCTTATTGATGTCGAAACTCGAAAAGTAGAACTAATCATTAGTAATGAAAAAAACCAAGTATCTTATTCTTCGTAGGCGCAGTCACGAGAACACGACCGACTTGAAAATTAATGACAACACTTTTGAAAGAGTTTTTACTCTCAAATACCGCGGCAACATGATAAATCAGGTGAATATGATACAGCAAGAAATTACGAATAGAATTAAAGCTGCTAATGCATCGTTTTGCACTTGGTCCCCTCTTCAAAACGAAACTCTTGTTTAGAAACACCAAGATCAGGTTATACCAAGTTAAAGTACGTCCCGTACATATGTATGGCTACGAAACATGGACCTTATCAAAGCGAAATCGGCAACACCTCATAGTTTTCGAAAATAAAATATTACTCAGAATCTTTTGTCCCATTCAAATTAATGGTGAATGGTGAATCCGTAAAAACAAAGATATCCGAGAATTGTACTCAAGGCCAAGTATTACCCAAGAACTCAGAGGCAGACGATTACAGTGGATAGGACACGTTATGAAGATGAGGGAGGACAAAATGGTTAGGAAGATATAAGAAGGATTGAATACCCGTCAACCAGAGGGAAGACCTCGCAAGTAATAGAGAGATCAGCTAACCGTAGATCTAACAAGTATTGGTATACAGGGTACTTGGCAGGACCTGACAATGAATAGAGCGAGATGGAGGACTTATGTGAGTGAGGCCAAAAGTCAGCCTGAGTGATAGTGCCCAAAGAAGAAAAAGAGGAAAAATATCGAATTACAAAAACAGCTATAAAATCCCAAATAATTTTTCACGTAATCTAGTAACTAAAAGTAATAAATCAAGTAACAAATTCAAGGGCAGTTACCTTACAAATGTCAGCTATATCATATCAAGTCGATACTCTCCTACTCTAGGTATTGCGTAACGTGAGCATTTCAGGTGATTTTTAACGAACTACGTGTAGAGTAATTTAGTAAATAGTGTTTGAAACAAAAAGTTCAGGAAGCAAATGTCAATTCCCTGGTTTAAATATCTGGCAACTTCAATTAAAAGTTAACTAAAAAAGTTATCAATACAAACATTCATTAAATGATTACTGGGTTTGATTCGATTCCAATTTAAAAGTTTTTTAAAAAATCTTTTTAAATAACAATTTAAACAATAATATTAAAATTTCAGTAATTTTAACAATGTCTTTTGGGAGCTGACAGAAGAATCATTATTCGTTGTGTAATTATCTTCTTTGATCGAAAAATGTTAATTTACAAACTGTTTGTAGAAGAAATGAGGTCTAAATACAGAAATTTTAATTCCGGGGAATATTAAAAAAATATTTGACAATCTTGGATTTTAAATTGTGTTGACGAAAAAAATCATATATTTTTATTTTACGATTAAAATAGCGGAAAGCTTTTAAAATTCTTGAATATTTTTATTTAAAATTGAGATTGTATTATTCTTAACCTTGACCTTAACGAAGCTAGGTCAATAATATACTTAATAGATATGTACAAGGCGTATCAAGTTAGAGGAAACAGGATTTTTCTCGAAAACGCGATGTGTGAGCAAGTTAGGAGAAATATGTTGATGCCTAAAGTTTATCCAAAGGATTGGAAGGTAGTAGGCACGCACCCTGATTGGGGGGGTTATTAGACAAAATTTATTTTATAGGGGCAAGAATCGGGAAATTATTGCTCACCAAAATGCAAGTGATTACCTAAAAAATAGGGCGTCACTCCCAAAATTCAACTGTTGACCTAAAAAAAAAGTTCACATTTCCAAAATGCAAATATTGACCTAAAAAAAAAATGCATACATCCAAAATTCAAGTGTTGGTGTAGAAAACAAGGTCTTCAATTTCAAACTTCAAGGGATGACTAAAAAAAAAATAACTCTAAAACGCATTATAACGTTCCTTAAAATCACAAGAGGAGGGAGGGCATTTAAGAGGTTTATAAGGAGGGGGGGCATCTAATTATTTGGACGTTAAACAATTTTCTATTATCCTTAGTTACGTCTAGTTAATTTACCAAAGTCATTTCTAAAACTCCTAAATTAATAAACACGTATGAAATAGTTATTTGTGCACCATGGCCAAAAGTAGATCTTTTGCGGCCGCATCGAAATTTGAACGCCGAGGAGCAGCCGAGGACTTCAAACAGATAAGGACGAAAAAGATCTTTTTGGCAAAGGTGCACATTATATTTTTTGGGCGACCAAAAGTAATTTTTATTAGAAACATTTAATTTATTTATTTACAATAGATAATTTATGGTTACTGAACAATAATTACAATTATAACTGTTTGACTGTGAGCTGTTTCTAAGTAACCATGGAGATCTTGTAACTTAAGAAATGTAACTTAACTTAAATAGCGTTATTTTTTAAATACGCTGCCTAAAACGCAGACAATTCTGAGACGCACCTGGACAACCGTAAGCACCCCCGGTGAACTAAAATAAGATTTCTTTCAGTGTGCTTCCAAACTGGCTTATATCACACGCCATGGCGTTGCTCGTATTCGACGTAACCCGAGCTAGCGGAAACACCCGATAGACACATCCGATCTCTTCCTTATTGCATAAAAAAAGCTACATCCATCAGTTTTATAACAGCATCTTTTTAATATTCGACATATTTTGTAATATAAATTATATTCATCATCAATAACCATAGAAATCCACGAAACTCTTCTTTGACGGATACATCCATTTCATCAAATCAGTTCAATATATACTTCACAAACATTGCCAGAAAATTAGTAGAATCTCTACCAGAAACCGACATATCGCCTATTGACTATTTAAATCTTCCATTTCCTATGCCAAAATTTTCTTTTCATGAAGTGTCTTTCAATACAGTTAGAGATATAATAGACACGCTCAAGAACGGCACATCTAAAGACACCTACAGTATTACTGTAGATCTTCTAAAAACAATCAAGGATACCATTATCCTTCCGCTCACCAAGGTAATGAACTGCTGTATTAGAAGCAATACGTTTCCCGACGCATTAAAAATTGCAAAAGTGATTCCACTGCACAAGAAAGGCGATAAACACGAACCTAATAATTATCGACCAATATCTCTTCTACCCGTCTTTTCTAAAGTTCTAGAAAAAATTATGTACATTCAAATAATTTCACATTTTGAAGTACATAATCTGTTTAATGATTCGCAGTTCGGCTATCGCACGAAGAGATCTACATGCGATGCTATATTACATCTCATATCCGAAGCTACAGATAGCATGGAAAAAGGAAATTTCTGCCTTTCAACCTTTTTCGATCTATCTAAAGCGTTTGATTGTGTTTCGCCCAAGATCCTCATTGAAAAATTAACAAAATACGGATTTGACGAAGCTAGCTCTTCTTTGATAGAATCCTTCCTTAGCAACAGAATCCAATTCGTCCCTGTAAACAATTCCAAGTCGACTCATCTTCCCCTCGATATCGGTGTTCCACAAGGGTCTATTCTTGCAGCATTACTATTTATTATATACGTGAATGACTTTCCATCCGCTGTAAATAATAAATGTGTATTATATGCTGATGACACTAACCTAATAGTGACATCTAATTCCTTAGAAAGCACGATTAGTAAAAATAACGCAGTTGTTAACAAAGCCAAACTGTGGTTTACATCAAACGGCCTCATCTTAAATGATAGCAAAACTCAACACCTCCTATTTGCATTGAGAAACCATAATTTTGACAACCCAGACTTCGTGAACTTCTTGGGTGTTCATCTCGACCCCACCCTCAAGTGGCATCATCACGTTAGCTCCCTATCCAATAAATTATGTAGCACTGTATATCTATTAAGAAATCTTATGGCCTCAGTTTCCAGAGAAATTGTTCGCATTACTTATTTTGCATTGTTCCAGTCGCAAATATTTCTATGCCATTTTAGCCTGGGGACATTCTCCGGCGGCAGAAAGAATCTTTTCCCTACAACGACGAGCTGTAAGAATTCTGGCCGAAGTCTCTTACCAAAGCGACTGTAGGCTTTGTTTCCCTGAACTGGAAATTATGACACTGCCTTCTCTATTTATTTACAATTCCCTATTGTATGCCCACAGAAACTTCAATGAACTTGTAACTCATGAACAGGTACATAACTACAACACTCGTAATAAAGGCAAAATCTATCCAACCTATATAAGACTCCAAAAATCAAGAAATAGTACTAACTATTATTCAGTAAAGTTCATGAACTTACTGCCTAATAATTTTAAATCTGACTGTTTTAATACTTTTAAAAATAAAATTAAAAAATTTTTTACAGACAATCCATTTTATTCTGTCAATGAATTCTTGTCTTATAAATTTTAACGTGCTTGCTAGCTAGTCTCTCTGAACTCTTGTTTTAATATTTAGTACTATATATATTTATTTATTTTTTCTTCTATTTTAAACTATTATTTTGTGTATATTATGTGTAATTACGACTGACTTTAAACAATTTATGTATTGTAACATAGTCAATAAAAATTATATTATTATTATATTATATACTTTATACATTCTACTAATTTAAAGTTATTATTGTAACCATATCCTACTATAACAAATATAAGAAATAAATTAATAAATAATTAATTAGCAAAAGAATACAAAAAAATACTTTTGTCTGATTGAGCAAAGGATGCAGTGCATCTCTTACTTCCATGGACGCCACTGACTATACGCAGGATTAAGTTACACGGAAGAACTGAGAGGTAGATGATTACAATGAATAGAACACGTGATAAGGATGAAAGAGAATATGTACAAGTTCTTCTCTAACATTATTCTATAAGCAGTTAAAACGAAGATGGTAAAACTATAGTACAGGAAATGAAGCATTTTGGCTCGCAATTTTTTCGTCCAGCATGGAATTACGTGAAATTTTCACAGAGGGTAGGGAATAGCTCAAGGATCATTTTCTACATCATGCCGGTGTACGCTAAAACCTTGGGGGTGGTTGCCACCCCATCTCGGGGGTGGAAATTTTTTACTACATTTTAACTATAGAAATCGATGGAAAAAGAGATTCTAAGAAAAAAATGTTGTTTACGTTTTCTTCGTAAAACTAATATTTTTTGAGTTATTCGTGGTTTAAAGTAACAGTTTTTCGACGAAAAAATCGATGTTTTTAAAAAGTTTTTTGCGAATAACTCGAAAAATATGCATTTTATCAAAAAAACTGTAGAAAGCAAAATTGTAGCTTTTAAAAAAACAAACCAAATTCTTTTTTTATTATTTTTCTACGACCAATACGAACCGAGATACGGCATGTTAATAGTTAACTTTTTTTCGCCAAATGCATAATTTGAAAGATTTAAAGTCAAATAACAGGAAAAATTTGCATTTTTCGAGGAAAACTCATTGAGTATTTTTTAAAGTATTCGATTAGACCTTTCAAACAAAAAAACAAAAAAGTCTCTAGCATAAAAATTAAGGGACTTATGATCAAAATAAGGTAGGTACCTACTTTTTTCTACGAAAAAATCAGTGAAAACAACCCCTTATTTACCCCCACTAATTAAAATTGATCCTCACCCTTCTGTGGTTCTCTTTTTATATGTATTTTCAGTACACCCAAGAAGTTTGACCAATTTAAAATGCCTAATTTTAGAAAAATTGGAGTTTAAAGAAAAAACGATTTTTTGCGATTTCGTATTTTTCACCCTTTTCTTCAAAATATCTCCGAAATTACTGGAGATACGAAAAAAATGATAGAGCACTAAATTGTAGCTTTTTTAATAACTTAAATTTTCCTGTACATATATTTTCTGTACAGTGAATATTTGGCGAGATATAGCCGTTTAAAACCTCTATTTACAAGCGAACACCACCTTATTCGAGCCCTTCAAACTCACCCCATTTAAAAACTAAGGGATCTTAAGGAATTTAGTTTATATAGTCTTATAGCTCTTGAAAAGCCCTACAAAATCGTTTTTAAAAAAACTTTCTATCACTAAAAATGAAGGAGCTATGTTTAAAAAAGCAATAATTTTTTTTTCGAAACATTCGAATAGCACGGTACGGAGCGATTTTTTTTATATCAAGCTCTAAAAAGGGTGGGTTTTTAAGGGTTGAAACAATATAAATTGTATTCCAAAGCATGAAACAATCATTATTCAACTAATCCAAACCAAATTTTACCCATCTTAAGGTTTACAACGTTATTTTATAATTTTTGACAATTAGGGGTAGTTTTAACCCTTAAAAAATAAACAGTGCCCATGAGCATGATATAAAATTTGAAGTAGAGGGTGAGACGAACCTATTTTCAAATTTTGGTGCAAATCGATGCAAGATGAAATCATTTTTTAATCAAACAAGGGTTGATTTTTAAGGGTTGAAACATTATGAAATTGTATTCTAAAGCATAAAACGATCCATATTTAGCTAATCCAAACCAAATTTTACCCATATTAAGGTTTAAAATGTTATTTTATAATTTTTTACAATTAGGGGTAGTTTTCACCCTTAAAAAACAAAAAGCGTACAACGGCACAATGTAGAAAATGAACTAGAGGGTGAAATGAGCCTAATTCCAAATTTTTATCCAAATCGATGCTGGACGAAAAAATTGCGAGGTTTTGTCATTTTTTGAACTTCATTTCCTGTACTACTATTCTTGATCATGATGGCCAAAAATATACTCCTAGGCATCGAACAGTTGGGCACTTCGTCGACATCTTGAATTAACTAAATCCTAAAATGCGTCAAATATCATATTCTTTTTAAACTTCATATTTCAAATTCTAATATATATCATATTTGATATTATGCTAGGTTAAATATGAATTAAACAGAATAAGTTTTAATAAAATGCTTTTTCATATAATTTAAAAGCAGATGGTGTTATAATGGAAACAGAGAAATGCTTTTATGTTCATCTGAGCACAAATATCATCCTGTCCAATATGAAAATATTTCAATGTTCCATATACACTTTCAAGAATTTACGTAGCGACATATCGGTAAACGATTATATTTAGAAACGTCTTGATGCATCCATGCAGAATGGAGACATTCCCCCTTCCATTTTATTCTTTTTTTTTTATTTTATTTTAGTAAGATGATGCCAGTCACGCCTTCCACACTCGAGGGAGCAAGGAATGTTTTCCACTCTGTTAAGCTTTCAGCAACGTACAGACCAAATTTACCAGTCTTGAAAAATGTTCCTAACACGGAAGAGAAAACGATGTCCACTTTAAGGTGTTTGAATTATAGTTTCAAACAAATGTTTGATGAGGGGTAAAGGTAAAGATCATTTTACGAATCGCTGGTCACAGAATTAACTGACTTAGAACATTTTTAAATGTAACTTAAATAAAATAAACTTTTAGATTAAACAATAGTACGAATACTATGGAACTGACTCATTCCGATATTGTTAGTTGACAGATTAGTTAATAATTCTGAATAATCTTTTAAATACAGGACTGCATGTAGGATATGTCAGTACATGAATTTATAATTTTACACAGATTTTGATTAGTAAAACAAGTTATACAATTGATAAAACAATAAAATCATACATTAAATTACCCAAAATCAATGTTCCCCATTGGCATGACTACACCAGTCCTTACAAAATTTTAACAATTCATTCATTGAGTATACACAATGCTCTATAAGAAATACCTTAATCTTCCGCTTAAATACAGCAAACTGCGTTTCATTTCTGACATGGAATGGCAGTGAATTAAATAATTTAGTACCAACAGTTTTTGGTGATTTTTTTGTCAGTTCCAGCATATTTGCTAGAGTTCTGAAACAATCTTTTCCTCTAGTGTTATATGAATGCTAGTTCAAATGGCGAGCAAAGTATATTTGATTTTTAAATACATAGACCAGCAACTCATAGATGTAAATACCAGGAACTGTTAATAATTTGTATTTTACAAAAAGAGGTCTGCATGATTCAGTGCGTTTTTTGTTTGCTATACAACGTATTATTCTTTTCTGGGAAATATATATGTCCTCTGCCATAGTTGATGATCCCCAGAAGCATATTCAATACTTAAGCCTACTATAAAATTATGCATAATAAAATTTAATAATGGTCTCATGACCTACAATATTTTTAAATTTTTTTGTGAACAAGTGAGCTGAATTTAATGATTTTAGTGGTTTTTTACAGTGGGCTTTCCAACTTAAATGTTCATCTATGTACAGGCCTAGAAATTTTGTTTCATTTTCTGATTTTAGATATTCATTATTTATTTTAATATTTAAATTGATTTGACTATTACTTTGCAAAGTTCTAAAGATCATATAGTTAGTTTTGGAGGCATTTAAGTATAATTTATTAAATAGGAACCAGTTGTTGAGTTCATTTATAAGAGGGTTTATTATTTCATTTATTTCTGCGTTATTTTTGCCTGAGAGAACCACAGATGTATCGTCGGCGAACATTGTAAGATAATAATTTATGTAATAAGAAATATCATTTATGAATAGTAGGAATAGAATGGGGCCTAAGACAGATCCCTGGGGAATACCAAGATTAATGGGAAGAAGAGCTACATTTTCATCTCTTATATTACCTTTTCCATCTTCGAATGACAACTGCACAAACTGGAACCTATTTGTAAGTTATGAACTAAACCAGTCTGTAACAACACCACGAATTCCATATTTATTTAATTTTATGAGTAAAATGAGTAAAATGTCATGACTAAGTGTGCAGTTACATTGGGTGCGGAAATGTGCGATTTTTGACTGACAACAAAACAAACACACGAAGTTAAATGAGCATGGCTACAGTACATGCATACTTGCGTGCGGTAACTTGCGTCGACGCACAAACATGTTTGCTTTTTGATGCGTCCAGCAGGCCAAAAATATGAGTTTTGATCCAAAGACTTTTTTTACAAAATTAGAAGAAGAATAGAATTGTTAATATGCTGCTGCATAACATTTTTTATTTCGTTATTTATCTGTTTATTTATTTATTTTGTTTTTTTCATTTCTTTGAAGTTCTACAGAAACAGGTTCGTTTCTGTCCGAAAAAATCAACAAAAAATTAATTTCTGTCTGTTTTTTCCGAGATCCACGTAAATATTATTATTCATCCAGATGAAAAAGTACTTCGGACAATAATTTTTGTTTTTTTATTCTAAACAATTTGTGTCATACACGTTTTTGCTGTTAACAATAATGGAGATATTTAAAGATAACCCCGTAACTCCCCAAATATTCATCTAAAAATGCATATAACAAAAATAATTTGTTTTATTACTATAAATAATGTTGTTTTATATGTTTTTGCTGTTCAGTAACAGATATTTAAAATAAAATAGTTTAATTTGAATGAAACCGCACGCAAGTCGCACGTATGTACTGAACCAACCCATCCGCGGATCAAGACAAAAACGTTCAGTGTAAACGCTCGTTACCGCACGCACGGATACAGTGTAACCCTAGCCTAACGCAGTCGAATGCTCAACTAAGATCACAGAAGACACCAACAGGTTTCACCCCTATCCAAAGCATCCGTAATTTATTTCATAAATGAATCAGTGGCTGTCATTGTAGAATGATTTTCTCTAAAACCATGCTGATTATTGCATATTACATTATGTGTATTTAAATGACTTAAAAGGCGTGTAACACTATTTGCCATTAAGGGGGGGGGGTATGGTTAATTTTGCATTTTTTAAGCATATTTTTAAGAACGATTTGTGGAAATCTGGTAAAGGTCAGCTAAATGGCTGAAAAACTATCTTAAAGAACAACACTTGAAGAGTATTGCGTTGAATTTTTATTGAAAAATATTGAAAAATGAGCCATTGGCGTCATTTTTTAGTAAACACTCCAAAAAAAAGATTGATTTGCGGTGTACACGATATCTAGTCACACAATCATCTGAAACATATAATTCAAAAAGTTTTGGTTAGTTTAAAAGTTTCTTCAGGTAGTGACGTCGAGTTTTTTTTTTATTAAATTGAGTTTTAAATTTTTGGTACGACTTTAAAGTAAAAAAATCGAAAAAAAAAAACGTAAAAAATCGTGTTTGGTAATCGGAAAAATAGTTATAAAAAAAAAAAATATTCAAAATAAAAGCAAAAACACAACGTCACTACCTAGTAAAATGATTTATAAAGAAGTGTGCAAAATTTCAGAAAGATCCATTCATTAGTTTTTGAGTTATGATGTACACCGCATCAAAAAAAGCTATTTTTCAGAAAACGCGTTTAAAAATAAAGAATGTTTTTTTATTAAATAAATATTAAATTTTTTTCCTCTACTTACATAGAATCATCAATACCCGGTCCATACAATGAAGGGCCTTCAGCGAGGATGATATTATATTAAAGCAGCTGATATCGATATTAAAGCGACATGCGCACAAAAGCGATACATACGATAGGCGCGAAAAAACAAATATAAGGTGCTAGTATTAAAATGAGTATATCTCAGTCAATTTTGTTCCGATTAACTTGATGGGTTGTTTTGATTTTAATGGGATACTCTTGAAGATATATACAATCGAATAAGCTAATAAAAAAAATTGAAAAAAAATCATCAAAAATACCATAATGAGTATACCCCCCCCCCTTAATGAGCATTCACAGTGGTGCGCGAATGAATAAATTTACACATAACCATGGTAACTACGACTATTGACGACATAAAAGACACTGAGTCAGTACTAATAGTAAAGATTTCCAATACCATAACAGTGGTCTTGCACATTTATTGAGTCTGATGTCTGAATGTCTCGATATTGTTAGTTGATAAGTAATTAATCCTTTCATTGCGCAAACCGGATAAATCCGGAAAAAATATTGTGTCCGTATAACTCGAGCTGTACGAGGCTTACCTTTTATTAGAATGAGAATTACCTAGATGAGAATTTGACAAATTGAGTAGAACCAAAAATTGCTCTTTAAATATAACAAAGCGTTGGAAAACTTACCAAATATAGTTAATAAAATCTCAGCTTACCTGAAAAACAGAAAAAAGTATTAGATATTGTAATTACTAAACAACGTTGTGGGGTAAAAATAAAATATAAGATAGACTATGCTGTGGTTTGTATATTTATTGAAAATTCGAGATACTGGTCTATAAACTAATTATCTTAAGGAAATAATAATTAAATAATCAATAGCACTAGTCACTACACAGGTACTAAAATTAATCCACAGTTATACTCTTCGGTATATCACCTTGTAGTTGCAGACTATGTACTCGCTGAAGTGCTAGACGAAAACAGTTTGGAGATATAATTCTTAGTTCCTTGGTTTAACATTTATTGATCTTTAAGGCCACTATATGAGCCTCAAAATCCAAGCAACGAATATTTAAAATCATACGAGGGATACCTTTTATGTTTTTACAAACGACCACTAGATGGCAATATTGCAATGTGTCATTACTATATTCGTAAAATTGGACATTTGTTATTGTGAAATCAGTGGCAGCTTATAAATTGACTGAGTAGTTGGTTGACAGTGAGCGTTAAAAAAGTTTGTGAAAATATAGATATTACACGTAAAGGTTTTCGCCATTTTGAAATGGTTAACATAAAAATATGACTTTTTGGTGTCATTTTAAAGCTAATTTATTGTACTTTTAGGAAAAAAATATAAAATAATCGATTCCCTATGCTAGATCAAAAGTTGACATTATTTCCGGTGAAACCGGAAGTGCCTCAGGATTCTTATAGTAACCTTTAGATGGGCCTTTTTGTCTAGTTTAACCCTTGTTCTGAAGATTTTTTGTATCTTTACAAATAAAGTAGATTTTCGGGGGTGCCCCGTTTCAAACAAACACCCTGTATACAAGTACAATGTACATAAATTTAGTTATAACTGCATGGGTGCTCCATACATTTTATCCAAGGCTATATGTCCAAAGTACGGGAGGAAAACTTGGTTAATCTTTTGGTCAATCTATTTGTGATGTCTAGTTCTTCCAAAAGACATTTGTACGATGATAACTCCACCGTAATCGAAACGCCATGCACACATTTAAAACGCATCTATTCGCTTGATATCACTTTTGTTTTATCTAGTAAATAATATTTTGACGTTATTATCAATGTAAATTAGTATACATAACAACATAATATTAAATATGTAATTTTGTATTGGAACAAGTCGTAATTAACTAGAGCTGTTATTCCATATAATAGGATTTTAGCAAGTAAAAATGGAAACAAAACAAAATATTTGGTTAGTTTTGTAATCAACATGATTGAAATTATTTAAAGGTAAATAAAATCATATGAAAAGCATGTATAAAAGTATTCATCGTCATGGAATTAATATGCGAACACAAATATTGAACAAAATATTTATATTTTTAATATAATTAATGTGAACAGGGATAGTTGTATATGAAATCATTTTAATAAAGTGCTTCTGTGTTCATACATATGTTATTAATAATTAATATATGGTTAAAATTATATTTTATGAAAATTCATTGAGTTTTTGGTCTATGTTCATTTTGTACATCATTAATATAGTAATTTTACTGCATAGACAACTCAATTTTAGTTACAAAAAGCCATACCAGGGTCACGCTAAAGTTGTTGAGAATAAAAAAATTGATGTGAAGTGTGAATTTTAACACATCATATGTCAGTAAGTGAATGATGATTATTTGGGATGCCAAAACAAATTTTATATTAAAATATTTTTTTTGTTAATTTTAATTCGAACGCCTAATACCAATATTTAGGTTTCTAAATATGTGCAGTATTTTTTTTTTTTTATATAGCAAGGTTCATTTAGAATTTTAAAAATTGCGCCTATGGCTTCCATTGGTTGTTATAAGTTCCGCCCCTCTTATTTCGTGTACATTGAAACAGAATTAAATTATAATTTAAACAATTTCCACTGGTTACTAAATTTACGCTTTTAAAAATTAAATGGCCGACCGGCGTAGCGTAGTGGTAACACATGTGCTCTGCGTTGCGAAGGTCTCGGGTTCGAATCCCGTTCAGGCATGGAAATTTTCTCAAATAAAAATTGTCCTGGCTAATTGCCACAGCAGCAAAGGCCAATAAATTAAAAAAAAAAAAAAAAAAAATTAAATGCAACATTTGCCAAAATATAACTAGAATTTTGAAAAAATAATTTAAACAATATAAAAATTAAAAAAAAAAAAACAAAAAAGAATATTCTCTCTTCTCGCAGGGTTCGATCCCTTTCGATCGAGTTAGTTGGGTGAAAATCCAGCGTCATAACCACTAGACCAGGATTCACCTTCTAGTATAGCGTGTTACAAAGCTATAACTTGTGTACATTATTGGCCAAAAATCACAAAAAATGCGTTTTTTTTCAAAAACGTAATCTGATCAAAAATTCCTGTTGTACTATTCCGGTTCACACCAATGTACATTACTTAGAATTTTTTCAGATTTTTAGTTTAAACCATCTGGGCTACAGGGTGTGGGACAAAAAAATTTTTTGCACAATTTTGGCAAAAATCGCTTCAAAAAATTTATTTTGCAAAAATAAAAATTTGATCGTTAATCCACGTACCAAGGGCTTTCATTTGATACCCTACTCGATTTATAAAAAAATATTTTTTTTTCGATGAGCACATATTTGTTTATATTTTTAGGGAGATATGTTTTAGATGTTTTAGTATTTTTCCTATGCGCGGGTCAAAGAGTTGTATAAGCATGCCAAATTTCAACTCTCTAGGTTTAGCCGTTTGACTACAATTTTTACCGAACAGACAGACAGACAGACAGACAGACAGACAGACAGACGACAAAATGACGGTATAAGTGTTTTTTGGTCATACCTACAAAACCCTAAAAATGTGGAAGGCTGTGAAATATTATATAGTTATGTGAATAAAAATAGCAGTGGTTTAATGCAAATGGTAAAATTGTATTTATTTAATTGAAAGTTGTTTATTTAAGTAGTTGCATTATATTTATGATGTTTATAATAAGTCTATAATAAATTTAAGCCGGCAGCATTGAATTTTTTAAATAAATATGTAAGTTGCCCCTTAAACAAACCAAAAACATCATTTTTCTAGTGTTCGTAAAAAATAGCAGTATCCACAAGTTTTCTCACGTTTTACTAAACTGACTAACAAAATAGTTTTATTATTGAATAATATTTTGTATATATTGAAAAGTAAGTTAAATTTATATTTAAAATCACGGAAATTATTAAATATCTTTGGTATTTTTTTAGTAAAAATGGGTAGGGCTAAAAATTGCACACAGGAGAAACGTCAGTTGATTTTACAAATGTTAAATTCCGGTAAAACTTATAAATTTATTCAGAATGTGCTAGGATGCTCTATTAATATAGAATCTAATGCCAAAAAGTCGACTCTAGAACCTGAAAGTCGGGGTCGGACATCTAAAATTACGCCGACAACAGATAGAAAAATTGTAAGGTGTGCAAAGTTAAACCCTTTTAATACTTCTAGATAAACAAAAACGAATTAGACCTATCAATTTCTGCATCAACTGTAAGAAAACGCCTTATAAAAGCAAATCAGAATGCCAGAAGACCAAGAAAAATTCCGTTGTTAAACAAAAGACAACGGGAAAATAGAATTCAATTTGCCAAACAACACCAACTTTGACCACAGTCAAATGACGCAATATTCATTGGTCTGATGAAACAAAAATTGTTTTATTTAATTTTGGTATCTGCCAAAAGCAAATACGTAGGTTTCTATGGACGGAGTACAATCCTGAGCACACTACAAAGACAATAAAACACGGCGGATGTAGTGTTATGGCATGGGGATGTTCTTTTTGGAACGGAGTGGGCCCTATTTTCTGGATTAAAGATATAATGGACGCGAATGTTTGTGTCAGTATCTTGCAGTATGTCATGCTTTGCAGAGGAGGAAATGCTTTTAAAATGGATATTTATGCAAAATAATGAACCAAAGTAGACTTCGCGAAAAGCAAAAAATTGGTTTAATAAAAATAGGGTTACTATTATGGGTTGGCCAGCTCAATCTCTGGACTTAAATCAAATAGTGAACTTGTGGGCTGATGCAAAAATTAAAATATCTTCTTCAAAACCTGCTTACAAAGAAGAATTATGGAGAGAAACTGAAACAGCTTGGAAATCTGTTCCCTTGGAATTAAAATAAAGCTATTTAATACTTATTGAAAGTTGACGTAATCTAAAATCGCTTAATTCGTATAATACTCTAATTCAACTAAAAACTATGAACGTGAAATTGAACAAAATTTGTGATAAAATTTATCACCTCGTTTATTAATCATCTTGACTTCTTATAGTTTGCTTACCATTAGGGGTAGCGAGAGTTGAACAGGTAACTAATTTTTTATTCATACCATTTGTGTACTTTAAAATGAATTGCTTTCTCAACCAGAAATCTTGCTGAAAATACTTTAGAGTAAGCAAACATCATTAAGTTTCTATTATGTGTTAACATCAACTTTTTACATTGCTAATAAAATATTTAGACTCTTCAGTTACTCAGATTGACGAATGAGATTTTGATGGTAAATTTGGATATCTTACACTAAAGTCAAATATCAAATACGTTCCAATATTGGATGCATGATAATTTGACAGTGTGAACGATAAATAGGTAACATGTACTGACACTTCAAGCTGGAGGAAGCAAAAATTCGGACAGTTCTCAGTATTCTCAGAGAGATCTTCTAAGGCTGGTATACGAGGTCTGTTCAAAAAGTATCGCGAATTTTGAATTTCCGCGGGTTACGTATATTCGGTTTTCGATTTTTTTGTGGCGTTATGTTGGTACTCATGTCTCTCACTTATGCCAACAAGTTCGGACATTTTGAATATTCAGTTAATTTTTGACAGTTGCTTAGCTTGCACGTGTTTTGGCTCGTCTTCGATTTTTGCCTATACCAAAAAATGGATCAAAGAATCTGTATCAAATTTTGTGTGAAAAGCAAAATATAGTGCGCGGACGCATTACGAATGTTGACTGTGGCATATGGTGAAGCTACCTTGGACCGAAGCAACGATTATCGGTGGTACAAAATGTTCTCAGAGAGCCGAGAAGATGTGAACGATGAAGAGCGTGCCGGACGCCCTAGCACGTCAACAACAGACGAAAACATTGATAAAGTGAAGAAAATAGTATTGGCCAATCGTCGAATCACCGTTAGAGAAGTTGTTGAGAACCTAAACATATCGATTGGCTCGTGCTATTCGATTTTTACCAATGATTTGGGCATGAGACGGGTCGCACATCACACATCGTTGCTTGTGCGCGAATTTTTGGCCAAAAACAACACACTAATAAAGCCGTAGCCACCGTATTCCCCAGATCTGCCCCCTTATGACTTTTTCTTGTTCCCGAAACTGAAGAGGCCCATGAAAGGACGACGCTACGCTACGAGTGAGGAGATAAAGCATCGAAGGAGGAGCTGAACAAGATCACAAAAAAATATTTTTTCAAGTGCTTCGAGGATTGGAAAAAACGTTGGCACAAGTGTATAATATCTGGTGGGGATTACGTTGAAGGGGACAAAATAGATATTCATGAATAAATAAATAATTTTTGAAAAAACACAAAATTCGCGATACTTTTTGAACAGACCACGTATATATATTTTTTCTTTCTATTTCAAAAATATTTGTAAGTATACAGATACCAAAAGTTATTGGCGCCCGATTCGACATTTGAGATATTTAGTATTTGTTAAATATAAGACATTTTTTTTCTGGATGGGGCGACAAGCTTCTAGCTCAGCTCTTCTTGGAAGTTTATATAGCACAATTGTTGTTAAAAAAAAAAAAAAAAATGTGTTCTCTTTTTGTTGGTATATTGTTATATTTATATTTTGTTAGCAAACATTTTTTTTTCTGTATTTATAAATGTATGGTATTGTACGGAATCTTTGTACAATTCTTGTTTTTGTGCAAATAAATAAATAAAAAATAAATAAATTAAAAAGTAAAGGACCCAAGTGGGATCCTTGAAGCACACTGGATGTAATCTGGTGCATTAATATATAAAGCGCAAAGCATAAACGTACGTTTGCGAGCGTGATTTGGGAATGTTACGATGCTTCGTGTCATGTCGTAAAACTTCGTTAAATTGACCTTCTATGCCGAATGAGCTGTTAAACGTTATACGTAGCAGTTAAAGATGAGAGAGTGTACGTCCATTGTTAAAACCCTACATAAAACTATTTTCATAAACTAAACGTTCTTAAATTATATTCCATAATATGAGAGTCTTTAAACTTTTTTTAATGTAAATATCGTTAAAGAGAAATTTTATTTTTCTCCCGAGCAACGCTCGCAATTTCTGCTAGTTTTTACATATTTTGAGGAAAACTCATTTACCACAGATTTTGTCCTATTGGCCCGATACGAATTAAACCATTTCAGAAGACTGCCATGTACATTGATACCAGCAAGTTTTGACAATAATAAGTTATGATCAATTGTATTAAATATTTTATATAACATAACTCGCCTCATGTTTTATTGTTATCACTTTAAAAATGTATTTGAATTTATAAAGAAGAAATTTTTGACGGTTGATTTATACGTAAGTTGCCAAAAAGCTGTTCTTTTTTGCACAAAATATATTTTCCAATTATAAATGCTGTAGAGTGAAAATTTATTATTAATCTCTGTGAACATTGGAAGATTGTTATTTGCGCCTCATCTGTTGTCGAATTCACAAGGCAATATTTAATTTTCAAGAATCCAACTTTGAATTTGATGTAGCCCTTTACAAAATTACCCGATGTTCTTTATCTGGTTATTCATAATTAACTACAGTTAATTTCTTCTTCAAAGTCTCTTTTGTTCTTAAATACTTATTTCCCTATTCGCAAAGTCATCTCTCACAATCTTATGTTCAGTATTATCTGATTATTCTGTAATAACAACACTTAATTTTAAACTTAGACTGTTTTTAAGTGTCTGTTAAGCCATTCGTGAATTTAAATTGAGAAAAGCTAGCGAATATTCATTCGATCCAATGAAATTACTGGACGATATAAAATTTAGTATTACATTAAAGTTACAGAGAACTCTAGCGATAATATCGTAAATTAATACCGGATGCTTTAGCTTGTCGAAACTTGGTGGTATTTTGGTCACCACGCAGTCATTAGTAGGATTATAATCGGTTTATATATTACACATGACAATGCGAGGGTAATTTTATCCATTAATTAATTATTTTGTTAAGGGTTAGTAGCTTTTTCTTTGTTTATAATATAGCTACTTCAATAGACTCCAACTTCAACGCGATGTATTCCATTAGTCGCTGTAGTGCATGATTCAACCTGTAAGCAAAAGCGCAATATTATGCTCAACTATAGAATTAATACGTACATCATCATCATCATCTTCTGTCCTGTTGCTGCTATTGGAGCATAGGGCGCCTTACGGCGATTCTGCAGCATAGTTTTGAGATATCAGGGTTGCCAGTCCTGTATCTTTTATACTAGCGTTAAATGTAATTAACGTTTTTGAACTGCCAGCAACACATTAAATTAAAAACTAGATGGACACATTAGATTCGATCGCAAAGGATCTTTACTAAGTCCTTCCAATTTTTAGCAGCATATTTTGCTTCCATCCACGATGAACCTATGCTGTTATGCTGTGCATGCATTTTTTTCTTCCTTGTATCCTTTGACGTACGTGGTGGAATACGTACAGTGGTAGTAAAATGGTGGTAAATGGTATTCTTTATATAAAGTGTTCTTAGAACACCTGTGAGGAGTATAGGGCTTCCACAAACTTCGCCAACTGACTCATTATTGGCCATTGTTTTCAGTTTTATAATCATCATTGATGCGACAGCTCGAGGTGAGCCTAGGTGAGCCTAGATGAGTCTAGGAGCCAGAGGTGAGTGAGGTGAGCCTGTTTCCAGGTTTCATAACCATATTTTCAATCTATGTACATTCAGGAGTAATATGGTAAGTTCTATATCAATTTTTTAGCATACACACAAAGGCACCTACTTCTAGTTAGCTGAGGACGTCTAGGCTGATCCTGTAAATTGTATGAATACATTTTCTCAAATTATTTATCATAGGCAAGAGTTGAATTAACGTCTATACGCTTGCTAGTGACCAAAGGACAGGAACAAACGGTTTAGCACTTGTGGCCACAGGTTTACATATAGTCTTCAGTTTACCTTATAATTTTCTCTTAACCTCGGCCTTCTTCAAAATTGTAACTATCCAGGTTTGATTTGATCTGTCGTAGTTTCTCTTACATTGATCATTCCATTCGAGCGCTTTCTTTGTTATATCGGTAGGACCTTTTCTAAGCATATGTCCAATTCTGTCCCATATGTCCTCACGTTCCTTTATTTGCAGTTCAACGGGTTGTTGTTTGGTTATCTCCTACATCCTTGTATTATTTATTATTTTTAATCAGCATGTCCTGCCAATTTTCCACAAACACTTGTTAATAAATACTTGCAATATCTGATTTAACTTTTAAGTTTCACAGGCTTAGAGTAGTATGGACTTTAAATTCGTATTAAAAATACGTAGTATATATATATATATATATATATATATATATATATATATATATATATATATATATATTCTTTATTCCCTAGGCCTTGCGGCGTTCAGGGTATTAACCATTACAAATAGAAATAAAACAATCAAAAATAAATAACGTACAAAACAATACAATTTACAATATTTTTTATCTCATTTCTTTCTTCTTGCTCCAGTGTCCCTCTATTTCTTTCTATTCTCATTCTGGTTTCCCCCTCCGATCAACTTCCTTCTTGCTTCCAGTTCTCTCGTCCATCTTTAATTTATTTTATTCCATTCTCTTCCCTTCCAACCATTTCTTCACCCCTCTTCCTATCTCCCTTCATTCCACCCCTTTCCAGGTAACCTCAGCCCCCTTCCATCCTTCCATTTCTCCCCTTCTGCTTCCCACCGGGCCTCTTCCTTCCTTCCTTTACCCCTTCTTGTTATTCTTCCCCAATCTCAATCCTTCTTGCCTCTAATTCGTGCTCCCCGACCTGTCATCTCTCTACACCTCTTCGCGAGGTGCTCTATATCTTCTTCCTCCTCCCCGCACATCCTGCACATCTTATCCTCCTGTTTCGTCCATTATCTATTTCCTCTCACTTCATTCCCGCACCTTAGCCTCGCAATCCTCCTTACCCTCCCTCCTGACCTTCCTCTTTCTCCCTTCATGTAGCTTGGTACCCCTATAGTTTTGACCTCCTTATATCTCCCTGCGCTCCTTGATTTGTCTATTCTGACTGTCCTTTCTTGCACCCTCACTTCCTTATCCCTCCTCCGCAACTCCTCAATCACGCTTATCCCGTCTTTTCTTCTACTTTCTACCTCTGTCGCATCCACTCCGCATCTCCAGTGATACTCCTTTCTCATCTCCCCCCATGCGAACCATCTTCCTTTCTGTTCCTCTCTGGCTCTTTCCTCCGAGCATTCCCTCATTATTCTTTTGTCTGTTTCTATTCTAACTTTCGCCTCGTACTTAACCGCCCTCCTTCCTGTACCCACTTTCATCTTATCTCTTTTCAGTTCCTCTCTTACAATATACCCTGGTGTTGTTCTATCTACCCCTAAGATCCATCTCAAATACCTCTCCTGTACTCGTTCTACCTTCTCCCATTCCTTCCATCCCCAAATACATAGTATTATTTTTTTGCTTAAATGACTAGAAGACCAGAAGTTCTGTATGAGACAAACGGCTAGACGGGCTCTGCTTATTTTGTGGGCGATATCTAGTTTAATACCGCCATAGGTTGACACGCAATCAAGGTAGTAGGACTTGTTATTGATATCAATACGCTTTGATCTTTTTAACGTTAGTTAAGAGGCCTACCTGAGATACATTTTCTTTGACTCATTGTAGTGTTATTTATATCAATGTTTGTGTACTAAAGTAAGCAAATATTGTCGGCATAGTCCAGGCCACGTAAATGCGGTCAGGACCTAATCTTACAGTACGTTAAATAATAGAGGGGATAAGACGCAGCCTTGTTTGGCCCATGAAAGATAAAAATTCAGTGTATAATCTGCATTACTTATTTCATTCTATGACTTCACCTCATATAAATAGTAATTTATAATTTAGTATATAGTGTTACTTTGACAATGCAAAATTGACGTTGAAACTGCAGTCAGTAAAATAAAGAAATTAGTTCAACGTCACAAAACAGTCTCATTTAATAATATTTTATCTAAAACAGTCTTGACAAATGTCTCTCGAGAATTGTTGAAGAGAATTGTCGAATCTCTCGAGTTAATAGAGGTGTAAACAAGAGTCGGGAGTGCTCCAAACTTTTTGTTGATAAAACAAAGGATCTACTCCAATCAATATTTTTGTGAATATAGAAACGATATACATTTCAATACAATCAAATACTAGTGACGAATTCCCTTGACTTTCACTCTGTTTTATACAATATAATCCTAGATAAATGAATTCTATTTGAACTTGTTTGATCTTACACAAGTTCTAGATTAGTGTACATTTTATTGTATTGTCTGTACGTCTAGTTTTACTGATAAAACACCAAAGTCAACACATTCTTGATATGAAGTGTAACATCTTCAACAGAAACTATTGTCTTCTTTGAAAGAAAGGAAAGAATAGAGATAACTGATTAAAGTTAAGTATAAAAGAAATAAAAGAAATTTCTAAACCGAGTGTTTTAGAGTTTTTGGAAAATACGTGATAATTATAATTGGTTGTTGACCCAGATATCGATTCAGGCACGCACACTAGGAAGTGGTCCTCGGGGTGTCCCCCCCCCATGAAAGAAAAAATCATATACACATTTAACAAAAACTAAGCAATTGAAAATAAAAATTACCTTTTTACTTGCCCGACCTTAATATATAAGGGGCAAGTATTGTAATTGCGAAAATTTTCGATGTCGAGATTTTGACTGATGACCACGTTTCATGGTCCAGGGAATCCAAAAAACCTATTTTCGAAGTGCCGTCCGTATGTGTGTGTGTCTGTATGTATACACGATAACTCAAGAACGGTTCAACTTAGAGAATTCGTTTTGGTACTAAAAAATTCTCCTATTAAATGGGAAGAACCCTATTGTTTTTTATAAAGATCGTTTGAATAGAAATGGGAGGTTACTCGTGTCGATTTTAAGATTTTTGCGAATATTTAGCAACAGAAAAATATTCCGAAAAAATTTATTGAACAAAAGTTACTATAAATGCAATAACTAATAACTTTTATTTGAGACGTTTTTTGATAAAACGAAAAATTTCGAAAATTTTTTGTAAAATTATTCAAAATTTTTCATATTTATATGCAACGTTTCCATGGTCATGATAATTAATTCGTAACAAGTAAAGCAAGCCTTGGACAAAAATTTGTATAGAACATAATTTGATGTATTTTTGAAGATTTATCTAAATATTTAAAAAAAAAATTTTGTTTTTGGGAGGGCAAGTCTAGCGGAGGTTTTCCTTCGCCACTGATTTATTAATAAAAATGAAACTATAAAATTTAATTAACATATAAGCCCACACTATCAAGATCAATAATAAATTTTTATTATTTTACGGATATTTTTTCGAAATGGGGGGGGGCAGCAATCTTAGGTGTGCGCGCTTGTATCGATTACAGAATAATATGATAAAATATCCCGATTATAATATATCCCGATAAGTCACGATTTTGATTTAGTAAATAAGGGTTTAAAACAGTAGCGGCACGTGAAAATTTTTAATAGAGGTGCTGAAACCAGAAGTATATTTGAGATTTCTTGGGAAAGAAAATCATTATTAAGACGGACATTATTTTTTTTAACTACATACTCGTTGGCAAATAAAATTATATGAAATATAGAAATATTACATTTTACGATTTAATATATATTAGTCAAGTATGTAGAACTTTTTATGTGCTATGCAGAATCCTGCATTAAAATTTTTGCACTTGTAATATCCATGTTCTGTTGCATAAAAAAAAAATTAAACTTAACTTCGTTTTAAAAGAATTTGGATTTAACTACGAGCGACATTCAATTCTTAAAGAGACAAATTGATGTAGAAAAAAAAAAACTGTGTATTTTTACAAAATGAGACTTTCACTACTTTTCAACATAATCCCCTCGAATATTAATACACTTTTCCCAACGATGAACTAGTTTTTTTATACCTGATGCAAAGAAATCTCTGTCTTGTTGTTTGAGCCAGTTTCCCACAAATTCTTTGACTTCCTCGTTGTCGCTGAACTTTTCTCCACGTAATGCCTCCTTGAGTGGACCAAACAAATGAAAATCAGAGGGAGTCAAATCTAGACTGTAGGAAGGATGAGATAGTATCTCCCAACCCATTTTTTCAATGGTTTCTTGGGTCAGCTTGGCGGCATGAGGGCGAGCTTTGTCGTGGAGCAATATCACGCCATTTCTTTGAGAACTGCAACGTTTTTCTCTCATTACTGACTTTACTTTGTTCATCAACATGTCTGAGTAGTAGGCACTGTTTATTGTACGCTGATATTCCAAATAATCACAAAAAACGACACCTCGGGCATCCCAAAAGACGGTCAACATGACATTTCCCGCTGATGCTTGCGTTCTGAATTCTTTCGGACAGGTGAGCTGGTTTGCTTCCATTACATGCTTTGTCTTTTGGATTCTGGTTCAAAATGGTGAACCCAAGTTTCTTCACACGTTAAAATCTTGTTTAGAAAAGCGTCACCTTCCCTTTCATAGCGTTCTTTCAAGTCTGTACACACTTTGAGTCTTGTTTCCTTGTGTTGTTGCGTTAACTGTTTCGGGAACCACCTTGCGTTGTTTCGCTGTATCTTGTCAATGATAACGTGATGAACTGTGCCACACTTACTGCAATTTTTTTTGCTAATTTCAACAGTAATACGTCGGTCTTCACGAATAATGTCGTCAATGCGGGTTTCAAGCGAAGGAGTTGACATTTCAACTGGTTGGCCAGGACGTTGCTCGTCAGTCACTGAGGTTCGACCATTTTTGAACTGTTCTGCCCACTTATAAAAATTTCCGCGATTCATATAACTTCCACCATACTGTAAAATCATTCGAGAAAAGATTTTAGCCAGATTTTCACCTTCAGAAAGCAAAAACCGGGTCACTGAATGTTGTTCAACTAATGTGGAAACTTCAAGTGGACAGGCCCTCGTTAAATGCAGTTTTAAGGTTATAAACAAAACAATTTTTATCCATCAGGTGTTCTCAGCTCATCCCGGTGATGCCAAACTAAATTCATGAAAGTACCAAACTCCTCCTACAAAACCTATTTTTTAGGGTTTTGTAGGTATGACCAAAAAACCCTTATACCGTCATTTTGTCGTCTATCTGTCTGTCTGTCTGTCTGTCTGTCTGTCTGTCTGTCTGTCTGTCTGTCTGTCTGTCTGTCTGTCTGTCTGTGTGTTCGGTAAAAATTGTAGCCAAACGGCTTAACCTAGAGAGTTGAAATTTGGCATGCTTATACAACTCTTTGACCCGCACATAGGAAAAATACTAAAACATCTAAAAAACATATCCCCCTAAAAATAAAAACAAATATATGCTCATCGAAAAAAAATATATTTTTTTACAATTCTGTGTAGGGTATCAAATGAAAGCCCTTGGTACGTGGATTAACGATCAAAATTTTATTTTTGCAAAATAAATTATTTTGAGGCGATTTTTGCCAAAATTGTGCAAAAATTTTTTTGTCCCACACCCTGTAGCCCAGATGGTTTAAACTAAAAATCTGAAAAAATTCTCAGTAATGTACATTGGTGTGAACAGGAATAGTACAACAGGAATTTTTGATCAGATTATGTTTTCGGAAAATAACGCATTTTTTGTGTTTTTAAGTAAAATATGTAATATATTTAATCCGCTATTTAACATAGTAAACGAGTGATCCTGTATAGCACAGTGGTAGCGTTCTCGCTTAGTGAGTTGAAACTACTGTAAGAAACTGTGTTCGAATTCCGTCAATTTTTATTTTTTCAGTTTTTTTTTGCATTTTTATTTTGTTTAAATTATTTTGTCAAAATTCTAGTTATATTTTGGTAAATGTTGCATTTAGTTTTTAAAAGCGTAAATTTAATAACCAGTGGGAAGTGTTGAAATTATAATGTAATTCTATATTTGAAGGTATCAGAGGGCGAGGCTTATGATTTAAGCAACCAATGGAAGCCATAGGCGCAATTTTCAAAATCTTAATGAACCTTGCTATATAAAAAAATACTGCATATATTTAGAAACTTAAATAATAGTATTAGGCATTCGAATTAAAATTCATAAAAAAAATATTTTCACATAAAATTTGTTTTGGCATCCCAAATAATCATCACACCGTTAATAAATACCTGCGAAACCCTGAAATGTGTGAAAATTCACACTTCACATCAATTTTTTCTATATCAAATTGTCTCTTTAATTATCGAATCTCTAGTACCAGTATCTCTAGCACGAGGTTAAACAGCGAAGGTGAGGTAGCATCGCCTTGTTTGACTCCGGTATGAATTTCAAAAGGTTGTGACAATAGATTTCTTACTTAATTATGATGACTTCACCTTTTCAGGAACAAGACAAACATACACACCATTGTCGTCTTGATAAGTTTATTGGGTATACCAAATTTACTTGCACAAGATTAATGAATTTAATTTTCATGTTGTTGATAATGCTATTTATCAATAGATTGCGGTCCATGTACTAGTTTGAAAGTTTTCCTTTTAAAACTTAACCTAATATTTACCCCCATTAAGAAGTAAGTGAAAATTGTTCACTTTACAAAGAACCATAATGTTATAGCCCGAAGGTTCACAAAGTAAATGAAAAATTTTTATTCATAATTTTCTCTCTTTATTCACGGCCGCAAGGAGTTAATTTACAAAAGAATCTGTCTTTAAGGAGTAAAAGTTTATATTTTATTAAGTATAATTAGCTGTAAATATTCATATTTCGAAAAGAACAGGGTAAATGTTATCATTTTTCATCAAAATTACAGGAGTTTCGCCAACAATTTTGTCGTTATATTTTTATGTAAAACATATTTAAATAGAAGGGATTAATTCAATTCAAAATTTTAATTTAAACCCTCAAGAAAGATGGTTCAAGGGAAATTATATAATAGGGTTAGTTAATCTAAAGGGAATTAATATTTTAAATCAAAAAATCCCGATTACATATACCGCAAGAGTACATAATATTCAATGGTTTATCTAAACGTAACGCAAAAAAACACTGACAAGGATGTAGCCATGCATTGCCTGATAATAAAACTAAATACAGTACCTTTACAATTGGTAGTACATATAAAACCAACACTGTATAAAAAGACAGAGATCACGGTGCCCCCACCCAATAGCGGCTGGTGGGTAAAATATTTGGGGGGACACTTTTTCATCCATATACGAGCCCTGTCCACTATCAGTTGGCCCAGCTACGAAATTTTTACTTATTGGTGTTCAATTAACAGAATGCGAATAGCTTATGAAATCTAGGTAATATTTTATTTTCAATTAAACATTTTAGAGATTTACGATTAATATTTACAACTCTTAAAGTAAATTAATATGAAAAAATAATATTTCCATTGGAAAGCCATTAACTTGGAAACCTATTTTAGAAGTTACCACTGGCTAACGTCAACTTTCATTTTTATAACGGCATTAATTCTTCTAGGCATAGTATCTACAAGGTTTTGGCATTGTCGAGGATTAAAATTATCCCATATTTCTTGAAGCTTTAGTCTTAATTCTGGAATTGTTCTAGCCGGTGTTATACGCAATCGTTTTTTCATTTCGTGCCAAAGTGTCTCGATGGGGGATAAGTCTGGGCTGCTTGAAACCCATTCTAAAAGTGGAATAGAATGATCACGGAACCATTTCAAAGATTTTTTTGACGTATGGCAAGCGGCTCCATCTTGTTGAAAAATAAAATCCTCCCCAGAGATTACTGCATGTTCCATAATTGGCAACAGAGACTCCTCTAAAATACTTAAATATTTGGTTGTGTTAACAATGCCATCGATAAAGTAAAGTTTTCCTACACCTCTTGTAGACATTGAACCCCACACCATGCCAGATGCTGGAAATTTCACCTTCCTTTACAAGCAATCGGGATGATATGCTTCATGTTTCTGACGAACAACTCTGCTCCGGTTGTCCCCTACACAGACGTCAAACCTAGACTCATCGCTCCATTGCACGCTGTTCCACTTTTCACAATTCCATATTTTATGTTCTCTTGCCCATGTCAACCTGTTCTTCTTTTGCTTAGACGTCAACAATGGTTTTTCCTTGGCCTAAGAAAGTTTTATAAATTTTTGTAAATATACATTTAAGAGTCCCATTTCAACGTGTTTATCCATCTTTCCCATCTTTCTGGATTTTTTAAGTACAAAATATTTTGTCAATGTTATTTCTGTAATTTCACTATCCTTGGTGATGACTGATGTACATGATGTTAGAGTGACGTTTAACTAGTATAGGTAAATTAATTTTATATAAATATAAGATTGTTACTTTATTGTATATTGTTGTTAAAGCACCTGAGGAAGCCAACAATGTTGTTGGTGAAACGTTGTGTGGCTTAAATAAACGTTTCTGTCCAAAAAGCAGGGTAAAATTATTCCCTAATTCTACCTTTATATTTAATTACATGTCAGTACAGCTTTTATTTATAAGACCAGATCTCAGAATAATCAAAAATGTTAGGAAAAGTAAACAGCATAGCATAAAAATAATCGTAAAGTTGGTATCTCTGAAGTATTAATACATCAAACAAAGTCCAAAGTGCTGGATGCAGGATAGCAATGAAAGGTTAAAGTAAGTATTTTGTTTCACATTATATTTTTTACATCAATAGTACACAAAAAATTTGTGTCGCTTAGGAGAAAGTGTAATATAGAACAGATTTAAAGGACATCTAAATGAAGTACAGAAAACTAAAATATAAAGCCTCAAGCAGTATTCTTGTTTAGTTTGCTCCCACATTACAATATAAACATAATAAATTATGAACAATTCCTTGCAAGTTCAATACGCATTCATTTATTTTGAATTCAGTACAAAGGAAAACAAAATTGAAATATGTTTACATATAAAATCTGCCCGCTAGAAAACAATTTCTCGACTGAAAATATTGTAACTCAAAAGTGAAATCTGTTAAAGCAGACATGCAGCTCTTCACTATTTGATTTATATAAAGTTTTTCTACTTCAATTTACTTTTAAAGATCTTGAAACCTGATTGAAATAAAAAGGTACAAAAGACCTAAAGAAATGACTTTTTAAAGAAATTTAATAATTTTTAACACAATTTTGATTTTCAATTGGAAAATGATTGATCATTGATCAAGAAAATTTTATCTGTTCAAGCAATTTAAGAAACTTTTGTGAAGTGAAAATTTGTTGGAAGTTAGAATTACAGTTAGTCAGTGATTTCTTACAACGAAAAATTACAATTTAGACTCTTAGGAAGAGGCTCAATAGTGTAGTTCTTATGGTAGTACAAGGTGTCTCAAAAGAAATTTTATATTTATTTAGCTTACTGCATGAACGCAACGTATCCGAGGGGCGCGGGGGTTATGTCAATCGGTAGCCTGGCTCTTGGGAATTTAGTCGCTATGGAGCGTTTCTCGGGAGCAGACCGCGCGTTATTCGTGCGAGAGTTTTACAAAAACGGTGATTCGGCGACTGTAGCGCGTAGAAAATTCTGCAGTATTCGAGGTTTTCGCCACTTAAATGATACGCCAAGCATTCCTCTCATTCGACATTGGGTTAAAAAGTTTGAAGAGACTGGTACAAAGCTGGATAAATCAAAATTCGGGTGACCTAGGTCATCAAGAACGGTAGAAAACGTGGAGAATGTTAATCAGTCTGTTCGTGACGACTCGAACCTTTCCATTCGGAAGCGTGCAAGTGCTTTAAATGTGCATAGATCATCATTACATCGCATTATGCACAAAGTCCTAAAGCTGCACCCCTACAAAATTCAATTGGTGCAAGAATTAAAGCCCCAAGATGCCATTCAGAGGCTTAATTTCGTAAATCAGGTGATTGAGCGATTTTCAACGTTTACCAACATTTTGTTTTCGAAAGAAACTCATTTTCATCTTAACGGCCACGTAAATAAGCAGAACTGCCGCTAATGGAGTGCAACGAATCCGAAACGCAAACATCAGAAACCCCTACATTCACCTAAAGTGACCGTATGGGCTGCAATGTCGGCGCGAGGAAGTATCGGCCCTTACTTTTTTGAAGACGAAAGGGGGCGTGCAGTTATAGTGAATTCAGAGCGTTATGTGGAGATGTTAGACAACTTCTTGGTACCTGAACTGCAAAACTTTCCTGGCTATAACCAAAGAACATGGTTCCAACCGGACGGAGCAACTTCACACACGTCCAATATGTCTCTGTCACGTGTTCGTGAAATTTTCTCAGGCAAATTGATCTCCCGGAGAGGTGACATAAACTGGCCTCCACGCAGTCCAGATTTAACCCCTATGGACTTTTTCCTATGGGGTTATCTTAAATCTAAAGTTTACGCCAATAAACCGATTTCACTGGCGCATTTGAAAGAAAATATCCGTCACGAAATGGCAGCCATCCCTGAGTCCACCTGCCGAGACGTCATAAGTAATTTTACTGTTCGATTAAATGAGTGCCGAGAACGCGAGGGTTTACATTTAGACGATATTATTTTTAAGAAATAAATCCCCAAAAAGTGTATTTTAATAATTAATAAACATTTTTTCTATATACGGCTTACTTTTTTTTTAATCGATCCACTTAATATAAAATTTCTTTTGAGACACCTTGTATTACAAAGCATTACATAAAATTATCAAATCGAGGCTTCTAGCTTATTTCAATAAAAACAATTTATTTGCAGATTGCCAGTTCGGTTTCAGACCAAAAAAATCCACCACTCTCGCAGGCATTGACCTTGTTAATTACATTCTAAAAAGTTTTGAGGAAGGAAAGTATGTTAGTGCCACGTTCTGCGATCTTAGTAAGGCGTTTGATATTGTTAACCATCACTTATGAATAAAAAAATATTAGAGAATTACGGGATCAGAGGAACAGCTCTCAAATTTTTTAATTCTTATCTTGAGAATAGATGGCAACTAGTTGAAAGTAAAAAAAATGCTCTAATTTTCTTGAAATAAAATCCGGAGTTCCTCAAGGCTCAATTTTAGGATTAATTATTTTTCTAATTTATATAAATGACCTCCCCGCTGTATTAAAATATTCTAAAACTATTATGTTTGCCGACGACACTACCATTTTAAATGCTAACTTTAATACAAACTCATCAATATCAGTCTCCCAATTAAAACTGGCACAAGTAGAAAATTGGTTTAGCAATAATTATCTTAAATTAAACTTAGAAAAAACTCAAAACTTTCAATATCATGCAAGCATTATGTATGAATCTGATGAAGAAATCCGTTTTTTAGGCTTTACAATAGGCTCAAAATTATCATGGAAAAATCACTGTGTGTCACTAATGATTAAAGTTTCAAAGTCTCTCTTTGCTTTAAAGAAACTTATTCCAATACTAACCAGAGAAGCAGTAGTAGCGTATCATTCCCTCATTAAAAGTCAGCTTTCTTATGGCATTCTGCTATGGGGAGCATCCCCTTCCGCCAAAGATATTATCATAACGCAAAAGAAAGCCATAGGAATCTTATGCAATTTAAATAACATGTCTTTCTGCAGATCTTATTTTAAAACATTAAAAATATTAACTATCGCCTGTATACTATAGCTTAATTTACGTCAAACAAAATACCTTAAATATCATTAAAATAAATAAGAGTGATAGGATTGTTACCAGGTATGGTAAAAATGTAAAAATTCCTAAACTCAGACTTAAATCAAGCAAAGATAGTACTAGTTACTTGGGTCCGAAGCTCTTCAATAAATTTACTGAAGAATTAAAGAGTTTAGATTTAAACAGCTTTAAAAGAAAATTAAAAGAGATTTTAGTTAATAAAACAAATTACTCTATTAATGAGTACATTGATGACACATTATTTTAGGATATATTTATGTTTGTGTTGGAAGAGCTAAGTGGTAATTGTTGTATAAACTAACAGCGGAAAGTATATGTAATTATGGATTTACTATTTATTTGTATGTGTAATTAATAGTTGTTTTTTTTTAATTTGTACATTTAATTATTATATTGTTTTTTTCTCAACTTTTACCGTATCACACTTGATCTTTGTATTACGAGTAGAATCTTGTGACAAGTCCATAATGCATTATGATTGATGGAAATAAATGAAATAATATTATAATTATTATTATAACTGGCGCCCAACGTTAAGGAAAACTTTTAGACCTTGTAGCGTAGAAATAGCGATCCTACTTTACAAGCCAAAGGTCCCGGGTTTGAATTCGGCCAGGGTATGGATGTTTGTGAGCTACAGTGTAATTGGGACTTAGGTTCTTCTCTGTGGTGGTTAAAAAAATTGGCGACCAACGTTGGGAGACTTATAAAGATGGGATTTGTTAGGATTTTGTAATAAATAAAAGTTTCCTTGATGGTAGCAGTCAGCATGTATTCCATGAAAATAATATGTCTTCTGCGAAAAGAGTGGAATTTGGTGTACCGCAAGGTTCCATTCTTGGTCCAGTCCTATTTCTAATTTATATAAACTTACCACATAATATAGATGCATCAACTTTCCTATTTGCTGATGACACAACAATTATAAACAGCGACTATCCAAATGGAAACATTGAATTAAAAGCAAATTCTTCCCAGGAACAAGCGATGGACTGGTTTGTAGTAAATCATTTAACATTAAATGATAATAAAACTCAAAATTTAGTTTTCAGTTTAAACAGACATGTACAGAGTACTCTTGATTACAATCAGGACAGTGCATGTTTTCTGGGATTTAGATTAGACTCGCGACTGTCATGGAAAAATCATATTAATTATGTAGCAAGTAGATTAAATAGTTGTATTTATATGTTAAGAAAATTGAAAAACTATGTAACCAGAGATACTCTAAAATTGGTGTACTATTCTCACTTTCAATCTATTCTAAACTACGGCATTATCTTGTGGGGTAATAGCTCTGATTAGAATAGATGTTTTAAATTACAAAAAGCCACTGCACGCATAATTTGCGGAGTTGGCTATAGACATCACTGCAAAAGTTTATTTGTAAAATTAAATATAATGGCATTCCCTTCTTTATATATATATATATATATATATATATATATATATATATATATATATATATATATATATATATATATATATATATATATATATATATAATTTATTAGTTTATATGAAAGAGAATCAAAACTCATTTAATACCAATTGTTCTGTACATATATATAATACAAGAAACAAAAATGACATCCGTCTTCCACGGATCAAATATAAGATAATTGAGAATGTACCTGGTTTTATAGGTGCTAAATTATTTAATAAATTACCAACAGTAATAAATGATTTTAGTTTTACAAAATTCAAAAATGTTATGAAAAAATACTTAATAGAAAAATCGTTTTATACTGTAACTGAGTTTTTAGAACAAGACATCATGTTGTAACATTATTTTTATTGTGTATTGTGTGAATCTGTAATTATTTTATTTGTATTATGTACTACTGACATGTCCTTAATCCTTGTATGTGATGATTTGGACCAATAAATATTATTATTATTATTATTATTATTATTATTATTATAACACAAGAACAACATTTAATTTAGAAATTTAGGTTCGAGTCGACATAGTTATTTTTTGACATAAGCATAACAAATTATAAATTTTGCCGGATAGTTCTATGATCTTGAAACTATGTTCAATGTTTAATGTGACCTCTGTCAGATTTTCGCTTTGTGGTGTTACAAATGTAATATAAATTTAATTGTTTTAATTCTAACGTTTTTATAAAAAAGTTTTTCTATTGATCTTTATTTAAAACCTTGCTTTTTACAACTAGATCTTATCTTCATAATGAAAAATAAAATAAAAACTGGTAATAAAATTTATTTCTAAAAAACATAAAGAAATTAATTGCTTTTCAAAACTTATCTTAAATGACATCTGCAAAGTTGACAGTAAATAGTTCAAATTCAAAGAATATGTCTTTTTTTATTGCATGGGCATCCTAAGATTTTTCAAATGGAGGGGGGCAAAATTAATAGGCTTATTCTTGAAAATATGGGGGGGAGTAAGTGCTCACCTTTGTCTTTACTGCGGGCACTCATGTATACAGTAAAATTTTGGTATCTTAGTTTTTTGTGGTTTTGGTCGTACGTGGTTGGGAAATAGATTTTTTTTTCTTTATATATTTGGGAAAATATAACGGTTTAACGAAATATGTACTCCGAACAACAAATGCAGCACGACAAACAATGTCAAAGCGACAAATGATTTCACGACAAATTATTTTTTTCACGACAGAAGGATATTTGAACAAGGGAACTTGCAGTTAGCGTTACATTAAATCTGAACAGTGGGATAAATATACGAAAAATTCTAGAAATCGTCTTACAGAAAACAAAACCTTATAATTATTTTTTATTTAATAAATCTGGACAGTTAAAGATTTCCTAACCTTATAAATGCTAGACAACAGTGTTCCCTCTAAGAGGTGTTCGTCTAAGTTCAAATTAACCGCCAACTATTGAGATGTGACATTACTGGTGGCGGCGCTGTGCTCCAAGGCAATATGGCTGTCGTCTCTAGTACTCATCTGTCAATATGCTAATAGCGAGTAGGTCAATTTAAGCACAGTACATTTTTATTTTATGAAAATACGAGTAAAAATTTGCGAAATTTTTTAATTTTTTACAGTGTATAACAGAAGGTGGGCATCAAATTACAGTATTTTAAAGTTTAATTTCAGTAGATTTATTGAAGTGTAATTTGTAGTTAAGCAGGTGTTAAATGCCGGGCACGTAATTTCATGTGGTACATCTGAGTGTCGGTCATCTGAATTTACAATATATGGATTCTGTTTGCAAACAAGTGTATATGATCATTGCCTCATGAAATAAAATTAGTTTTAGTCAGACAGGAGCAGCTAAATGTTAAATATGCAACTTGCAACTGCAAGCATATAAGTGTAATTTTGTTTTTCTGCGACAAATGTAATGAACAAACTCACATAGTATGAGTTACTTTTTAACTCAAAATATATTCCAATGCCTTCCTCCTGTCCATAACCAAATCTTTTCCCAATTTGGACTTAATATTAACTTTCCTTCCATTTTTCTTAAGAAAAGAAAAAAACTAAGAGGTCTATCTTTGTCCTGTCTTGAATAACAGCAAAAAACACTACAATTTGTTCTAATTTAATAGTTTTTCATAACTTCTATCGACATTCTAACAAGAATTCAACACTAGAACATATGTAATAAGTTGAAACAGTACTAGAGCGCCTAGTACAGTATTTGACCACCAGACTGCGTATTCCGGCGTGTCAGTTCTCAATATAGTTTATGTAGATGGCTGCATCTGTCCATAGTAATGATCATTTTACTTCATAAAAGACAATTTGCGGCATTTAAAAAAAAGTGTTTTAAGTGATTTTATTATTGAAAAACCTGCCCCCTAAAAAAAAATGCGCACAATGGTCACTAAAAATTAGAGAAAACACTACTAGACAAAAGCAAACACACCCGTCATTTTGCTTTTCAATCACTCAAATGCATATATAGAAATATATTTAAATACATTTCTTTGAATTCTTTAAATCACAACCAACATAACCTTACTTTCTATATGCAGTCTCCAGACGGGTTCACAATATGATGCACCAGGTTTTATCTTTCACTTTCATAATTTTTTCTGCCGTTTTTTAAATCTAATTTGTTAATAAACCTTATTTTTCTGACCGAAAAATTTAACTCTTCTACTTTTATCTTTCAGCTTCCAGCCACAGTAATTCTTTGCCTTTAATTTCCAGTGTATTATACTTGAAAATAATTTAGAACGTTTTCAAGGTATGTTCCTTATTTCTTTCTGTTTCACTTTTTCACGGAAAGGTAGGAGAACTGTGGAACTGTTCAGGAAACCATAATTCTCATTAATAAATAATGCACTTTGCCACAAAGGGAATACACTAATGTTTGTTTCTGTTACGTATATGGCATTATATATTACTACGAAGGACTAACTGTGGCTAAATGACGAAACTTAAATCCTTTAACTAAATCTTACGAAAATTTATCAAACGTCACATTTGATAGTAAAAAGCTCTAACGTTTAGTAATTTTTTAAAAGATGGAAAAACACTGATATGTGAACGTTGTACAACAATATTTTATTAAAATTTAATATTGTAACTGTGAAAAACTGAACGCTTCCTAATTGTTAGACTGAAGATCATTGGATACCCAATCGAAACGTCTCCCTAATTATTTTTTATATATATACGTATAAAAGGTTATTCCGTTCCAAACTATAAGATAAAAAATTGATGTGAAGTGTGAATTTTCACACATTGCAGGGTTTTGCAGGTATATAATAAGTGAAGGCGGCATGCTGAGTGTGTAGAACAAATTTTGCTTTGTAGTAACCACGGCAAAATGAACGATCTTTTTAAAATAATTTATCGTCTGTTAATCTCAGAGCTTTAAAAACAAATTTTATGTTAAAATAGTTTTTTGTTAATTTTAATTCGAATACCTAATATCATTATTTAGGTTTCTAAATAAGTGCAGTATTTTTTTTATATAACAAGGTTCATTAAGATTTTGAAAATTGGGCCTATGGCTTTCATTGGTTGTCTTAAATCATACGCTCCGCCCCTCTGGCTTCCTATAAATGACACAGAATGAAAATATAATTCCAATCGGTTATTAAATTTACGCTCTTGAAAATTAAATTCAAAATATGCTAAAATATAACTAGAATTTTAACAGATTAATTTAAACATAATAAATATGAAAAAAAAAAAAACAAAAAATACAATTGACTCCACAAGCCAGGAACGAACCTGTGTAGTGAATAACGATCCTGTGTGGTTGTCGAGCAACTGAGCCACTAGACCACCAAACGCTTATCAACTTAGTGTGTTATAAGAGTATAACATGTATGCATCGTCAACCAAAAAACACAAAAAATGCGTTATTTTCCGAAAACATAATCTGATCAAAAATTCCTGTTGTACTATTGCGGTTCACACCATTATACATTACTTAGAATTTTTTCACATTTTTAGTTTAAACCATCTGGGCTACAGAGTGTGGGACAAAAAAATTTTTGCACAATTTTGGCAAAAATCGCATCAAAATAATTTATTTTGCAAAAATAAAAATTTGATCGTTAATCCACGTACTAAGGGCTTTCATTTGATACCCTACTCAGAATTAAAAAAAAATATTTTTGTTTTCGATGAGCACATATTTGTTTATATTTTTAGGGGGGTATGTTTTTTAGATGTTTTAGTATTTTTCCTATGTGCGGGTCAAAGAGTTGTATAAGCATGCCAAATTTGAACTCTCTAGGTTTAGCCGTTTGGCTACAATTTTAACCGAACAGACAGACAGACAGACAGACAGACAGACAGACAGACAAACAGACAGACAGACAGACAGACAGACGACAAAATGACGGTATAAGGGTTTTTTGGTCATACCTACAAAACCCTAAAAATGGAACGCTTCCTAATTTTTATAAATTTAAAAATGAAAAAAAAAAACAATAGTTTTTTGTTGGTAACCGGTATGACAACAATGTGGTACCTGCCGAGAAAATGTATAAATATTCTATGAAGCGAGCCCTAATACGTTACTTTACAACGTACCATTTATTATCAACTAGGTAGCGAGCCTGTGATATAATATGAAGTCTGATCTCAAACTGAAATGAGATTCCTGACTAAAGGAGTTCGGGTACTAGGCGTAAGTATTATCTAGGGTTCATCATTACGATGAAACCTAGATAAGACTGATCACTCATCTTGTAATTAGTCTGGATCTTAGCTGCTCACTTAAGTTCTTAAAGGTGAAGGTTTACACACGTTAAGTAAGACATATAATTATCCCTTAACTCCTAGGAGGTAAAGGGTTATGCCACGAAATACTTGAAAGTATTGTGTGTGACTACATATAAAATGTATACATTTATGTCTTCAGCATAACTGTATAAATTTTAATTTTATAATTATAATATATATAAACTAAAAAATTACAATATATAAACCAAAAAATTATATTATAAAAAACCAAAAAATAAGGTAAAAACCTTATATTATCTATTGACGTTTTTATTTTTATTCTTTTTTTTATGTAATTCGTTTATTTCATATAATTTAGTTTTTAATTTTATTTTAGTTGTTTTTATTCGTTAATTTGGGTACTAAGAGCTTTTATTAAAATTTTAAAAAGTAAATAATAATAAATTGCTAAAATTTAAACAAAAATAAATTAGAAAGTCCCAGCGTTTCTTGAAAAGGTTTTCATAGAGAGATTTTCAATGTTTAGAAGATTTTCAACCGCCAGAACGACATTAAGTTCAAGAGAAGTGCCAATGATCCAGAGTGGCTATTACCCTTTTCTTGTCATAGCTTGATGGGGTGGTAGCTGTGCCGGCACTTAGCTTCATTTTTACGAAAAAATTTCGGTCAAAGTCTACTAAAAAACCGTGTTGAAGTCGATAGATAAAGAACTAAACAACTCCTTCTTCGTTAGTCACCACTAGAGCTTCCAGCAAGATTCAGCACCATAATGCGAAGAATTCACAGCAGTGGCTTGAAAGCAATGTATCAGACTTTATTTCTGTTGCTGACTGGTTGTCAAGCAGCTCTGACCTCAACCTGAACGATCTCATTAGATCTTATTTTTCTAATAGATTCCAGTTCGTCTCGTTGAATGACGTAGATTCTACATATAGGAAGGTCAATTTTGGAGTTTGTCAGGGCGGTATTTTGGGTCCGTTTTTTTTTTCATCGTTTATATCAATGACCTCCCAAATTTGCTGCCTGAAAGTGTCAAAGTTATACTTTACGCCGATGACACTACTGTCCTGACTAATCATACCTCTGTTAACGATGTGGTTAGTAATACAGAACAGGAAATGGTGAAAGTTAAAGATTGATTCACTTCAAACCGTCTTACTCTTAATAATAATAAAACCCAACAAATTATTTTTTCACTGAACCGCAATATTGATATTAATATTCAGTTCGGGGGGCCAATCAAATTTCTTGGGATTTATATCGATAGTACACTTAGCTGGCACGATCACATTAACTATTTGGCAAACGTTCTTAAAAGGGTTATCTATGCGTTCATCAGGCTGAAAACGTCTGTATCATTCGATATGCTGCGTATGTTTTATTTTGCTGCTTTTCAGTCGCGCTTAACTTACGGCATAATTCACTGGGGTTTAAGTTCATCTGTCAACAGAAATTTCTTACTCCAAAAACGTGCTGTAAGAACCCTGAATAATGTTCCTAACAGGCACCACTGCCGAGAGCTCGTTAAGAAATGCAGCATTTTGTCTTTCTATAGTTTATTTGTTTATGTTTGTCTGGTATACGTTAAAGAAAACCCGAACAAATTTGTAACCGTATCCTCTAGACATGTTTACAATGTTCGCTCTGCTGGCAACATCAGACTAACAAGACTTAGATTGTCTAAATCTAGGAATGGTATGTTTTTGGCAGCCACTTTCTTCAACTATCTACCAGTCTCTTTAAAAAATTTGTGAATTAGATTATTTAAGTTCAAGATTAAAAAAATTCTTATTGAGAATTGTCTCTACAATTCGGACGAATTTTTCAAAATTAATTTCAATAATTACACCTAACATGTAAGCTGTTTTTCTACCTTTGTTAATTTTATATATACATATTTTTTTTCTCTCTCTTATCTATCATAATTATTTTCATTTTTCAATGTTTTCAAATGTTTTTCTACTTTTATTTAATTAAATTATCATATATGTACTGACAAATGTAAACGTCGTAAGATGTCTAGCATAAAATAAATATTATTATTATTATTATTATTATTAACCCCCTGGGCTACAAATTTTGGTCCATACTTCAGAACATGACCTGCAAGAAAACACACCCTAAATCACTAGTCCAAAATTGAAATCCGTTATTCTATTGACATGTAGCCGCAAAGACTTGAACGCTGTGTAACGGCCAGTTGTGGTCATTTTGAAAACTCATTAGTGTTTCTTGTTTAATGCATCTACGTATCATGTATTAAAAGGAAATTAAAATATCTTTAAGCAATAGAAATATTTAATTAAGTTATATAAATATTTCCAAGAAAATTAGTAAGAACGGTACAATGAACTTTTGACACGGATATCCTAATTTTAGGGAAGCAATAAAGCATACAATGAATCAGTTAAATATCATGCTACTTATAGCATTACATTTTAGCATAACAATAGTTTTTTCAACACCATTTCTTTCCCTATCAACTAACTTCCTTTCTTAAGTCACGAATTTTATATTACTTCATCAAGTGATTTTATTTTTTCAAAGATTACACGTTAAAATCATATCAGAACAAATATAATAAAAGTACAAGTGGCTCCGCTCTATAGTCAAGTGTCAGAAGTAATAAAGGAAGCAGGCAGTCACGTGACAGCACTATACCTTGTAACACGTAGCTCGTAAACGGAATCTCATATCCTCGTCCGGTTCCTGAGGCATGGACGCCTCAGGACGCCGCGATGCACGGCGGATGTGCACATCGGCGCCGCCAACAACGCCTTATCGCTCATCACAATGATTTTAAAGAAAATTTCTAGGATAGATACATAAGAATATAAGAAAAAATTGCATAGAAATTTCATCGACCAACTTTCATCACTCAATGCTAGCTGTAGGTTAATTTAAAATATTTTATTTTTCACTTCGCTGTTATTTGATCATAACACTTAGGATAGGTTAAAAGTTTCGTATTTTTTTTTTTTTTTCATATTGTCACATAGGTAATCCTAGGTCAGGATTACGACATCTAGACATTGTGAAGGTCAGCTATCTGATTAAAAACTATTCGTCAGCGTCTGACGTATGTGGCCTGATTACGAAATGCAGACACTGCATTCTCGTAATGAGGAAATATTTGTCATGACGAATGAATATTGGAACTGGGTTAATTTTCGTTACAAAAAGGCTGGAAGTCACAAAATATAGAGGCAGTGGAACATAGCCAACTCCACTGCACGTATTAGTCCACAAGGTGACGACCAAGACACTGACGCCAGATTCTTGTAACGAGGGTGAAGCCAAGCAAGCAGTCACCATGTAAGTGGAAGAAGACTTCTCCAGGCTCCTCGACTCCCGGATGGGCAGCCCCCGCCTCGGAGATAGGTCCAAGCCGATCCTGGCCAACACAGGGTGGACCGAAGACTTCCGCAACTCCATGGACCAATTCAAACATTATATTGTAATTTTGATAAATGTTTAATAAATTTGTTATGTTGAAACCAGGAGTTGTGTCTCAACCAAACCACCCACGTGACTTCTCCAGGCTCCTCGACTCCCGGATGGGTAGCCCCCGCCTCGGAGATAGGTCTAAGCCGATCCTGGCCAACACGGGGTGGAACGAAGACTTCCCCAACTCCATGGACCAATTCAAACATTATATTGTAATTTTGATAAATGTTTAATAAATTTGTTATGTTGAAACCAGGAGTTGTGTCTCAATCAACCCACCCACGTGACAATATATCTATTTCAATCTTCCTCTGCTTCTGTACAAACAGAAGCATCCTCAACTAGGTGGACGGATGACGTAAAGAGAGTTGCGGGGAACTGGAAATCAATAGCACAAGATCGTTTCGAATGGATAAAGCTTGAGGAGACCTACGTTCAACAGTGGACAAGAAAGGCTGATTAATGAAGATGATGAAGTAATCATAGCAACCATTTTCTAACTTTTTGGCCCTGTATTTTGTTTCGTCACAGCAAAGTCGGCCAAGTGTTATCTTGACGGACTCGCTGAGCGCTCTGAACAATATCCAAGATCCAGATCCAGTGCATCCTCTTGTACCAAAGATCCGGTTGCTACTCCACAATCTGAATGCTCAGAATATGAGGGTGGAACTGTTTTGGATACCAGGACATATTGGTATTAAAGGTAATGAAGCGGCAGATGTAATTGCAAAAGCCGCCTCCTACGTATTTTATGATTGACCTATGATTGATATGAGTTTCATATTTCCAGATGACGGAAAGAGTCATCTGAAACATCTTGTTCTAGCTAGGTGGCAGCATGATTGGAGCAGTATACGGAACATTAAGTTGAGACAGATTAAGGGAAACATTAAACCATGGGGTTCTTCCTGCAGGATTAACTATAGGGAGAAAACCGCCATCACACGCCTCCGTATAGGTCACTATTGGTGGACCCATGGACAACTTCTTCGAGGTGAAGACTCCCCTTTCTGTGAGACGTGTAACACAAATTTATCTGTGTTACACTTTTTAACTGAATGTGTACAGTTCGAGGATGACAGGGAGGATTAGGCTATGACTTTATTGTCAGTTGCTTTAGGTGACGACAGAGTATTCATGGACAGGCTGATACTCTTCCTGAGAAAATTGAACTTACTGTTTTATTTGTGAAGTCTTGCACCTTATTTTAATGTGTTTTGTTATTAACCTGTGATATTCGATGGTAATTGGCCTCTTACAGTCTCTTACCATCACCCTGCGTCTGTTCAATTTTCGAACAGACGTTTTATATTTTTATTTGTATTTGTCCGTGCAAGATTTCTTTTATTGAGTTGCGTATATTTAATGATTTTAATTATTTATTTATTCTCTAATTTATTGTTTTAAATATGTAGTCTAGTCATTTAGATGGGCTGCGTTAGGCGCAAATAGCCTTTGTTGCTGTGCGCCAAGAATTTTAACTAACTAACTCTAACTTTTTGGTTATAGTTAACTAAGCTTTCAGAAACCGGCCCTTAAAGTTTTTGAAATATAAACATTGAAAAATTTTAGTTTTGCCATTTTATTGGTTGTGAAAATAAAAATACAATTGAGTTATAAATTGACAATCAAAATATTTTTCAAAAAATTACCAATTTTAGGTTAATTTTCCATTGTTGTATCGTAGACAAACTACAAGGTAGTAGATTACATGAAGAGTTTATTAAATATCTAGTTAAAACACCATTAATTTTATCATTTATTTTAAATTAAAGGGAAATTGAAAAACGTATCACAAAACGTGATCACAAAAAACAACAGCCTAAGAAGTTTATGAAGGAAATAAACTAAAATAAAAATACTGCTAAGTTGAAAAATAACAAAGAAATTAATATGATTGTCAGAACTGTCGCTCTAGAAGCTTTTATAAACGACGCGAACTCAAGTGTTGGTCATTAGAAGAGGTTCCACGACTAAAATCCGTGGAAATTGTTAGAAAAATATAAGAAAGGAAAAGTATCTGCAGCTGAATGTTCGGATTCTTCTTAATAGCTAGTTTTACTTCTTCATTACAAATAGGATTCTATATATTTGTGCAGCTGTTTTAAGATGGGAGGATTATTGCTATAGTAACATGAAATAGGAAAGCTTAACATGTTTATTACTAATATTAATTAAGTATTTTCTGCTATAACGAACTTCTTCCATATTATTTGCTTTCAAAGGTTAGCAATCGTCATAGATATTCTCATTTGATAAAGCATCTTTGAATAAAACTATAAATATTAACTGGATATAGTAATGTTGGTATAGATGCCCCAGTGGGATAAACGCCCCACTTCGCATATATCCATAACGCTGTGTGTTTGTATCATTTCAGTACTGACAGTTTGTACGAGAAACACCGTCTTCTGAAATAAATGTGTTAAATTATCATCAATGTTAATAGTTTATGAAAAATTAAATTGTAAAGGTAGGTGCTGATATGGTTGTATTTCAATAATTACGACATTTTGTCTTAAGGTTTTATGACGTAACTATAACTTTAACAAAATTAGTTTCATTACTAGGTATCAGAAGACACTTAACCTCACATTATAGAGTAGAAAATAATGCTCAATATTGTATACATTCGAAATAAACAGATGGGGCATCTATCCCATAGAAAAATGATAAAAGGCCGCAATAAATGTGGGATATATGGCTCGGGCATTGTATATATAATCTTATACTAACATTTTCCCAAGGACACGCAACAACATATATGCCGAAAAAGATACTTGGAAAAAATATCGCAAAAATATGAAAAGTTTTAAAAATTTATTAAGTCCTATCAAAAAATGTTTCAAATACAAGTTGTTAATTATTACTTGTATAGTAATTTTTGTAGAATAGATGTTTTAGAAATTTTTCTCTGTTGTGAAATATTCGCAAAAATCTTAAAACCGACACGAGTAAACTTACATTTATAATTGACCGATTTGTACCAAAAGTTGAACAACTGGTGCCATTGATGTCAAAAACTTAAATATGATGTTTCATAAAATCCGTTTGGCCAAAATTGCTCTACACATCTCCATGGACCGACAGACACACAGACCAACAGACATCATGCTAAAAATAGTCAAAATCGGTATGACCACTCCGTATATATGTTGGCAGTCGGTAAAAAAAATTGTAATTTTGATTAAATTGTAATTTTTAATTGTTATTTTAAAAAAATATTAAAATTGTTGGTCAAAATCAAATGTATTATTTTAGTGAGGCATAAATACCACCATATGGGGCAAAAATGTACTATTTTAAATCATTAATTTTATATATTTAGAATAATTATAAGTGTTTTAATCTTATGTTATTGTGTAGTAAGATTATCTAAGAATTATAGCAAAGTAACAGATAAAGTTTAATAATTAAGATTAATGCAACACGATTGTTTTTCTATAACTGGGGCATTTATCCCACCTTTACCCTACATGAAAAACATTATGGATTTTCATTATTTTTATTTTTATTTAAACTGCCAAATTAATAGTTTAAACTAATTCGAGCGATCTATGGAAAGCAATTGATTTTTGTTTTGAAAATTAAACATTAGTTTTGTAGTTTTTTTTTTTTTTTTGTAATATGAGACTTATATGAATTAAGTCGAAGATTATGATAAGTAAAAAAGGAGGAGAAAGGTAGAAAGAAAACAACTGGACATGTGAAGGAATGGATATTGAGAGTGTTAAAGAATATCGTTATTTTCTATAATCTAAATTATATAGTTTAAACCAGTTTTAAACCAATCGGCAATAACAAACCGTATTTTACAAATGAAAACAAAAATAAATTTCCTAGAACATTATTAAGTATTAAATAAACATTTTAAAATATTTGAGTTTATCAATGTCACGCCGTAGACGAGTAGTACTGCCATTCTCTCAAAATAGCAAGTCACCAAAAACAGTTTAACAATAGATTATATTGTTAAACTGTTTTCAGTGTTACAATGATATTATTGTGAACAAAAACTATAAAAAAAATATTTTTGAAATTTTGTTTCTGAAATAATATCTAAATTACCTCTCCGACAAGTTGTTGCAGGTCCTATCATAATATGGCATATGTGGTCACTCGATGGTATAAAGCGGTTGACGATCTTTTTATATCCGTTGAAGGACTCACGTTTTATAGGATTTGTTCATAATAAACTTTATTAATGTCGGTTAACCAACATCTCGAAACTCAATATTATAACCAAACCAAAAATAAGCTGTGGCCGCCACAGGACCGACCGCCATCACCAAGTACTTGTTTAATTTATGCTGCTTTATTTAAAAAATGTGTCAAGTAAAAGTTGTTAGTTATTGCTTTTTTTTTTTAAATTTAAATATTTATAAGTACATCGACAACTAGGTTATTAGTATACTAGCGTCGGCGATTCAGTGCAGTTATATCACACGACGTAACAAACAATTGCATTGTTCCAAACAATACATTCGTTTGTTTCGTATTGTGACGTAACTGCACTGATTCGCCGACGCTAGTACCTAGCACTGTTAATATAACACAAATACAATAATATATGGTGGTATAACATTGCTTAATAAGATATTAATATAATACAATAATGTATGCAAAATGAGGGAGATTTTAACTATATTCGTTCTTTCATGTTTATACAAGGTGTCTCAAAAGAAATTTTATATTTATTTAGCTTACTGCCTGAACGCAACGTATCCGAGGGGCGCGGGGGTTATGTCAATCGGTAGCCTGGCTCTTGGGAATTCAGTCGCTATGGAGCGTTTCTCGGGAGCAGACCGCGCGTTATGCGTGCGAGAGTTTTACAAAAACGGTGATTCGGCGACTGTAGCGCGTAGAAAATTCTGCAGTATTCGAGGTTTTCGCCACTTAAATGATGCGCCAAGCATTCCTCTCATTCGAAATTGGGTTAAAAAGTTTGAAGAGACTGGTACAACGCTGGATACATCAAAATCCGGGCGACCTAGGTCATCAAGAACGGTAGAAAACGTGGAGAATGTTAATCAGTCTGTTCGTGACGATCCGAACCTTTCAATTCGGAAGGGCGCAAGTGCTTTAAATGTGCATAGATCATCATTACATCGCATTATGCACAAAGACCTAAAGCTGCACCCCTACAAAATTCAATTGGTGCAAGAATTAAAGCCCCAAGGTGCCAGTCAGAGGCTTAATTTCGTAAATTCTCAGGCAAATTGATCTCCCGGAGAGGTGACATAAATTGGCCTCCACGCAGTCCAGATTTAACCCCTATGGACTTTTTCCTATGGGGTTATCTTAAATCTAAAGTTTACGCCAATAAACCGACTTCACTGGCGCATTTGAAAGAAAATATCCGTCACGAAATGGTAGCCATCCCTGAGTCCACCTGCCGAGACGTCATAAGTAATTTTACTGTTCGATTAAGTGAGTGCCGAGAACGCGAGGGTCTACATTTAGACGATATTATTTTTAAGAAATAAATCCCCAAAAAGTGTATTTTAATAATTAATAAACATTTTTTCTATATACGGCTTACTTTTTTTTTAATCGATCCACTAAATATAAAATTTCTTTTGAGACACCTTGTATCTGTTAGAAATTTTAACACTTTATCTGTTTCACTGATGTTATTTTTAAGGGCTTTTTCAATCGAGTTGGGTATGTTATTTACGAGTCTTTCATAACTATATTTAGGGCAGTCTATTATCAGGTGTATTACTGTGAGGGTAGTGTTGCACTGTTCACATTGGCTTGGTTCGCAGTTGTTGAATAGATGTTGGTGTGTAAGCAGCGGGTTATAATAATTTGTTCTCTTCTATTCTGTTTTGTTTCCCATGGTTTAGTGTCTTCCTTTATTTCTCTTCTTTATTATGTTAAATAATTTTTTTCGAAATATTTCTCTGTTGTGAAATATTCGCTAAAATGTTAAAACCGACACGAGTAAACTCCCATTTCTAGTAAACCGATTTTTAAGTTGATCAACTCGTGCCATTGACGTCAAAAATTTGACGTCATTGTTTCATAAAAATCCTATTAGGCGAATTTGCTCTGCACGTGTACATAGACCGACAGACAGACAGACGGACAGACAGACAGACAGACATCATGCTAAAAATAGTCAAAATTTGGGTAGGGACCTCAATTCGTGGAGATCCATGGAAATGTCAAAATCGGTATGATCACAATACCTCCCTTATACTAGGTCTCTCTCAAAATATCGCGAATTTTGAATTTCCGCGAGTTACGTATATTCGATTTTCGATTTTTTTGTGGCGTTATGTTGGTACTCATGTCTCTCACTTATGCCGACAAGTTCGGCCATTTTGAATGTTCAGTTAATTTTTGACAGTTGCTTTGCTTGCACGTGTTTTGGCTCGTCTTCGATTTTTTCCTATACCAAAAAATGGATCAAAGAATCTGTATCAAATTTTGTGTGAAAAACAAAATGAAGTGCGCGGACGCATTCCGAATGTTGATTGTGGCATATGGTGAAGCTACCTTGGACCGAAGCAACGTTTATCGGTGGTACAAAATGTTCTCAGAGGGCCGAGAAGATGTGAACGACGAAGAGCGTGCCGGACGCCCGATCACGTCAACAACAGACGAAAACATTGATGAAGTGAAGAAAATAGTATTGGCCAATCGTCGAATCACCGTTAGAGAAGTTTCTGAGGACCTAAACATAACGATTGGCTCGTGCCATTCGATTTTTACCAATGATTTGGGCATGAGACGGGTCGCCGCGAAATTCACATCGTTGCTTGTGCGCGAATTTTTGGCCAAAAACAACACACTAATAATGCCGCAGCCACCGTATTCCTCAGATCTAGCCCCCTGTGACTTTTTCTAGTTCCCGAAACTGAAGAGGCCCATGAAAGGACGACACTACGCTACGAGTGAGGAGATAAAGACGGCATCGAAGGAGGAGCTGAACAAGATCACAAAAAAGGATTTTTTCAAGTGCTTCGAGGATTGGAAAAAACGTTGGCACAAGTGTATAATATCTGGTGGGGATTACTTTGAAGGGGACAAAATAGATATTCATGAATAAATAAATAATTTTTGAAAAAACACAAAATTCGCGATACTTTTCGAACAGACCTCGTATATGTTGGCGGTCGGTCAAAAGTATAGATAGGGACAACCTTTGTTCTGGAGGCGAATGTTCTATGGAGATAATGAGCCAAAATAATAATAATAATTATAATACCACTAACTGGGCATCATTAAAATATTTTTACATATTTAATTATTCTATTCGTACAGAATTTATTTTAAAACAGAAACCTGCAGTATGAATTTAGTTATTCTGTCTGCAATTAAATTTATTTGTAACTAAAAATTAAATCTGGTACAGTACGAGGTTTAATTTCAGTAATGAATGTTTGAGATTAATTAAGTCAAATTTATAATTAAAGTTAAATATATTTGACGTGACTATACGGTGTTAGGATAGTGCAGTCCCTAGGTATTTTCCTAAGTTAACTCATTTCACTTTTTGAATAGCTGCAATTTTAAATCTAATTTAGAGGTTACTGAATGGGTTATAGATTAAAGCAAGAATACCTAGAATGCTTTGATAGAATTGCTATAATGAGTACAATGCAGGAATGATGGTGTTTCAAGGAATTCTTTATATTCATTTTCGCTTACTAGAAATTAAATTGCTCTATTACAAAGGTTACCTTTTATGTTTTTACAAACGACCACTAAATGGAAATATTGAAATGTGTTATTACTATTTTCGTAATTTATTTATTTATTTTACATTTTAAGAACACAAACAGGACGAACCCACAGCAGTGTTCAAGAATTTTTAACAATTACGTGCGTAAAATTTACATATTACAGTATAGTACAAGACTGCAACGCTTTTATTTTTGATTTGAAAAATTTTAACGTTTATTTATAGCTATTATATATTGAATTGAAAAAATCGCGACAGTCATGTACGAACAAGAGTATTACAATAAGCAAGTTACATAATACAACAATTTAAACAGAAGCAACTGTAGTTAGACTGAGCTTGAATCCAAATGTTGTAATATAATTTTACAATGTGATTTAAATTTATTTAATGTCAAATTTGAAATATCAATATTATTAAAAACATTGTTGTATGTGGAAGATAGTCTTTCAATGGGTGAATTGGAAAATATATTATTGTTAGTTTTGGAAACGAAAAATGAATGTTGGTTGCGGACATTATAAGACGGAATTAAAAAAGTGAACAACATTAACAGATCATTGCAGTCTATAATACTATTGCAAATTTTATATAATGTAACCATATCCGACAGTGTGCGACGATTCCTTAGTGACAACATATTTAGTTCAAGTAGAGCTGAACTGTAGTCAGTAAGGCGAGATTTTTCTTTAAATAGAATGTATTTCACGGCTTTAATTTGTACTTTTTCTAATTTATTAATGTATTTATCATACATAGGATTCCATATGATCATTAATATTTGACATTTGTTATTGTGAAATCAGTGGCAGCTTATAATTTTTTTTTTTTTAAATTTATTTATTTAAAGACACATCAGCTACTTGGCTATTAGTGTCTAATAAGGTTACATTATTGTTACATTTTGTTTGGTTTGTATATAAATCTTATATTAGGTTATGTATGTTGGCTGCCTGTAAGAAATTAAGTACGTTGTTAGTCGTTGTTTATAAATTGACCGTTGACAGAGAGCGTCTAAAAGTTTGTGAAAAAATGGATATTACTTGTGAAGGTTTTCGTTGGATGTTTTTTTACGATTTTAGTAAAGGCGTAACTCAACAACAATGCATAGATTCGCTTCGTTCACCTTTTGGTAATAAAGCACCATCAGAAAAGACTGTTTACAATTAATTTGCATAATTGTATAATTTGCATGGATGATTTTTTACGATTTTAGTAAAGGCGTAACTCAACAACAATGCATAGATTCGCTTCGTTCACCTTTTGGTAATAAAGCACCATCAGAAAAGACTGTTTACAATTAATTTGCATAATTGTATAATTTGCATGGATGATTTTTTACGATTTTAGTAAAGGCGTAACTCAACAACAATGCATAGATTCGCTTCGTTCACCTTTTGGTAATAAAGCACCATCAGAAAAGACTGTTTACAATTAATTTACAGAATTTCGTCGTGGTCGTGCGTCCGTCAGTGATGAATCTCGTGAAGGTCGACCAAAATTGGTTGTGATGCAAAAAACATCGATGATGTGCGCAAAATGATCGAAGAAGATCGACATGTGACTAACCATGAGATAGACGCATCCTTTAACATATCGCAGACTGCAATACATTCGAGGTTGCATGAACATTTAGCTGTGGAAAAGATCTGTTTCCGATGGATTCCTCATAATTTGACCGAAGCTCAAAAAAGGCTCATGTTGATTGGTGTATATATATATATATATATATATATATATATATTCTTTATTCCCTAGGCCTTGCGGCGTTCAGGGTGTTAACATTTACAAAAAAATAAAAATAAAATAAAAAATAAAACAATCAATCCAAAAATACATGTTGATTGGTGTAAAGGAATGTTAAAAAAATTCAACCTAGGCACTGCAAAATCCGTATACAACATTGTTACAGGTGACGAAACTTGGATTTATCCGAATGAGCCGGAAACTAAGCAAAAATCCATTGTTTGGATCTTCTAAGATGAACCGGAACCCACAAAAGTTGTTTGTTCACGAAGCACTTCCAAGAAAATGATTGCTTGTTTCTTCGGTTGTACTGGACTTATCGCAACCATTCCTTTAGAAGATCGGAGAACAGTTAATGGTGAATGGTATACAACAATTTGTTTACCAGAAGTCATCGACAAAATCAGGAATGACAACCAAGAACGTCGCATCATTCTTCATCATGACAATGCATGCTTCCAGTACGTAAAACAATTGATTATTTGAAGGAGAAAAACATCGAATTAATGTCACATTGCCCGTATTAACCCGATTTATCCCCTTACGACTTTTTTGTTCCCCAATGTCAAACAAAAAATGCATGGAGAGTGATTTTCATCACCTCAAGGAGCTGTTGAAGCCTTCGATAACCATATTTTTGAGATACCAACTTCAGAGTGGAAAAAATGTTTCAAGAATTGAAACCAGTTTGTTCCAAAAAAGGGTTTGTATGAAAAAGGAATCAGTTTGTTAAAAAAAAATCTTTCTTAGTTTTTGTAAAAACTTAAACGGTAGCTCTCGTATGGGATGACGTGGTGGGTGTGTTACCATTGGCCAGTTGATTAAGACCATAGGACTGAAAAACGTACATTGTTCCGGGCTGAATGACCAGATTTAAGGTTTTATGTCACATTTATATTTGATAAGGAGGAGTTTGTGAACGGATTAGTGACTTAAGAGTTAGAAAAGTTGTTGTTAATGACCAGTACCCAGAGGTGAGGAACCTTTGTTCAGTTGTTTGCAGTTGAACAGTTGTTTGCTAGTTGGAAAAGACTAGAGATGCTCTTCAAAATTGTTATGCTGTTATCTAAAAATCGGCCAGTAAATGCAAATATATAAAATCTGGCAAACATAATGTTTTATGGCTGTTCCATAAAGAATATACCTGGGAGAAAAATGCCTAATAATGTACAGCCCATTTCAATTTGAACTACAGGATACCTCTATACCTGTTCTGGAACTATATTTAACTTTTCCATCATGTTTAGTTATAGAAATGTTAAATGTATTATATTATATTATTAAATATACATACATACATGCATCCATATCAATTTTGTTTATTGAAAATGTATCAGTTGACCTTTGAAATCAGCACAAAAACAATCGATCGAACAACTATTAGTATGCACTACATTCAGTTGTGAGTAAAGTTTACCAATAGTACTAATGAAATAGGGTGAGAACGTATGACATGTTGGGTAGCAAAGGGAGCATTATGCATCCGGATGTACCTTGTCATTACAGTGACAGGTGTCAGTATGTTACATGAGCACTTCACCTGAATAGGGGACACGGGACAGATCACTTGTATCCTGAATTAAAGCTGTGACTTTTCAAACCCTCATATAAAACTTGAAATACCATAGTCGGCAATTTATTCATAGTTCTTCTTCTTCTTCTGATTTATTGGCTTTGGTGAGGTGACCATTTCGCCAGTGCATAGCTTTTTATTTATTTATAAATTTAAATTGTTTTCATTGAGGAAACCAATAATTTTCTTGCTAACTGCTGGGGAGGGGTTGATTAGGATAGTTTTAATAGAAATAAGAGTGGGAAGAAATTTTGATAAATGCAGGTAAAGTAAAGAAGACTTGTTATAGCGGATAGGGCAATTAAAAATCATATGGTCTACGGTACCAAGTTCTTCGCAGTCACATAGAGCTGTATCTAGTACATGTATCCTGTGGAGGTGTACAAAGGAAAGGCAATGATTAAAACGCATCCGGCAAATTGTGGAGATAGTTCTTTTATTAAGGTGAAGATTATGAAACCAGGGTTTAATAGAGATGGAAGGTTGAATAGAGCGATGGAAAGAGCCTTATATTCAAAGTTGAACACGAATAAAAAACAAAATTGAGTTGGTATGCATTTTCAGACATTTAAAACTTTTGGGATGCTATTCAGGCTGAGTCTTTCCATCTTTAGGTAAACCTCTAGGTAACTATCTGACAGATAAGGATATGTGACACTTTCTGTGCTGAATAAATGACATCCCGTCTTTCAATAAAAATTTACGAGGTGTGTAAATTAAGTAACCGGACTGACTTTTAATTTTTTGTTATTCAAATAGAATTACAATTCTATATTGTCTTAGCCAACGAAGTGGCCGAAAGCATTAAATCGTATAATTTGGACTGGTGAAAACGGTCTGGATTGTAAGGTTGGTGTTTCGATTCTCCGTTGGTGATATTATTTGGGCGAGAATAATATGTTTACATTACTCTCATTTCACAATCATTCACCCCTCATCCAGGTGTAGGAGCTCGCCCCCTGGCATCGGTTATTAGCCTCGCTGTAAAAATAGAGACATGTAAAATAAATAAATTAAAAAAATATATATTGTCTCCCTCAAAATAACTTCCTTGGGCTTCAGCGCTGGAGACGGTTCTTCCAATCCTCATAGCAGTGCTGGAACTCGGATACTAGAACAGCTTTCAGCTGGTCGGTTACAGACGTTTAAATGTTTTCAAGTGTCTCAAAATGACGTCGCTTGAGGTGATTTTTCAATTTTGAGACGAGGAAAAAGTCACAAGGACAAGGTATCATTTTAAATCGATTCAAAAAATTCAAGGCACCTTTGCCTCCTGATGTCCTTTTGGTCCTGTGAAAGGTTTTTTGGAACCATTTTTGCGCAAATTTTTCTCATCCCCATTGGTCATCAAAATCTGATGAACGGTAGTGTGAGTCAAATTCAACTCTTCCCCGATCATTCTGACTATCAACTGATGATCTGAACGCACAAGATCCCGGATTCTGTCAACATTTTCATCAGTTCTTAAAGATCAAGGCCTTCCGCTGCTTGATTCATCTTCAATCAATTCTTTTCCTTCTGAAAATACCTTAAACCACCAAAAAACCTGGGTCCTTGACAAAACACTGTCTCCGTAGGCCTGCTGAAGTTTTGCAAAAGTTTCCGTTGCACTGTGCCCAAGTCTGAAGCAAAACCTGATAGCACACCGTTCCTCGAAATGAATGTCACTCATTTTTAAAACGCACTAGAAAAAACAACTTACAAACAACAAAATTACCCTAGCAAGTTCACCTGCCGCACCTCCAAGTTCCGCGTCCCAAATCTCCAGATCAAACGCTATGTTGCTAGTCCGGTTACTTAATTTACACACCTCGTATCTATCGGATAGTTATTTAACGGATAATGAGACTAACGTATTGAATTCGCTGATTAGTATTGACTTTTATTCAGCAGATGAAGTTTCAGATAACCTTATCTGTCAGATAGTTACCTAGAGGTTGGATCTGGACGAAATAATGCAAAAACTTATAGAAAAACAATTTACTGCCTAGATTGGTTAACAGATCGACTCCTATCTTATTGCATGATAACGCTAGACCACACACTGCACAAATGACTGTGGCAAAACTACAGGAATTGGAGTTGAAACTTCTTCATCATCCTCCATACTCACCAGACCTAGCCCCCACGAACTACATTTTTTCCGCAATTTGGACAACTTTTTAATAGGAAAACAGTTTAATTCCGACAATACTGTAAAACTGGCCTTCCAGAAATTCACTGAATCTCCACCACCAGGGTTTTATACCACCGGCCTGAACAACCTGCTGATTAAATGGCAAAAGTGTATAGACAATATGGGTGCATACTTTGATGAATAAAATAATTCCTTATATTTGTAAGTTATCAACCAACTTTGCCTTTTTTTCTGCAAATTTCGTTCTTGACGACCTAATATTTTGCTAAATTTCTGCACTCTAGAGCCATATTTTTTACCACAATTTCTACCATACACTCAGGACGGACAACACAGATGGTCTAAAGATTGCCTGAGAAATCCTAAAAAGGGTCTGTTTTTAAAATTTAAATCCTTACATTTTCCCATTTTTTATCCTTTTATTTAATTACATTCGTTTTAATTTGAAATATTTAAGTTAAATTTTCATCTAATTTTAATCTCTTATAAATGTCATCAAACAAAATTTAACAAACAATAAAGCAGTTTAATAAAATTAAATATAAGATCCCATTAATATTATTTAAAAGTAAAAATCTATTGTATAAAATTCACAATGACAATCTTTGACAAAGGAATTTCGAACTGTCTGTTTGCTGATGTAAAAATCTGTTTGCGAACAAATATGTCGTGGTATTTAATTTTGACCTTTTGAATAGCCACAATCTGCTTTAACGCATTGTTTGTAATCCTGACTTTTCGGAGGATTCATAAGTTTTAATTAGGATGAAATTGGATGGGAATTTAATCTTCTAATATGACTGTTGAATTTGTTGTAATAACCTAATAACTACTTTACACGGATTATTACAGCTACTGTATAGAACGTTAAAAAAAGATTGTTAATAATTTTGTATTATTTTCATATAAAAATCGTTGAAAGGAATTGAAAATCTGGTAAACAGGGTAGAAAATTAGTCATTATTAACCTTTTGAACTCTTTTTAGGGTTTGTAGATATGACCAAAAAAGACTTATAATGTCATTTATGAGTCTGTCTGCTTGCCTGACTGTATGGTATATTATGGAGACCTGCGGTTGAAATTTTTGTAATCCTGAGGTTCTAAAAGGCCTTAGGACTCATTTTGAAGCAACTCCCACACAGATAAAATATTCTACTAGGACAAGTTTTTGCTAGAGTAACAGAAAAAAATTGTCCCTAAGAATATTTTTTCAATTACGTTGGTTGATTTTACTCAGACCTTAAAGTCATTCTAACAAAGGGAAATTAGTTTCATACCTATTTGTTAAGTTTAAAAATTAAATTTGTTGCTATGACAAATGTATTAGTCCATGTGAAACAAATGTATAATGATACTGAATAATTTTGTACATCTAACAAATTATGTTAGTCATCTAGGTATGTGACGTACAGTGGCGTAGCAAGACCTTTGTGGACCGGTGTGCCACGGGGATTAAGGGGTCCCTCCTTACTCCTTGTATTATTTAAAATTTACTGATCTTTTGGCTCATTTTAAGTTCTAAATGTCATTTTAATTTGTCTGTTTGTGCCTTATTCGAAAAAAATTTGCAAATAAAAGTTGTTTTATTTTTATGATAGTCAAAATTTTTTTTTGCGCTTTGTTTAATAAGCAAATAAGTGTTTATAAAATAACTGCAATAATGCAGTGTATTGGAACATTAGTATCTTGGGGTCTTCACAAATATTTTCAACGTATTACAACTTAAGCAGACAATTTAAAAAAGTTGGGCTACTCGATAAAAGAGCAAATTAGCCCATTAAATGAAACATGTAATGTTTTTAATAATACAAATAGTGTATTAATGCTAATACTTTGGTGTGGAATTTTTGTTGTCATATAAAATATACTAAAAAGTATACCCGGTTTAGTACTGCATTTAAAAAATTTTCATCGTTTTACAGATAAAAAGTAAAGCAAAAATGAAATTTATTATTATGACCATTTACGTTAAGCTAAGCAGTGTATAAATCGGGTATAACTTTATGGAAGTGAATTTTTGCCTGGCATATATAAGTTGGAAATGAATATTTGTAATAATTTTGAATATTATGTTCATACTAAAAATAAAACTTAAAATTAGTTATATGTAGGGATGGGAACGATATATCGATATATCGAAAATATCGATACTTTAGAAAAATATATCGATATTTGAAATGCGATATATCGCGCAAAATATCGATATTCGCACAAAATATCGGTATTCTTGTATATTTTTTACATTTAAATATATGCTGTTCACTTTTGTAGAAACAAACTATAGGCTATTCCAAACGTTTAGGCGGAACTAATTTTTGAAATCTAGTAATTTTTATCAATTAATTCAGTATTTTGGTTATTTTGTTTAGGCTTTGAAAATCATGCTCACATTGCAAATTCTAGATTAAATTGATGGTCATTATAAAATGTCCTTTTCATTACATTTTAGTTTTTTGTCATTCTTAATAGAAATTTCCCATTTATAAATTTTTTTGTCTTCAAAATATGGAAAAATGTATTAAAATATTTGACATATGTCATTCGTTTCCATGGTTTCACTGTTGGAATTTTAATTTTTCACATACCAAACCGGAAACATGAAATAACCCAAGCAAGGTCCCTTTTCGTGACAGCCTAAAATAACGAAATTTCCATTTAGTTCCGCCTAATCGTTTGGAATAGCCTGTAAGACGAAATTTTGATTTCAATAATTTGCACCTTTGAAATTGACATGTTGGTATTAAAAAATTATAAAAAATGTTACTTTCTTAATAATGATCATAACCAATAAATCTAAAGTCGGTTTTACAGTGTAAGGAATATTTTTAATTGATATTTAAAGACCGTAATACACTATAAAAGTAACCAAAAGATCTGGTTTGTCCTTACAAAAGTGAACAGCATATATATATTTAATTAAGAGAGCTGTTAACAAGGATAATATTAGAAAGTTGGTTGGTATCTAGGTGAGTACCAACTGTAAGTGATTGTCTGTCAATTGGCGACTTCTTTTGCCGCCAAGCCAACCAAAAAATATGTAATTTATATATCTTACATGTTACGTGTTAGTTATTTCGATATACCGAAAATATCGATATTTTTACTTCGATATAAATCGAATATCGATATCACACTTACGATGTATCGAATCGCGCATATATCGATATTCAAAAATAAATTCCCATCCCTAGTTATATGTCCTGTTACATATTAAATTTTATAACTGTGAATTTTGTTAATAATAAATTATAAAATTTGTTTTATTTTTCTTAATACATATACAGTCTGTTCCAAACGGTTAAGCGGAACTAGATTTAGCAATCTAGTTACTTTCATCGTTTAAATCGTGCCTTTCGGCCGTTTTGTTTAAGCTTTGTAAATCATACTTACAGTAAACATTTTTTGGTTAAGGTTAATATCATTTTAAAATGTCATTTTCATTATATTTTGATTTTTTGTGTCATTCTTAATACAAATTTCTTATTTATTTATTTTTTTGTCATTAAAATATCTAAAAAAAATATTAAATTTTGACATATGTCATTCGTTTCCATGGTTTTATTGTTGGAATTTTAAATTTTGACATCCCAACATGAAAAATGAAATAACCCAAGCAAGGTCCCTTCTCGTGACAACCTAAAAGAACTAAATTCCCATTTAGTTCCGCTTAACCGTTTGGAACAGACTGTATGTATAAATTACAGGTAGAAATGTTTTAAAATTTCTTGGCGAAAACAAAAACTGTTAGAAGTCATAAAATTGGGCTAACAATGTTAGGTTTTTCCATATACGTTCGTAAAAAATATAATTGCAAAATAATTTACAAAAATTAAAAAATAATGAACGATTATAGAAAATTTGACAATTCCAGTTCAATTTTGTGACTTCTAATAGAGTTTGTTTCATCACCAAATATAAAAATATCTCTGATTTGAAATTATACCAAATGAAATTAGTAATATACTTATAACTTATTTCATTAGTCACCCCAACAAAGGTGAGACAAATATTATTTTGTTACCATAAAAATTTGGTAATTCTAACTAATGAAATTTTTTACAATTATTACGAATCGTCAAACAAAACCTCTTGCCATCTTAGAGGTTTACTTGGTATTTTATGGCCTTCTGGCATTGAGTCCTACATTATTTTGGGCCATCGCGTATCAGGCATTCATTATAAATGTCCAAACCAGGAAAGTCTATTATTTTCAATGGTGTCGATTATGTTTTCTTCAACACCCATTTCTTTATTACTTTAAACCCTAATATAATCTCCTTAAACTTGAAGACACTTCTCCCACCTATATTTAAGCACAGCAACACGACTTTTGAAAAGCTCGAAGTCTTGATCACAGAAGAATTCCTCTAGAGCAGGGATTTCCAACCTATTTTTTTCTACTTAGACCCCTTAGCAAGCTTTTTTTTTTCAATAGACCCCCAAATTTTTTTTTATTATAATGCATAAATATGTAGCGCCATGTATCAAGTTGAAGTTGTAAGGACAATCCAGTAACTAACATAACAAATATAAATATATATATTTCATTAAACAATTTTTCAATTTTACTGAAATATGTAACTAATTATAATATATGTATATTTTTTAAATTTAATGCGATGGCTGTGGTTGATGCTTTTTCATAATACTTTTTATGTTAGGTGTAAATCACCGCGTTCTGTAATATTTAATCGATTTCTAGTTTTTCTTAATAAATTGTTAACGTGACTAAATCCTGCCTCAACCAAGTAAGAACTAGGAAAACCTAAAAATAATAGTTCGGTGATATGAATTAATTTGACGTATTTTTTGCGAATATCTTTACAATTCCAAAATTTGGCATAACCACTTGCTTAAAAATTGATTTTATCTTTCAAATTCAATCAATTCTTCTTGTAGCGAAAAATCAATATTGCTTGTGTCGCTTTCAAATGGATTTATAATCCAAGGCGGGATATCTAAACTTTCCAAATCTCTATAACGGTCATTGATATCTTCTTTTAATTGTTTCAAGTGGTCAGTATAGATTTGAATGTCATCAACATTAATCATATCTTATTCAACAACAGAAAGTTGCATCAAATGTTCAAAGTATCGAAAATCATTTTGATTTAAAGTGGAAATAAACAAATCAATTTTGGAGCGAAACCCAAATATAACTGTTCGAGTTTTAATGAGATTTACGTTGTTTCCTTGTAATTTATTTTGCATATTATTAAATAAAGAAAGTATGTCTGCTAAATAAAATATATTCTTTTTTGATTCAATTAATTTTGTTGCCGTAGGTTTATCAATTTCCAAAAGGAACTCAATTACAGAATTAAAGATTTCAGTGAAACGGTGCAAACAATTGCCTTTCGACAACCAACGAACTGTGTGAAGAAGTAAATTATTATAAAATTCATCATTACTTTCGCATATTTTTTTGTTTTTAGGTTTAGGAATCGTGGCTGGCTCTGGCCCAACTCTTAATGCATATAGTTTAATAATAGACCCCTGGAATACTATAGACCCTTTTTAAACTTTCATAGACCCCCAAGGGGTCCACCCGGACCCCGTTGGGAATCCATGCTCTAGAGCAGTGATTCTTAACCGGGGCGCCAGCGCCCCTTTGTGGGCGTTTTGAAGGTCTGACGGGGCGTTTTTAAATTTTTAGCATTTAGGGGGCGCTGCAGAAGTTTGAGTGGGCATTGTGTCAATATAGAAGATGAAGTATGCTCATTTGCTCATTTTGCATTATTAAAGCTAGTTAGTTAGTTAGTTAAAAAATTTTGCGCACAGCAACAAAGGCTATTTGCGCCTAACGCAGCCCATCTAAATGACTAGACTATGTATTAAAAACAATATATTAGACAATAAATAAATAAATAAAATAATTAAAAATACGCATACTCAATAAAAGAAATCTTGCACTGACAAACACAAATAAATAATATAAAAAGTCTGTTCGAAAATTTGACAGACTCAGGGTGATGGTAAGAGGCTGTAAAGGGTCCAATTACCATCGAATATCACAGTCAATAACTAGAAACACATTAAAATAAGTTGCAAGACTTCACACATAAAACAATAACTTCGATTCTCTCAGGAAGAGTATCAGCATTATTAAAACCAAAGGAGTGAAAAGTATTGAGCTTTATCAATAAACTCAAATTATATAAAAATAATCTTTGTTGGCGAGAATACCATCAGTTTCCTTCTTTGCAACAATTAAAAGAAGATACGCTCAAGGATTCTGATTTGGAAACATACTGTAGCCACATTGACGCCATTATCGAAGATATGATAATACAATTCAAAGACTTGCAGGAACTTGTGATACCAGCTTGGTTAATTAATCCATTTTTATCAGACGTGGAAAGTGTCAGTCAAAATTTAAAAGAGCAGTTTATTCAGCTACAAAATGACTGTGAAGCCAAAATGATATTCAATCAATGTGATTATAATGCTTTTTGGATTCGTTTTCGACATCAATACCCTCTTCTGTGGAAAGAAGTAAAATTACCCATCATATCATTTCCATCTTCCTATTTAGTAGAAAAGGGGTTTTAGCGCAGTAATGCATGTATTGAAAAAATCCCGAAATCGATTACAAATAAGCCAAAGAGGAGTTTTGAGATTATATAGGTATTTGACTAAACTTGAACCTAATATTACGAAATTGGCGCAATCACATGAGGCTCAAGGATCTCATTAACTTTTTTTTAAATGTTTTTAATAAAAATTTTATATTGAATTATTTACTTATTCTATTTAAATATTATTATAATGTTGTAAGTGATATTGTATATGACATAAAAGGCAATAAATACATAATGTTTATAAAAATAATAACGTGTTTTATATCTATTTCTCATCATTTTTTATTTGTAGTAGGAAATTAATTGCATAAAATACATACCTACATAGAGAAAAGTTTAAATTTTAAATTTTGTTTTTTGTTGGGGGAGGGGGCGCTGGATAATTTTACTGTGGTAAAGGGGGCGATTCTTTCAATACGGTTAAGAAACACTGCTCTAGAGCAATCTATAGCAGCGTTATCATTATAAAATTTTGTCCCAGCAAACATTAAGACTAGTCATTGCAATAAAAGTATGTATTAAACTTGACACATTAAGATTTTGAATTTACGAGTGTCATTCTATTTTTTATTTCTTCTGCAGAAACTCCACATATTTTATTTGATGTGAAAATGTAGCTGATGTGATGGCTCTTATGCAGTTGTTGATAACAGTTGGCGTTGCTCTAGAGATAAAATCACATACGATGTAGTTCATCACAGCTGCGAGCAGTGCATGTCAGTGCTTGACTTACATAGTTTAGTAGTTCTACCACTGATAAACTCCGCTCTTCCTCTACTGTTTCAGTAAAATGAACAAGAAATGTGGCGAAACTACTAAACAGATCCAGATCTTACAAGATTTTCCAATTAAAATCTTCACAGATGGTTAACAATTAATCAAATTTATAATAGTATGTATTTAACAATGCTATACGAAGATAATTTTAGAAGTCTGCGACCTAATAATGAAAGTAAGACTATATTTTTCTTTTTGAAATTACTTTATTTTTCCTGAACTGTTTAACACATTTTGTACCACGACATTCCATTATCCCGTCCCAGAACTACGACTGCACAACCCTCTCAATATTTTTTTATCACATGGTTAGACAAATATTATAATACATGTTAATATTCATGAATTATTATTGTTCGCGCCATTAACTGAGTGTATACAGTTCGAGGATGTCAGGGAGAGGTTACGACAGAGTACTCATAGACAGGCAGATACTCTTCCTGAAAGAATCGAACTTACTGTTTTATGTGTGAAGTCTTGCACCTTATTTTAATGTGTTTCTAGTTATTTACTGTGATATTCGATGGTAATTGGCCCCTTTAGAGCCTCTTATCATCACTCTGAGTCTGTTCAATTTTTCGAACAGACTTTTTATATTATTTATTTGTGTTTGTCAGTGCAAGATTTCTTTTATTGAGTATGCGTATTTTCTAATAAATTTATTTATTTATTTATTGTCCAATTTATTGTTTTTAATATATAGTCTAATCATTTAGATGGGCTGCGTTAGGCGCAAATAGCCTTTGTTGCTGTGCGCCAAATATTTTAACTAACTAACTAACTTATTGTTCGCGCCAGTCGCGCGAATTATTATTGTTTAGGTTGGGGGGTTCTCTGTTCAACATTAATTTTAGTTCAGTTAAAATTAAATTCTCGTACCGACTGTCGCGCCCGCAAGGCACGTATTTTTAATAATTTAATTTAATTTAATTTATTTCACAAAAACTTTTTGTGTTTAGAAAAAATGTTGACAAGCACTACGTGCCGGTCTCAACATTATTTTCACCCAAATCACTCTTATACTGACGTGATCAGTGCACTTCGCCTGTCGAATTGTTATTTAAAGTTTCTAATTAAAATTACACGTCTACCGCGAGTTAAGTAATTTCTCACGCACTTGGTGTTATCATTTAATTTTCGGTGCATCAACGCCTGTTGACCAACCCATTTGAGGACCCAGGAACCTGTTTTTTGGGACACCAGTACCAGGTAATGTAAAGTTGGGAATGATATTCTACATATTTATGACTGAAACCATCACACTGTAAGTCCATTCCAATTTTACATTTACTCAATTTCATTGTTAATTTAATATTTTTATTAATTTTTCTATCTGCAAGTTATCGTATCAGCACCGTAACTTGTAGAATTTGGTTTGCACACGCTGGTCTACTAATCACGTGTGTATTTTTTACATTTGAATTTAAATTTAAAAAGGTGCTTCCCAGGTGCTCAACTCGGTGCATCTTCGTGTTACATCACTGTATCATTCCATATTCCAGCCTTATGCTGGTGGTCCTTCGTAGTTTTCGCCGCAAAGACCATTTTGTGTGACTGTTTGGCCACCCCACCTTACTTAGGCTAGGAGCGAACGCCACAGACTGTGTCGTATTAGTATTTTTATACTCAGTTTAGCCTGTACGCGTCCTATCGCTCAGGTTATGTTCACGAATGTATGTTACATATACGTTACTCTCGTGTCTAAGTGTATTTTAGTCGTTCATTTCGGGCTCCGCATCTTCTAAGCGCTTAGTATCGTGCTTCTTTAAGCAGAGATAGAATTAGACTTGTTCTATTAATTTCGTTAATTTGTTGTTGTCGTGAATGCATCTTACGCATGCATTCCCATTCGTGTGTCTTCGCGAATATACGATGTGGAGTTGTTAAATCGATCGTGGCTGTATGTCCAAACTCTCCAATCCAGGCCTGGTGTATTACGAAGCCTATAGCATCTCAAAGGGCCTTTTTTACCTGATGTTTCAACCAGTAGGTAAGTCCATCAACCTGTATATATCCAGTCCTATCTCCAGCATTCTAAAATCGCGTGAGATTCCGCCCAATAAAGTCCATTCGCTTTATTTCACGTTTTACATCTAGATCGTGAGTCATGCCTTGCGATCGTCCTCCGCAGAGCAAGAACCTGGTCAATGTGTCCATCTGGGAAAATTGCACGGCTCCTCATTTAACAGCTATAATAAAATAACTGGATCACACTATTAGTAATGATAGAATAGAATCCTACTCATCGTAATCCCACTATACGTATTTATCTCATTAGATATTGATATTTTCGTTGGCAATACAACAAAACTAACTTTTTAAATAAAAAAAAATCATGATATATAATTTTATTCATTTAAGTCATCCATAAAAGTCATCATCCCGAATGCTGACCCAGTTTCAAGTGGAATTTGACCTTCTCCGGTTTCTTCCACCATTTGACTCTGATGGCTTGGTCTTTCTAATTTGACTCTTCAATCTTTCCTTCTAAAATAGCTTTGGTATTCCTCGTTTTCTTTGACCTATGGGTTCATAGAGAAAACAATTGTACAAGAAAAACTTTGGACACAATATAGTGGAGAAAATATTATATAAAATATCCCAGAGAACTGAAATTATACTATCAAATGCTACATAAAATTTTTAGTTCTTCCAGTTCTTTTGTTTTATTGAGTTTAATAAAGAAAATGATCCAGAATAAACCATAATTTTTAAACATTTTTCTTCGAAGTGTATGTGAATGTCTACCATCAATTTCTCATCTCAATTTTTCATTCCTTCTTTTATCGCGTAATCAACCTTTCAAGAAAAAAAAGCAGAATTTTCTCTCGTAAACCACCTAACACCAGGATAAAAGTGAAAAAAATAATTATTTACCTGTCAAAGAGTAATGAAGTAATAGATTGGTGACATCTAACGTAGAAAAAAGTAAATACAATCAATTCACTTTTGGAATTGACATACATCAAGGAAAAGTAGTGAAACCGGAAGTCATAGCGTTGAAAAAAATTCAATTTATCACGCTGGAAGATAGACTTTCCCTGTTCAGATGAAAAAATATATAGATCGTAAAAGTTGAAAAAAAAATGTTTCATAAAAAGTTCAGGTATTGAACTACTGAATTAAAAATCGTAGGACCAAGAAATGAATTACATAAGGTGTAATAACTACTTTGATAGTTAAATGCAGGGCAGACTTCAACCTGAGTGAGGGATTACCATCGTTCTAAATTATTACTTCTTTCAAATACTGATACCGTAACAACAATTTTACCTATTCTTACCAAAATTTATATTTTTATGTACAATTTTCCATGTTTTTTAACTTTCTAACCTCGTATTTACTAAGGATTGGTACATACATTACCTTCCACAACATTATTCACTGTTAAGCCTGGTTTATAATAGATATGTTATGGAACATAAGCATAAAAATTACACTACTCTCTTTGTTCTGTTTATTACAAACAGATGTTTTGAAGGGTCAAATCTATTGTTTAATGCATATGCAGTTATGCTATGGGCTTATTGTAAACCAGGCTTTAATGATAACTGCTGTGATATGCAGTTAGCTGAAGAAGCATTTACTGAAATAAAAATAAAATGCGAAACGTCCCATGAATTAATTTTTTATTTCACCAATATGACTATGGAAACAAAAACACACACACATATAAGTATACACAGATCGGAAAAGTCTAGGGATATTAAAAAATTAGAAAATATATTGCTTATAGTCGGATTGCTGATAGGTGACTGTTACATGTATGTATCAAGTAGTGCATTCATATAATAATCTAGTTACCATTTTACAGCGATTTTAAAAATGTTTTTTGTTATTTGTATTAGCTGTCAGTGTCTGTTAATAATATTAATTAATAGAACTTGCGGCCAATTATTAAATTCACAAACTTAAATTTTAAATCTGCTGGAATATTTTAGTTCCGAAAAAGAGAACAATGGGCTACTTATTTCTCTATCTTGTGTCCGTCAAAGAGTAGCAGCTGCCTTAAAGATTTCTGAATCAACAATTTGTAGAATTATAAAATGTAATAAATCTGAACGTCTCACTAACAAAATCACGAGAAAACGAAGGAAATTAAAATCTGAACCAGTTTATTTTATTGATACATTGGCACAAACGTATGGTCATGAAGTACTAAGATTACCTCCTTATCACTGCCAGTTTAACCCCATTGAACTAATTTGGGGTATAACGAAAAATTATTTTGATGGACATATTGGTCAAAACGGATATAGTGATAACGAAGTTTTTAAAAAGGGGCAAGTAGCCTGTGATCAAATTAATTGTGAAACTTGGGCAAAATATGTTAAAAAAATCGAAAATTTCATAAATGAATGGTGGGAAAGGGAAAGGATTGTTGATGATATTAATCCAATAATAATAAATACAAGAAATGACAGCGATAGTTCAGATGACGACGTATTTAAAAAAAAAAACTATTACTTTTTACAATTATTTTACAAAAAAAAAAAACAAATGTTCGATCAAAATTTTGTAAAGTAGTCAAATAGTTTATTTTAGAGATATTTTGTTTTTTTTTTTATTGTTTTCAAAGCTTGCTACGTTCAACTTTGTAAAACTTATGTTGATTATTATTTTGTAAATAAATGGTAGCCATTTTGAAATGATTAACATAAAAATATGATTTTTTGGTATCATTGTAAAGCTAATTTAATGTACTTTTAGGAGAAAAATATAAAATTATCGATTCCCTATGCTAGATCAAAAGTTGACATCATTTCCGGTGAAACCGGAAGTGCCTCAGAATTCTTATAGTAACCTTTAGATGGGCCTTTTTGTCTAGTTTAACTTTTGTTCTGAAGATTTTTTGTATTTTTACAAATAAAGGAGATTTTCGGGTTGCCCCGTTTCTAACAAACACACTGTATACTATATATTATCAAAAAAAATGGCGGCAGAGCCTCTGTTGCCCCTCCCCTGACGAATCACCACTGTTCCCACCAATAAAAATACATAAATCTGACAAAGTTTTGCGAACATTTAAAACAAAAATCGCTAAATAACTTCGATGGCGACAGTATTAACACCACGAATAAAGACAGAAAATAAAAATTATGAAATTATGAACTAATTAAGTACAAAGAGGAAACCAATTAGATTATAAACATATTTCTCAGCTAAATTTTTATTCTAGTCCAAAACAAATATAAAACCTGCTTTTATATTTGTATTTGAATATAATGCAGTTATATATCAGCTTTTAGCTGAAGTAAACCCAATCCTTTCTAGCTGATATCGATACAGTGTTGCCAATATCAATCAGTTATTTGTCACAGGTTTACCACTCGTATTTTATGCATTAGAGTACGCTTGCGTGGTATTTGGTCCACCGGTAACGATGATAAATAGCTCTCTTGATATCCTAGGCCCGTTCTCACAATATCTTCAATTGATTCAGTTTACTAAGTGGCTCGTTTAAGAAGAAACCCCCTGATAAAACGAAATAATAGCAACTGTCAAGTCACGAGATTTTGGTTATGTTTTAACTCTGAGTTTTCTTATTTTTTTAAGCTTAACATTTGTTTCGCGATTGAAAGGGTTTTGGGTAAATTGAAAAATATTGTTTTTTGTATAAAATGAGATGGGGTTGGAAGGTGACTTGTAAGATGGAAAATATTGGTTTTATTTTGTTTCAAATAAGGAAATATCGGTGACTGGAAATATTGGGTCTATTCCAGTTGAGATTACCACCATTTTTTATCTCTAGAAACAAAGAAAAATATATTGTATATAGATATTTTAATATTATATTATATCTAGTGTTGTATCCCGAAGGATAGTGAGAAGACCGAGATTCAACTAAGACTAATATTTTACTAAGATTGATTTCTAATATTTTACAATATTTATACATATTTACAATTGTACGATTTGCATTATTAGTAATTGGTAGTACAGAATGTGTAATGTTTGCAATAGGGGATAGGCATGATTTTTTTTTATTTTTTTATTATATTCCTCTTGTTGTATATAAACATAAAAAACAGTTTTTAATTTTTTTTTTTTTAATTTGAAGGCTTTAAAAAATCAAAAATGTATGTAGCGCGCGAAAACGACGTGTGACGTCATAATCCTTTCTAACTGACGCATGAGACTACTAGCCAATCCAGCGAACGGTTGTTTATGCAGCGAACATAGTCTGTTGTGAATTATTTGTTTGTGTAACTTTTATAGGTTATGTAAAGGAGAGTGATTTTAATTAAAATAAAGTTTAATTCTATAAAAACAATTTATACATGTTTACCGAATTAAATTTTATATTAAAATATGGAATATCCAGGTCCCAGTACTTCGAAACATTATCGAAAATATTGTTCAGTACCGATGTGCACAATTAGTTCAACTAGAAATACAACAAAAAACAACAGAAAAGGCGAAATTTGTGGCTGAAAACTATGAGGCGAAATAAAACCGATATTTCAGAAAAAAGTAAACTTTATGTTGTGTGCATAAATGCATCAATGTTGGGTAAATTATCACTCTGAGCCCTAACAAAATCTTTATCTGCCATTTTAATAGTAAATACGTGAAAAATTGTTTAAAAACAAATACAAAACTCTCGAACAATACAATACACACACGTGTGAAGATTATGTTGTAGCTGTCTGTATCTGTGATGTGAAAACCCTATCGTTTGACGTCATACTCAGTCGTTTCTACTCGGCAACCTTCGCCCCGTGCTCGGAATATTTCAAATTTACAATATTTTAATTAAAAAATTTGGCTATAATGTTAATTAAAATGTGATTTTTGTTTTGTTAGGTGACATAACTAACATTAACATATCAAAATAATGTAGTTTTAAGGAAATACAAATTTTATGCGTATCCCCTATTATTGAGGAAATGTCGCAATATCGTGCACTTTGTTACTAAGGAATGTGCTAAAATAAGCTGAAAAGGTACAATGAACTACAATTGCAACACCAGATTCCTTTATAAAATATTTGTTTAAATGAGTTATAACTTGAGATTTATCTATGTGAAGGCGTCTACATATGTTTTCTTTAGTCACATCATACGTAAGTCAATATCAACAAAACCATTATTCGAAGTAAACCAAACAGCAAATGAAGGCGAAGAAAACCACCACAACGATGGCTTCGACGTAGAGACAACGTACTTAATGAGCCTCTAGAATCGGTCCTTCGTAAGAAACAGAACAGGGGGAAGTAGCAAACTTTAATTAAAGAGACAATTCGTTTTTCTTCTATTGGAACCAAATAACAAAGAACAGGTCTTACATTTAACTCTGGTGTGCCTCAAGGCTTCCATTTAGGTCCTTTATTTACTCTATTTTTTATAAATGATATTAAACATTCACTCTAAAATACTGCTATATGCAGACGATTTAAAAATTTTCAGAAAAATAACTTCATTGCAGGACTCAATTTTAATGCAATCAGATCTTGATAGACTTCACTACTACTGCCTATTAAATAAATTAGAATTAAATTACTCCAAATGCTATCAAATAATATTCACTCAAAATCGGAATATATATAAATATAACTATGTATTAGATGCCAGCCATGTCCAAACTGTAACAACTTTTAAAAATATGGGAGTATATTTTGACAAAAAGTTAATTTTTAATACACATATGAGGTCTGTTTAAAAAGTATCGCGAATTTTTGTATTATTTCAAAATTTATTTATTTATTCATGAATATCTATTTTGTCCCCTTCAAAGTAATCCCCACCAGATATTATACACTTGTGCCAACGTTTTTTCCAATCTTCGAAGCACTTGAAAAAATTATTTTTTGTGATCTTGTTCAGCTCCTCCTTCGATGCCGTCTTTATCTCCTCACTCGTAGCGTAGCGTCGTCCTTTCATCGTCAGTTTCGGAAACAAGAAAAAGTCACAGGGGGGCAGATCTGGGGAATACGGTGGTTGCGGCATTATTAGTGTGTTGTTTTTGGCAAAAAATTCGCGCACAAGAAATGATGTGTGGGCAGTCTCATACCCAAATCATTGGTAAAAATCGAATGGTACGAGCCAATCGATATGTTTAGGTCCTCAGAAACTTAACGGTGATTCGATGATTGGCCAGTACTATTTCTTCACTTCATCAATGTTTTCGTCTGTTGTTGACGTGCTCGGGCGTCCGGCATGCTCTTCGTCTTCACATCTTCTCGGCTCTCTGAGAACATTTTGTACCACCGATAAACGTTGCTTCGATTCAAGGTAGCTTCACCAATGCCACAGTCAACATTCGGAGTGCGTCCGCGCACTTAATTTTGTTTTTCACACAAAATTTGATACAGATTCTTTGATCCATTTGATGGTATAGGCAAAAATCGAAGACGAGTCAAAACACGTGCAAGCAAAGCAACTGTCAAATATTAACTGAACATTCAAAATGGCCGAACTTGTCGGCATACGTGATAGACATGAGTACCAACATAACGCCACAAAAAAATCGAAATACGTATCCCGCGGAAATTCAAAATTCGCGATACTTTTTGAACAGACCTCGTATAAATTATATAATTAAAAAATCATATAAAAATTTAGGCTTTGTGTTGAGAACTTGCAGTAAATTCAAAGACTCTTTAACTTCTATTAAATTATATAATGGCTTTGTGCTTAGTCACCTAAATTATTGTAGCGTGATATGGAATCCTCAATATCACATATTCATTAACAGGCTTGAGTCATTACAAAACAAATTCATTTCGCATTTACTAAGACGTCACCCAATTTGCAGAAAATTGTATCTAACGCAATGTGCCAATTTCAACATGATGAGTCTCTATGACAGACGAGTAAGCACTGATATCTGCTTAATTTTAAAAACACTAGCCAATAAAATTAACTGTATGGAGCTGTTGTCTAAAATCAGTCTAAATGCGCCAATTCCTACCCTGCGAATTAAATATTTAATTCACCAATCTTTTGCTCGGAGTAACCATGGTCAAAATCACCACTTTTTTGTCTTACTAGCTCTTTAAATAATGCACCGATGATAATAGACACTTTTCAACAAATTTAAAAATATTAAAGCGTCGCCTTCGTGTGATTTATATAAACAGATATTTATGCCGGGTTTACATTGGTAGAGTAAAAGAGCTAGTAACTAGCGCAAGTAACTAGAAACTAGTTACTATCCCTGTGTAAACAGTTGACAATGTGACTAGTAGAATACTAGCTTCTAGTAATTGGGCTAGGATAGCAGCTAGTTCGTTGACGTATTTACTAGCTACTGTCTTTTCCCCCACTACGCAAAATTGATTAATTTCAAATTGGCGGCAAGCGGTAACCTGTCGTAACAAATAGAAAAAAAAAAAACATATCAGGTAAGTTACAATTTATTTACATAAATTGCGTAACATTGATTTATTAATTGATGATTTTTGAAATCATCTGTGAAATAACTGCCTTTGATACACGAAAAAGATGTTGTAGACTACAATAACTATTTCCTGTGGCTAGGAAATAAAGCGTTAATTCCAATTTTATTTTTGATGGAATCGCATCCCTTATTAGTGTATCAGTTCGTTGTATTAATGGACTAACTAAATTTAATAGCCTATTAAAATCATCTGGTGTCATTCTTAAACACAGTCTGTACTCTTTTTGATCTTCCACGGCTAATTCACGAAATAGAAGAACTGATGCGCCATGGGTAGTTCTTCTATCAATCCTTTTTTTAACCCATTTTCGTTTTGGCTTATATTCTGTACCGATTACTTCAATAAAACAATCAATTATTTCCTCCACAAGAAATGATGTAATTCAAAATACCATTTTTTTAATGGCATAACGCCGGCGACGATGTATATCCACATTCATAAACTATTTTTTGCAAAAAGATAATTTCACTACAAAATCACAGTGAAGATGTCAAATGTGTTTTGACACTTACTGTCCAGAAAATAAGATATGTATGTCAATTGCGTATGAACACCTACTATCCTGAAAATAAGATAGTAGAGTAAAGCGCGTAGTACTTGCGCTAGTTACTAGCTCTTTTACTCTACCAATGTAAACCCGGCATTATATAGTCTACTACTACCTACATAATTGTGTCCCTAGTTTATCTTAATTTTTCATTTAAAGCATTTAATTTTAACTAATATTAATTTTAATTTTAATCTTAATTTGTCACATTGTAAAACATTTTTTAACTATTTTTATTTATTTTCTTTTTTTTGTAATTTTTAATTTTATTAATTGTTAGTCAATCAGTTTTATTTTCTTGTTTTACTTATACTTTGTTTAACACTTGTTTAAATTTTGTATATTGTTTTTTTAATGTAGTTGTTGTGTTGGGCATGTCCCTTTTTCAACTCAGGATAAATAAATATATAAATAACCCTTTTTAAGTTTCCCAACGTGTTTTATTAAGACCAATATTATTTTCTTAGAGCCACACCTTCTTCAATAAAAATTATTGTTTATACAATAAAGTGACATAAAATCTTCGGTCAATATTTAACAAAATGATTCTCACAAAATTGAAAGGAAAAAAATCGTAGATAAAGTAAATGTTTGGATGAAAACACTTCATAAACAAATGGGGGAAACTTTTCAGAATATTTTAATACAAACTTATGGAAAAAACGCATTTAACTAGATTGAATGTGCCGGAAAATTTTTATCGTGTTAAAAGAAAATTTATTGAGAAAATGCGTTGATATGGAAAATAGAATTCAAAGTACGAAGAACTAGAATGCTAATAGTATGGAAGGATATGAATATAAATAAAGGGGTTGGCTTATTGATCCTGGTTTCTGTATGTTTAACCAAACCGTAGAAAAATTATGGTTCAAATTCATTTATAAGCAGCAACTAAAAATAATAAATACTGTTGAATCAAAATATTTCCAAAAAAACGTATGCCTCAGCGCTTACAGGCAGTTATTGACGCCAAGGTAGCCACAATATTAAGAGGTGTGTAAATTAAGTAACCGGACTGATTTTTTTTTATCGTTTATTCGAATAGAATTACAATTCAATATTGTCTCCCTCAACTTCCCTGGGAAGTCACAAAGCACTGGAGACGGCTTTCAATCCTCATAACAGTGCTGGAACTCGGATACTGGAATAACTTTCAGCTGTCCCAAAATGACGTCCCTGGAGGTGATTTTTCAACCTCGGGAAGAAGAAAAAGTCACAAGGACTCAAGTCAGGCGAATAAAGGGGCTAAAGAGTCATAGGAATGTTTATACTGACCAAAAACTCGTTTATAGATTTTTCTCATCCTCAATTCGTTGATCAAAATTTGATGAACGATAGTGTGAGTCAAATTAAACTCTTCCCCGATCATTCTAACTGTTAACCGACGATCTGAACGCACAAGATCCCGGATTCTGTCGACATTTTCATCGTTTCTTGAAGATTAAGGCCATCCGGTGCATGATTCATCTTCAATCAACTCTTCTTCTTCTGAAAATGCCTTAAACCAGCAAAAAACCTGGGTCTTTGACAAAACCCTGTCTTCGTAGGCCTGCTGAAATTTTGCATAAGTTTTGCATAATTTAGTTAATTATGCCTACATATTATTGAACGAGTAGGCTATTAGAAAAAAAAAAAAAAACATCCCCATAGTGTTGGTTTGTCAGTCCAGTGCTTCTCCAAATTGTTAATGGTAAGGTACCCATGGGAAAAACACGTGACCCCTCAACGAAAAAAGTTTTCATTAGTGGATACTATTTTTTGAGACTACAGTTTCATGGTTCCCCTTACAAGATTTCCTGATCTCTAAGAGGAGCCGACCTAGAGTTTTAGAAGTTCTGTTCTAGCCTATCATGAAATCTTCATCTTAATACTTTGTTTTCCTTGCACAACTCTTGATGTTATCAAGTCTTATATTAAATTGAATAAGAAATGATAACGTCTACCCTGTCGTACGCCTGCGTTCACATAATAAATTGTTTTCCAAGTTCGTCCAATGTTCATTTTGAAAGAAGGTTAAAGAAATATTAGGAAGTAACAAAAAACAAGAAGGTAATTAAAAAAGAAGCAATGTAAGACGTTGAGTAATCCAAACGTGATGTGTTCAATATTGCCTAAGACAAGTTTTCAACAAATTTGAAAAGTTCTGATGGAAATCATTAAGAACAGTGTTGAACAGACATGTAGTATAATAGAGCTGGTTAATGGAAATACTTAATCAATTGAAAATTTTCTAACTATTTATTATGTCACGAACAGCTGTAATCACATCTGATGATATTACGATAAGGAAAATACGAAAATAATACCAAGCAATTTTTAAAACTCCTATTACAATTTTTCACAAAAAAACTGTTTTCCACAAAGAATAAAGTAACAGTACGAAGCAGAATAATATAATAAAAATAGAATAATCGTCTTCGTCTATCAATGACTACCTTTTCTTAAGTTCTTATTTCGAATCCAATAATATCTTTAGTGAGTCACAGTTTGGTTTTAGGAAAAATAGATCTACCACACAAACTATTTTTGAATTTATTCTCGAAATATCCAGATGTTTTGAAGCTAAAGAGTTTTGCTTATCTACTTTTTAGGATTCAAGCAAGGTTTTTGACTGTGTATCGCATGATATATTACTTGCTAAACTCGCTATGTACGGTTTCAATCACAGTAGCTTTTCACTTATAGAATCGTATCTAACAAACTGTTTGCATGTATAAATAATTCCAAGTCAGATTCGCTCAATATTATCTATATTGTATCGAGTACCGCAGGGTTCAATTTTAGGTCCGCTATTATTTTTGATTTATTTTAATTAATCCTCTTCTGTTATTAAAACGTAATCTATTTTATATGCCGATGATAACAATAACATTGTCCCTGGAACACATAAAACATGTTTATAATGATAATTTATCTAAAGCAAAAGACTGGTTTCTCTCAAATATATTATTATTAAATGAGGAGACAACGCAAAATTTAACAAAACATCATAACTATAATAATCCGGATTGCATTAAATTTTTAGGAGTCCATATTGATCCTCATTTGATATGGGACCATCACGTTGCCCATATGTGGAAAATTGTGCAAAACTATCTATCTTCTAAGAAACCTACGTATTTTGCGTTATTTCAGTCGCACATAGCATACGCTCTTTTAGCATGGGGATACTCTGCTTCCACTGAATGAGTTTTTAGACTACAGAATTGTGCAATAAGAGTGATGGGGAGTACATCTTATACATCTTATACATCGCCGATTGTTGGTTACTCTTTAAAGAATTTAGAATCATGACACTACCATCACTTTTTATCTATCATTGTTTAGTATATGCCTATCAAAATCTAAATTCTTTTGTCTCTTATGAAGACGTTTACAACTACAACACACGTAATCAGGAGGCGAAAATTTTTTTTCGATGACTTATGGACGGTAAGACGTTCTTAAGCAACCAGCTATTGAAAAATTAATAACGAATTAAAACTGAAGTTGGCTTACCAAAGTCTATAGTTTCACAGATGATGATAAAAGCACTCCAACAATCCAAGCAATATATATTAAGTTATTTTTATTTATTGCATACAATATATTTAGTTGTACGATTAGATAAACATGAAGATCCTTTACTTTGATAAAACTGGGTGATTCATTACAGCAAATGTTCAATAGTATGAACACGTAGTTTCACTATATTAACTAGAGTAAATGTAGTGAACACAGGTGCGTGCTATGACATAAGAGAAGAATGCCCAAGAAATGATCGTCTACTATATTACACCGTCGTGGAAATTCTGTAATATGTAAGGTAGTTACCGTTGAAATAATTTTTCTAAAAAGAATTTTCAAGGAGTTTTACCGTAATGGGATATTTGATGGATTTTTGTGGATGGCTATGAAAAAAAAAGTAGAAAATGGGGTGAAAAAGTTTTAAATTATGGTAAAATTTAAAACAATACGACAATATTTGTTGTAAGCGTAATAAAAATGTTATCACCATCTGTGGTACTACAATTTTTTCTAATGGTTTACTAGTGATGCGAGGGTTGTCTTTTATATTTCGGGATTTGGGATAAAAAACAATTATTTATCAACAAAAGTGGCTTTATTGTTTTTCGAAATATTTTCCATGAAGATCAATACACTTTTGCATGCGTTTGTACCAATTTTCGAAGCACTTTTTCCACTCCGATTGTCAAATTATATGGGTTCCAACGCGAACCAATCTTTTCGGCGGCAGAATGTTCATGCAATAGTGAATGTATTCTGGTCCCACTAATGCCCAAGGATACCTCAATCTCACGATAAGTCACATGACGATCTTGTAGTATCAGTTCACGCACAGCATCAATGATTTCCGGAACAACAACCGATTTTGGACGACCTTCACAGACTTTGTCCTTAAGCGAACTACAGCCACGATTGAAGTCGGCAAACCATCGATAAACAGTATTCCTTGATGGTGCTTCATTGCCAAAAGTCGAATTAAGTTCATCGATGCACTGTTCTTGGTTTACTCCACGTTGAAAGTTGAAAAAAATAATCGCTCGAAAATGTTCATGATTTAATTCCATTTTTAGCCGAGATGAATTTTTAGTTACTGTAAACAACACAAATAGCGTTCGTACGTCAAAACTTTCTGAGTACGTATACCGTCAAAAATGTCCAACTTACGATTGTTTAGCGCAATCCCGAAATATAAGAGGCAACCCTCGTATAGTCGGATTGCTGATAGGTGACTGTAACATGTATGAATCAAGTAGTGCATTCATATAATAATCTAGTTACCATTTTTCAGCGATTTTAAAAATGTTTTTTGTTATTTGTGTTAACTGTCAGTGTCTGGTAATAAATATTAATTAAAATACGGCTTGCGGCCAATTATTAAATTCACAAACTTTAATTTTAAATCTGCTGGAATAAACAACAAATTATAATCCAAAATTTACGTATGATTATACATTTTTCCTTATTTATAATTATAACCTTAAAATTAATAATTTTGTTTGTTTGAGTACTGCTGTAAATTTATTTTCGCGCTCTAATTAGTAAAGATATCTACGAATCTTGCCATTTCTTTCTAATATTTTGTTTTTTATTCAAATAATTTGGAAGGTTAGTTGTCAACTTGCGTCACTATACGTTACTATGGGTATGCAAATAAAATGATATAGACAGAGAAAGCATATGGTATTGAATATCGATAATTGTAGCAACGAACAGTAACTTATCAGCAATCCGACTATATGATTAAAATTATTAGTCCGTATTACTAACTGGTCTTAATCAAATTAATCCTCCATCATATTCTAGAGTTCTATCACGTGGTCAAGTGAAAACTTTTTCGCAATGATATGATAAAATGATAGATCAAGCAAAGAGCAATTTTGAAACGTATAGGTGTTCCCCAACGAGAGAGAATACCCAGACTACGCAGCACATCAAAATCATAGATTTTGTGAGAAGGATTTGTCAACTTAGATGGTGTTGGACAATTGGCTTCAGCCAATGGTCTCGAAAATTCTTAGGGACTACGATCACTTAAGCGCTGAAACAAGAATGACGAACGACAGCCATCGTTGCTTGCGGCGAAAATTTAGCTAATTAACTAAAAATGACGGATGACATAAACCATGCAACATATCTGGATGATAAAAATCACTTATAGAGGAGAATGAAAGGCTTGGAAACTTAAATCCGATGATGATTAACATAGTTGAAATGATGATGACTCTAAGTGGCTATGATCGCTTGACAGCCACAAAACAGTTACCACTGTAGTCGACTGGTCATCCGATGGTCATCCGATAGTAAAATAGTGGTCGGAAATTCGTTGCAAGAGGTACAGGATAGAGAAAAGTGGTGAAACACCTATGGCTAACTAATGTTGATGATGACTATTGACAACTATTCAGTTGATACGTTTCTGTAATTTCTCCTTGACAATATTTTTAACGCAATTGGTACTACGCTCTGTAAGAATATTGTGTGCATTTGACGTAAGTTTTGTTTTATTTTGTTATGCAATTTGATGCAGATGTTGGTTTGTATTATGTTAACCTCACAATAAAACTAAAGTGAAGGAAAATAATCAGAGTAAAATGAAATTCAAGAAAATGTATTAAAATCAAAATGTATGAAACATATGTCTCCTTATTAAATTTGTGGTAGTGACATTGAATATTTCATAAAGTCAACTGCAAAATATCAGACATTGCAACGGAAAATTGTTTGATATAATTCCTAGAAAACAAAATTAAATTCATTCTATCCAATGATAAGACTATTACAAAACAATAGTGTAGGTAGTAACAAAGGGATATAACTGTATATTTATCAGGCCATGGAAAAACTTCACATAATAAATTGTGTCTGCACTATTACCAGACCATTGCAAAATAATTTCAAACATACTATTAATTTTGTCATTGCTTTTGTCTTAATATTGATTTGGAGTTTTATCTCCTCTGCTTCATTGTATGATTCTTACAACATTTGGTCTATTTCTCTTCGGACGTCAGTAATTAAAAATTTATGTTGGCAAAAGTGTGGTTTGGGTGTTCTGTATCAATGGGCGCTTTTAGCGCACGTAACAGTTGAGAAAAAGCGCGAACCTGTTTACTTGATGATTAAAGTGAATAATTGAAAATTCGCTAATCGAATAATAATAATAATTCTTTATTGACCAAGTAAACTTGTACATTATACAGCTTTTAGTCAGTCAGATTGTTACATGATACATAAAATGGCAAAACCTATAAAATAACATAGGTACTATACTAGGGGCCTACGTTGACAAAACTCGTCGCCTCGTTTTAATATAATAAGGCATTTTGCCACACTTGTCGATTATAAAACTCGTCGCTTCGCGACTTGTTTTTTGCCTGTCACGTGGTTATCGAAGTGACGCACCTCGGGCGCGCCCACGGTATATCCACGAAACGTCAGCAAAAATTATTATTATCAGAATATTATTAATAGAAAATTATTATCAGCATTGAATTCAGCTGGTTTCTTAGTGCTTGATGTTAAAAATAAGCTTAATAATAATGGTGTCTTTATTAATAAAAATAATAATTTTATGAATCAGATATTATTTAGCTATAGTCTTATTTTGCAATTTTCTGTTTATTTTAAATTGGTGTTTTTATGCAAGTTTTTAGAAAATGTCCACGGGCCGGATTATATCTTCTTGCGGGCTGGATTTGTCCCGTGGGTCATAGTTTGGCGACCACTGGTTTAGGAGGTAGGGTCTCCTTGCCGTACATCTCGCTCGATATTATAACAATCATGTAGACCTTCGCTACAGTCCGTGCATCTGTTATGTTCCAGTAAAAGCAATGTCAGACTAGGCCTTGTAGTAATTCAGGTGTATTTAAGTAATCCCCGAGCCTTCGAGAAGACATATACGTATAATCCTACGTAACGGAAGTTCACATTGGCCCCATGAATCCCATGATGCCAAATCCACACATTCAAACCGGCCACAATCACCCAAATAAATTCTCACAACAATCTCCAATGATTTCTTCGTTTAAACCACATCTGGGTTACTGTTACAGCATGTCATTGATTGATACAGGTTTCAGGGTACAGTGACGTTATCATGATGACACTCGACATTGCACAAGACACAAATTGATGACATCAGAACGTTCAGGTCTTTATCGGTAGAGGGTACATGGTGTCGCCACGATCTATAAGCAAATTGGATCTCTGAAGGCAACATCTTAAACGGAGTGAAAATGGTGTTTAAAAGCTATTAAGTGGTTGGGAATACTGTTTGTTAAACCCGATATCAAACAATAATCTCATATCTTAAATCCTATTAAGGGGATCAACGTTTTTGAATCTGGAGGGTAATTTTGGATTACAATTTAAATAGATTTCGACGAACTGAATGTGAGACTGAACAGTATGAACATGTAATTTGAAATGGGTGCAACTAGGAACAAGTTTAGGAAAAACGGAGCTAAAAAATTGATGTGAAGTGTGAATTTTCACACATTTCAGGGTTTTGCAGGTATTTAGTAAGTGAATGATGATTATTTGGGATGCCAAAACAAATTTTATGTCAAAATATTTTTTTATGAATTTTAATTCGAATGCCTATTACCATTATTTAAGTTTCTAAAGATGTGCAGTATTTTTTTTATATATCAAGGTTCATTAAGATTTTGAAAATTGCGCCTACGGCTTCCATTGGTTGTTTAAGTCATAAACTCCGCCCCTCTGATTTCGTATGCATTCAAACATAGAATTAAATTATAATTTCAACACTTCCCACTGGTTATTAAATTTACGCTTTTAAAAATTAAATGCAACAATTGCCAAAATATAACTAGAATTTTGAAAAAATAATTTAAACAATATATAAATGCAAAAAAAATAAATAAAAAATAATATTGTCTCCTCTCGTAGGATTCGAACTCAATTTCTCGGGCAGAATGCAAGTATCTTAGCCACTGCACCAAGAAACACGTTACTGTTTAGCGTCTATATAACTATATAACTATAACATTATTAGCAAAAAAACACAAAAAATGCTTTTTGTTCCAAAAACATAATCTGATCAAAAATTCCTGTTGTACTATTCCGGTTCACACCAATGTACATTACTTAGAATTTTTTCAGATTTTTAGTTTAAACCATCTGGGCTACAGGGTGTGGGACAAAATTTTTTTTGCACAATTTTGGCAAAAATCGCTTCAAAATAATTTATTTTGCAAAAATTAAAATTTGATCGTTAATCCACGTACCAAGGGCTTTCATTTGATACCCTACTCAGAATTTTTTAAAAATATTTTTTTTTTCGATGAGCACATATTTGTTTATATTTTTAGGGGGATATGTTTTTTAGATGTTTTAGTATTTTTCCTATGTGCGGGTCAAAGAGTTGTATAAGCGTGCCAAATTTCAACTCTCTAGGTTTAGCCATTTGGCTACAATTTTTACCGAACAGACAGACAGACAGACAGACAGACAGACAGACGACAAAATGACGGTATAAGGGTTTTTTGGTCATACCTACAAAACCCTAAAAATCAGATATTAAAATCGTATATTAAAATTTAAAAACCAAGCAGGCGATAAGCATGAATTTTATGTCATTATAAATTTTAAGATTATTTTTATTTCTTGGTGTTTGTTAACTACAGTGCGATCATTATTTCTTGAACGTTATACATTACTTGACAGAAACATTCAATTACCAAACTAATTTCCAAGGACATGTACACATAGGCGTACATTCTATTTTTGTTAGCGGTGTTTCGGTGACGGAGAGCCAAATCTATATGACAAAAAAAAAAACAATAACATGGAAGAGCCGCTAAAAATATATGCTATATTTAAGAAAAAAACGTAAAATTGTTTTAAAATAATCGAGTATTACAGTAAATTAATATTTACTTATACATTTAGTTTGTGATACCTATTGCTACTGCATAGTGTTCGATAAGACTTCAATATTTGGTGAATAATAATAATAATAATAATAATTGGTTTTATTTCACAATAAATATTCACTAATCTTTAACTTAAGGCAGCACTCAAGTTTCAGGTCAGTAAGATTACTTCTTAACTGAATCTTTATTAATTTCATATGTGAAAAGACTTGCTCACAGTAATATGTGGATCAGAAAGTTGTCAGTAGTCCAAAACATAATTTTTTAAATGATTGAACGATTCTGGAAGACTGTTCCAATCTTCGAAAACTTTATCTATATTTTGAAGATTGTGAATTTCGGTCCACTTATGCTGGGAAGTTAAAATGCACTTTTTTCTTTCTAAACTTTCCAGTTCAGAATTAAGTTTTAAGAATATATTATTCCATAAATTTCAAATACAATAATTGAAGTTCAAATCCTGATTAATCAATGGGAATGGTGATAAATGTAATTGCTGCATATCTGCTTCAATTGGTTTTGTCAAAAAAGCTAGTGTAGCTTTATATTTTCTAAACTCTTTAAATCTTTCTCCAAAAGCTTCTAGCATGTTAACAATAGTTTGTGCAAAAAAAAAAAATGCATTAATAACGTTGATATTGTCTTCATGTTTTGGTAAATTAATAAACTATCTAGAACGCTTACATAATTTATCGTTGTTGAGCATTGAGGCCGAAATTGCTCAAGAAATGGGCATAAAAGACTTAATTAGAGATTTTGCTAATTTAAAATCCAGAAAGATAGATTTAACATTTTAAATGGATTTATTTATTTATATCTAGTTTTGTTTTGTTTTGTCTATGTTTTATTTGTTTAATATTATTGTTTTTCTTTTATATTCATAAGTAAGTAAAATGATTCTGTGCGTAAAAAGAATACAAGGTTAAATTTCTTCAAAATTATGGGACACTAGAAACGAAAAGAAATAAATCACATAAGGTTGTGGGGCCGATCTATTTTTTTTTTTGTGTGGGGCGGGCAAAAATTGTAGTTCCGCCACTTCATTGAACTTTAATTTATATGTATAAATTCGAAAACCGATTTGGAGGGTTCTTGTGGAGCCCCATAGCAACCCGGCACCTTATTGCGATCATTCTTTTCTTCACACATTAAATGAGAAGTGCTTACAATGGACAGAACACGTACTGAGAATAGAAAAGGACAATAAAATTGACTGAACTTGAAATTTGCCTACTTTTTCCTAATTTAATATAAAGAAATATCATTTCCGTTCAAATTTTCTCCCTTTATTCTTTCGTTTTGATAAATTCTTCCTTTTATTGTAAAATCCTTGATTGAAAATTCGCGTGTAAAAATTTATCCGATATATTTTTAAATTAACAAATGACTTCAATCAAATCACAATAGTTAAGTAAAAAAATGATAAAACAACTCGAATTGCATACAAATTACAATGAAAACTCCAAAAATCTAATTTAGATATTAAAATTTAGTAGGGGAGATGTGGGGACGGTGGCACAATTGGTACAGTGGAACATTTAAAACATCTTTGAAATATAGAATATTTGCATGTCTGTTTGGGTATATATAGGCCCCTCTGATACTAAGAAATTATACTATCCACATTTTGAGTCTATAAATTTAAGTCCCGCCATCTATGATGAAAATGTTGATTTGAGGTAGGCAAACTAAAGTTTTTCGTAACGAGAAATTTTTTATTAGAACGAGACACAACTAAATTAGTAAGAAATTTTGTATTACATGTTGTAAATTGGTCATTTGTCTACAGTGTAAAGCAATTACTAATGTTCTCAACTATATCATTTATTATATTTGATAAAATGTTCGTGAAAATACGGTTAGGTTAACAGTGGCACACGTGTTATGTGGATACAGTGGTACAGTGAGCCACTGTACCCACGTACGTGGGTACGAGTTAGAAGAATAATTCCAAGCTGCTCAAAATAAAAAAAATCAGAAAATTAAAAGATATTCTTCTAAGTGCAGACACATCTGATACTGATGTCAATATTGATGAGAATTCAAACTCAGATGATAATGTTGACTCTGAATGTGATACAGATTCGACACGTAAACAAGGATATTAAAGTAAGGCAATATGCCTTAACATTTGAAGGATACGGAAAGAATAAAATGAAGAGCCACTCTATAGGGGAAATCATAGAAATAACGACTGACGATATTGTTGTAACATATCTCCGACGGCTGACTCTACTCTTTAAATTTATTAAAACAAATTATAATTACACATTTAAAAAAGCAGAGCTGATAAAAGTTTTACCATCACCTGCTTCGTCTGGTAGCACAAAACACCGTTTAGACGTTCTGATTTTTACAGTAAATTTAATGAAATATAATTAACATTAAAATAAAAACTATCAAAACTTACTGCTTCCAAGGAACTTACCAAACTTTATTTTTTTATGTTAATAATAAATTTATATTTATATATTTATATACATTATTTAATTACTTAGTAGTTTGTTCCAAAAAATTTGTTTTTTTTTCAATATTATAAATTTTTCAGTACCTTTCAGATGATTTATTTTTAAAGACATTGAATTGAAGTTTCAGTAAAAATTATTAATACATATACAGATTCTTTAGATACCTATTATATTTACTGTTCCACTGTATCCCTAATGCTGTTTCACTGTACCCTCACGTATAGGTACAGTGGCACAATTGCAGAAGTCAACAAATATATTAATTATAAATAGCACGTGATAAGGACATTAATTTTTAACAGGTTATTTAAACAACGACATTATAAGTATTAAGTGGCGAAAAGATTTATTTAGAAAATTCAAAATTGAAGATGTTATGTACAGAAAACCAAAATGTGTGCCACCGTCCCCACATCTCCCCTAATTTAGATAACATATTTGTGTCATTGCTTAGTTAACCCTTTCGATACGACACGTTTGATACTTTTGTTTTTATTAATTATCAATTATTTATTTATTTATTATTGCATTGTTGTGTGATTTTTCAGGTTAAGCATTTAAAATATTCTTAAAGCCAGGAGATAGAAATAATAAATGAAATTTTAAAATAATAATTTCATTTCAAAAATGAAAAGAAAATACTGCCAAGAAGAAAAATTTAATAAACCCATACCTTTATAATTCATCTTCAATTTTATGCATGATATTTATTGAAATTAAAAAGTCTCCATAAATATTTGTATATAACAACAATATTCCGAAGAAATATTTAATATACGTAGATGGCAGCCTTCTTTACTAATTTAATTAAATAACACGACATAGCATAGGACAAAAAATAACTTGTGTTCGTTTAATATTGTCGTCGGAAGAAATGAACCTGGTGCGCTTTGTACGAAATAGTTTTTAGAAGGATAAATAGATGGCACAAGAAATATTACAAAACAACTTGATTAAATATAGCTGCAAAACATATTTGAATTCATTTTATATTGGAATAATAACAAAATAGTTCAAAGGATTATTATTAGGTAGTATCATAGGAATGATGAAAATAAAGAAGTCCTTCTTTTATTACTGTCGTGTTAAGTCATGGTAGTCAGTCGCCAGTATTATTTGTGAAGGGTCTGATAGTAAATTTTCATAGACTGCGGACAGAGAGGAAAATATAGACTAGTATTTCCCAACCGCCGGTTCGAGAAATTTTTTAAACTATGAAACTGTTCGCCTAGTAAATTATAGCCCACTTAATTTTGAGATGAAAATCTCGGTCCTTAATCTGTTAATTGCTTAAGGCTATGTATAACCTCCGGAGGTTACAAGTTTCTTATACAAAACTAACAATCTGAAATAAAATTAGTATCAACCTATACATCAAATTTTGCACCAAATCTATCTAATATGATAGTTTTAATTGCAGAAACATTTATTGTAAAAATATTATCGCTCAATAACTTAAAAATAGATATCAGCGATATTGTTCTGTAATTTTTTAAATCTATTTGTGGGTTTCGAATAACTTTTATTTTTATATAGTTTTGTGTAGAAATGTTCAAATAATACGTCAATATTTTTTCGACTTGATTACTTATAGTTTAGAGCCTTCGTCGAAAAATATTATACTTAAAGAAAATAGAATGCCACGTGGTATACGTATTCTTCACGAAAAATAAATCATTTTTACCCGTAACACCAATTTTAAAAACCGCGGCAGATTCAAGAGACCGTCAAAAATAGATTACCAAGTACAATAACTATAAGTAATTTTCACAATACAACAAAATAGCTACAATCATATTTGTAGAATGAAGCTTTAGTTACAATTTGCCGCATCGTACGCAAATATGCGTCGATTGGTTTACAAGATGGCATCTATAATGCAATTTTCTTATTTACAACTACCTAACAGTTTTTTCTACAATTAAAAATATACTATTAGATAGATAAAAATTCGCTGCAAATTTTGATATATAGATTGTTATTAATTTTATTTCCGATTATTAGTTTTGTATAAGAAACTATTGAGGACTATAGGGTTGTGCGCCACCTTAAGTAATAATTTGTTTCTTTTTTTCATTAATTATATGTGATTTTTATTTGTTTTTTTTTCAATGTAATCAATGCAATAAAAAATATAAAATATAAAATGTTTGCGATACACATTACTTTCTAAACTTGTCGGTCCGCGAATTTTTTTTAGGTCCCTTGCTGGTCCGTCATGAAAATAGGTTGAAAAACGCTGATATAGACTACTACTCAAGCTCGCGAGCCCCCACTAAATATTAAGGTTTTTTTCGTTTACGAGGGTTACCTTTTATGTTTTTACAAACGACCACTAGATGGCAATATTGAAATATATCATTACTATATTTGTTAAATTTGATATTTGTTATTTTGAAATCAGTGGCAGCTTATAAATTGATCGAATAGTTTGTTGACAGTGAGTGTTTACAAAAAAAACATGTTTGTGAAAAAATGGATATTACTCGTGAAGGTTTTCGTCGGATGATTTTTTACGATTTTAGTAAAGGCCTAACTCAACAACAATGCATAGATTCGCTTCGTGCAATTTTTAATGAAGCATCATCAGAAAAGACTGTAGGTTTGCAGAGTTTCGTCGTGGTCGTGCGTCCGTCAGTGATGAATCTCGTGAAGGTCGACCAAAATCGGTTGTGATTCAAAAAAACATCGATGCTGTGCGCAAAATGATTGAAAAAGATTGGCATGTGACTTACCGTGAGATAGAGGCATCCTTTGGCGTATCGCAGACTGCAATACATTCGACTTTGAGCTGTGAAAAAGATGTGTTCCCGATTTCGCATAATTTGGCCGAAGTTCAAAAAACGCTAGTGTTTTTTGCTATAAGGGAATGCTAAGAAATTCAACCTAGGCATTGCAAAATCCGTATACAACATCGTTACAGGTGACGAAAATTGGATTTATTCATATGAACCGGAAACTAAGCAACAATCCACTGTTTGGGTCTTCCAAGATGAACCAAAACCCACAAAATTTATTCGTTCACGAAGCACTTCCAATAAAATGATGGGTTGTTTATTCGGTTGTACTGGACATGTCGCAACCATTCCTTTAGAGGATCTGAGAACGGTTAATGCTGAATGGTATACAAAAATTTGTTTGCCAGAAGTCATCGACAAAATCAGAAAAAACAACCAAAAACGTCGCTTCATTCTTCATCATGACAATACAAGCTCCCACACAGCACGTAAACAATTGATTATTTGAAGGAGAAAAACATGCAATAATGTATCATTGTCCGTATTTACCTGATTTGTCACATAACGACCTTTTTTGTTCCCCAATGTCAAACAAAAAATGCGTGGGCAGCGATTCTTATCTCAAGAACTGTTGAAGCCTTCGAAAACCATGTTTTTGAGATACCAACTTCAGAGTGGAAAAATGTTTCGAGAATTGGTTTGAACGCATGCAGAAATATATAAATCTTAAAGGCGAATATTTTGAGAAGCCATAAAACAGTGTGTTAAAAAAAAAAAATCTTTGTTAGTTTTTGTAAAAACTTAAAAGGACTTCACACAGTGTCACTGATGACAGCGTTCTTTAAAAATCACTGTTTCGCTGAACTTTTACTTATAGAATGCTCTTGTTTGCCTGTATTTCTTGCCTTCTGTTAGCTGCCCTCTTCATACTTTTCGAGGTATTTAAAAAAAAAATACTTTTAAATATTTAAAATTACATTCCATATTTTTTTAGTGCAAAAATCTTTAAAAGTTATATAAACTGATCCATAATCCTATAAATTACGTGAACTATTCTAAATTTACATAAATTCTAACACGCTTGCATACTCTACTGACATGTTAGTAAATCTACGTCTGCTTGTTTTGTAAAATATCATAAATATTTATGGCAAATTGTTGTGGTAACCAGACGTTTCGTCACTTTAACTTTACATTTACATACTTTAGTGTCAGTTTTTAATTTAATTTGTACAAGAATAATACAGAAAACTATGAAATGCTACCAGTTATCGATTAATTTTATGATTTTTTTTTATACATCGTGACTTTATAATAAAAGGGTTCTATCTCACAATTTTACTATTTTGAGAAAATCGTGTTCAAACATCAATCTTGTACCTAAATCTTATGAAGCACATACATTACTTTAAACAATACAGCAATTAATGAAATCATTGCAGTGAATTAATTCCTCTTCAAATATATTAAAGAATATGCTGACATTTTAAATATTTTAATTTATTTCTAGTTACAACCTGTTTGTTTCAAGTGCATCCAAATATGTTATCAACAAGGATTTAGCAGAATAACCTTCTTGATATATTATCAGGTCGTTAAGGTTGAAATTTGTAGAAAAAAGGTAAAGTTAGTTGATATAAGGAATTATTTTATTCATCAAAGTATGCACCCATATTGTTTATACACTTTTGCCATTTAAGCGGCAGGTGGTTTGGGCTGGTGGTATAAAACCCTGGCGGACAAGAGTCAATGAATTCCTGGAAGGCCAGTTTTACAGTATTGTCGGAATTAAACTGTTTTCCTATTAAAAAATTGTCCTAATTGCGGAAGAAGTGGTAGTCAGTGAGGGCTTGGTCTGGTGAATATGGAGGATGATGAAGAAGTAACTCCAATTCCTGTAGTATTGCCACAGTCATTTGTGCAGTGTGTGGTCTAGCGTTTTGATGCAATAAGATAGGAGTCGATCTGTTGACCAATCTAAACTATTTTTCTTCAAGTTTTTGCATCATTTCGTCCAGTTGGTTGCAGTATATTTCGGCTGCGATCGATGAGCCATTTTTTTTTTGTTTTTGTTTTTACGTTACCTGTACGAAATTGGCGAACCAATTTGATATTGTCTGCTGGTAGTAACACTAGAGCCAAATACACTATTAATGTTTCGCGCGGTCTGTGATGCCGTAGTTCCACGTAAGAACTCGTACTTCATAATAGTGCGAATTTCCGACCGTTCCATTTTCAATAAAATTAATTTAAATAAAAGTTTGTGATATTTTTTAGAACATACAATGATTTCTTTAAACAGCCGAGATGTGTAACTTTCCAAAAAAAAAAACAACGCTAAAATATTAAGCCAATGTCAAATAATAAGCTGTTAAAGTTGGCAATATTATTAACTACAAATTTCATCCTTGACGACCTGATATCTTTTTGATACTAATGCAGCAAACATTCAACCATCGGACGAATGCTGGCAAACTGCTTTTTCTGTTTGTAAATTGCTGGCACTAAAAGTTTGTACAACGCCAGTATTAATAATATACTTCACATTTGTATTTCGCACTCCTCCTATACGAAGTACTTTACCAGCATTTTATGAGCACTCCTTATTTTTGTTAATATGTTACATTTACCTTTCTTTCACCATGGTTGAATAAATTTATTCAACAAATAAAGTTGAAAATATCGCATCATTCTATTGACAGCAACGTTAATTTCTTCATTAATAGTTTAAAACCGATGCGATATTGTCAACATTATTTGTTAAATAAATGTATTGAACGATGGTGAAATGGCCAAATGAGTATGTATTTTGCACCTAACCATTAATTTATTTTAATACTGGGTAAGTATAAGGTAAATATACGTATGTTACATTTGAAATACTGGAGAGTGGGTATAAAATAAGCACTGGTCCGTCAGAAATAAATCTTGCAACTAATGCGATTATTTTGCACTTTACCTCTGCTGGGCCGGCAATTGATACATCAATGGGCCAGCTAACGGCCTCGGGGACACCGGGGTACTAGCCCATTACTTTCAATGCCGAGGAGTATGTGCTTTAACAGTACTGGCCCGTATAAAAATGTTTGCTGGGAATACTCATTATTGTACTATTCTAGCCTAGTACTAACAGCAATGACAAACGTACAAAAAAATTGATGTGAAGTGTGAATTTTCACACATTTCAGGGTTTTGCAGGTATTTAGTAAGTGAATGATGATTATTTTGGATGAGAAAACAAATTTTATATTAAAATATTTTTTTTGTTCATTTTAATTCGAACGCCTAAACGAAACATATTTAGAAACCTAAATAATGGTTTCTAAATATGTGCAGTATTTTTTTTTTTTATATAGCATGGTTCATTAAGAATTTCAAAATTGCGCCTATGGCTTCCATTGGTTGTTATAAGTTCCGCCCCTCTGATTTCGTGTACATTGAAACAGAATTAAATTATAATTTAAACTATTTCCACTGGCTATTAAATTTACGCTTTTAAAAATTAAATGCAACATTTGCCAAAATATAATTAGAATTTTGAAATAATAATTTAAACAATATAGAAATTAAAATATATATATATATATATATATATATAGTCTCTTCTCCAGGGTTCGATCCCTATCGGATCGGGTTACATGGGTGAAAAGTCAGCGTCAAATACCACTAGACCAGCACACACGTTAGTGTTGCTTGTTACAAAGCTATAACTTGTGTACATTATTAGCCAAAAATCACAAAAAATGCGTTTTTTTCCAAAAACCTAATCTGATCAAAAATTCCTGTTGAACTATTCCGGTTCACACCAATGTACATTACTTAGAATTTTTTCAGATTTTTAGTTTAAACCATCTGGGCTACAGGGTGTGGGACAAAAAATTTTTTGCAAAATTTTGGCAAAAATCGCTTCAAAATAATTTATTTTGCAAAAATAAAATTTTGATCGTTAATCCACGTACCAAGGGCTTTCATTTGAAACCCTACTCAGAATTATAAAAAAATATTTTTTTTTTCGATGAGCACATATTTGTTTATATTTTTAGGGGGATATGTTTTTTAGATGTTTTAGTATTTTTCCTATGTGCGTGTCAAAGAGTTGTATAAGCATGCCAAATTTCAACTCTCTAGCTTTAGCCGTTTGGCTACAATTTTTACCGAACAGACAGACAGACAGACAGACAGACAGACAGACAGACGACAAAATGACGATATAAGGGTTTTTTGGTCATACCTACAAAACCCTAAAAATGATGGCCAAAAGACACTTTTACCAATAACTCAATTTTGAAATAATGTTTAAAAATATTCAGTTTTTGACGTTACGATTTTAACGCAGTGGTTCCCAACCTTATCTAAGGTACGGAATACTTACGCAAGAATTTTTTTTTGACGGAACACTTACCTTAAATTAAAATGAAATGTTTGTAAGCTGTGTTTTTATAAAATTGTAAAATTACAATTTCAAACAAATATTTATAATTATACCTTAATATTTATTTAAAAAAATCTATTCATATAATTAAAAAACATATAATGTAGAACTTGTGATTGGTGTTTTTTACATATTTCTTGTATGTTGCGACATAATCGAGAGAATGCCACCCTCATTTCTTCCCCCAAATTTGTTAATTTTCTCTTTTTTTAGTTTTTATGTTGGTTAATGTGAAAAACCCTACTTCATATAAATATGAAGTTGAAAAACACAGTAAAATTTTTATGGATTTTTTTGATATTTGTGGGTATTCTTGTTGGACAGATATTCAGAATTCGTCAAGACTCGTTTCAGCATGTTTAATTTTCAAAGTGCGGTCACATGACAAGGATATATGCTCTTCTCCCTCTGACACATTAAATTCAAAATTATTAGGTAATTCTTTTGAAAAAGGAGGCGTCCAGAGAAGGAAAATATTTTCGTATGTTGCTGTCCAGTATTGATAAATGTTGTGATATCAAGGAAACAGAATCGCTGATATTGCTGGACACACATACTAAGATTATTTTCTTCTACTCTTGTTTTCCAAAGAATGATCTTCTTGTAGAAAGCTGATAGTTTTTCTGTTGATGTTAATTTGCACCCTGCATACTCGTATTGACAGTGTTCAAATAATTAAAATATCTGTTAAATAGCCCAATTTAGCGCACCACATATCATTCTTAAGGTCTTGCGCGAAGTACATATTTTCCTATTCGCAGAACACAAGCAATCTTTTTTAGTTGTAGTATACGAGAAAACACCTATCCTCGAGAAAGCCACCTTATTATAAAGTAAGCCTTCATATTTTGCTCCCATTGCTAAACACTTTCCGGGGAACGCCAACTTCAGTAGTACATAATTATCGAGGAACACTTTTGAAATGCTTGCGGAACACCAGTGTTCCGCGGAACACCAGTGTTCCGCGGAACACTGGTTGGGGACCACTGTTTTAACGTCTTGCTTATAGAGTACATATTCGTGTTATAGTTTCTTGTTATATTTTATCTTCTAGTCCATACATCTTGTTTCAATGTTAATGAAAGTTGAAACTGTAAATTTCCAACTACATATTCATTTTATGGTTATAAAAAACATCCATAAATGTGGCCTAGTTCTCCATTAAATACCTTTATTTTAATAACTCTCATTATCAACTACGGCAACGAAATTTAAAGTTCGTGGTTGTATTCATTAAACCATTTCCTTTTTTATAATATAATAACCAGGTAAAGTTTATATATTTTCGTGGAATATGTGAATATTACTTTTTTTTTTTTTGGTAAAAGATATAAAAGTAATTTAAAACACTGTACAGTACTATCGTAATATTTTGCATAAAAACCTAAATTATGCGTATTGCGTGTATATTCTGATTTATAAGGCCAAGGTCCGATTTACAAATAAAATATAACATGCAATATTACAAAAATAGAATTATAAAGTGCACGAAGTATTTACTTTTGATATTTTAAAATTATATCAACATCGTCATCATTGTTTTCAAGGTCCCAGTAGGCGAGTTTTGATTATACAAAAAACAAACGTTGTTTACTTTAATTTTAAATTTTTCGAGATGAAAACTCCCGTAAATTCAATAGAACTAAGGGCTGGTTTCTGAAAGCTTAGTCGAGTTTAATCTTTTGGTTAAACTCGGTTACAATATAACAATCCCATAATAACCATAGCAATCATTTTCTAATTACTTGGTTCTAGTTAACTAAACTTTCAGAAATCAGCCCTCAGAGTTGAAGAAAATTGGGTTTTCATTAATTTTAATTTTTAGATATTATATTCTATTCCAGCGTTTCTTAAACTGTGGTCCGTGGACCCCTAGGAGTCCGCGAAACAATTTGGAGATTAACTTTACATCCCCCAACTTTTCACTTTTATTCAAATAACTCATTTAATAAAAATCCTACATGGTCAAAACTTTTTGTATTTGTTATTATCTACTAGTTATTGACATAACTAAACAATAATTGGTAAAAATTTAATTATTTTTATTCAACTGCAAATTATTTACAGAAACCATATTATAATAAGATCTATTTTTACCAGTATTTGACCAAGAAATGTTTGTATGAGTTTAACGTATTATAATTTGTAACTTTTTTATTCTTTTTACTACTATTTTTATTAATTTTATGTTTTTTATTCTATATGCTAATAAAAATGTTCCTCTATAAATGCACAAAAACATTTATTAAAATAACCAGCGATACATTTTTACCAGTATATATTACAAAGTAGTGCCTATGAGATTATTGAGCCAGAAATTAAGTCACAAGAACGAAGTAAAATGCCTAGGGTTGGGATGGGGTCCGCAAAAAAAAATTTTGTTCAAGTGGGGGTCCGCGGATTACATAAGTTTAAGAACCACTGTTCTGTTCTGTTTAATGTTTAAAATTTATATCGTTAAACACCAAACTAACACATATTGATTCCTTTAGCAACAAATGCATTGTTCCTTTTTACCGACCGCCAACATATATAAGGGAGGTATTGTGCTCATACCGATTTTGTCATTTCGAGATTTCGATGGATCTCCACGAATTGAGGTCCCTACATAACGTTTTGACTATTCTTAGCATGATGTCCGTGTATCTGTCGGTAGGTGTACACGTGCAGAGCAAATTCGGCTGAAAGGATTTTATGATCATATTTAAGCTTTTGACATCAATGGCACCAGTTGGTCAACTTTTGGTAAAAATCGGTTCATTAGAAATGTGAGTTTACTCATGTCGGTTTTAAGATTTTTGCGAATATTTATTTATTTAACAAAAGTTGCCATAAAAGCAATAAGTAACAACTCTTATTTGTGACATTTTTTGATAAAGCAGCATAAATTTAACAAGTACTTTGTGATGGCGGTAGGTCCTGTGGTGGCTACAGCTGTTTTTTTTACGTGAACCTTCAAGGCCAACAACGCATCGCTTAAAGTAAGAGCTGTGTAATAAAGTTAACTCCATTGCCATTTTTTTTTTTTTTTTTTTTATTTATATATACTAATTTTTAATGGCATAATATACAGTATTTGTGAAAATTGAGGATTTAAAAAATCACAACTCTTAAACGGTTATAGAAAACGACTTCAGGTTAATATTTTTGGATTCCTCGTAGCTTATTTAGTCTAGAAAAATTTGAGGCCTTATTCGTTTTGCGTATTTTAAAATTATGACAAATTTTAACATGGGGTGATTTATAGAAATTTTCATCTTCGCATGGATGTATCTCAAAAACGAAATACAATAAAGATCTGCGATTGAATTTTTTTAAATCTGTAGGTCCTAATTAACTTGCAACCAACTATTTAAACAAACATTTTTTTGAAAATATTTCACTTTTTTTTATTTTTTGAAAATTTGATAAATCCTAAAAAAAAACGGTTTGGGATAGAAATCTGCAGTTTAAATTTTTAAAATTCTCCTACATTGTTTAGTCTACAAAAAAATTTGGGCTTTAATAAACCAATTATGAAGTTTTGTATGGACAGTAATCCAAAACCTTTGAAAATGGCTAAAAATCGAAAAAATCATGATTTTTAATCAAAAAATTTCTCCGATTTTATTGAAAATTTGTATAAACATGTATTTTTGCTCATAGATCAAGAAAATTTGGTCCATTATGAAGTTTGGGCAAAACTTTTGGTATGATATGCAAAAAACTGATTATTTAGATAGCCCAAGACACGTATTATTTATATGCTTCCATATTGTACATAGAATCACATTTTACATAACAATGACTTGCATTATAAAATAAGCAAAAATTTCTACAAATACCTTTTCAATCGCTCCAATTTTTGTCTCCATGGAGTAAAAACACTTAAGTTCATAATATAACACATTTTTTAAAGTTCACTCTGCCCTTTTATCACTTAAAAATAAGTAAAAATGACAGACAAAATGCAAACGCAACTTAAACGTAAAAATCTCGCGTCACTACTAATCAAGATGGCTAACTCTGATAAAGCTCATTAAGGAATATAGTCATTAAAAATTAATAGATAAGGAACAGAATTGTTTAAAATATTTAGCTATGAAATCAATAGCATACAGGTGAAGTTATATTTCCCCATGCACAATTTTTTTATTATTGAAGATAGGGCTTACTTGAATGTTATAATTTACATTGTCAAAATTATAAATTAAAAAAAATCACAACTCAAAAACGGTTAGAGAAAATGACCTGCGTTTAGAATTTTTGAATTCTCTGTAGTTCATTTAGTCTAGAAAAAATTTGGGGATTTAATCGTTTAACGCGTTTTGAGATTAATACATTTTTTTTAGGCCCGGTCTTTCCACCTTCAGATAAAGTTCCAGATAACTATCTGACAGATAAGGTTATTTGTAACTTCATCTGCTGAAGAAATGTCAATACCAGTCAGTGAATCCAATACGTCAGTCTCATTATCCGTTAGATAACTATCCGATAGATACATTTGTATAGAAAGAAGGGATGACATTTACTCAGCAGATGAAGTTACAAATAACCTTATCTGTCAGATAGTTACCTGGAACTTTATCTGAATGTGGAAAAACCGGGCCTTAATGTCATAATTTACATTACTTGTGAAAATTGTGAATTAAAAAAAACACAACTCAAAAGTGGTTAGAGATAGCGCCCTGCGGTTACAATTTTTGGATACCTCGTAGTTTATTTAGTTTGAAAAAAAAATTGGGGCCTTATTCATTTTGCATATACATAAAATTATGACAAATTTTAATATGGAGTGATTTATAGAAATTTTCATCTTCGCATGGACGTATCTCAAAATCGAAATGCGAAAACGACCTGCAACTGCAATTTTTGAAATCTAGAAGCACAAATTAACTTATAGCCGTATTTTGAAAGAAAAAAATTTTTATTTATTTTTTTTTTAAATTTTGGTAAACACTAACTAATAGATAGAAATCTGCGGTTTGAATTTTTAAAATTCTCCTACATTATTTAGTTTTGTATGGGCAGTAATCCAAAACCCTTAAAAATGGAAAAAAAACGTGATTTCTAAGCAAAAAATTTTTGTCTCCGATTTTATTTAAAATTGGTATAAATATGTATTTTTGATCATAGATCAAGAAAATTTGGTCCATTTTGAATATTGGGCAAAAGTTTCAGAATTATAAGCAAAAAAACTAACCCAAATTGGCTCTAAAAACTAGGAAAGCATGAATTTTTTAAATATTTTTTTCATAATCCTCACCCTAAAATTAGCTTAAAATTATATTTTGGCTAAAATAGGAAAAAAAAAAAATGAAAAAACCCTCAAATATATTTAAAAAATTATAGCACATTGTTGTGTGATACCTATTATTAAGTTATTGAGTAATAACATTTTTACAGTAATTTTTTCTACAATAAAAAATATCCTATTAGATAGATAAAAATTCTGTGCAAAATTTGATGCATAGATTGTCAGTAATTTTATTTCAGACTTTTAGTTTTGTATAAGAAACTAATAATCTCTGGGGGTTGTACGTAGCGTTAATTGAGATGCAGGCATGTAACATTAAAAAATCAGCTGTGGCCACCACAGGACCGACCGCCATCATAAAGTACTTATATAAATTACATTCTAGCAGCAGAGTAAAAATAACTTGACCTAATATTTTCTAACAGAGATATTGTTTATCATGACCATGGAAACGTTACATATAAATATGAAAAAATTTTACAGAAATTATTCGAAATTTTTCGTTTTATCAAAAATCGTTTCAAATAAAAGTTATTAGTTATTGCTTTTATAGCAACTTTTGTTTAATACATTTTTTCGAGATATTTTTCTGCTGTGAAATATTCGTAAAAATCTTAAAATCGACACGAGTAAACTCCCATTTTTAGTCAACCGATTATTACCAAGTTGATCAATTCGTTCCATTGATGGCAGAAGCTTAAATATAAAGTTTCGTAAAAATCCTTTCAGCCGAATTTGCTCTGCACGTGTACACAGACAGACGGACAGACGGACAGACAGACAGACGGACGGACAGACAGACAGACGGACGGACAGACAGACAGACGGACGGACAGACAGACCGACAGACATCATGCTAAAAATAGTCAAAACGTTATGTAGGGACCTCAATTCGTGGAGATCCATCGAAGTATCGAAACGTCAAAATTGGTATGATCACAATACCTCCCTTATATATGTTAGCGGTCGGTAAAAAATAAATAACTATCTAATTCCACATGAAACTAAGAATTGGGTAATAGTAAATGAATTATATTTTTGTTTTGATTTTACGTAAATGTTTAAATTACTGTTCATATGATTGTTTCAAAATATTTGCATTTATATTTCGCTGAGGGTTCTCTGTATAAACCCTTATCGACAAAATAATAAAAGTATGACCCAATTTATGTGCAGGAAACAAAAAACATTCTTTAACATAACCATCAAAATATATCAACGTAAATATCTGTCTTGTATATTTTACTTTTGCAGTAGAATTATTTTATATCCCCTTGTAAATTCTTATTTTGACGAATCATCAAAATATCCGGCATGTACCTTGGCGAGAATTCCACTGTCTTTTGTTATTATCTCTTTGCCGGCTCGGAAGTTCTTTCTAGAAAATTTAATAATATATTGTTCTTCTTTCTTTTCCTTCCCACACGGAATGCAATTACTTTCGTAAGTCTAAGTACAGGAGTAAGATAGGGAGGTCTTGTTCACTGGAGAAGACACGAAATGTGGAGAGTTAAAAGAGAATAATTTAATCAACGTTTAATGTTTATTGTTTTATTTATTAAGGAGTTGCTAATTAGAAATTATAACTTTTTAAAACAAGGTAATTATAAATGAGCTTCAGTTTTTCTTTGGAAACAACGGTTGTCTACAAAATATAAGGACTTAAATTCAATCTCTGTTGACTCTAATTATTTTTGCAGTTGGTTAGTGTTTGGCTAACTGTGTATAAGATACCAGGTTCAACTCCTGGTGACAACAGAAGCGTCGATAAATGGGAAAAGCCGGTACAAATTATCAAGATTCTTCTTTTTTAGGGTTTTGTAGGTATGACCAAAAAACCTTATACCGTGATTTTGTCGTCTGTCTGTCTGTCTGTTCGGAAAAAATTGTAGCCAAACGGCTAAACCTAGAGAGTTGAAATTTGGCATGCTTATACAGCTCTTTGACCCGCACATAGAAAAAATACTAAACCATCTAAAAAACATATCCCCCTAAAAATATAAACAAATATGTGCTCATCGAAAGAAAAAAATATATTTTTTTATAATTCTGAGTAGGGTATCAAATGAAAGCCCTTGGTACGTGGATTAACGATCAAATTTTTATTTTTGCAAAATAAATTATTTTGACGCAATTTTTACCAAAATTGTGCAAAAATTTTTTGTTCCACACCTGTAGCCCAGATGGTTTAAACTAAAAATCTGAAAAAAATCTAAGTAATGTACATTGGTGTGAACCGGAATATTTCAACAGGAATTTTTGATCAGATTATGTTTTCGGAAAATAACGCATTTTTTGTTTTTTTAACTAAAATGTGTAAAATATTTAATCCGCTATTTAACACAGTAAACGAGTGAATGTCCGTAGTCCAGTGGTAACGTTCTCGCTTCGTAAGTTGCAAACTGCAGTTCGATTCCCGTCAATTTTTATTTTTTCTGTTTTTTTTTTGCATTTTTATTTTGTTTAAATTATTTTGTAAAATTCTAGTTATATTTTGGCAAATGTTGCATTTAATTTTTAAAAGCATAAATTTAATAACCAGTGGGAAGTGTTGAAATTATAATTTAATTCTATGTTTGAATGTATACGAAATCAGAGGGGCGGAGTTTATGACTTAAACAACCAATTGAAGCCGTAGGCGCCATTTTCAAAATGTTAATGAACCTTGCTATATAAAAAAAAATACTGCAAATATTTAGAAACCCAAATAATGGTATTAGGCATTCGAATTAAAATTAATAAAAAAATATTTTAACATAAAATTTGTTTTGGTATCCCAAATAATCATTATTCAGTTACTAAATACCTGCGAAACCCTGAAATGTGTTAAAATTCACACTTCACATAAATTTTTTTTTTTATATACAGTCTGTATAATAAGACATACTTGCTTATAACTCAGGATCAGGCATGTGCACAAATAATAAACATATTCAAACACGATAAGTACATCAAGACCTAATACGCCCGATAATAAAAATCGTTTAGTTAGTGTTTTGTCTTTCAGTAGTGCGGTTATGTAATAATGAGTGCTATTTATGCAAAACATTTTGAAGCGGTATTTTTATGTACCCACCCAAAAGGGCCAAAAATGTCCTTTTCAAGTGCAGTAAAATATATACACAAGTCAGTAACTTTGTGAAATATTGGGTAAAACGTTATAAAATTAATAAAAATATTGACGATTTACCTAATCGTGGATTTAAAAAAATGACTACTAAAAAACAAGATAAAGTGATTTTTAAAATTTTCAAAAATAATCCTATGTTATTTTTACGCAGATATCAGGCAATTTTGTTAAAAAAAAACATTAAGTTAAGTCTGATGACCCTGAGAAGTCGTTTAATTGAAAATGGCATTAAATTTAGGAGCACCAAACAAAACCATTGTTATCGGTGAAACTTGTCGAAAAACGACTCGCTTGGGCCAAGAAAAATTTAGACCACGATTGGAGTGATGTGGTTTTCTCTGATGAATCTAGTTTTTACATGAAATATAAGCTTCGAACAATAAACGTTCAAAATTTGGATCAGCTAACTCGTCAAATACGGCAGATATGAAGATCACTGCCAAAGTATGCCGAAAAGCTGGTAGAAAGTGTACCCAAAAGATGCCAAGCAATAATAATTGATAATAATGGAGATTGGACCAATTATTAGGTATACTCTATCTCTGAAAGCCTGATAGTAATAAATCATTTTTTCAGGCAGTTACCAGTGGCGTGCACATTTTAAACACGTTTAAATTGGTTTTGTGTCTTTCTATATTACTATTTATATTTTAAACGCACGCCTGTGACCATATTTATCATATCATTAAACACACCCCTGTGACCATATTTTTCCTCAAAATTTTATGGTCAAATTTTTATGGCCTATCGTGTTTAACCCTAGTTCGTATTCCCATATAATATGTGCGGCACACTCGGTTGTTTTTAACAATATTTCGTTTCGAACTATTCATATTTTGTCGCTTTTGTTTTACCGCTTCTGTGTGATAATACAATAACTTTTTACTAATAATAAATTATATTACTATCAGTCTTTCGGAGATAGAGTATAGCAGAGTTATAATATTTACAGTAAATTTTTAAATTATTTTTAGTTTTTCCTTTTCTCTCTTATAGTTTTATAGAGAAAAAACAAATGATTTTGTTTAATCATTTAATTGCCAGAATTAATTTTACAATAACAATGAATATGCAAGAAATATCCGAATATATCGAGAGAAATGTACAAACAGCAACAGAAAGTTTGTTACCACTTAAATCTAAACAGAAATATGAAAAAGAATACGAAACCTTTAGACTAAGGGTGTCAAACTCATTTCAGCCTCGGGCCATTTTTCTAACAAGTAAAATTTACGCGGGCCGCACGTTATGTACAGGCTAGTCTATACAACCAAACGATTAGGCGGAACTAAATGGGAATTTCGTTCTTTAAGGTTGTCACGAGAAGGAACCTTGCTTGGATAATTTCAAGTTTAACGTTGGTACGTGAAAATTAAAAATTAACAGTGAAACCATAGAGACGATGACATTTATTAAAAATTTGAATACATTTTCACATATTTTGAAGACAGAAAAAAAAAATAATAATAAATGGGAAATTTTTATTAAGAATGACAAAAAATTAAAATTAAATGAAACGGACATTTTATAATAACAATCAATTTAATCTAGAATTTGCAATGTGAGTATGATTTACAAAGCTTAAACAAAATGACCAAAAGTCCAAATTAATAGATAAAAATAACTAGATTTCAAAATCTAGTTCCATATCAACGTTTGGAATAACCTATATTTATATTGTTACTTATTCTGTTTTTTATTTTCCTCCATTTTTCTGAATATCTATTTGAAGGAAGTAAGGAAATAACATTTAAATAATAACAATTAAATTTTGCCAAAATATTTTCTTTATCGAACAACAAAACAAAAACGTCGAAATCAGCGTAGTGGTACTGTACACAGCAGTTGCACCTATAGAAAAGTGCTATTTGAAAGCTCTGCTTACGAGAGTATTATTTGGAATCATCGGGAATCACTGATCTATCGACTATCGCACGGCTAACTGCAACAGTTATTGCCTGACTATTGGTTTTCCGCCCTTGCCGAAGTCTTGACGCCGCAGCCCGGACAGCTTGTGTCACGAGGTATTTTCGTTCAAATAAATGTTTATACTATATATAGTATAAAAATTATTATAGTATAAGAAGTCGTTACGGGCCGCTAAAATGCAAGTATTGGGCCGCATGCGGCCCGCGGGCCGCCAGTTTGACACCCTTGCTTTAGACTATAGCAATCAAAAAATAAGTTTACTTTCAAGTCGTTATAGATAATAGAATATTTCGTAAACCTTCGATGTCTTCTTTATTCCATATTTATGCACTGTTATTTTTCGCTATCTTTGCAGTCCTCGTAAAGTATATTATTTTAACACAAATTTATTAGAATTATATTTCATATTTTAAAACTGGGTATATATATTCATAATTATTTCATTAAAATTTATATAAATGTAAATTTGATTTAATTTATTTTTATTTTCTATAACAAAATTTGACGGTTAATAAATTTATGAATATATTATACTCTATTTAGAACCAAAAATGTTTGAATTTAATAAAAAAAAATTAAACATCAAATACAACGTTTTACGGTTCAGATAATTTTAAAACGAATTTTAATTTCTAATTTCAATAAACTGATGTATATTTCATTTGTTTTCAACAAATAAAAATAGTGGAGATATCCATCCCCATTACAAAATATATATAAACATATACATATAATCGATATCTTCTTCTACTATAATGTTGTGGTTTTCAGCTTGTTTTACTGCGCGAATACGGAAATTGTAAACAAAAATTATTTTATAATATAAAATATAAGATATGTTTACTTGACAAGCTCATTTTCCAATCGGACGCCATCGATAGAAATACCACAAAAGAGGCTCAAATACTTATAACTATTGACAATTAACTACAAGCAAATTTATAGAGTAGAGTAGGGGTTCTTAACATTTTTGAGCCGTGACCCAAATTAAGGAACTATGTTCATGCGCGACCCAATGGCGGAAAATAAGGTAACACAAAAATAAAAACAAAAATTCGATTAAATAGATTTTAGATTTAAAAAAAAAAACAAATGGATAATGTTGAATAGTATAAATTGAACTGTTTAATAGATCTTATTAAAGGAAAATTAGAACTAGAGTGGGTTTTACACGGTTCAATTTATTGATCAATAAATTGAAAAACTTTACTTTCAATTTATTGATGTGTATAAAGTGTTCAAATTTCATCAATAAATTGAACAGTTTATGAAAAATTGATCAATCTATTTTGAAAATAGAACAAGTTCTATTTTTTATAATTTTTTTAGGCAATTCTAGGTATAGGCTATTCAAAACGTTTAGCCGGAATGTCATTCGTTTCCATGGTTTCACTGTTGGAATTTTAATTTTTCACATACCAACCTGAAAAATGAAATAACCCAAGCAAGCTCCCTTCTCGTGACAATCTAAAAGAACGAAATTCCTATTTAGTTCCGCCTAAACGTTTGGAAGATGTTTCAGATGACTTTTTACGTCATCTGGAAATATGAAACTCATATCAATCATAGATCTGTGGTCATTGACTTTAATACCAACATATCTCGGAATCCATAACAGCTCTACCCTCACATTCTGAGAATTCAGATTGTGGAGTAGCAACCAGATCTTTAGTACAAGAGGTTGTGCTGGATCTGAATCTTGAAAGGCAATTATAGACTTATGTATGTAAAATTTATTTTTGTACAAATACTAATTGATATAAATCTACTAGCACATGGCTGCCCAACCAGTCGATCGCGATCTATCGGTCAATCGCGGCGTGATTTTAGGTAGATATTTAGTTTTCTCTCACTTTAATGTACTTACTTGTTAAAGTGATATAAGTGACTGGCAAGATGATGGCATGGCGCAATCTAATATATAATTTTCCTAAATTTCCGTAATGGATACCGGTGACCGCACATCAAAAAACCAATAATTTATAAAAATACACTGAAAAAAAAAACATATCCTAACCAACAAAACTTAAAAACAAAGCTATTTTTAATCATCTTGCATAAAATTCGTTAGCGATCAATGTGTTAACCGTCGGGCTAAAAGTGCAGCCTTGGAAGGCTTATGAAGAAATTTCATTAACATTTTTTTAAATTTCGTTTTGCGTATTAGGTTACTTCAACATGAAAAACAGCTTTAAAATTGCAATATGTAATGCTTTTTTTAAAATTTCTTCCTTGAGGAGAACCCTCTCACCAGGTAGGGCACTTCATACCTCCCTGTGGTCGGCTACGCATTCTGGTCGATCGTGGTAACAATATATATATTAAAAAGATTAATTATGCATTCATTCGCTCTAAAATTGAATATTGTTCAATAGTATGGGATCCCATTTATGAGATTCAGAAGAATGCCATTGAAAAAGTGCAACATAAATTTTTAAAGTTCATCTACTTTAAAGTTATGGGATCCTACCCCCCTTTCGATCTCTCATATAGTACCCTTCTTAATATTATTTCCACCAAATCTTTAAGTGAGCGTAGTGAGTTAAGCTCCACAAACTATTAAAAAATTAGCATCAAATCTAATTGACGATCCACTTTCCTTTCAACAATTAAATTTCCACATCCCATCTTTCCGTACAAGGCATTCTCACTTTTTTATCTTCCCCAGGCACATACCAATCTATTCCTTAAATCCCCATTGAACAGGATGTGTTCATATTATGAGCAGAATACAAAAATTGAACTGTTATAATAATTTTCATATAAAGTTCTATAAATTTATTCATTTTTGTGTATTATAATTTCTTATGTTTAATAGTTTTTAATTTTTAAGTCTTAATATTGTTAATTATGTTCCTATCGAATTTTGGCTATGCTGTTGGGACAGATGTATTAAATACATAAATAAATAAAAAATTGATGTGAAGTGTGAATATTCACACATTTCAGGGTTTCGCAGGTATATAATAAGTGAAGGCGGTACGCTGAGTGTGTAGGACAAATTTTACTTTGTATTAATCACGGCAAAATGAACGATATTTTTAAAATAATTTATCGTCTGTTAATCATATAATAAGATAATTATTAAATTTACGCTCTTAAAAATTAAATACAACATTTGTCAAAATATAACTAGAATTTTGACAAAATAATTTCAACATAATAAAAATGCAAGAAAAAAATATAGAAAAAATAAAATTCACTCAGTTACTCGAACTCGAAACCCTTCGTTTACCAGCGAGTTTTAGCTTACGACACCAGTGCTCTAACCAATAACGCCATCGTACGCCTTGCATGTGAGTGTCTTACATTGGTATAACTTTTGTACTTTGTGAAACAAAAACCTCAAAAAATGCGTTATTTTCCGAAAACATAATCTGATCAAAAATTCATGTTGTACTATTTCGGTTCACACCAATATACATTACTTAGAATTTTTTTAGATTTTTAGTTTAAACCATCTGGGCTACAGGGTGTGGGACAAAAATTTTTTTGCACAATTTTGGCAAAAATCGCATCAAAATAATTTATGTTTCAAAAATAAAAATTTGATCGTTAATCCACGTACTAAGGGCTTTCATTTGATACCCTACTCATAGTTTAAAAAAAATATTTTTGTTTTCGATGAGCACATATTTGTTTATATTTTTAGGGGGGTATGTTTTTTAGATGTTTTAGTATTTTTCCTATGTGCGGGTCAAAGAGTTGTATAAGCATGCCAAATTTCAACTCTCTAGGTTTAGCCGTTTGGCTACAATTTTTACCGAACAGACAGACAGACAGACAGACAGACAGACAGACAGACAGACAGACAGACAGACAGACAGACAGACAGACAGACGACAAAATGACGGTATAAGGGTTTTTTGGTCATACCTACAAAACCCTAAAAAGTAGATCCCAAATACAAAAAGGTTGAACAGCCCTGTACTAGCATATCATTTTACTTGTTGCTATTTATCGTTTGGTAAACATTTATAAAATACAATTAAAAGTTGAATGTCTTCTTCATATTTAGCTTTTAACATCTCACATTGCAGATTAACAATTTATAGTTGCAGCTTTGATGGAAGTACTTAAATTGCATAGATAAATGACTATTAAGCTCAGATGCAAAGATAAAAAGTAAATCTAACTTCATTTTACTCCCGAACACTCGTGTTGTGGTCTGTAGTTTACCGAGCGATCCAGCATATCAGTTCTTGAAAACCATGTGAAAATTTTATATATCTGAATATTTTTGTTTCAGTTTTTCTTGAAAATATCTTTAGATTTTACAGCTAATTCCATTGAGTAAAGTTTTTATGTGTTCAGAGTTCATTTCATTTCCCGGGGGTGAGTTTTTAAACACATCTCATTAAGATTCGTTTCTCGTATTGTTTTATTTTTTCCTCTCGAGCTGTCGTTCGTTCATCCAGCCTAAATCAAATTATTAAATAAACATCTAATTCATTTTAAACACGATCTGTTAAACATCAAGCACTCTCGCTAATTTTATAAATAATCTGTTTATATTGTTGAATTTTCTCATTAAAAAACGTGATTGTTAATATGACCTGTAGAATTTAAATGATTTTATCCTGGGTAAAAAATATTTTGGAATACAATTTAAATTCTAACATGGTAATCTCTGTCTTGTCTCTCTCTCTCTCGCTCTATTTCTCTCTCTGCTTGATCACCAGTGTAGGAGATTTTGTAATCAAGTGTTAGTTATTTAATAATTAAACACAAAAACAATTTACAATAAGCATAATTTTATTTATTCTTCCCATTTACAAGTCTCCGGTCTGACATATATATGGCAACACTGTTGACAGACCCATATGATTTCTGGATAGTACCAACCTTCAAACGATACGTGTGAAAATTTAATGACATTCTGACAATTAGTTTAGAGGTTACATTGGTTTTAGCGACTTCAGTTTTGTAATTTTCAAAAGAATGGATAAATAAGAATTTCGTGTTGATTAAACATTGTTTTTTTGATGGGAAAAAATACTGTTGAAGCCAAACAGTGGCTTGATAAGCGTTATAGAGACTCTGCACCAAGCAAATCAACTATTACTGATTATATAAATATACAGATTACTGATGCTGAATTTAAATTTATTAATTAATTTTATTTTTTTTTAATTTAAAAGCGTTGGAATGAATGTATCACTCTTGAAGGAGAGTATGTCGATTAATAATGTCGAATTTCAAAAAAAAAAAGTTTTTCTCTGTTAGACCGGAGACTTATTGATCGACGTGGTAGTTAATTTCTGACTGTTGGCTTGAAATCTGTTTATCAGTTTATGGGATTTTGATTCCATAGATGATTCTAGCTTTTTCTTTCCTTGTTTTTAATGTCTTTAATCTCCTTCCTTCTTGTTATTACATCCTTCATACATGCATATCCGCCTCCACTTTTGATCAGAACCTCCTCTCTTGTTCCTTCTTTATTTCTTATTTCTCCACATTCCTCCAACATTTGCTCAATTGTCTCTCTTTGTTTTCTACGCATCCTTAACATTTTTTTTTTCCTTTATCCAAAATGCATTTTCTCTCTCTAAGTTACCACACCTAAAGCGTGGAATCACCTTCTTTTTCTCCCTGTTTCTATTTTCTTACAGGTATTGTAACCATTGCGTTGTCCAAGTTTTTAAAATTTCCTATTACTATACTAGCGGCAGTTGAAGTGGATTGGTGTGCTATTAGCTGCATATACAGAGTGATTATTTAATGGCGAGACGACGTCACCGAATTTTACGTGCTGTCTAGCAGAAATACTGGTGAATACTATGACTATAATAACTATGATTATGAAGAAAAAAAGATTATGCGCGTGCGCGCATAATCGCCTGCTACGATGTGTATGAAACGGCAAATTATTAAAATTTCCAGTGACGTCGTCTCGCCATTAAATAATCACTCTGTAGTTTGAGTGAAGAAACACCCAATCTAGATTTACATAAGGACGATGGTATAATAGAGACATTTGCCCCTGTATCAATTAAAAAATTTCAGCCTCCAGATTATAATTATAATATTTATAAATAAATTAGACTTATATTTAATGGAATGTCAAAAATATTTATTAAAAAACCAAACTTACATTTTTTAAATCCTTAACTACTAAAATTACCTAGGATACCATGATAATCACTACTCTATGGTATCCTAGGTGATCGCTACAACCTCGTATTTACCAAGAATTGGTACATACATGACCTTCCATAACACCGTCTATGATAACTGCATATCACAGGTTGAAAATGCGTTTACTGAAATAAATGCGAAACATCCCATAAATTAATGCATTTATTTTACCTATAGGGTAAGTCGGGTGAATATGCCACAGCTAACTTTAAAAATCGATATCTCTGAAAATATTGTTGTAAATAGCAAACAAAAAAACGCATTTAATAAGGAAATTAGTAAACATTTATTCTTTGGTTAGTTACAATTGGCAACATTTGTACTTTTAGATACAAAAATTAATAAACAATATCTTGCAAAATGGCGTATTACCCGACCATGCGGGCAATATGCCATCAGAAGTGGTCTAATATGCCACTGTTTAAATTGGAGAGTTTAGAACTTAAAAATTCTTCTTCTTCTTCTAAATATTTTCTAAATTTGACGAAGAATCTGAGGATGATACACGACAAAGCTTCTTTTTGTCGGAGATTTTTTTTGAGGTTTTAATTGTTTTCCTTTTTTAGTTGGTGCCTTTCTTTTTACAGTAATTTGTTTCTGGCTTTGGGTCTCCTTCTTTTTGTTTATCACTTTGAGGGTTTCAATGTTTTCTTGACTTGTTCAAATTAGCGCATGTTGTTTTCTACTGGCAAGTTTTGGCTTAACCAATGTCGGAATTGGGTTAATGTTTATAAAATTGACGAGCTCTGATGTCGTGGGTGTAACTTTTTGAATTTGAGCAATTGCAGAATTTTCGGCAGAAGTATCATGAGCAGTAGAGTTTGAGTCTGTTATAAATTGTTGTTCGTCAGGTGTACTAGTGGAAGATATTGGTTCAACCACCTCTTTTGCATTTTCAGATATGGCGAATGCTTATTCTGGAATAACATTTTTGTCGAAAGGAAATATTCCACACGCTTTAAAGCCAACAGAGGCATTATTTATTTAACATCAGAATTGGGAAATTATTCTTTTTGGATTTGGCAAATTATTCTTTTCAGCAAACGAAAATGCATAGCATATTACACCAGTAAAACACGGGCATATTACCCTACATAGCTTCTAGAAATACAAATGACGATAGTGAAATAAAACAACAAAAATATAACGGTCACTCCAGAGGTTATAAAATCACAATGATATGAAAATGATATAAATCAATCGATTTATTACAAAATAATTTCCGTAAATGAATATTTTGAGTTTAAATGTAGTTTTGAAATGCTAATTTAACAGTAATTTTTAAACTTTCCTGTTTTATTTAACATTTCTGGTGAGATTTCACTGACAGTTATTGTCAAATCGGCCATTAGCATCAATGGAATATCACTGAGTGAAGTGCAACGCATTCTGTTATTTTAGTAAGGAATTACAGACAAGTGGCAGATTACCCGAGGTGGCATATTACCCCGACTTACCCTATGTAAAATAAATGCAATTTGACAAGAAACTTTTACTATACTGACTCGTCAAGACTTGTGGGAAAAATGTGGGAAAAAATTACTTCAATCTATAGATTTTTTTAGATTTACAGAAAATTTCTTATGTAGTTTTAAAAACGAGACCTAACGAGAAGGACTATCGAGAATACTATACCGAGAATTTTAGTATACAGAAGTTCGATAAACGGAGGATCTTCTGTATATTTATATAATTATTAAAAATTAATTTGATAATAATGTTATTACATCGATTTTTATAAATGACCGCATATTGAATGTGACATATTTTGTTTATAGTATTACTAATCAGTGAGCTTGGTTTCATGGAAATTCAATGATATATACAGTACTTTACAGAATTTAATCCTTAAATCGGATTTAAAATTTCAAACAATGAAACGTTTACAGACAGGTGGTAACTTTTAAACTAATTGTTCAAAAATTTGAGCATATTTGGCGCAACCATTGTAGTGGCGATTATCGGACTAAAGTACCCAGGTTTGACGAAATCAAAAACAGAGTAGGTTACCATCAGGCAATGGCGTGCCGTGACTTTCTTATCAGAGGATGCAGTGAAAAAAAAATATGTAGGTAAAAATATTCTCGCGAATATCAAGGATCGATTGTACTTCAGTTTTCTAATGACAGTTTTTAAGGGTTTTCAGGTTCAAGTTCAGGGCTATTTTTGTCAATTAGTAATTCTTTGTTGGCAAAATTTAAAGCACTAAAAGAAGTTTTTTATAATTTATAGATTACGTCTGAATTTATCCAAATCATTTCTTAAACCCTCAAATTAATATATACTTTTAAAAAGTATGTTTTATTCAAATTCGGAGATCCGAGTATTAAGAAAATAAATAAATAAAAACTCAAAAATGCACAAACTCTGTATGTGCGTAAAAAACGCTTCTTAGCGACCATAGACTGATGTCCTGCGTAAAATGCAGAAGAAACTGAGACGCAAATACGAGGTGTGTAAATTAAGTAACCAAACTGGCAACATAGCGTTTGATCTGTCAACATTTGGGACGCGGGACTTGGAGGGGCGGCAGATGAACATGTGATACGTCTTCAGTACGAGGTTGAACTCACTAGAGTAATTTTGTTGTCCGTAGCGATTTTTTTCGGGAAACAGTTTTTTCTAGTGCGTTCTAAAAATGAGTGACATTCATTTCGAGCAACAGTGTGCTATCAGGTTTTGCGTCACACTTGGCACAGTGCAACGGAAACTTTTGCAAAACTTCAGCAGGCCTACGGAGACAGTGTTTTATCAACAACCCAGGTTTTTTGGTGGTTTAAGGAATTTTCGCCGACTGGCGTAGCGTAATAGTAACACATGTGCTCTGCGCTGCTAAGGTCTCGGGTTAGAATCCCGTTCAGGAATGGAATTTAAAAAAAAAATTGTCCTGGCTAATTTCCACAGCAGCAAAGGCCATTAAAAATTAAAAAAAAGGCATTTTCAGAAGAAAGAGAGTTGATTGAAGATGAGTCACGCAGCGGAAGACCTTTATCTTCAAGAACCGATGAAAATGTCAACAGAATCCGGGATCTTGTGCGATCAGATCATCGGTTGACAGTCAGAATGATCGGAGAAGAATTGAATTTGACTCATAATACCGTTCATCAGATTTTGACCAATGAATTGGGGATGAGAAAAATGCGCCTTGTTACACAGCAATTTCAATAAACGAGTTTTTGGCCAGTAAAAACATTTCTGTTGCTCCTCAGCCTCCTTATTCGCCTGACTTGAGTCCTTGTGACTTTTTCCTCTTCCCAAGATTGAAAAATCACGTCAAGGGACGTCATTTTGGGACACTCGAAAACATTTAAACGTCCGTCACCAACTAGCTGAAAGCTATTCCCGTATTCGAGTTCCAGCACTACTATGAGGATTGGAAGAACCGTCTCCAGCACTGTGTGGCTTCCCAAAGAAGGTATTTTGAGGGAGACAATATTGAATTGTAATTCTATTAATTCGAATAAAAAAAAATAATAAAAAATCAGTCCGGTTACTTAATTTACAAACCTCGTTAGCTGACTTTCAATGTGCATCCAAACAGGTTTATATCACACGACCTGGCGTTGCTGCGTACTCGACTATATTCTCGTACTATAATTTATATAAGTAATTATTATAATCATGTTCTATTATAACAAATACGAAATAAATTAATAAAGTATTTTTTACCTAATAAATTTAAAAGATTTTACACAAAAAAATGTTTCCGTCTAATTAAGCAAGGGTTGTAGTGCATCGATTGTACAAAATACCATAAAAAAACATAACGAAATATTAAAAGTACAAAAATATCTTCATTTAAACATCTACTCCGAAAGCTTTTAGCTACAAACGTTTGCAGCTACAAGTTTAGGTATTCTGCCTTTACTCCCACTCATTGCCAATCACCGCGTTACAATAGAAATTGGTGCTACCAAAGAGTGTAGCACATTGAGTCATTTATTTGAGTGAAATTTCAACATTTTGAGTAAAATTCTTACGTATGTTGGTAAACACTGCGTATATATTTTGTTTTTGTACATTTATCTTACAATCAATTTCCAAGAAATATGCAAAAAACACTTGTTTAGCCGTCTCTGTTTAGCCTAAATATTGACTATTATAATACCTTTATTATTAACCAAGCTAATTTCAAATCTAATTATTCGCCAACGTTGGTAAACAAATAATTTCCCAAGCTCTAGTTTCAACTTTAATGTAGTAAATAACAAAACACAGAGTACAATAAATTTTCGTTTAGCTAACCCGTTCTTTACAGAATAGGACAAAATGTGTTAAACACCACATCCTCTTAATTAAAGAGCAAAAAGAACAAATGAAACTTTTTTATATGTAAAAACTTTAGATGCGAACAAAAAATTCACATTTTTAAGGTAACTTTTAATTATATACTAACATTAAATCAACTTTCATTTTCTAAAGTAAATAAAGGACTTTTTGAATAAATTAAAGAGCAATTTCTAAGGTTTTTTATTAGAAGGTGAAATAGTTTTAGGAATGTAGAGATATGTAATTAACTTTTCAGTTTTTCATTAATTAGTTTCATATTTCAAGGGTTTTAAGATTTGCATCTTTAATTATTTTAAGAAAATTAAAAGGGGATTTTAAGAAGCGCATTTTTTCAATCTTTCTATACATGCCAATTTTAAAACATTCTTCAACACCTGTATAACTTTTTAATTTGGAGGAGTATTTTCAGAAGAATGAAATGTTTTATTGATGCAAAAGAAAGCTTGACCCGTTTTTTATTTATTTTTTTATGAAATAAAAACTTATATGATATAAGCTCGACAGGGTTAGTCAAGAGGCACTCTGGAATATCTTGGATTATGTTGGGGTCCCTACTAAAATAATTAACCTCATAAAAAAACTATACCGTGAAGCAAGTTTGAAAGTTATGCATAATGGGATTAGAAGTAAAAGTATTGCCGTCAAAAGCGGAGCTACGCAAGGCCGCCTACTATCTCCTTTACTATTCAATACCGTGTTGGACTGGGTTCTTCGTAATGCTCTCACAGAATACAGAGGCATACAGTGGGGCTTCCAAAACCGTTTGGAAGATTTTGAGTTATGCGGACGATATATGCTTTCTTTCACATAATTATGAAGATATGCCAAACTTGAAAGTATAGGTACTTTGGCAAATTTAGTTGGATGCTTAAATAAAAGGAAAACCAAATTAATGCGGATTGGTATCAAGAACGTCAACAGATTTTATATTAACAGCGACGTCTTAGAAGGTGTGGAAGAATTCTGCTACCTCGGTAGTGCAATAACGAGAGATGGAGGAACTACAAGGGACGTGAACAACAGAATACTTAAAACTCGACAAGCATCCAGCTTGTTGAAAGAAGTCTGGAAATCCAATAAGATCTCTCGTAAAACTAAGGTACGCATATTTAAAACCAATCTTAAATCAGTTCTGATGTATGGCTGCAAAACTTGGTGACACGAAAGAAATTACCCATAACTCTAAGTTTTTATTAACAGATGTCTGCGCAGAATTTTTCGCATTACTTGGTCAGATAATATTCCCAATACTCATCTTTGGGAATCGAAAGCACAATAACCTATCCACTTAGAAATTCAGGCAAGAAAGTGGAACTGGATTGGGCATACCCTCCGAAAGGCAGTAAACGACATCTCTAGAATGGTATTAGAGTGGAACCCTCAGGGGAACCGTCGTAGAGGTCGACCTGTATCCACATGGAGGAGAACAATACACAAAGAACTTGATGCTCACGAACTACCTGGCACCAGGTGAAGAGGCTTGCTCTCCACAGACCCCATGGCGCGAGTTTGTAAAGGCCCTATGCTCCAGCGGTGAGATCTAGGACACAATATATATATACCAGGTCTACAAGTATGAAATGCGGATTTTTTCAAACTTGCCGCGCAAACAGTGTGTATAGTTCAAAGTTTCAACACATATGGCGTTTTGTTAAGTTATCATTAAGTATCAAATGCGTATAGGTTATAATTTGAAAAGTGATCATATAGTTTTGTTTTACTGTGTTAAACATGTCAAATTTTGTGCCAAATAAAGAGCATTCGCGGACAGTACTACTGTTTTGTTTTCATTTGAAAAAAACTGCTGCTGAATTATACCGACTGCTTCGAGAAGCTTATGGTGAATATGCTCCATCGCAAGATAGGTGTGAACGATGGTTTTGGCGTTTCAAAAGTGGTGACTTTGATCTGACAGACAAAGAACATGCAAAACCTCCAAAAAAAATATGAAGATACAAAATTGGAAACATTGCTACAGGAAGACGATAGTTAATCACAAAAACAACTAGCAGAGCAATTAGGCGTTAGTCAACAAGCTGTTTCCAATCGCCGATGGGTAAGATCCAGAAAGTCGGCAGATGGGTTCCACATGCATTGAATGAGAGGCAGATGGAAAAACGCAAAAACACTTGTGAAATTTTGCTCGCACGATACAAATGAAAGTCTTTTTTGTATCGTATCATTACTGGCGATCAAAAATGGATTTATTTTGAAAATCCCAAACGCAAAATATCATGGGTGAACCCAGGCTCACCATCCACATCAACTGCAAGACCGAATCGCTTTGGCAAAAAGACAATGCTCTGTACTTGGTGGGACCAAAAGGGTGTGGTCTATTATGAATTGTTAAAACCTGGTGAAACAGTTAATACCCAACGCTACCAACAACAACTGATCGAATTGACCCATTCGCTGCTCATAAAATGACCAGAATACGAAAGAAGACAGCAAAGGTAATCTTTCTTCACGAAAACGCTCCATCACATAAGGCAAAAGCAGTTTGCAACACATTGGAGGCACTCAAGTGGGAAGTGCTACCCCATGCCGCTTACTCACCAGACTTGGCCCCTTCAGATTACCACTTGTTCGCATCGATGGATCACGCACTTGCCGAGCAGCACTTTTGTTCATATGAAAATATGAAAGAATGGCTAGATGAATGGTTTGCGGGGAAAGGGGAAGAGTTCTACTGGCGAGGTATTCACAAATTGCCTGAAAGATGGGAAAATGTATAACTTCTAATGGAGCATACTTTAAATAAATAAACTTTTACTGTTCTTTTGAGTTTAATGTGTTTTATTTTTTAAAAAAATCCGCATTTCATACTGGTAGACCTGGTATATATAAGCTTCCAGATACTTTTTGGAAGATAGTTAATATATCATGGTCATGTTCAAAACATTTGTTTGAGATTTAGCAGGAGTTAAACTTGATATTACAGTAAATAAACGCCTGAGTCCTTTAAACAAACAGTTAGAAACTTTAATGACCATCTGTTTTCGTCATTTAAACCAAATATCCTTATCCGTGACAAATATCCTTTATCATCTACATAAAACTATTGAACATGAAAACATTGGCTGTGTTAGTTATGTTGAGATGTTACTTTAGGCCCCTGTAGTAACGCCTTTAACATTCCCTAAAACACGTCCTTCGAAGTTGTTGATGTTCATCCCAACAAGATGTCTAACCCTTCTTATCCTAGCCTTTCTTGACAATGTTGACAAATGTTTATCATACAAAACACGTTTATATTCACACATTTAGCTAATCAGACATTTAACATAACTAACATTGAGTTCACGCTAAGAAAATACTCAAATAGTTGGTCTGATACATGATTTTTATCTAATCTAACTTAGATGCCAATTAAGTCTACAGTTGTGTGAAAATTCACACTCCACATCAATTTTTTATGTAGTCAATATCATACAAAATACGACTGCGTTCACACATTAACTTAAAAAGACATTTAGCACAAAAAATTTTGAGTATACGGCAAGAAAATACTTAAATACTTTATAGTTTGATACATGAATTTTATCCAGTCTAATTTAGATGGCTACTAAATCCATAGTTGTGTGAAAATTCACACTTCTCATCACTTTTTAATGTAATCAATATCACACAAAATTCCAGCATTCACACATTTTGTTTTATTATTAAATAAGGGAGTTGGTAGCCCCACCAATACTGTCCAGGTTTGCCCGCAACGTGTTCGGTACAGACGAGACGCACACCTCTAATTTTCATACTGGTCTAACTAATACAGTTAGAGGAATATTGGAATCTTTTCGTGGCGCCCCTGTAGCCCAGCCTGGGAAGATCAAGGGAGCTTTATCCCGTCATCCGCATCCCAAACTCTGGCGATATGCAACTCAAATGCGAAGCAATCTAAACTGCATTGCTTTTTGCGTTATGCAGACCAGATAGGTAGCAGATGGACTACAGACAGGAATGATCTAGATTTCTCTCTTGAAAGCAGCTTTAAGGCCACCCAATACACCTAAAATCAAGACGAGCTTTACAGAATAGCCCGGGTACATCTTTCTTAGCTCGGACAAGAGGTCCAGGTACTTGGTTCTCTTGTTGTCCTCTTTGAGAGTTAAGTTCTTCTCAGCTTGAGAGGATAATTCGATCACAAAAATGTATTTTGTGTCGAAATCCATCAGGACGGTGTCCGGTTTATTGGCTAAGAGAAGCTTAATGGTAGAAAATGCATAATTTCAGCAAATACGACATCTGGAATTTTCTACCATTGCTTTAATGTCAGTAGGAGTGTAAGATAAGACAGGTATTGTGTCAATATTATGTTTCTGACTAAAAAAGACGTAGAAGTTATTTTAATATTATTATTTCAGAAAAAAGAGTAGCATTCATATGCTTGTTATGCTCAAAAATGAATCATGTACGTAATTTTACTTATATAAAAAATATTATGTAACATCGATATCCAAAATAACATTTACAAGACGCAAAAACAAAAGTGCAATATTAGTTAATTTAAAGTCACATTATACTTTATTCTTCAATTTTCTAAGCTTTTTTCTTTGAACTACAAGTTGTGAAAGTTTTAATACAATTTATTTTTCAATTTTTTGGTAGAGAATGAAATTCTTACACGTGTTTCAGTTCATTTAAAGTACCAACATAAATATATAAACGTGGTAATACAAAATATTTACAAGCGTAATTTTAATGTTGGTACCGTTGTTAAAAGTGTCTACTGCGCATGCACGGTGTTCTAATTTGAAAATATTTTCAAGAAAAATTTGTCCTGATCTAGTTTTGAATAAAGTTGACCTTGACTTCATAAAGTGTTCTACACTCTACGATTTCACTGATTTATTTCTAGTACAAGTTCTAGTCAAAGAAATAAGTATGAAAATTTGTCGAGAATTGTATAATGTAGAACACGCTTAACAGATGGCTTATCTTGTTCATAGCGTTTATGGGCAACGGGGCAAAAACAACATTTTCTTGAAGATAAATCCACAGTTCAAATCGTATATTTTGTTTGAAAATGTTGCTTTAGTTGATTTCTGTATTTCTTGTGTTTTGATTTTAAATGATGGCCAAGAAGTCGATGAACCAGATTGAATTTAAACAGCAAAGACATATCAGTAGAGAAATTTTCTGTAGTTAGCCTATACATCTGAATAAGGTCTCCACACACTGCAAATCTCAAGTGAGTACTAGTACTCATTTAAAGTGCGTACTTTGCTTGTCCTCGTTTTTACTCACGTACAAGTGAGTACATTTGTACGCACTTTAAATGAGTACTAGTACTCACTTAAAGTGAGTACTAGTACGCGTTTTAAATGGGTAGTGGAAAGGAAGAGAGGGTAGTAATACGCACTTATAGTGCGTACATAGGTATAAAACTCTTTTCTTGAGTGACGTCACAATAAAGCTTTAAAATTCAGGAAAAGTAAAAATGTTGATTGAACATCAGAAAAATAGTTTTTAAATTGTTATAATCAATAATTTATACACTTTTTTACACTGTAAATAATAAAATGCGATTATTATTATTTCTTGAATATATTTATTTAAAAAATTTTCAAACCATTCAGATATTCCAACTAAAATAATCATAATGATTAAGTATAAGTATGAACTTAGTTATCATCTAAAATTCAATAAATTATTCTAAACAATTTCTACGAATAATAGAAGATAAAAATTATGATTTTCTCCTTAGTTACATTTTGAAACGTATTATTTGTTAAATCTTTAAATATATCTAGAAGGTACTTGAATTAATCTGAGCGCATTTATTCCTAAAATAATGCAATCATCACATGTGCTATTATTATATCGCATTTAAATTAAAACTGCATATTTGTATAACTAACTTTGAGGCTTCCGAACCTTCTTAAACAAAAACTATGCAAAAATAAATTCTGGCTTCAGCAGCCTCTCAATGCTACATTTCACTTTATTATTATTATTTTTCACTTTTACTTAACTTTAAATTCACTTATTAACCAGCAGATACTTTGGCACTTTTTTAAAATTTTTAATTGTCTAATAAACGTTAATATTGTACTATTATTTGGTTGTTTAGTTTTAAAGAGCTTATATGACAGGAAATTTAATATGTTAGGTTAGGTTACTCACATATAACGCGTATTAAAAGTACGCATTTAAAATGAGTATTAGTACTCACATATAACGCGTAGTTTCAGTTCCGCTTTAGAAGTGAGTACTTGTACTCGTTTTACGTGAGTATTTTGAAGTACTCATTTATAACGAGTACTAGTACTCACTTCAAGTGCGTACACTTATCTCCTTCTTCAAAGTGAGTACAAGTACGCACTTTAAATGAGTAATATAAAAAGTACTCATTTAAAAGGAGTACTATTACTCACTAAGATATGCAGTGCACCGACCGCGATCAGCTAATGATGGTATGTTCAATTTTACAAGTCGCTGATCATATATCAAATGTCCTAGATTAAATGATAGGCGAGTAGCACGTCTGTTGAGAGTCAATCAGACAGATGATTCTTATATCTGTTTCAGCATTATCCTTCTAAATTTAGGCAATCTTTTGGATCTATTCATTGTTGCGAGTATTCGAAGGTTTTTCTAGTTAGGGCAGTAGCATCTAACCTGTTAAAGTGGCCGACACACCTAAGACTTAGCAGTGTTTCTCAATCTTTTTACTCTCGTGGCACATTTGCCAAAGAAGAAAAATTTCGCGGTACACCTACGTAGTGATACAAGAAGAAATTTTGAATGCAGACGTCCCAGTATTCAGGATATGTCAATTTCAATCCGTTCTAAAAAGATCCTCCCTGTACTTTTTTCTTATTAATGGCATTGTACGTATATTCGGACTGTGATGTTAAAATCAAACCGAAGCTAGTTTTTTTTTTTTCAAGATATTGCGGCTTATTTGGGAACCCTTTGGGAAACACTGCTTTAGAGTGTTCACAATATTAATATCCTATTTTTTTTTTTGTTGTCAATTCGTGTTTATTCCAGTTGTGTATGTCACGGTTGGCTGATTTATTTATTTCATTTGTACTTACTTTGTACATCCCTCAACTTTAGGTCTCCCTCACATTATGGGTTCCAAGACTTGCGAGCGGATCAAGTCTGGACCCCCTCCTATTAGTCGGCTAGCTGGTTGCTATGATTCTTGGATGGATTAAGGGTTGTTCAATTAAACTCAACATTTTAGCTAATCTTCTTTAATTATGATACGGTTTAAATATTTACACTAATTACACTTGACTTACAATTACGTCGATACAGCTACATCCAAATTAGACATACACAAACACTAAACACTGGACTCTTTAGCACTAATCACTAATTTGTCCACTGGACACCACAGTCCTGACTGACATCCTCTAAAACCATCTATCTCTCACATGTCTTTAGCTGGGCACTACACTAACGTTTCATATGGAATTACTTGTTAATTTAACTCGACTGGACCGACAACACTAAATGACTCTAACCCATGATTAACAAATATCTCACTCTTCTTAAAACACGGCTTAACTTCTTCACTCTTTAGACTCAACTCTTAAACATGGTCTTAACCATACGACGGTTTAAGCTCAACTACTATAAAAAGAGAACCACCCTCAAAAGCTTACATCACACAACTGTTAAATGTCTTTTAACACCTCCTTGACTGTCCGTCTTGTACTATCTTAAAATTCACAATTTATTGGTGATAACTTAGATAAGTATCCCATTAGAAAATAACCCAATCATAATATTTATATTTCAGACAAAATGTAATTATTATTTATGTGCTTATGGTTGACATATATTTTTGAAACAACAATTTACGATTCACTTTTCATGTTACATTTTCAAAAGTGTCAAGTTAAAATAATATACATGTCTACCCTTATCTTGAATGCCCTTTCTAAGAAATAGATTATTTTTTATTATTTAACATTTTAAATATTTTACTCTAATTGAATGATTATACTGAATTTATTTAGGAAATTTTATTTATAAAATAATACTAAAATTACCTCCCTTACACAGTACGCCAATCATTTACCTGAAATTTCAGTAGTCCTGTCCACGATTCTCCAAAGGCATCAGAACTCTCAAATCATACAAGTTTATCATCAATCTTTTTGTTTAGAAATATGGAGTCTTTCCTAGTATGTTTTATTGTTTGTAGCATGAAGCATATCAACATTTTGGAACTCATTGGTCACAGATGAATAAACATTTTTTTGTAACAATTATCAAAAAATCTCTAAATGGTTTTACACTCGCGTCCCTTGTACTAGATGAATCTAATTTCCATGAGAATGATTTGAGAATAATACGCACTGATACCATGATAATTCCCTTTGTTTATATACCGGGTTATTGGGAATCTGCATCATTAATTTGAATTTCATGACATATCACACGGATCAAGGTTCCCTCTTTGTTTTCTTTGTTTTTAGGGTCAGTTTGGTTTTAATGATTACAAGGGGAACAGAATTACTAATAAACTGTTCTAAATTTAAAATTTGCACGTGTGAAAATACTAAATAATTCACCCTCTCCACTAACAATTTTTTCCTGATTATTGATAATTATTGCTTGAATTAGTTGCAAAGCGCATTTCAAAATTATAATTAATTTAGATCCCAGGTTGACATGAAGAGAGCACATGCATTTGTTTGCTACAAAAATAAATAGAGTAACATGCTTAAAAGAATGAGTAATTATACAGATAGTATCAAAATAGAGAGAACACGATGTTGCTAGAAAACGCGACGAAAGTTGAAAAAACCAACTCTTCTTTTTTTACGTTTTTTGCCGCAAATGTCAAAATTTTAGACCGTAACTCAAAAATTACCAAATATTTGTGATATGGCTATAAATGTATATCAATTTTCCAACAAAATTAACAAAAAAAACATTCCTCTAAAATTTTGAAATTTTCACCAAACATTTTTTGAGTCCGATCGTACCCAAAATATCATTTTAAGCTAATTTTAAGGTGAAAACTATAATAAAAATATTTAAATAATTCTTGATTTATTAGTTAGAGGCGATCTGGGTCAGTTTTTTGCCTATAATTCCATTACTTTTACCCAAATTTCAAAAATTCGGAATAAATTTGGTTGATCTATGACCAAAAATACATATTTATACCAATTTAAGGTGTACCCCTTACGATTTTTTCGATTTTTTGCCAATTTCAAGGGTTTTGGATTACTGCTCGTACAAAACTTAATAATTGGTTTATTAAATCCCAATTTTTTTTATAGAATTCAAACTACAGATTTCTATCGCTAACCATTTTTAGTTAAGATTTATCAAAATTTTCTAAAAAATCAAAAAAAAAAAGTAAAAATTTTCTAAACATTTTTTTGTTTTAAAATATTGTTGCAATTCAATAAGAACCTCAAGATTTCAAAATTTTATACCTCAGGTCTTTATCGCATTTCGTTTTTGAGATACCTTCATGCGAAGATGAAAATTTCTGTAAATCACGCCATGTTAAAATTTGTAATAATTTTAAAATACGTAAAACGAATAAGGTCCCATTTTTTTCTAGACTAAATAAACTACGTGGAATCCAAAAAGTCTCACCTTAAGTCGTTTTTTTAACCGTTTTTGAGTTGTTGTTTTTTTTTAAATTAACAATTTACACAAATAATGTAAATTATGCCATCAAAAAAATTGTCCTTCTTATAAACTATTTGCGCTATTAGACCAGGAGCTCATGACATTTTTGGTCTCCGATTTCATACAGCATGCCTTTTGGAGGAGAGAATATTTACCCTGTGACAACAAAAAAGGGATGGTACTAAACCCCTGCACGCTTTCCGGTCATAGGGAAAATTGCATTTCCACTTGCACAGAATTTTTGTGTTTTTCTCTGATTTAATATTGCTTGCCCTTTTGTCAAAAGAAAGTTATAACAAATTTATCTTTTAATTATAGGCATGCTGTATGAAAACGGGGAAAATCATATTTTTTTATTACAAGATCACATGACCGTTTGAGCCCTTTGGGACCCTCCGAATCGCATGCATATATTTAAAAGACTTTAAATTTGTTATAACTTTCTTTTGACAAAAGGGCAAGCAATATTAAATCAGAGAAAAGCACAAAAATTTTGTGTTTAAGTGGAAATGCAATTTTCCCTATGACCGGAAAGCGTGCAGGGGTTTAGTACCATCCCTTTTTTGTTGTCACAGGGTAAATATTCTCTCCTCCAAAAGGCATGCTGTATGAAATCGGAGACCAAAAACTGTCATGAGCTCCCGGTCTATATATACGATTTGCTTATTAAAACAATAATATGGCAGATTTATGTGGATTTTAGTTTTAAGTTGTCCCCCCGTAACTCCCCAAATTTTCATCTAATTGTAAAAATACATTGAACAAAAAAAAGTTTGATTTTTGTTAAAATCAATTTATATATATATGATGGTAGTGGTTTAAGTCTTAAACCATCCTCCGCCAGGTACTGCACTTCAGGCTTACCACAGGTGCTACCTACAAGTGCCACAAGTGACACGTGAATACCTGATGGGGAAAATACATACTGCCGCATCCCAGAGCCTGGAGATGTGCGGCAGCGGCTAGTGCACTACGTCTTCAAACTGTGCAAAGAACCAAGCAAACATGCTTTTTGAGCTGGAAACCGGTCTGCAGGCAGATATGATCTTAAGTTCCTGCTCGAAAGATGCCTTCGTCCCGCCGAGGACTCCCATGATTAGAACCACAAAATGCCTAATAGCCTATGTTCGAATCCTGGTTGCACTCTATCAAATTACGTAAAAATATGTCCAGTCGTTTTTGCGTGAATCTCGGACAGACAGACTGACAGACAGACAGACAAACAGACAGACCGACAGACAGTCAGACAAGGAGACTGGCAGACAGACAGACAGATAATTTGTTTTGATTCATCCTTTTTAAAATTAAATGTAATGAAAAATCTCATTTAAGTTTAAATTTTGTGGAATCAGGGGTTATATTTTATAAATTTAACATATAACCTTTAGCCTGCTACCCTTGTGACTATAAGGGTTGTACCTATATGTCTGTTTGCAGTTGAAGGCATGCGGGTCACCGATATACGTTTACGTCATAGCTCTAGGCAAAGCTTCAGACACGTCGTGACACGACATATACATTGCCACACCTTCAGAGGTTCTCAAAATGCTAAGAATGGAGGTTTTGATAAATTTAGCTAGAGAATTTCTCTACGGTCATCTCTGAAGATTTATTGATATCCCCACAGATTGTAAGTTTGTTATACAAAACTAACAACCTGAAACAGGGCCGTGCGAATAAAGATCTGCGCCCGGGTCAAAGCTTGAATTTATCGCCCCTTCTAACCTTCAATCCCTATCCTAACACCCGATACGTCCAAAGTAGTGACGATTTTCCTCCAAGATTAGGCACCCAGGGCCGGTGCGCCTTCACTCCCCCCCCTTTCCAGTGCTCTGATCTGAAATAAATGTAGTCATAATCAGGTACCTGAAGCTGAATTTATTTTCAGGTCCAATATGTAAATTTCGGTATGGTTTCAGATTCAGGTTCAATGGGAAAATTTTTATTATGTTTTAAAACATATTCTTTTATTTTCGGGATCGGGATCAATAAAAAATTCAAATAAAATTACAGGTACAAAATTATATCAATATTAATTTATTTAATAATCACAGAAAACACAACCAAGTTTAAGACGTTTAAGACCTAATTAAACGTTTAATGGCCGGTTGATAAAGTAAGAATTATCCCTAACTCAAGTTAAAATCATTTGTTTTTGTATGTTGTAACATATAAAAACAAATGATTTTAACTTGAGTTAGAGAAAACTCTTACGTTAGCAACCGGACATAAGAATTTAATAATATTCGGAAGTAAGCGCCATTGGTGGTAATATTGATCGATTAGGGACATATCAGACGTAAGTGTACTGACAGTATTGTCCACGTTTCGATTTTATTTTGCAAGGGCCAGGTTGTAAGAGATGAATTTATATTGAGATGAATGTAATGATAAAGAGATGAATGTATATATATTGAAAAATAGTGGACCCAACACATAACCTTGAGGTAATCCGTTCTTAATGTTGATCATACTAATTGTTTTCCCATTTCTGAATACAGTTACTCAGTTACTTAACATACTCTGGACCAGCATAAATACATATTCTAGCGCAAACTATTGCCTATATAAGTTTGAATAGTGTTTTTTTCACATTGTATCATATGCCGAAGAGACCAAGTTTTAGGTAAATCGCTGGTATATAGATTGAAAAATAGTTGACCCAACACCGAGCCTTGAGGTAAGCCGTTCTTAATGTTGATCGTACTGCTTGTTTTCTCATTGATGAATATAATTATGTGGCAGTTAGTTAACATATTCTGGTCCAGCATAATTCTAGCGCCTTCATAAATTTGAATAGTAGCCCTTTTTATCATAGTATGTCATATGACGAAGATAGATCAAATTGAAATATATATCTGACTGATTGATTTCTATTTTCAGTTTCCAAATACATATATACAGACATTTTTACCGATCGCCAACATATATAAGGGACGTATTGTGATCATACCGATTTTGATATTTCGACATTTCGATGGATATCCACGAATTGAGGTCTCTACATAACGTTTTGACTATTTTTAGCATGATGTCTGTCGGTCTGTCTGTCTGTCAGTCTGTATGTCTGTCTGTCTGTCTGTCTATCTGTCTGTCTATCTGCCGGTTCGTATACACGCGCAGAGCAAATTCGGGTAAAAGGACTTTTATGAAACTTCATATTTAAGCTTTTGACATCAATGGCACGAGTTGATCAACTTTTGACAAAAATCGGTTAACTATGGTCTATTTCAAAGTAGAAAAAAGTAGATAGCGCTGCGAACCGAGTACGATTTACACTGATCAAATACAGTATAGCGGGAAATTTAAAATAAGTTACAACTAGGACATGGGCGTAGCAACTGGGTTAACAATTGTTTTTTATTTTTAATATAAAAAATGTTAATAAGATATTGAAATAAACAAGGCAGATAATACACTTACGTTATTTATACGACATAGATTCAGTTTAATGGGAAATTTGAAAAAGTTAAAAAAATATTAATTTTAAAAATTATGTACTATATATAAGAAGAGAGATTTGGCTAAAAGAGTTTGAACAAAGCAATAAAACAAACAATATATCTTCAGAGCTAAAGTTTCTTATTTAAATAATTATTGTAAATACAAATTAAAAATATATGTATATATGAAGGTCTAAAAATTATATCAATAACTTCTTCATTGGGCACAATCAGCTGGGCTGTCTTTTGGCCTCACATTAGACCTCTCTCTTGATCTGTTAATTTTCAAGTGTCAAAAAATATTTATATGTCAGATAACCTAAAAAATATATAACTGCGTAAAAACAAATTACATGGAGAATTTTCTCCATAAAATCTACGCCAAGAATATAAATAAAAGTCTAAATATGTAAATAATAACAAAATATATGACACAAATTAAATAATATAAATAATATATATTTCCAATGTACGACACTGAACATCTGTCAACTTGGACTAAAAACAATATTTTTACAGTGTAATAGGGATGACGATCTAAACAAATCCGAAGCAAGGACAAACAGCTCCTATCTTCTTACACACATTTTTCTACTTTGAAATAGACCATAGAAATGGGAGTTTACTCGTGTCGGTTTTAAGATTTTTGCGAATATTTCACATCAGAGAAGTATTTTGAAAAAATGTATTTAACAAAAGTTGCTATAAAATCAATAACTTTTATTTGAGACATTTTTTGATAAAGCAGCATAAATTAAACAAGTACTTTGTGATGGCGGTCGGTTCTGTAGTGGCCAAAGCTGTTTTTTTTTTTATAAATGTCACAAACTTTATAGGAGTTGGCAAATTACGATAATAATCTTATTGTTTATTTTGTAGTTTACGAAATTTGAAATTTTAGTTCTATACTGCTTGAAGTAAAGACTATAAAATACATGTATTAATAATTTACAAATTTGTACATCAACAATTTCTGTTATTATATAATAAATATACAGTCCAGTTACCTAACTCTACATACAACAAAAACCTTTTCGTGAAAATGGTTGGAAGCCTCTTTTCTACACAAATACATATACACAGAACGTTTGCCGTAACACACCTACCTTTAAAACACCCCACCACACATGAACTTTACCAACATACGTTTACCCTTAGTCATATACATATATTATAATGTTTAATATCGTTTCTATATTCAGACTAGACACAAGTTTTTGTGGGATTTTGTAAATGGGAGTGTGAAATGGTTATTTTAAAATAGTATTTTTTTATATTAATATTTTTAGTAACACTATATCAACACTTTACTACCACAAGGCATCTTAAAAAATCCAAATGAGGAGAGAGAGTGAGAAAGAGAGGTAACAAAGTTATGCTGGAATAGTGGTAAAATGAATTCAGAAAAAAATATAATTTATTTATGATGTCTGTACCTTACTCTTAACTCAACTATATTAATAAAATTGTTTTTTAAATATTTTTTGGTTTCATATTTCATATAAGACGATAGGCGTTTTCGTTTTAATGCTGCTTTAGAAAAACTATATTACTTCATTTAACTGTTGCGTTCGTTTTATTTCATAACTGAAATATATTTTCAGTTTAATGAAACGCATTAGTTTATCAGAAGCACCTATATAGTAACTCAGTTAAACTTATCGCTTCTCTAACAAATCTAACCTATAAATTATAATAAGTGACAACTTAGAAAAGAAACTATCGAAGTAGTAATTGCGTTATAACATCTCTTTTATGACTTGGTACCAAAATCGTTTGTATGGTTTCATTTACTGAAAAATTAAAATCTTCATGACCAATGGTTGTTGCTCTTAACTAACAATGATACGGACAATAATTTATTTATTTATTTATTTATTTATTTATTTATTTGATATAGCCTCCACTTTTATTAAAATACACATGGTAAAGAACCTTGGAACATGGAACATGGTAAAGAAAGATGGTATTAAATGTTTAAAATTATAATAACATCATCATCATCATCAAGCCTTGTCCATCATCGGGTGATTTTGGACTGCCTCTAAAAAGAGCATAGGCTGTCAATAAAATTTCTCCATCTAACTCGTCTATCTGCCATAGGCTTCAAGTCGGTGATGTTGTTATAAAGTCTTTTGTCTTGGTTTTGAGAGCTCCATGCATTTATTTCTAGCAGGGTTGAGCGACGCCAGGTGTTCTTGGGTCGCCCTCTACGCCTACTGCCCTGAGGGTTGTATGCTAGTGCATATCGACACACTTCGCTAGGAGCCCTTCGAAGAGTGTGCCCTAACCAACCATACTTTCTTCTTTTTATTTGCAAATTAATGTCCATTTGACCAGTTCTTTCCCCCAATTCTACGTTTGATATTCTACGTGACCAATAAATGCGAAGAATTCTTCGAAGACATCGATTTACAAATACTCGCACTCTTCTCTTGATAGCTTCTGTTACGAACCAAGTCTCGCAGCCGTACAGAAGAACTGACGTCACACATGCCCTGAATATGGTAGTTTTCGTGGAAGTACTGTAGATCGCAGAATTCCATACACGGCTAAGTTGAATAAATGCGCCTCTCGCTTTGCGTATTCTGCTTTCCACATCTAAATCCGCGCCACCGTCCACAGACACAACACTCCCCAAGTACTGGAAATCATCCACACGCTCGATTTGATGGTTACCGAGCAGTAAATTATAATATACACTGTTTGAAATGTAGAAATAGTAATAAAATCACGTAAAATATTGAAGCTACCCTATTGGTTTTCGTATAAAATTAACGGCTCAACAATCAAACTAACGACGGGAGTTCGACAAAATTATAACGTCAACGATTGAAGTCGGCAAATCATCAATAAACAGTAGTCCTTGATGGTTCTTCATTGCCAAAAGTCGAATTAAGTTTATCGATGCACTGTTAATCCATGTCGAAAGTTGTAAAAAATAATTGCTCGAAAATGTTTCGATTTAATTCCATTTTTAGCTGAGATGAATTTTTTCAATTTACTGTAAACAACACAAATAGCGCTCGTACGTCAAAACGTTCTGAGTACGTACACCGTCAAAAATGTCAAACTTTACGATAGAAGCGTCAGTTGCCAGATGGCAGCACTAGTTTAGCGCAATCTTGGAATATAAGAGGCAACCCTCGTATGTTTTTTCTTGCAGATATCCGCGGATACGGATGCGGGTATCTGCCAAATCTCCAGCGCTTAGATGTTAGAGGAAATGATGTAAAAAATAACATGCTTTTCCACTGAATAAAGAATTTTCGGAACAGAAACTTGTATTTTGATATATTTATTCAAAATACAAGGTGTCTCAAAAGACATTTTATATTTATTTAGCTTACTGCGTGAACGCAACGTATCCGAGGGGCACGGGAGTTATGTCAATCGGTAGCCTGGCTCTTGGGAATTTAGTCGCTATGGAGCGTTTCTCGGGAGCAGACCGCGCGTTATGCGTGCGAGAGTTTTACAAAAACGGTGATTCGGCGACTGTAGCACGTAGAAAATTCTGCAGTATTCGAGGTATTCGCCACTTAAATGATGCGCCAAGCATTCCTCTCATTCGACATTGGGTTAAAAAGTTTGAAGAGACTGGTACAACGCTGGATAAATCAAAATCCGGGCGACCTAGGTCATCAAGAACGGTAGAAAACGTGGAGAATGTTAATCAGTCTGTTCGTGACGACCCGAACCTTTCAATTCGGAAGCGCGCAAGTGCTTTAAATGTGCATAGATCATCATTACATCGCATTATGCACAAAGACCTAAAGCTGCACCCCAACAAAATTCAATTGGTGCAAGAATTAAAGCCCCAAGATGCCAGTCAGAGGCTTAATTTCGTAAATCAGGTGATTGAGCGATTTCCAACGTTTACCAACATTTTGTTTTCAGATGAAGCTCATTTTCATCTTAATGGCCACGTAAATAAGCAGAACTGCCGCTACTGGGTTGCAACGAATCCGAAACGCAAACATCAGAAACCCCTACATTCGCCTAAAGTGACCGTATGGGCTGCGATGTCGGCGCGAGGAATTATCGGCTCTTACTTTTTTGAAGACGAAAGGGGGCGTGCAGTTACAGTGAATTCAGAGCGTTATGTGGAGATGTTAGACAACTTCTTGGTACCTGAACTGCAAAACTTTCCTGGCTATAACCAAATAGCATGGTTCCAACAGGACGGAGCAACTTCACACACGTCCAATATGTCTCTGCCACGTGTTCGTGAAATTTTCTCAGGCAAATTGATCTCCCGGCGAGGTGACATAAATTGGCCTCCACGCAGTCCAGATTGAACCCCTATGGACTTTTTCCTATGGGGTTATCTTAAATCTAAGGTTTACGCCAATAAACCGACTTCACTGGCGCATTTGAAAGAAAATATCCGTCACGAAATGGCAGCCATCCCTGAGTCCACCTGCCGAGACGTCATAAGTAATTTTACTGTTCGATTAAATGAGTGCCGAGAACGCGAGGGTCTACATTTAGACGATATTATTTTTAAGAAATAAATCCCCAAAAAGTGTATTTTAATAATTAATAAAAATTCTTTCTATATACGGCTTACTTTTTTTTAATCGATCCACTAAATATAAAATTTCTTTTGAGACGCCTTGTATTTTCTAAAATACATATTGACTCAAAAATCATCAAAATAAACATATTTGACGAGTCGTCTATGTCTATAAACATATATGATATAACGTTAAATAACAAGGCTCACAAACAACTGGTTTAATAGAGTCAACTTCGCTCCTAAATAGCCCTAATTGAACGTATGCACTTAATAAAGGCAGCCACGAACAGAAACACGCCACACACAGATATGCGAACTGGAGACCAGAGGATATTATCTCTATATTGATACGCAACTGAATTGTTAATATTAACCATTTACTACGGATGTTACGTAATATTATTTTAACTTGCACATTTACTGTTCCAAATTTGAATATTTATGCTCAGAGTTTAGATAATGGTAAATAAAACGATGAATTAATTACTCACTAGCTAATAAAAGGACAAATTAGTACGTAAAAAATTCTGAACTATTTAATGATGGTTAGAAAAGTGATGGAATTTGTAGTAAGTTTTGTGTTCAGATTAATTTGCGTGAGCAGTTCGTGCAAACCGAACAGTGGTGGGATTACAAGTAATATTATTATTTTATTTATTTTACATTGACCTATTTCTGCAACGAGGCTAATCGCCGATGCCAGGAGCGACTACTACTATACCTGTAGGAGGGGTGTATGATTGTGAAAATAGTAGTAATGTTAACATATTATTCTCGCCCAAATAATATCACCAATGGCTTGAACCAGAGTTGCCGTGGCTCCATGGTAAGATGGCTCCATGGTAAGACCCTCACTTCCTTTAGATTTTTATCTACCGAAATTGTGCTCTGGGGCCGACTCAGCCTCAAGTATTTAATACTTAAAATGAGTACTTGTTTATACACGGATAATAGGTCCAGCCGAAATGTTACACTGAACCACGTGGGTTTCATATTTATGACTGGCGGTCTAGAAACGTAGAATTTACCTTCTCTTCCCCTTATACGCTCATCTAGGTGTTGGGATCCTATTATTTGGGGTTTGTCAGGTCTTGACAAGCGTCCACTAATAGCAAACTTCAGCACTTTTTGAGCCGTGCCATATTAGAAACTAGTGGAGCTAAATACACACGACTGCATCTCAAACCCTGGCAGACGCCAGATCCATTGCCCGAACAATGCGGAGTGACCCGAGCAGCACTGCTTTCTATATCCTGTAGATCAAAGAGGTAACAGAAGATCTGCACGCGGGAATGGACTCGATTTCCTTTCGATAGGAGGCTTTCATACCAGCCAAAATATCAACTATCAGGACTACAAGCTTAACTTTATACCTTGGATACAGCTTTCTAAGCTCGGACAAGAGATCCATATATTTGGACCTCTTTTTCCTCCTCCTTGAGAGAGTAATTCTTCTCAGCTGGACTTGAGAATTCGATCACAAACATCTGTTTGGTCTCGTTATCCAGGAGGGTTATATCCAGCTTAGTGGCTGTCAGTAATCTCGAGGTGGGGAAGAAGTAATTCCAATAAATGCGGCACTTGGATTTTTTCACCACCGATTCTATGTCAAAAGAGACGTACGGTATAACTGGTATTTGGTCAATACCATAGGCATGTCTAAGATGCAAGATAGCTCGACGCTGCAAGAGATGGACTAGCAGACAGAATGTGCATAATGGTTTCAGGATGGTGGTGGCACAACCTACAGAGTGTGGACTTCGCCTTTTGGAATATGCGGGCCCTGTACGCCAAAGTATTTATAACACCATCCTGCCACGCTAACACAAAACCTTCTGATTCTGATCTCAAACCAGTAGATTTAAGAAACGAGAACGTGAGTTCGGTGGATAACTCGAGACTTTTAATATGTTTGAAGAACACAGAGTGCATACATTTACTCATATGTTCTTTTGTTATTATTAAAGAAGGGTGGTTTGAAGTCCCGCCAGTACCGTCTTGGATTGCCCACAACGTGTTCGGCATAGACGAGACGCTCTCCTCTTACCTTTACGAGAAGGTCGAGAGAGCTTTATCCCAGCAATCGGTCCCATCCCAACCCTGGCGATATGCGACCGATGAGCTCACACCAAAACCATTATTATTTGGGGTTATCTGGGGTCGACTCAGCCTCAAGTATTTAATACTTAAAATGAGTACTTGTTTATTGACACGGATAATAGGTCCAGCCGAAATGTTACACTGAACCACGTGGGTTTCATATTTATGACTGGCGGTCTAGAAACGTAGAATTTACCTTCTCTGCCCCTTATACGCTCATCTAGGTGTTGGGATCCTATTATTTGGGGTTTGTCAGGTCTTGACAAGCGTCCACTAATAGCAAACTTCAGCAACTTTTGAGCCGCGCCATTCTAGAGACTAGTGGAGCTAAATACACACGACTGCATCCCAAATCCTGGCGACATGCAGACGCGGAAATTATTTTTATTATTATTAATGGATTTCCAAGTTGTTAGCATCTTTCTGAAGATCATTTTGCGTAGCTAATAATAGTAAATCATTTTTAGCAATAAAAATGTATTTAGAAATTGATTCTTAACTATGTCCTCAAAGGGTTGTATATGCTCCTTACAGCAATAATAATGGTTGAATAATATGGCCTTGTTCTTTGTTAATTTTATTGAGTGTCCATTTCGATGCAATAACAGGTAAAAATATTAACATAAACATCCAATATTCAGGCCCTTTGCGATGAAATCCTGAAATGTGTGAGAATATACAGTTCACATAATGTTTTCTAGGTAGATAAGGTAAATCTTGTATTCGTTAGAATAGTATGTAGTCCTTTGTACTAAAGATATAATACCGCATGAAAACAATAATTATAGTTCAGCATGTTCTATGAAATAAATGGTAACAATATTTATCTGAGCATACCTGCATAATGCGGAAGCTTCACTACACCATTATTTATCAGTCGCATTCAAACAATGTCTGAGAATGCATGCAATATAGCCATCGCTTCCACGTCAGCGGGTAGGATCTCTGAACTTCGGTAGCAGCGTACTAGCGTACTAGCGTACATCGCGAGACAATATGAACGAACATTGCTGTAAGGAGCATATACAAGCAATCACTGTGTACATACCAGGTCAGGTAATTCACTACAATGCTAAATTTCACATACTGAATTACACCAGGAATCTACACTATATTAAACAGATATATTTCTGTTTGTATTTTGAATCTGGGTTACGGGATAACTGGGTAAAGAGAATTTCAGTCAGATATATTATTTACATTAAAATTCGACGCCAAGTTGGTTCAGATTTACTCGTGTTCATTCTCTTATTTCTCTAAGGTTCTTTACATATTGGGTCTTAAATTCCCACAAAGGGCAATAAGGAAATGTTTCCATTGGGCAAGGTTTGGCACGAATCCTTTAGTCTGGTTCCAACTTTCTCCATACGCATTCCCCGGTCTATTGAGGTCCCTACATAACGTTTTGACTATTTTTAGCATGATGTCTGTCGGTCTGTTTGTCTGTCTGTCCGTGGACACGTGCAAATCAAATTCGGCTAAAAGGATTTTTATGAAACTTCATATTTAAGCTTTTGATACCAATGGCACGAGTTGATCAATTTGTCGTTGTTTACTCCTGTCGGTTTTAAGATTTTTGCGAATATTTATTATTTATTATATTTATTATTATATTATAGAACAGAGAAATAATTCAAAAAAAAAATGTTTTACAAAAGTTGCTATAAAAGCAATAACTAACAACTTTTATTGGAGACATTTTTTGAAAAAGCTGCATAAATTAAACAAGTACTTTGTGGCGGTCGGTCCTGTGGTGGCCACAGCTGATTTTTTTGTATGAATTCAAAATTTATTCACTAAAATTACTCAGCAGAAAACTTTTATTTTTCCCGAGCGATGTATCTTTTTGAATAGGTCTTTTTTGCTTTGAAGCATTTTATAAAAAACACCAGTTTTTTTAGTTCAAGTTTTGTAAAAATAATTTTATTTGAAACTTATTAAAAATAAATATTGAAAATAAGTACCTTTTCTAAAATTCGGGACAATTCGGGACAAAAAACCCGAATTCGGAACAAATATTGCCTTTGAAAAAATTCGGGATGGTCCCGGCTAATTCTGTACGTATGGTCACCTTAAATAAAGCCACTTTCGTTGACAATCTGAATGCTTAGAATGTGAGGGTAGAGCTGATTTGGATACCGGGACATGTTGGTATTAAAGGCAACGAAGCGGCAGATGCAGCTGCAAAAGCCGCCTCTCACAGACCTATGATTGATGTGAGTTTTATTTTTCTAGATGACGCAAAGAGTCATCTGAAACACCTGGTTTTAGACATGTGGCAACATGAGTGGAGCCGCACACAGAACGTTAAGTTGCGACAGATTAAGGGGGACGTTAAACCATGGGGTTCTTCCTGCAGGATTAACCGCAGGGAGGAAACCACCATCACACGCCTCCGTACAGGTCACTGTTGGTGGACCCATGGACACCTCCTTCGAGGTGAAGAGTCCTCTATCTGTGAGCCGTGTAACACAGATTTGTCTATACTACAGTTTTTAACCGAGTGTATACAGTTCGAGGATGTCTGGGAGAGGTTAGGCCTGTGCTATGACCTGTCAGTTGCTTTAGGTGACGACAGGGTACTCATGGACAGGCTGATACTCTTCCTGAGAGAATCGAACTTATTGTTTTATGTGTGAAGTATTGCACCTTATTTTAATGTGTTTCTAGTTTTAGACTGTGATATTCGATGGTAATTGGCCCGTTTACAGCCTCTTACCAGCACCCTTAGCCTGTTCAAATTTTCGAACAGACTTTTTTTATTATTTATTAGTGTTTGTCCGTGCAAGATTTCTTTTATTGAGTATGCGTGTTTTTAATGTAATTAAATTTTATTTATTTATTTACTGTCTAATTTATTGTTTTTAAAATATAGTCTAGTCATTTAGATCGGCAGCGTTAGGCGCAAATAGCCTTTGTTGCTGTGCGCCAAAAATTTCAACTAACTAACTAACTAACCACTTTCGTTGATAAATAATTGTTTTTGATCTGATATCCCAAAATATAAGAGGTAACCCTCGTATAATTTTATTTATTTAAGAAAAAAACAGGTTTTGTAGAGGGCCTTAATTTTTTGAAAATCTTTAGGTTTCGCCACTGTTTTGATATAACGTATTTCAAGCATACGCCATTTTGTTCGATCCTTGAGGCAATAGGGCACAAGAAATTAAACAGATAATAGCATTTCTATGGATATTCCAATGTAGCCCACATGAATAGTGTATAATTGACATTTGTGCTCCCTTGTTGTTCATTAGAGTTAGTACGCAATCCGGAAGTACCATTGCTTCATGTATCTTAGACTATTGTGGTACATATGTGAGCCAGTTTATTGGCAGAATCAAAAGGGAGACAATTTACAGCTAACTCGTACTGATTTTGGTTTGCAAATTAGTTTCTCACTAGCTATGTATTTAAATTTCTAGATGCGAATTTGACAAATTGTGTATAGAAACAAAAATTGATCTTTGAATATAATAAAGCGTTTGAAAACTTACCAGATATAGTTAATAAAATCACAGCTTACCTGAAAAATACAAAAAAGTATTAGATATTGTAACTTCTAATCAACATAAATATATGTGGGAAATTGTGCAAAACTATCTATCTTCTAAAAATCCTACAAAAATCAGTTACAATGGATGTTTTATTAATTACGTATTTTTCGTTATTTCAATCGCACATAGCATATGCTCTTTTAGCATGGGGACACTCTGCCTCTGCTGAAATAGTTTTTAGACTACAGAGGCGGGCAATAAGTGTGATGGGGAGTGCATCTTATAGAGCCGATTGTAGGTTACTCTTTAAAGAATTTAGAATCATCACTTTTTATCACTGTTTAGTATATGCTCATCAAAACCTAAATTCTTTTGTCTCTTATGAAGACGTCGCTAGACGTTCACAACTATAACACACGTTATAAATCAAATATTTACCCCAATTTTACAGGAATAAATAAATCAAGATATAGTATTAACTATTATTCTATAAAGTTTATGAATTTGTTACCAGTTTCTACTATTAATTAAGTTCAGTACAATTTAAAAAAACAATTAAAAACTTATTTACTGAAAACCCTATGTATAGTTTTGAGGAATTTTTTGAACTTAATTTATAACTGTAATTTATCTGATTGACTGTCCATTAATGATTATGTATTGTATGTGGACAATAAATAAATATTATATTATTATAACGTTGTGGGGTAACAATAAAATATAAGATAGACTTTACGGACACCGTTATTTTGGACGTTTGCCATTGCTGATAGTACTAGGCTAGGATAGTGTAATATAATGAGTAGTATCAAAAAGATATAATACTTCATGAGATATATGAAATTCTTTTGGACGTTTCGGAAACTGCTTAGCAATCTGTTTCCGGCTTCAGCCATCACGAGACAGATAAACATTTCAATTTACTTCGAGTTTTTATAGTGGGACCAGCTAATAGGTGTGTTGCTATTGGTTGGGTGGTTAGGGTCAGCTATAGGTAGGGACGGGACTACCTGCGGAGGATTAACGACCGGATTATGGTTGTTTGTCACATTATTGTGTGGTTATGACTTGTTGGTTACCAGATTAATGACCTGAGGATTAGAAAGGTTGTTTTGAATAATAGACAGCCAGAGTTGAGGAAATTCTATGCTAGCTTGGCTGACTGCAACTCCAGAGTTTTTGATCAAAGTAGACTCTTTCAATTTTCTTTTGAACTTGTTTTCCTCATACATTAAGTAGAATCAGTAATGGCAAACGTGCAGAAAAAAGTGACCATATTAATATTAGACCATTGCAAAATAATTTAAAATATATTAAGATAGACTTGGTTGTGTTTTGTATTTTTATTGAAAAATCTAGATATTGGTCTTATAAACTTATTATCTTAAGGAAATAATACTGAAATAATCAATTGCTTGTCACTACAAAGGTACTAAAGCTATCACCTTGTAGATCCAGACTAGGTACTCGCTGAAGTGCTAGAAGAAAACAGTTTGGAGATATAATTCTTGGTTTTACATTTATTGATCTTTAAGGCCACCATATGAACTTCAAATCCCAAGCAACGAAGATTTAATCTCATATCATTTAGATTGTGACTAGGTAGGCAGATATCGTCAGCGTTATCTACATCTTCTAATTTCTTAGTCAATCCCCATATGATGCCTCTAGGTTCATTAAAAGCATTTATCAGTACGCTATCCAAAACAAAATTAAAAAGTAGTGGGGAAAATACCCAGCCTTGCTTTACATTATTTCTATTCGGGATGGCTTTGCTCACTCTATCTTTGTGCACCACGCTGCAGTTTGAGTCCTTGTAAAATTCTTGGATCATGCAAATTAATTTTGCAAGGACTTCTGTTTCATACAAAATATAAATATATAGACTTATACGCGAATCTCGAAAAGTCGGACTGATAGTTCGTAGAAAGAAAGAGAGAGAGAGCGAGGGAAAGAGAGAGAGAGAGCGAAGGAAAGAGAGTGAGAGGGAGGGAGAGAGGTGATAAGGAAGATACCTCATTACTTGTTTTTCCTCCTGAGAAAATTATTTTGTTATTACGAAAATTTTAATGGAAATATTTTTGCCGTGGAATTTCATTTTCTTAATTAAGATGTGTAGGATGTATTTATCAAGAATTATTTTTTTAAATATTAATTTTCCTCTCATTTGCGTTTTTATTAGATCGTTCTAATTTTAACATCCAAAAGACGCGCTCATAATTTTTTCTTAGGAGCCCTCAAATATACTTATAATTATGTTTCAGTTATACTTATGAAGATATGCAAGTCAAACTTAAAAGTGTAAGTACTTTGGCAAATTTAGTTAGCTTATGCATAAATAAAGCGAAAACCAAAGTAATGCGGATTGGTACCAATAACATAAACAGATTTTCCATTAACGGCGAAGACTTAAAATATGTGGAAGAATTCTGCTACCACGGTAGTGCAATAACGAGAAATGGAGGAACTACGAGGGGCACGTGAACTACAGAATAGCTAAAGCTCAAAAAGCATACGGCTTATTGAAAGAAGTCTGGAAATCCAATAAGATCTCTTGTCACGTACGCCTATTTAAAATTAATGTAAAATCTGATGTATGGCTGCAAAACTTGGTGACACTAAAGAAATTACCCATAAACTCCAAGTTTTTATCAACAGATGTCTGCGCAGTATTTTTTGCATTACTTGGTTAGATCATATTCCCAATACTTATCTTTGGAAATCGACAGGACAAAAACCTATCCACTTGGAAATCCAGGTAAGAAAGTGGAACTGGAATGGGCATAACCTCCGGAAGCCAATAAACGACATCTCCAGAATGGCATTAGAGTGGGACCCTCAGGTAAGCCGTCGTAGAGGTCGCCCTGTGTCTACATGGAGGAGAACAATACACAAAGAAATTGGTGTCCACGGAATTACCTGGCGCTAGGTGAAGTATATACTGCATTAGTACGAGGGCTATTCAGAAAGCAACCTCCATTGTTGCGTAGCGTGAATAGTTGGCTGTGGAGAGCCGCCATTGTTGCATCAGCGCGTGCAGTGGTTCAGTAAGCTTGCAGCTGTGCAATGGGAAGCGTCTTACTGCCGTGTGTTTGCTTGTTATAACCTCAAACCATGAGTGCCGCAATAGAAAATCCCGCTTGCTCTTCCTAGAACCCGATGGCGCAGGTTTGTAAAGGCCATATGCTCCTGCGAGGAGATCTAGGACACTATATATACTTCAAATATACAATGGTGGTAAAAAGTCTTGCATCAATAATGTTAACATCATTAGTAATATTCCTAGTTACCTTTCCAGAAAGTTGCGGTGTAATTTTGTAACAATTAGCTGATTATTAATAGTTTCCAATACTCTAATTATGCAAATGCCTGTTTTTAAGAAAGGATTCGGTGTCGACATTAAGGTATGATTTACTCTATTTAAAAATAATCATGAGCGATTAACTGAATTCCAAATTATACTCTATAAGTTTTTTGCAAGAAAAGTATAAACGAATTGTGCGATGAAAATACTGTATTCAATCCTTTTTCGCCATAAAGAAGGAAAATTTATTAGGTAAATTGCAGCTTTAGTTCACTGCAATCAGTTTTTAGTGACTAGGTTAGTTCTGAAAAATGAAGTAACGGGAAAAATACAAGACAAAACATGAAGTGGACGCCCAAAGAAAACAACAAGATAAACACACAACTTCACAATAAAATTATAGTCATGTAAAATTCCCAGTTGCAAGGTTTTTTATTACATGTGGTTCCTTTTGCTCCTATTTGAAACATAGGGCATCAATGAACTTGTACTACTTTATTCTGTTTTTTTAATGAAGATTGCGGTGTCCAGTGGACAAATTATGTTTATTGTTAAAAAGTCTCTCGAGTATTTAATGTTCGTGAATGTGTCTTTTTTGGATTTAGCTGTCATCATTAATTTGTAAGTTAAAGTGTAAAATAATGTAAATAGTTAACAGTATCGTAATTAAAGTAGGTTAGTTAAAATGTTAAGTTTAATTCAAGAACCCATAACTCCTTCCTAAGGATCATTGCAACCAGTTAGCGAACACGGGCAGGTTCATATCTGAAACCGCTCGCGGATTATGAACTTATTATGTGGGAGACCTTGAGTTTTAGGGATGTACTGAGTAAGTACGAGGGCTATTACACCAGCAGAGAGAGAAATATTTTATTATATACATCTTAAAACTACATACTTTTTTATTTTTCCACATAGTCGCCATTTAAATTTAAGCACTTCTCATAGCATTTAACCAGCTTTGAAATTTCTTCTTCATAGAACTCTGCCACCTGGGAATGTAGCCAACCTGTCACAGCGTTTTGAAGATCCTCATCATCAGCAAAGTACGTTGTTAGTTATTGCTGGGACCCAAGCCAGTTCGTCATGTGGTTGAATAGGTGGAAATCACTTTGTGCCAAGTCCGGGCTATAAGGTAGATGGTCAAAAGTGACCTATCGAAACTTACTCAAAAGGTCTTGTGTTCGCCGAGCACTGTGAGGTCGAGCGTTGTCATGCAAAAACACGACATCAGATATCAGAAGATCATTCTGAGCTTCTTAGCTTGTCTCACTGTAGTGCATTTGGCTGGATTTTCTATTACGGTACTCATGTTTTGAGGTTTTTGATAATACTCGGCAGTACGACGCTCTCAATTGCACAGCTGGAAGCTTACTGAACCACTGCACACGCCGATATAACAATGGCGGCACTTTACCACCTACTACTCACGCTACGCAACAACAATGGAAGTTACTTTCCGAATAGCCCTCGTACTAATATAGTATATTAACATTAAATTTAAAATTAAACAGCCAAAGGTGACATTTCTTATGTATTATCAGTAATCTCCCGGTGGAGTAAGTGGAGGTAAGTGAAGTGCAAAGTGACGACACAAAGAAGACAACCTTCTTAACCATTCACTCCTCTTTCATCCTTATGTCGTCATAACTTTTGTGTATTACTTTCCTTAATTATCAGTTTTACAACATTTCCTGACCTTTTCGTTCTTAAATTTTGTATAAAATATTCAGATCTTACATAATATGCACATAAACTTCACTGACATATGTATAAATTCTTAATACAAAATATTTTCACGAAAACTCCATTTTAGCACGAGGAAAGGTATAAAATAAAATTTAACCAAAATTTAATATACCCTACTCTACCTATCAACACGCACACTGAAACAAAAACACTACATGCAAAGAAATATGCAGTAAATATAGGGTGAATAATAACTGCATAGTGGTTAAAACCTTCAATACCATTTATAATGTTTTACTTTAAATTTAAAATTTCACATCCAAGATAATCATCAATCGACACAGTGTCGGATTCACGAATCTAGTGGCCCACGATTCTTAGTGGACCTAAAGCAACGCTCCCAGCAAACATTTTTATACGGGCCAGTACTGGTAAAGCACATACTCCCCGGCATTGAAAGTAATGGGCCAGTACCCCGGTGTCCCCGGGGCCGTTACTGGCCCATTGATTTATCAGTTGCTGGCCCAGCAACGGTAAAGTGCAAAATAATCGCATTAGTTGCAAGATTTATTTCTGATGGTTTTAAGTAAAAAGTATGAGTGAAGAAGAGTGCTTATAAAATGCTGGTAAAGTACTTCGTATAGGCGGAATGCGAAATACAAATGTGAAGTACATTATTAATACTGGCGTTGCACTTACTTTTGGTGCCAGTAATTTACCAGCATAAAAGCAGTTTGCCAGCAGTTCGGCCGTTAGTTGAATGTTTGCTGGGCTAGTTCAAAGGCTTCCCAACCAAAAGATCTTGCTAAATACTTTTTTACTTTTACCTCTCTCTCTATATACGAAGTGTGTAAATTAAGTAACCGGACTGATTTTTAATTTTTTTTTTTATTCGAATAGAATTACAATTCAATATTGCCTCCCTCAAAATAACTTCCTTGGGAAGCCACACAGCGCTGGAGACGGTCCTGCAATCCTCATAGCAGTGCTAGAACTCGGATACTGGAATAGCTTTCAGCTGGTCGGTTACGGACGTTTGAATGTTTTCGAGTGTCCCAAAATGACGTCCCTTGAGGTGATTTTTCAATCTTGGGAAGAGGAAAAAGTCACAATACTCAAGTCAGGCGAATAAGGAGACTGAGGAGTCACAGGAATTTTTTTAGTGACCAAAAACTCGTTTATGAAAATTGCTGTGTGACAAGGCGCATTGTCGTGATACAACACCCAGTTGTTCTCGATGTTTGGTCTTACACGCATGATCCGTTTTCGAAGTTTATCAAGGACCTCTCGGTAAAAGTGTTGATTGACCGTTTTGCCTTGAGGCACAAACTCTTTGTGGACGATTCTCTGGCATTCTGATCAAAAAAGCAAATCAGAATGCATTTAATCTTCGACTTGCTCATTCTTGCTTTTTGGGCTTTGGAGAGCTTGAAGTGTGTCATTCCATGCTCTGGGGCTTGATTTCTGGGTTGTACTCAAACACCCAAGTCTCGTCACCAGTAATTACGCGTTCCAGAAAATGAATATCATTTTCAATCGATTCCAAAAAACCAAGGCATCTTTGCCTCTTGATGTCTTTTGGTCCTGTGAATAGTTTTTTGGAACCATTTTTGCGCAGGTTTTTTATCCCCAATTCATTGGTCAAACTCTGATGAACGGTAGTGTGAGTCAAAATCAACTCTTCCCCGATCATTCTGACTGTCAACCGACGATCTGAACGCACAAGATCCTGGATTCTGTCGACATTTTGGCCTTCCGCTGCCTGATTCATCTTCAATCAACTCTCTTCCTTATGAAAATGCCTTAAATCACCAAAAAACCTGGGTCCTTGACAAAACATTGTCTCCGTAGACGTTCTGAAGTTTTGCAAAAGTTTCCGTTGCACTGTGCCGAAGTCTGAAGCAAAACCTGATAGCACACCGTTGCTCGAAATGAATGTCACTCATTTTTAGAACGCACTAGAAAAAATTGTTTCGCGAAAAAAATCGCTACGGAAAACAAAATTACTCTAGCGAGTTCAAAATCGTACTGAAGACGTATCACACGTTCACCTGCTGCCTCTCTAAGTCATTGAGCAATGTATTTGACAGAGGCTTGGTACTATATAATGGTTTGCCTAACGAAATTAAAAGCAGACCTTTTAATATGTATGAAAGTATGCTTAGGAACTATCTGAAAAATGACGGAGGGTGTATGTAACGTTAATGACGGTATTATGTATTGTTATTTTCAAGTGTATAATTGAGCATACTTTCTTAGGTTTATTATTTGTTTAAAAATTAGATATGATATGATAGTTTAGTTATTAAGTTTTTTTTTTGCGGTAGTTGTAAATTAATGTATTTTCTATTGAGTCATGGGCTCTAGTAAATAAAATTATTATTACTATTATTATTAGTCCCGCGTCTCAAATGTTGGCAGATCAAACGCTATGTTTCCAGTCCGGTTACTTAATTTACACATCTTGTATATATAAATTAGGGTTTTCTACGGCTAACGCAGTTTTTCCTCTCTCGGCCAGATTCTTCAGTTATTTTTATCTTCCCCTTCTCTACCTTTCAGGTATCTCTTCTCTATGGCCTCATCTACTTCATCCCGCCACATCCTTCTTGATCTATCTCTCTTTCTTCATCCTACTGATCTCCAGTCTGTCACTCTATCTATCCTTTTTCTTCCTTTGCTCTCTGAAGCGCCCGCTTAGGGCGTATCACCTTGTATTTTTCATTTTATTCCAAATTATATTTTATTTCCATTTAATTATAATTTTTACCATTTTTATCGAATTTAAATAAATATTCATTTTATAGACAAAACATATTTAGAACCACTATATATTTTATTCCTACAATATATTACCAGAATAATATTCCTTTTACAATAATATTTTCTATAATATTATACAGTACTATATTACAATATTATCGTATTTATTTAAACTTATTTTTGATTTTATTTAAATAAACATTTTATTTAAATATAACTTGTTTAGAGCCGCTGGTATTACAGTTACTAATTTCATTTTGATCAGCGCAAGCGACCAAAATGCAACCATATTTTAATTTCATTAATATTTTTCCGATCAAGGTGAGAAGACGTGGTTTTGATTTTATATTCGTGTTATAGTTTAAAATCAGTTAAATTTAATCAGGATCCCCTGAATTGTGTTAATTGTTAATTAATATATATAAGGGTATATTAATTATTAAATTTATATTTTGTTAACACTATTTTTCTGAAGTTTTCCCTCCAGATTTATTTTGTGCTTAAATTCCGTTATTGGGGCAGTAATTTATTAATTACTGCATTTTTGTAAGACCCGAGAGAAAGTTTGTTATTAATTTCCTAAATTTTAGTTAAAACAGTCTATTTTAAATTAATTTCAAATTTTTTATTGAGTGACGTCACCTGTCGCTCCAAATCAGAACGAACGCGTGTTTTACCGTTTGTACCTGTTGTTCGCTGTTTAAATAATTTTTTATTTGTTAAATTTAGTCAAATATATTTGTTTTAAATTCACTAGTAGATCTGTACCCATTTCTCAACATTTTGCGTTGAGAAATTATTTAAATTCATCGTTTTTTTTGTAGATTTTGATATAAATATTTCTCTAAATTTAGAATCACGATTTTTTATGAATTTGTTCTGGGATTAATTTACAGTGTAACCGACCGTATTCACCGCCGCGCTTACCGCTATTAATTGTTGCAGTCCGCAACAGTTATAATTATTTAAATTTTTTTTCTACAAATTATTTTTTTGTTTAAGTATTTTTTTTGATTAAGTTTTTCATTCAACTATTTTTTTTTGATAATAATTTTTCATATTATTATTTCTAGCAACCCTGCACCACCTATCATTATTAATTTTTTCACTGTAAATTTCCCCAACATATTAGCGATCCCCAAAACCTTTTCTCTCTTTTATTCAATTTTATTGGCAACGCATTTGCACCAAGAACCTGACCTTATTTTTTTTTTATAATAATAAATTATCCCGTCTGCGCACCGCGCTTTTATATATTTTTGACTTTCAGAGTCAACCCTTGTGTGTCGTCGTGTACTCCTACCCTACCTGGGCCGGGAGCGGGCGCCACACTGTCCTAACATGGTACCAGATGAGTATCTTTTCTTCTATGCTTGTTAAGATCTTTTCTACATCCATTCTTCTTTTTATTTCTTCATCTTCTCCAGTATTCCGTTTTCGTTGTCGTGATTCTATTTTGAATCCTCTTGTAACAAGAGTGGTTCATAACCCAGTTCTCTGCTTCATTTGTCATATTGTTTTGGACTATAGTTTTATATATCGTAGTTATTATACCCAGAGAACTGGGTTTAGACTGTTTTTTAAAACTGTGTACCTTATATATTAAAAATTATTATTATTATTATTATATATAAGGTAACGGCTCTCTGTCTGTCTCTCCGTCGCTTTGTGTACTTTTCATTCGATAATTGCTGATTCGATTTTTATGAATTTTAACTGAACACTTGAAAATGATCCAACAGCCGAAATACATGTATCAGATATTTTACAAAATGTTAAGTGGAACTTATAACAAGTGTTTTATTTATATTTCAAATATCTCTAATATTTCAATATGTATCAACGAGAGGCAACAGCTACACCAATAAATTCTATTTACAAATTAATGATTCGAAAATTGTTATTTGAAACCTCATTGAACGTCATTGGTTAATGAAAATACCCACACACAACCCACTTATAACCTGGATAATTCGACGGACAAACCTTATGTACACGAACACTCTTTCACACGCATTTTCCCACGTATACACCTAAAGCCTACATACCTATCCATATGTATTTTAAATACATACATAACAAATACATAAATACTTCGAACATGGAAGAACAGGGTGAAATAGAAGGCACGGAAGTGTGAGATGTGAAATAAATATGTCAGTGTAGAGATGAATAATGTAGATGTGTGTGTGTAGGATAAGTGTAGTAATGATTTATATGCGTAGGGGTTGTTTGGAAGGAAGTGCATGGAAGTGAAAGATACTGTCGGTACGCCTGAGTTCACGGGTTAAATATGCCAAGGATACGCAACAACATTTGACAGCACAGAAATTTTAAATATTCGAAAAAAATCTCGAATATATACATATGTATATTATTAACGCGAAGATGATTCATATTATAACTGACAGGAAATGTTAAACGGTGTAAAGGATAGGAAAAGAGATAATTTATTGGTGAGGTAGAAATTATCACATCAATGAAAAGAAATTGTTGGTCTACTGTTCTGGGTCTTCATCATCATTACTACTTTTTTCGGGTCTCGGCGTTTTTCAAGGATTATTTCCCAGTCTGCACTTTCATCCTATCACTAGGATGATTATATAGGATAATGATATAGGATGATGATATTGGATGGTGATATCATCATCATCTTCATCATTTATCAGTCATTGACGTCCACTGCTGAACATAGGCTTACCCTTTGCATCTCCACGGCTCTCTGTCCTGTGTCCAGTTACCGACTAGTCTTGATGTTATCCGTCTAACGGTCTGCTTCTGTTCCTTGTACTGTATCTAGGTCGCCATTCCAGTATACTCCTGGTCCATCTATCATCATTTACTCTAGCAACATGGCCTGCCCACTGCCACTTCAGACGTAAAATTCTTTTAATTATATCACAAAATTTTGTTTGCTGTCTGATCCACAAATTTATCGATCTAAAAGTGTAATGCCAATCATCGCCTTTGACCATCGCCAATGCCAATCATCCATCGATCTTTGAGCAACTCGTAATTTTTCCGCAGATTTTCGCGTGATGGTGAGAGTCTCAGCACCATAGGTGAAGACTGGTAAGACACATTGATCAAATAACTTTCTCTTGAGGCAGATGGGGAAATCATCTTTTAAAATGTGCCTCAGATTTCCAAAGACTGCCCATCTCAAACCAATTCTTATCTCTATAGTTTGGTTGTCCCGGTCGATAGTGATTTCGTGTCCCAGGTATTTGTAGTGACAAACTTGATCAATGGGTCTATCCGCGATTGACAAACTACCACTCAGCACTAAATTTGTCATTACTCTGGTCTTTTTTATGTTGATTTGGAGTCCTATATCCTCGGCTTCACTATTTAATTCTTCCATCATTTGGTCCATTTTTCCTAAGTCGTCAGTAATTAAAATAATATCGTCGGCCAAACGTAAATAGTTTAGACGATCTCTATTTATGTTTAAGCCTCGATCTGTCCCATTTAGTTTTTTTTAAAACGCTCTCCGATGCGGCATTAAATATTGATAGGAAATATAGATAAATATAGTTGATATAGATAGATTGGTAACATATCTGTACCAATGGGACTGCACAAAAATTAGAAAGAGCAGTTAACAATAGATCTAAATAGTTTTTGGAGTAGTAATTTGTCTGATTTGAGAAATCTTTGTGGGTCTTGCAAATTTTTTTTTCTAGCCATTTCAAAGAAATTTTCCAATCTCTTAGCAATTATTTTTCTTTTGCTTGCAATTTTTAAACAGGACTAATGGTCCCTTGTGGCTCATATCCTGACCAGGATTAGAATTCGGGATCTTTGGTTCGTGAAGCAGGAACGCTACTTATACGCTACCAAGGCCGACAAAATTACTTTTCTTCAACTGTTCCTTACGTCTCGCCTTTAGCATTTTAACAATTAATTTTCCATGTTGCTTGAAATTTCTTTTCGCTGTATCACAAATCTATGTTACACGTCTCGCAAGTAGCAGGCTCTTTGGCTCTTTACCTCAAAGGAAGTGTCCATGGGTCCACCAACAGTGGTCTATACGAAGGCGTGTGATGTTGGATTCCTCCCTGTGGTTAATCCTGAAGATAGAACCTCATGGTCTCCTCTTTTCTGTCTCAACTATTGCTCATTTTGTATGTTGTTCCAATCATATTGCCATTTGGCTAACACAAGATGTTTCACATGACTCTTTGCGTCATCTAGAAGTATGAAACTCATAGGTTTGTGGGAGGCAGATTTTGTAGGTACCACGTCACTCAATAAGTCTTACTAAAACATTTTTTTTTAGAAATTCGATTTTATATATATACTCTCCTTCAAGGGTGATACATTCATTCCACCGCTCTTAAAATTAAAAAAATTTAAATTAATTAACTTAAACTCAGCATACCAATAAGTAATAGTTGATTTGCCTGGTGCAGTATCTATAACGCTTATCAAGCCACTGTTTGGTTTCAACAGTATTTTTTTCCCATCAAAAAACAATGTTTAATCAACACACGAAATTCTTTTTTATCCATTCTTTTGAAAATTACAAAACTGGAGTCACTAAAACCACTGTAACATCTAAACTAATTGTCAGAATGACATGAAATTTTCACACGTATCGTTTGAAGGTTGGTACTATCCAGAAATCATATGGGTTTGTCAACAGTGTTGCCATATATATGTCAAACCGGAGACTTATTGAGTGAAGTGTTCAATCAGCTGCTTCGTTACCTTTAATACTAACATGTCCCGGTATTCAAAACAGATCTACCCAACCGTTAGCGTAAAGTAGATATTCTGAGTATTCAGATTGTGGAGTAGCAATCTTTAGTACAAGAGGATGCACTGGTTCTAGATCTTGGATACTACTGAGAGCGTTCAGCGAGTCCGTCAAGATAATACTTGACTTAGTTCTGACAAAACAAAACACTGGGGCTTGAAAAAGAGTACAGCATAGCAGTGTACATACTCATTATGGAGTGCAAACGGTACTGAATTGCTGACGTGGATTCAAGATAAAGAACGCACATATAAAATAAATATAGTGAGCGGGAAATTCAAACGCCTATCATTTATCAAATGCTCCGTAGTACCCTAAACTGCAATGCACATAATTTGAAAAACGCTGGTGTGGACTAATTTTAGACAAGACAATTATTTACTCTAATTGTTAATCTCCAGTAGTGTTTCTAATTTAGAGATTTCAAAATAAATTCAAACATTTAAGAAAATACACAAACACTTAATTTAATCTTACATTTGATAACATAAATTAACGTTTACGAAGAGAACAGGAAAGTGATAAGAAATTTTCGTAAAGTCCTAGTGAAGATACGATCATTGCGTCACTTCCAAGTATTACACTATAAAAGGTTATTTTAACGTCGTAAAACAGGGGCGATTCCTCAGTCCCTTGTGTCAAGATTACTGTCGGTCTGGTTCAACACGAAATCCCATGTAAGACCATAACGTAGTTAACGACCCCATAACGGAAAACTCAATGTTGCAATGAACCTATTGCTTTTAAAATTTGTCCCATTGTTTTGACTTAAATTTTACCACATTTTACTGTTGGGTATGTGTTTAATTGTTATATTTGGAGTGGATATTACAGTATTAGAGGACTAAAATATAAATACTAAATCTAATGTAATATTTAACTAGACAATGTTTAACTGAAAAGAGGATTGTGAATTTGAGTTGGACATAAGGGAATTTGCTGTTACATTAAAAATTCACTTCCAACAGGAAAACATCTGTTTTTTTTTTTTTTTTAAAGCACTACATAAACTTTACTTTTATTCATGTTCACGATAATCAAGAACGCCGGTAGTGGGACTAGGTTACGGTTAAACAAAAATTCCGTACCCAGACCCTGGAAAGACAATAATTCCGCCTTTTTAGGGTTTTGTAGGTATGACCAAAAAACCCTTATACCGGCATTTTGTCGTCTGTCTGTCTGTCTGTCTGTCTGTCTGTCTGTCTGTCTGTCTGTCTGTCTGTCTGTTCGGTAAAAATTTTAGCCAAACGGCTAAACCTAGAGAGTTGAAATTTGGCATGCCTGTACAACTTTTTGACCCGCATATAGGAAAATTACTAAAACATCTAAAAAACATATCCCCCTAAAAATATAAACAAATATGTGCTCACCGAAAAAAAAAAATATTTTTTTTTAAATTCTGAGTAGGGTATCAAATGAAAGCCCTTAGTACGTGGATTAACGATCAAAATTTTATTTTTGCAAAATAAATTATTTTGATGCGATTTTTGTCAAAATTGTGCAAAAAAATTTTTGTCCCACACCTGTAACCCACATGGTTTAAACTAAAAATTCTCAGTAATGTATATTGGTGTGAACCGGAATAGTACAACAGGAATTTTTGATCAGATTATGTTTTCGGAAAATAATGCATTTTTTGTGTTTTTAACCAAAATATGTTAAATATTTAATTCGCTATGTAACCAAGTTGATACGTCAGCGCTCATAGCGTTTTGTCATTGGTTTTCTAATTTGTCAAACAGGTAACTTGCAAACTGGAGTTCGAATCCTGTCAATTTTAATTTTTTTGTTTTTTTTGCAGTTTTCTTTTGTTTAAATTATTTTGTCAAAATTCTAGTTATATTTTGGTAAATGTTGCATTTAATTTTTAAAAGCGTAAATTTAATAATCAGTGGGAAGTGTTGAAATTATAATTTAATTCTGTTTGATGTATACCAAATCAGAGGGCGGGGCTAATAATTTAAGCAACCAATAGAAGCTATAGGCGCAATTTTCAAAAACTTAATGAACCTTGCTATGTAAAAAAATACTGCACATATTTAGAAACTTAAATAATGGTATTAGGCATTCGAATTAAAATTCATAAAATAATATTTTGACAAAATTTGTTTTGGCATCCCAAATAATCATCATTAAGTTATTAAATACCTGCAAAACCCTGAAATGTGTGAAAATTCACACTTCACATCAATTTTTTAGTAATATGAGGCGGTAACATTTAAAACGTGATTTGTCACACAAAATTTAAAATTGAGAAATTGGTATCAGTACCTTCCTCTTTGTTATTGCGATGGATTTGTTCTTATATTAAAAACAGTCACAGGCGGTCACAGTCAATGGCTTACAATCAAAATTCTATCTAACAACCTCTGGAGTTCCTCAAGGATCATACCTGGGCTCACTATTATTTATAATCTATATCAATAATATGCCTTGTTTTAATTACTGCGACATACTTATATACGCCGATGACTTAAAGATTTTTCTCAATATTTCCACTCTTGATGACTGACACCGGTTACAAAACGACCTGACACGTTTCTCTAACTATTGCGGTGAAAACCAATTATACATAAGCTATTCAAAATGTGCAAAAATAAGTTTTACTAAAAACCTGAATAAAACATTTTTCTTATATAAGCTAGGGCAGTGTTTCTCAACCTTTTCTGGCATGGGGCCCCCCAAATTAACGTAAATATTGTCTGCGGCCTCCCTATATATTTTTATTTTTATTTTTTATTTTATTTTATTTTATTTTATTTAAGGAGAACCAACAGCATAAAAGCCAGTATAGGTTCCCACTATATAGACATATATATATGTATATATATATATATATATATATATATATATATAGAGTGAGAGAGAGGGGGGGCAGGGAGCGAGGTATCACAAGGTGCAAGATAGAGAAAACATGATATTTTTCGAAAAGACGATGTGTGAGCAAGATGGGAAAAAAATTAGTAACCAGAGTTTACCCAAATAACTGGATGGTAATATTTTAATTTTCCGGAATAAACCGGAAGTACAGGATATCAAGGACCACTTACATTTTTTATATAGGAACGTAAGGCGTGTTGGGTATATTTGGATTTTTCTTTTGAAAAGAAACAACTTTTACATAAACATGTTTTTAATATCTGTTACGGTTACCTATAATGGCTTGCAAGTATTTTTATTTACAAGTGTTCAAAGTTGCTTTCCATTTTTAACCCTTTTGCATCATTACTCTTTAGTTAACAGTAGCTCGGAGCATAACAAAAAAAATTGCACGTTCAAGTCGTACCTACTTGAAAGTACTTGAAGTACCTCCAACACGAACTGTTTTAAAGTTTAAATTAGTTGTCAAAATAAGTATAATTTATTTTATTTATCGCGCATAGAACGTATCCAAAAAAGGTTAATAAATTATATTTCGAGAAAAGCTCCAGCCACTACTACTACCTACAAGAGTGCTTGTCATTACGGGTTGCTCACTCTTAAAGACAAAAGAATAACATGTGATATTATCTTATTATTAAAAATTCTTAATAATCTGTTTGATTGTGTAGAGCTTCTATCTCTAATTAATATAAATATATCGGCCAGGAATTTGAGATATAATGATATATTATACCGACCATACTCTAGAACTAATCTATTCAATAACAGTCCATTTATAAGAATTCCCTCACCTGTAAACCACTACACAAATATCGTGAATTTTGACATCTTTGGTGATAGAATTGTGTATAAAAAATAAAATAAATTAATATTTAAAAAAGTGTAAATTTTCAATTTTTCTTTTAAAATGGTACAGAGAATTAATAGTAGTTACTTAGTTAATCCTTAAACCGTTTCATTATTTTCTGGTGTTAGACTTTCAGTGCCAGGGATGTTCCGATACTACTAATACGATACCAGTATCGATATTTTTCATTCAAAATCGCGATTTTAGTATCGATTACAATCTTTCGATACTTTACTTATTTCAGTACATTTGACCCAGTATCGTATCGAATCGTTTTTTTTTTTTAATATGTGGTAAACCTGCTGGGAAGTTGAAAAAGCTCATTGACGCTACAGAAGTTTCTACCAGTGGAAGTGAGGAGTCTGATCAAGAAGCATCGTTATTCGATTACCCTTCTCAATTTTGGAGTAACCATACTGACATTGCACAAGTGAAGAGGAAACTAAAATCAGGCACAGGCCAACGTGGTTCTAACAAAACTGAACATGAACTATCAATGTATTTGAAAAATCCAGTTTCACCTCTGATATCCAATCCGCTATAGGTTTGGGACGATATGGAGACAATCTCTTCCTCTTCTCTAACTTATATAAAATTGCTCATAAACTCTTGTCTGTAGTAGCGACGTCAGTTCCTTCAGAGCGCTTATTTTCGAAAACAGGAGCCACTATATGCAGAGACAGAAATAGGTTTCTGGGCAAAAGGCTTACTAATATTTTTCTCGATTCTTGTAATGACGAAGATTGAAGTGTTTTATTATATTTTAAACAATTACTCAGACCTATAGGCTCCATTGCCTTACCATTTTTTACCATTTTTTAACACCATCCTGACATACAATTTCAAAGGTGTAAACAACTGAAATCGAAATTTCCTCGTAGTTTGTTTTTACAAAAGTGAACAGCATATATTAGACCGGGAGCTCATGACAGTTTTTGGTCTCCGATTTCATACAGCATGCCTTTTGGAGGAGAGAATATTTACCCTGTGACAACAAAAAAGCGATGGTACTAAACCCCTGCACGCTTTCCGGTCATTGCATTTTAAATTGCATTTCCACTTAAACACAAAATTTTTGTGCTTTTCTCTGATTTAATATGGTTTTTCCTTTTGTCAAAAGAAAGTTATAACAAATTTAAAGTATTTTAAATATATGCATGAGATTCGGAGGGTCCCAAAGGGCTCAAACGGTCATGTGATCTTGTAATAAAAAAATATGATTTTCCGCGTTTTCATACAGCATGCCTATAATTAAAAGACTTTAAATTTGTTATAACTTTCTTTTGACAAAAGGGCAAGCAATATTAAATCAGAGAAAAACACAAAAATTTTGTGCAAGTGGAAATGCAATTTTCCCTATGACCGGAAAGCGTGCAGGGGTTTAGTACCATCCCTTATTTGTTGTCACAGGGTAAATATTCTCTCCTCCAAAAGGCATGCTGTATGAAATCGGAGAACAAAAATGTCATGAGCGCCCGGTCTATATAGGATTTTCCGCTGCCGAGACTTTAAATCTGCATAACGGCCAGAGATGGTAATTTTGAAGACTAAATGATGTTTCTTGTTTAAGGTGCATTTATGAATTATGTGCTAAAAGAAAATTTAAATATCTTTAAGCATCTGAAATTTCACTTTAAACTTTATGGTAAAATTTATGGAGACTAGGTATGAACTCAAATGTCTAAATATCAGTGTTAAACGTGCAATCACAGAACTTCTAAACTGTCTTGAAAGAATGTGTTGGAAAATCACTTAAGACGTTCCTGTCAAGAACAGTAGTAGTATTTAGTTCAGGATTTCATTGCGGTTTCTCTGGAACTTATGGTCAAGGAAATCTCTAAACCAGCAACATTGCTGCAGTACAAGTAATTCTACGGTCAGTTCTAGTAAACAGTTACCATTAAATGATGTTAAATCGATATGTCGATATAGTTTTACTCGTGTAAAATGAGTAGTTTCGAAAATAAATTCGAACGTTAACGAACCTGTCAAAAGAGAATTGGTGTAATAATTTCAATCGTTGAAAAAAGTGTAAATAAAAAATGGAAAACGCGTAATTGGATGAATTTATTTAAGAATGTCTATTTAAAAGATTAATAATATAGATATATTCGAACGTTCGGGTTGTTCTTGGTGTTTCTTTCTCGCGTTAAAGGGCCAATGTTGAAATGAGAATCCATCATATTTGGTATTAATCTAGATATACGCCCAATAGGAGCGCGGTTTGTTTTTAGGATTTAGTAGGTATGACCACCAAAAAACCTTTATAACGTCACTCACTTGAGTGACGTGTTTTGTAATCAAACAGATAAACATTGAAAGGTGAAATTTGATATGCTTATACAACTCTTTGACCCATATATGGGAAAACACTGAGAGTTCAAAAAACAGATAAAGGGGTAAATATAAAAAAATATTTAATTAATGAAAAAATCATTTTAATAATAGGCGGAATATCAAATGAAACCTCTTATTTTTTTTAATGATAATTTACATTAATTGTAAAAATTATGATTATACAAAATTGACAAAAAAAGTTTATAATGAGAAAATAAATTATTTTTATGTATTTTTACATTTAGATTAATATTTGGGGAGTTCCGAGAGAACAGCCTATGGCTAATCTTTTGAAATATCTCGTTTATTATTTACTTAACATTGAAAATATATATAAAAGTGTGGTTTAGAACAAACGATTTCTGTTTTACTTATAATTGAAATATTTCACTTATTATTTTCGTTATATTAGGTTGTCAAGGATGAAACTTAAAAAAAAAACAAAGTTGGTTGATAACTTACAAATGTAAGGAATTATTTTATTCATCAAAGAATGCACCCATATTGTTTATACACTTTTGCCATTTGAGCGGCAGGTTGTTAAAGCCGGTGGTATAAAACCCTGGCGGACGAGAGTCAATGAATTTCTAGAAGGCCAGTTTTACGCATTGTCGGAATTGAACTGTTTTCCTATTAAAAAGTTCAAATTGCGGAAGAAGTGGTAGTCAGTGGGGGCTAGGTATGGTGAGTATGGAGGATGATGAAGAAGTTCTAATTCCAATTCCTGTAGTTTTGCCACAGTCATTTGTGCAGTGTGTGGTCTAGAGTTATCATGAAATAAGATAGGAGTCGATCTGTTGACCAATCTAGGTTGTTTTTCTTTAAGTTTTTGCATCATTTCGTCCAGTTGGTTGCAGTATATTTCTGCTGTGATCGATGAGCCAGGTTTTTTTTTTTTAATGTTACCTGTACGAAATTTCGCGAACCAATTTGACAATCTGCAGTAACACTAGAGCCAAATACACTATTAATGCTTCGCGCGGTCTGCGATGCCGTAGTTCCACGTAAGAACTCATGCTTCATAATAGTGCGAATTTCCGAACGTTCCAATTTCAACAAATTAATTTTTGGAAAAGTTTTTGATATTTTTTGCAGCATACAATGATTTCTTTAAACAGGCGAGAAGTGTTACTTTCCAACAAAAAAAATAAATAAAGGTAAAATATTAAGCCAATGTCAAATAAGAAGCTATTAAATTTGGCAATATTATTAACTACAAATTTCATCCTTGACAACCTGATAATAAAAATATACATCACAAAAACCTACGGGTACTCCAGCTAGTAACGAACAGAAATGGTTATCAAAAAACTTTTTGTAAAAAAGTGTGAAAATTCAAACTTCACATAATTTTTTGTTAATTTTGTTTTTATTGTATAAAATTTTACTTGTGCGAATTGTCATATTATGAAGAAGTTAAGTCCATAACCGAGTGCCGATCGAGCTTTAATATGAGTGATATCAAACTCAAGATGCCATAACAAAGTTTTCCTATCTGTCTGAAACATCTGACGCTGATAACCAAAATTTCACAAACGACCTCTAGGGCACTAAATGAGTATGGTCGTTGTCGGAATATTTCAGTCTACAGATAGCTAAATCTCTTATATAAATCGTCTTGTTCTAGGTCCTGAAATACTTGGGATATAATAACCTGAAGAAACAAAGGATATATCTAGGATTAGACCTTTTTAGAATCATTGAAGATAGAGAATACCCGTATGTGTTGAATACATACTCCCTCGGGATAGAAGGGTTGAATGCAGTTGACCAGATGAGAACTGGACCTGGATGAATAGATTTTATTTGTTTTGTTCCTGATATTTGAATGGGTTACTACTATTAATTTACTACTTTCTATAGATGGAGGTTAATTTGAAATATTTTTGGATAAAACAATGTTAAAATTGAATTGAATACTGCATTTGACGATTTCTTTGGTTTTAACGGAACTAGATTTTCAAATCTAGTATCTTTTACCGATTGAGTGAAACTTTAGATCATTTTGTTTAGGAAAAGCTAACTTCAATATATATAGAGTTACCTAGTGACAGCTTAAATATATATATATATGTATATATATATATACAGAACCTAGACAAAATATTATAACCACTTACAAAAACAACTATTTATTAAAAATGCCGACATATAATCATATGCTACTTTATTTATTTCTTTAACATATCGTGTATTTATTAAAAGATAAGCTATTTTAAACATCTTTAACTCTGTATCTTTATTCTGAGACTGATTTGCAAGAACAAAAAGTACCGATTTTGTCCTGGCCAGGTAATTCGCCGGATATCAGTCCTATCGAAAATGTTTGGAACCTCCTGAAAAGACTTGTTTATGATTTAAATAATACTAATAAACAAGTTTTAATAGATGATATTAAAAAAGTATGGCATTGAAAATTGTATTAGAGCATGTATTGAGAGTATGCCTCGAAGAATTGCGGCAGTAATAAAAGCAAAGGGGGGCAACACAAAATATTAAAAAACATTTTATAAATGTACTAATATAAATTGAAATAATAAAATACAAAATAACAATAAAATTGATGTATTACTATTATGTTGATTTTGAGTAAAACAATGCATTTTTAAAAATTCATAAGTGATTATAATACTTTGTCTAGGTACTGTATATATACATTCGTCAAGATTTATCTTTTATGTATATATATATATAAATAATCTCAACAACTGAGGAACTATAAGAACCATTTTCATCTGCATCTTATTATTTTATCCAGAATATCAGAGATGTTCAATTCTTCCTTTATATATTCATTGAGAAATTCATTTGCAGCTCATTCTACTCTCTTTGTGTCTTTTTACTTATTTATCTCTCTCATTTCTCAGTTTACCTTTCCTTTCATGAATCTACGGTCGTAAAATCTATAATTTAACCAATTTATTCACTGATATCATTAAAATTGTTCTACGAAAAATTTATAGTAATCGTTAACCTTAAGAATTTGTTCTGGTTAAAGAAAAAAAAGCATTCTTGTAATGTTAGCGAAAAGAATTGTGGCCAGTTTTAAGCACCTTCCGACATGCTACGTTCTTCCACACGCAATTCACTTGCATTTACTTTAGTTTTATTATGTTAATTACTGTAATTCAATAATAACTCAATTAATAATATTCTATTATTATTTTAACTAATAAATAAATATTAAGTTGGTATTTAGTTAATTTTTAAATTTGTAACATTCTTTCAAAAGGGCAATGGACTTAGCATGATAAAATCATATAAAATTATTCATTTATAAACTATGAGCGAGTTTATTTTAATTTCATAATTTATTTTTATAATAATGGGTTCCAAACACCTAAACCCAAACTCAGGGCCGGCGCTAGGATTTGCGAGGCCATGTGCGAGACGAGCCGTGGGGCCTGCTGTTCAGATCCAAGTGAGGAGCAAAAAAAAAAGGTCCTCATCTACAGGCGCGGGGCCTGCTGTTCAGATCCAAGTGTGGAGCAAAAAAAAGGTCCTAATTTCTATGCGCGGGACCTATTGTTGAACCGCGGGGCCTGTTGTTAAACCGCGGGGCCTGCTATTGACCGCGGGGCCATGTGCGGCCGCACATGCTGCACATGCCTCGCGCCGGCCCTGCCCAAACTAGTACAAAGGTAAAGTATCTGTTTCTAGTCCTACGGTACTATATAAAGTGGACTAGAAAGAAATCCATTATTTTAGAGTACACCATATTCTTTTTCCCAGAAATTTATATAGTGATAATTACAAAATACAATTTCTATCATTATTTATAACGACTTCCCAACGTTTTACTAATATTTCGATACCCACACCATAGAAGTTTTCTGGTTTTGACTTAAAATAACTGATCAGGTGATTTTCTACATCGTTGATATTTCGAAAATTTTTATTGGTGAGTATGTTCCATAGACCTATGGTAAGTACGGGCCATTTAAATATGGGACATACTATAGCTTGGTATAGCTGGTGTTCCTAAACAGGAGTTTTGTTTTGAATAAAGGACCAACTATAAAATACGATGCATTAGCAGCTTTAATTCTGTTCGTAATTTTCTGATGTTTCAGATTAACACTAAAGTAACATGGTATCATTAATACTGTTGAATAATTCTGAATTGTAAAATTGAGTTCATTATCTTTTCTTATCGAAACTATAGAAAAATTTTCTCTGAACATTTTTTTACTATGTGATAAAACTGAATGCCCGAGTAATTTCCGAGAATCAAGCTGAAAAATTCCTTGCAGCCACGTTAAAAATAGTTTGCGGTAACGTTGGTTTTTAACATTATCGTGGACGTGGTATATGGCTGCAGCATCGAACGAGGGCAGAGACCGACTAACCGCGGTCAATTGGACTAATCATGGCATTTCTAGTCCAAGCAAGAACAAGACTAATGCCACAAGAAACTAATACTCTGCTACCTATTTTAAAATTACCTCTGAATAGAGAATTCTGAATATTAAAAGTAGTAAAATAAAAACTAGCTTTGTTCAATAGGCATATGATGACAATATTTATAATAAATGCACTAAAATATAATTTCCTTAAAGCATGAATTTTACCGAAGATTTACAATCAGCCGTATGAATTAATTTGAAAGAAATGCTCATAAGTAGAAGGTAGAAGTGAAAGGATTTGCTTGAATTAAAAGATCTGAGTAAAATCATCTCATTTTTAATTATATTGATGGATGTAGCTGTTATCTCTTGATGAAACATTTTGAATAATACAGAAAAAAAAAAAAAAAAAAAAACAAAAACAAAACACACTTAGTTAAAGTTCCACAAAATTAATTTACTAAATACTTAATATATGGTATATATTGCTCTGATATATGGACCTAACAAAGTGAGATCGACAACATCTCATAGTTTTCTAAAATATAATATTACGCCGATTCTTTCATCCCATCCAAATTAATGGTGAATCCGTAACAAAGCTATCCGAGAACTATACTCAAGGCTGGGTATCACCCAAAAACAGAGAGATAGACGATTGCAGTAGATTCGACATTTGATGAGGATGAGGTAGGACAGACTATTCAGGTGGATATGGGAGGGAATATTGAATACCCGTTGTAATAATACTACTGTCAAGTAACACACCTGACACCAATTATGTAGGAGCAATTCAAGGATCGGTCGGAACATAATAATTGCACTAGAACTTACAATTACAAGATAATGGCTATGAAATCCCATGAGAGACACTCAACACAAAACCTCACAATCACCGTACACCTCACAAGCCGTTAAACAACTCACAATACTCACAGTAACTCACAGTACTCACAATACTCACATTAACCCGTTATCGAGGTTTGTTCAATTCATTTAAACTGTCCTCAACGCTTCCAGACTACTTCTGGTTCACTACACGCTATTGGGTTTCTCAACCAAAAATGCTTGGGAGGTTCGTCCGACTCCGGTGTGGTTTATTCACGACTTACGTGATGGTTTACTCACGACTCCCCGTCTCTCACATCATTTCCCCAGCTCTTTTCTTGAAACTAATAATTCGATCTCAGAACCCCATTTTTTCTGGTTGTAAAAATAATCAGCTCTCCAATTAACAACAAAAACCTTTTAACTTATCTTTAAGACTCATATTTCTATTCCGAATAATACAACATAACATAACCGGGTTTCTCAACCAAAAATGCTTGGGAGGTTTGTCCGACTCCGATGATGGTTACTCACGACTCCCCGTCTCTCACATCATTTCCCCAGCTCTTTTCTTGAAACTAATAATTCGATCTCTGAACCCCATTTTTTCTGGTTGTAAAAATAATCAGCTCTCCAATTAACAACAAAAACCTTTCAACTTATCTTTAAGACTCATATTTCTATTCCGAATAATTCATAACCGGGTTTCTCAACCAAAAATGCTTGGGAGGTTCTTCCGACTCCGGTGATTGTTACTCACGACTCCCCGTCTCTCACATCATTTTCCCAGCTCTTTTCTTGAAACTAATAATTCGATCTCTGAACCCCATTTTTTCTGGTTGTAAAAATAATCAGCTCTCCAATTAACAACAAAAACCTTTCAACTTATCTTTAAGACTCATATTTCTATTCCGAATAATTCATAACCGGGTTTCTCAACCAAAAATGCTTGGGAGGTTCTTCCGACTCCGGTGATTGTTACTCACGACTCCCCGTCTCTCACATCATTTTCCCAGCTCTTTTCTTGAAACTAATAATTCGATCTCTGAACCCCATTTTTTCTGGTTGGAAAACTAATCAGCTCTCCAATTAACAACAAAAACCTATTAACCTATCTTTAAGACTCATATTTTTATTCCGAATAATTCATAACACCAAATAATTAATTTTGACTCTAATTACCTACGAAGTCCATATCACTAAAAATATATGGTCGCATATCTGCATCTGTGTAAACATTCAACCATGTACTTGAGATAAACGCGGACAACATTTTAATCAAATCATATAATATACGACCGTAATTTCTACCCTTGTCTCTCAACATATAACTAATAAAATATATGATAGCTCAACTAATCTTTGAGGATGTTTATCTTAAAATAGATTAGTTTATATATTTAAATGATTTGAATATTTTTAACTAATTGAATAAATTTATTTTCAGTGGGAAAACTTCGCTAGAGTTGGAGAAATCATCTAACTGAAGATCTAACAAGTACTGGTATACATGACACATGGAAAGATCTGAAAACTAACAGAACAAGATGGAGGACTTATGTGAGTGAGGCCAAAATTCAACCCGACTGATAAATGGATAAAAATAAGTCAAAATCAGGAAATAAACAGGTTTTAAGTGAGTTCACTCTATTTTTAAATCCTATGTACAATATTTCGTCATTTAAAAGTAAAATAATAGCCCAATTAATTAAGTTTTTAATGGTTAAAAGTAAAAAACGCATGAGATAAATTTTAGCAAGATTTTTATCGCAACTTTTGTGTTGTTCCATTATGGTAACTCCCGTTTGCAATATAGCTATCTGCTAGATTTCATCTGATAAAAAAGAAAAACTGCCCTTAAATAAAATTATATTGCTAATGGAAGCTACAAGTAAAAGTAAAGAAACAAATTTACGGAAACAGTTGTTAGTTTAATGTCACTTTTTGGACACCTGATAATAATACAAATCCTGATTATATGGATGAATCTATATATTTTGTTTGAAAAACTACATTAAGTCAAAAACCACGTCAGTTTCCTAAGTAATAATTAGAGCCCTGCAAATCCGCAAATTATCATTTAAACCATGCGGATCGGATGCGGATAAAAAGTAATATCCGCTTATCCGCAATATCCGCGTGAACATATAAATATCTTCGGTTAATTTCGGAGAAACACGCGATTGTGTTCTGACAACGCAGTCCTAGGTTACCTTCAGTTGTCTGTATACACATGTGATATTTTGTAGCATTATATGTACCTCACTCTATGTTATTCTCACACTCTATGTCACTAAGACAACTGTCCATGATCGAGATTGTGTTGAGACAGTCAACATAACTTTTTTTTTTTATTATTCTATATAGAAAATAATATTTTGGACAAAAAGTTGCTTGGTACACTTTCGATTTAATTCTTCCTATCTCTGCTCTAATTCTGGCTTTTAAATCTAATAAACGCTTTTTTTACATAAAACTGATTAGTAAGTCTTGTTTAAATATCAAAATTTACCTATGTACATTTTTCTCGAAAATTTTATTTTGTAACCTGCCAATTGTTTTATATTACCCGAAGTAAAATGTCTTGCTTATTCTAAAAATTGAAATGGACAACAATTGAAAATGACACATGTTGCTATTTGAACTTCGAATATTTTCTAACAGAGATATTATTTATCATGACCATGGAAACATTACATGTAAGTATGAAAAAATTGAGAAAAACAATTCGAAAAATTTTTCAAATTTTTTCTGTTTTATTAAAAAATGTCTCAGAAAAAGTTGTTAATTATTGCTTTTATAGCAACTTTTGTTCAATAAATTTTTCTGTTGTGAAATATTCGCAAAAATCTTAAAATCGACACGAGTAAACTCCCATTTCAAGTCAACTGATTTGTACCAAAAGTTGATCAACTCGTGCCATTGATGGCAGAAGTTTAAATATGAAGTTTCATAAAAATCCTTTCAGCCGAATTTGCTCTTCACGTATACACAGCCAGACGGACAGACGGACGGACAGACGGACGGACAGACAGACCGACAGACATCATGCTAAAAATAGTCAAAACGTTATGTAGGGATCTCAATTCGTAGAGATCCATTGAAATCTCGAAATGTCAAAATCGGTATGATCACAATACCTCCCTTATATATGTTGGCGGTCGGTAAAAAATCAACTGTTGCCACCACAGGACCGACCGCCATCATAAAGTACTTGTATAAAATAAATTCTAGCAGCAGAGTAGAAATAACTTGGCCTAATATTTTCACACTGCCAATTGTTTTATATTACCCGAAGTAAAAAGTCTTGGTTATTTTAAAAATTTAAATTGACAACAATAGAAAATGACACATGCTGCTATTTGAAAAAAATATGAAGTACCAAGTAACTTTTCTCTATTTTTAATTTTTTTTTATTTTAATAATAAAAAAATATATATAGCCACGATGCATTACGTTTTCCTCACCTTGGAAAAGGTATAACTATCCTCAAACATTAGCAAATTTAAAATTATTGCTATAACTGAGACATCAGTTATGAGTGAATGGTAAGTTGCTGGTTATCTTGTACTGCTTGGCACCTCCTGGCCAGAGCATATTCTCTGCGTGTGTAGTGGTAGGATATGACTTGATCGTACCTGCTATACCACCGTATATTCAACTAAGATGAACTAAAACTGCTATATGATCAAAAGAATTTTCGTACGGCGAATTATAGGAATAAATCAGACTTTTCTTAAGTTTAATATCATGAATCACCACAAGGGCTATTGTAATATTTTAATAGGACGATTAAGTTACTCCTAAAATATAGATGCTCAAGTAAAGTGCTCATTAAAATCAAATTTACAATATTGTGCTTGCGCAGTTCTTTTAAGTACTGTAAAAATTCAATGTAATGGATGGGTACTAAAAGCGCAAATGATTTATGCATTTTAAAATTACAAATGTTCCAGTATTGTGTGCTAGTTCTATTGTCTGCAGATGTTAAAAGGAAGGTGATTCGCTCAGTATTTCTTATCGTTTGTGTCAATATTTTGTTGAAAAGTATTGTTTTGTTAATGATAAATCTTTAATGCATTGTACTTATCAGTATATCATCTTTTTCTTTTGAAATATATTGTGACAAGACTCAGAATAAATACAAATAGATCTAATGGAAGATAAAATAATTGTAAAAATTAAGTTGTTATTTCGAAAATTTTATCAGTAACGCAGTGAAATAAAAGTTTTTCATAAATCAGGGGGCATTATGGGACTAATTATATATATATATATATATATATAAATATATATAAATATCACCTCACATTAAGAAATTATTAGAAGATAATTTAATAAAAAATAGCTGATAAAAGTGTATTTACTACTAAACCATTATTCTCTAATTTAAAAGAAAAAACATCAATTTTTGAAAAACGCAACACAGTGTATCAACTAAATTGTCTCATTTGCAATAAAGATTACATAGGACAATCATCTCAAATGCTTAAAAATCGCATAACAGGACATAAGTCAGACGCGAGATGTAAACCCAATGCTTGTAAACTCGCTGAACATGTACACAAATGAAAACATGAAATTGATTATCAAAACCCTAAAATCTTAGCAATTGAAAACAATACTTTTAAACGTAATTTCATAGAAATGTGCAATATAGTCCATAACAAAAACAATTTAAACAATAAGTCAGATATTAACAATTTGAGTATAATTTATAGTAACCTTATTAACAAACAAAATATTTAAAAATTTTGAATTTAAAAGGTTTGGGCGGGATTGTAGTGTATTTCTCTCTTCTTAATTGCTTTTCGAAACTTGACTATTCGCGTTAATTTAGTTATTAATTTGAAAATATTTTATTATTTCTTGATTAAACAAGAAGAGAAAAATCACATTCTTTCCGGTTAACCTCTTAGTTTCAACATTAGGTTCATGTTGACAATGTGCGTTATTCTCACAACTATGTTAAAAAAATTAATTATTGTTTCACATTAAACATCTATAATTTTACCAATGGAAATAACTATCAGTTTTGATTATTTATAATTAAAACATTGATGTACAACCACCTTTGTTTGACACTTAAATATTTCGTAAGTAACATAATTTTTATAAATCAAATTTAATTTTTCACATTGTTAATTTATATAAACAATTCACTAATGTAAAGAATTTTGTAAATTATAGGCCCTGATTGAAGGCTTAAAATAAAACCGAAATATCGGATATTTGGAATAAATGTTGTCTTAAACTTTATTTAACATCAGTCCATAGAGTGCATATCCCAATATATTTATATATTTTAAATTTCAACAAGTCACTCGTAACTTCCACCAAACATAATATATATATATATATATATATATATATTGTGACCTAGATCTCTGCGCTGGAGCATAGGGCTTTAAAAACTCGCGTTATCGGGGTCTGTGAAGAACAAGCCTCTTCACCTGGCGCCAGGTAGTTCCGTGGCCATCAAGTTCAACAAAGCGACCTCTACGACGGCTTCCCTGAGTGTGCCACTGTAATGCCTGTCTGGAGATGTCGTTTACTGCCTATCGGAGGGTATGCCCAATTCTACCTTTTTGCCTAGATTTCCTGGTTTTCTTGCTGTCGATTCCCAAATATGAATATTGGGAATATAATCTGACCAAGTAATGTGAAAAATTTTGCGCAGACATCTATTAATAAAAACTTGAAGTTAATGGGTAATTTTCTTATTGACTTTCCGAGTTTCGGAGCCATAAATCAAAACTGATTTTACATTGGTTTTAAATATGTGTACCTTAGTCTTACAAGAGATCTTATTGGATTTCCAGACTTTTTTCAACAAGCCGAATACTTATTGAGCTTTAAGTATTCTGTTGTTCACGTCCCTTGTAGTTCTTCCATCTCTCGTTATTGCACTACCGAGGTAGCAGAATTATTTCATATCTTCTAAGTCTTCGCCGTTAATGGAAAATCTGTTGATGTTATTGGTACCAATCCGCATTACTTTGGTTTTCGCTTTATTTATGCATAAGCCAACTAAATTTCCCAAAGTACTTATACTTTCAAGTTTGGATTGCATATCTTCATAATTATGTGACGGAGGGCATATATCGTCTGCATAGCTCACTTTATGGGATTAAACCCACTATTAAAAAAGTTATTTACGTGAAATTTGAAAATATTACCACAAAGCGAAGAGATATATTTTGGTGATAAGGAAATTCAAATATCCATGCTCTGACCAGGATTCGAACCCAGGACCTTTAGCACCGGTCGTTACCTCTGTACTATCGAGGTCGGCATTAGATATTAGCTGTGGTAATTTAATTAAACAATCAAATTAATAAATCACTTCCGTAGATATTTTCCGACGGGTTGGCCAGTATTGTTATATTTAACTACTCAGGCAGAATTAAACATTTTTTCCGGTAATTTAAATATGACTGTCACAACACGACCATCCGACAATAAATATGTCATCCTTTTATTTTGAAATTTATATTTATAAAAAAATTAACAAGATAAACTTTATTTTCCGCAGTAAAAACTTTATATATTATGATAGTAATCAATGTTGGTACAAAAGCCACATTTTTACATTATTCGTCTAGCCAAATGATATACTTTACAGGCATAATTCAGACAGTCATAAAAAATAAATACTGCATTTTATGTATTTTCACATAATTCATAGTGGTTTACTGGATAATATCTATGGCTATGTACATGCACATGGCAAATTATAAACTATCCGTTATAAACCACTATATTTTACAAAAAAATACAACTATTAAAGTACAATTATAAATCTGTAGGTCATTACATGACAGTCCACAACGAACATTAATGGCGGTATTCTGAAGTAAAATGTTAAGTCTTGCACCGACGGATACGTCCGAAGATTAACGATGTTAGAAAAATATAAGTATTCTGAACTGGCGGCATGTTTACATTCGTCGGTGCAAGTTAACATTTTCGGTGGTAAACTACCAATCAGTAAAATGGTCGACGGAATTGAGAAGACAGTGCTGTTAAGTATTATTTTGAACAGGTTTTTATTATTTTTTTAACCAAAATCATTAAAAATTAACCATGAAATTATTGTATTTATATTATAATTTGAGATATATTGAATTGACAACAAATTTACAATAAAAGTAAAATGTTTATCAAGTAAAAAAATATATTTGATAAAGTTTTTTAGTTTATTTGGTATTATTAAAGTAGAAACAGATCGAAAGAAAAAAATCAGCTGTGGCCACCACAGGACCGACCGCCATCACAGCAGAGTAGAAATAACTTGGCATAATATTTTCTAACAGAGATATTATTTATCATGACCATGGAAACATCACACGTAAGTATGAAAAAATTGAGAAAAACAATTCGAAAAATTTTTCAAATTTTTTCTTTTTTATCAAAAAATGTCTCAGAAAAAGTTGTTAATTATTGCTTTTATAGCAACTTTTGTTGAATAAATTTTTTCGAAATTATTTCTTTTGTGAAATATTCGCAAAAATCTTAAAATCGACACGAGTAAACTCCCATTTTAAGTCAACTGATTTATACCAAAAGTTGATCAACTCGTGCCATTGACGGTAGAAGTTTAAATATGAAGTTTCATAAAAATCCTTTCAGCCGAATTTGCTCTGCACGTATACACAGACAGACGGACAGACGGACAGACGGACGGACAGACGGACGGACAGACAGACCGACACACATCATGCTAAAAATAGTCAAAACGTTATGTAGGGATCTCAATTCGTAGAGATCCATCGAAATCTCGAAATGTCAAAATCGGTATGATCACAATACCTCCTTTATATATGTTGGCGGTCGGTAAAAAATCAACTGTTGCCACCACAGGACCGACCGCCATCATAAAGTACTTGTATAAAATACATTCTAGCAGCAGAGTAGAAATAACTTGGCCTAATATTTTCTAACAAAGATATTATTTATCATGACCATGGAAACGTTGCATATAAGTATAATAAAATTGAGACATTCAAATTATGAATTTTTTTTCGTTTTATCAAAAAATGTCTCAAAAAAAGTTGTTATTTATTGCTTTTATAGCAACTTTTGTTCAATAATTTTTTTCGAAATATTTTTCTGATGTTATTTATTTAAAAAAATCTTAAAATCGAAAACAGTAAACTCCCATTTTTAGTCAACCGATTTTTACCAAAAGTTGATAAACTCGTGCCATTGATGGCAGAAGCTTAAATATGAAGTTTCATAAAAATCCTTTCCGCCGAATTTGCTCTACACGTATACACAGACAGATGGACAGACGGACGGACAGACAGACAAACAGACCGACAGACATCATGCTAAAAATAGTCAAAACGTTATGTAGGGACCTCAATTCGTGGAGATCCATCGAAATATAGAAATGTCAAAATCGGTATGATCACAATACCTCCCTTATATATGTTGACGGTCGGTAAAAATGTAATTTATTGAGTAAAATAGTTACCATTATAATATATAACACTCTGCCATTTATCAGGAAGAGAAAATATTCCCGATTTATAAAATTCCTGATTTTTTGAAGGAAAAAATTTTTCAAGGCTCATCTTAACATGGTTCATATCTCTAAGTGTCTTGTTTCTTAAAAAGTGTTCCAGTGACCGAAATAAGTGATAGTCGGAGGATGTATTGTCTGGTGAGTAGGGTGGATGTTTTAGAACCTCCCAATCAAGCTCGGAAATTTTTGCATGTGTCTTTTTTTGATGAATGAGGTCAGGCATTGTCGCCTTGAAGAATAACTCCACTTCTATTCACAAATTCTGGCCATTTCTGGTCAAGTTCTGATTCAGTCGATCCAATTGTTCACAGTAGAGATCAGAATTAACACTTTGCCCCGGTTTTAACATCTGATAATAAATTATTCCTTTATAGGGCCTTCCAGATCGAAGTTCATCATCCAAGCCTAAATTTCCTGATTTAAATTTTTTAAACCACTGTTAACATGTGCATACGCTTAGTTTTTCATCATAAACAGTGCAAATTTTTTATGTAGCAACTATAGCAGATTTTTTTATGGTACTCATGCAACATTAAACAGCATAAAAAATGTTTTGATGAAAATTCTTCCGCCATTTTAAAATGCAAGGGTTTAAAATGAAACGAAAACAATAATTAGGTACTCAAGATTATAGAGTTTAATCAAAACGCAAAAGACGTCTGTTTAATTCAGCGAATAAGTCGTGACTAATAAACATACTGCTCTAATAATAAAAACGAAAATCTTACCGGTACACCCAATATTTATTTATTTGTTTTTAGTTCAAGGTACTATTTGAAATTTGTACTATAAATAACAACGCAAAACGGAACGACGCAAATCGGGGTCTAGGAGTATACTTCTTATGTGACCTACCCACTATAAAAATTAGTTTTTTAGCATCTCATTTCAGTAAGCTGCATCAAAAAATAAATCGAATATTTAAAAATTTCTGTTTAAAACTGAAAACCAATTATACTTTTCATATATTTTATAATTGATACGTTTACAGGTGTTGCAAGTTATGTATTCCAATTAATATTGGGTTAATTAATGAAAAAAATTAATTTATATTTTCCAATTAGCTCGGTAGAACATTCAGTAATACAAAACAAACTCATATCAATAAAGTTTAAATAAAAATAATCTCCATTAATACTTTTTTAAATTTAAAACAGAAAAAACATAGTAAATTTTCATAAAAACGAGAAAAAGTCGTAAAGTCTTGATAATAAAATTCCACTTAAATATCAGAAAATATGTTGGTTTACAAAAAGCAAATAAAGTTCAACAAGGAATAGATTTAGTAATAATAACTCGAGCAAGTGGGTAGTCTGATGGAAAAGCGTAATTTAATAAGAATAATTATTAATCAATTCTTGTTAAAATGTATTCAAATAACACTGTTAATAATTTAAAAATGGAATTAAATAATGATGGTGACGACAAGAACTTTATCGGGATATCATCAGATTTTGCGTCAGTTGCAATGGAGGCAACTGCTAAATTATTAACATCAAAGAGATATTATGGAAATGTATATACAGACTATATAGATATAATATAAGAATATATATATATATATATATATATATATATATATATATATATATATATATATATATATATATATATATATATATATATAAGCCACCTCGGCTCTCTTCTATTTATCATTTTTATTAATGACATCTTATCTTGTTTTCATTACTGTAACTTCCTTCTCTTTGCTGACGATCTAAAAATCTTTCTACAAATTTTATCTCTGCAGCATTGATCTCAAGTTCATTCTGATTTAAATAGATTATATATTTTTCTAATAATATAAATTCTTTATTTATCCTAGGCCTTGCGGCGTTTAGGGTTTTTACCAGTACATTGAAATACTAATCATAATAATAATAAAATACATTTTATGACTTTCTTTCTTCTTCTTCTCCATTCTTCCTCCGGTGTTTCTCTCTTTCTTCCTATTCTTTTTTCGGTTTCCGTCTCCGGTCTCCTTCCTTCTTGACTCCAGTTCTTCTTCCCCTCTTTCTTCGCTTCTCTTCCCTCTTTTCTTTCCTCCTCCTTTGCCTCTCTCTTCCTTCCTGTTCTCAGTTCTGTCTTAACTCTCCGCATTCTTTTCTTCTTTCCTCGAATACTCTCACCCACCTTTCTCCCTTTCCTTCTTCACTTAACAGCTCCTTTATCTCTCCCTCCCATTTTGTCATCTTTCCACATCTTTTTGTTAGGTGTTCCAAGGATTCTTCCTCCTCCCTACACATTCTGCATAGCCTATCCTCTGGTTTTGCCCAATACCTATTATTCCGTTCTTCATTTCCACATCTTAATCTGGCAATCTTTCTAACTGTACCCCTTTCCTCTCCACCCTTTCAAATAAAGAATTATTATTATAGTTTTCTAAATATCAATAAATTAAATGTAAATATTTCTAAATGTTCTAAAATATCATTTACAAGACAAAACCGTATGTTTTCCGGAACAACAACCGATTTTGGACGACCTTCACGAAATTCGTCCTTAAGCGAACTATGACCACGATTGAAGTTGGCAAACCATCGATAAACAGTAGTCCTTGATGGTGCTTCATCTCCAAAAGTCGAATTAAGTTCATCGATGCACTGTCGGGTTAATACACGTCGAAAGTTGTAAAAAATATTCGCTCGAAAATGTTCACGATTTAATTCCATTTTTAGCCGAGATGAATTTTTTCACGTTACTGTAAACAACAAAAATAGCGCTCGTACGTCAATACTTTCTGAGTACGTATACCGTCAAAAATGTCGAACTTTACGGTAGAAGCGTCAGTTGCCAGGTGGCTGCACTAGTTTAACGCAATCCCGAAATATAAGAGGCAACCCTCGTAAGATACACAAACAGTTCTTATTTAAAAAATGACCCTCGTACATTTTATTTTTCAAAATGCAAATTTTAATCTAAACAAAAAATATTTTCCTCCCTTTTAAAATACAAGTGATGACATAAAAAAAAGGTCCTCACTTCCAAAATACAAGTGATGGCCTAAAAATAAAAAGGTCTTCACTTCTAAAATAACAGTGATGGCCCTAATGAGCTCTTTGTAGAGCTCTTGGGGGGGCTCATCAAAGATATTTTAATTTTCTTTTAGTACATAATACATGTATTTTAAACAAGAAACACCAATAAAAAAATATTCACTTCTGACCGTTACACAACGTTTAAGTCTTTGCGGACACACGCCAATAGAATTACAATGGGTTTCTACAAAAAAATCTACTGCCTTCATTAGTGAAGGGTTCAGACTAGTGATTTAGGCTGTCTGCTCTTGTAGGCCATGCCCTGAAGCACGGACCAAAATTTCTAGTTCAAGGGGTTGAGGTTATAGCCACTAGATGGCCAATCAGCAGAAGAATTAAAGTCAGGGTCATTGTTTTCAAGTTACTGCAGTTTTTGCATTATTGGCTGTCTCTGTTCATCCAGGTTACATTTGTCTAGCTTGAGTCAAATCAGCAACTTGCGGGCGAACACTGTCTTGCAGCAAAACTACTCCTCGAGCCTTGTCCTCAACGATTTTTATGATGATACGATGAATATCAACTGACCGAAATTTTTGTGCTGGGAAAACGAATTATTAAACGCACTTCTTTATCCGAAAACGTCTTTTACTTTATGAATTACTCTCATATTATGCTTTCTAGAGATATGGCAATAATTTTATCACTAACCTACATCGATTTATTGTATGTAAAACGAATCTATACGAAGCTGAATCGGGTCAATGTTCCCATAAGCGCAGCTGCAAAATTTTGCCCATTCCTTTATAAGTAACTATTGGTTATATAGAACAAGGGACCTGCAATAACCACATGAGTGGAAAGAATACAATTGAAATACATATTTTATGAAATCGAATCCATATATTTTAGTTGGAAAACTGCATTTTTGTATCGATATGTATTCCGGTTTGAGTTTTGTGAGCTATATATTTAAATGATTCGCGTTTTTACTGGAAACGTACGTTCAATAGTTAAAAAATTGGATTTTTTTTATAATATGTGAACAACGAATTTGAGGGGGAGTTACGGATATGGAAGAGGAAGAATATATATATATATATATATATATATATATATATATATATATATATATATATATATATATATATATATATACATAATATATAAACATCCCTCTTTTCTTCAGCATTGAAATTGGATTGATATTTAGCCACACATTCTCTGTCTTACTCAGTTAAATTTTAGGGCTTTACAGGTGTATTTCATTACCAATATTAATAAAGGATCAATTATAGGCCTAGGTCAGGGGTCGGCAAACTTTAGAGGCTAAAGAGCCAAATTCACCCTTTACGGCATCTGGAAACATTTTAATGAGTCATAATTTTGTCTACTTCATGTGTCCGTTGGTCTGCCACATCTACGGCTCTCTTGTGGGTTCCAATCAAGAGCCGTTTTACTGATGGACAAAGGGTTATTCCTTAAGACCTATACATCTCCCCTTCCACTGTTTTATGAGGATTACTATGAGGCTTTGGTAGGTTTTCTCCCAAAGGCGAGCTTTGGTAACGTCAGGCCAAAATATGCGTAATATTCTACGCAAGCAAGAATTGACGAACACTTGAAGACCATGGATAATTGTTCTAGAAGTTTTCCAAGCCTGACATCCGTATAGTAGAACCGGCATGATATTAGAATTGAATATTCTAATTTTTGTGGCCTTGGCACACTGCAAAGTGTTCCAAACATTTTTCAGCATACTGAAAGCATGTCTAGCTTTATTAATCCTCATTTTAACATCCTGTTCGAACAGGATGTTTTCCTCCAGATTTAAATGAGACAATGCTTACGAGATAAGCAAAAATTTCAATGTCTTCAATAAGGTGATCATTAATGCGGAACGTGTATTGTTGAGTGGAGCCTTATCGCATTGATTTTATCTTTTTAATGTTGATTGCGAGGCCTACCGATTGCGCATCCTTTACGAGAATTTAGTATAGCACTCATGTTGTTGAAGGTATGAGACAGAAGGCAAATGTCATCTACATACTCTAGATCTGCCAGGTGGGAAGTTAAAGTGCAGCGAATTCCGTTTCCAGTTCCGATACTCCTTCTCAATACATCATCTAGGACGATGTTAAAGAGGATGGGCGACAAAGTACATCCTTGCTTAATGCCAGCACCAACAGGAATGGGGTTGCTGAGAACACCTTTGTGCAGGATTTCGCAGGTGACATGCTGATAAAGGAGCTGGATGAGTTTTATGAGCTTAGGTGAATTCTTCTTTTTCGTAGAGCTCTCGAAATTGCATCGTGAGATAGACAGTCGAATGCTTTTTGGAAATCTATGCAAACAAAGTAAAGACTAGTTCTCCACTCGATTGACTGTTCGATGACAATACCTAATGTATTAATGTGGTCTATGCAGGACACGCGAGGCCAAAACTCTGCCTGTTCTTGACGAATACAGCTATCGAGTACGCGTCAAATTCAATTGTGTATTATTTTAACAAGTACTTTATTGCATTAATTGAGTAGGGTAATTCGACGCCAAATATCGCAGTTGGAGAGATCGCCTTCTCATTAAGTAAATACCTACAAAACCCTGATATGTGGAAATATTCAAACTTCACATAATTTTTTTTCTTTCACTTCATATTTTTATTTTAATTGTGCGATTTTGCATGACTTGATATAACTCAGGAACGCATTGATCGCATAATAAGAGAAGTTGCTGTACTCCTATGTACTCTTGTACTCAATATTTAGAACAATAGAATTCTTTCCTAAAATTTCGAACTAAATTCATCAGCCCTGTAATTTATTTCTAACTTTTTGAAACAATTACTTTTTTTCCCGGTTCAGCATAAAACTACATCAATTACAGTAGATAGGAAGCTTAACACGGTACACGATATCGTCTGTCGTGTCGAGTCACTGGACAATAGTGAACGTATTCGGACATCGGATGTGAAATACACTCGTTGGCCGACACAGCATTAGCCAGGTATGGAGATAACAGATAATGTAGCTACCGTTCACATTAGCTGACCCAGCTTCACCTAACAATAGTGTAATCAGCTCCACACAAATGATTTTATATCAAAAGTGTATATATAATTTTTTTGATGACGATGAAAATTTTAAATGTGGTTTAGAGAATGTTTCCAATACAATAATACTAATTAAAAATTAAATTTATGAAATATAAAAATAGCTGAACGAAAATGCTGGTTTGAATATTAACAGTAATAATAATAATAATTAAAATTATTTTCTTGCTGGATATATTACCACGTTTACATTTGTAAAAGTAAAATGGAGAACCTATCAACAGATGAAGGATAAATTCATAATCTGGAAATCCAGGAAGATCTGTAGCTAAAAGGATGTGATAGATTGAAATAGCTGGGATGCACGATCTCAAAAAATGCATCGACGGAAGTAGAAATAAGTCGACCAAACAAAAACATTCTGCGCATTACTATGTCTGGAGGATTTTACAATCTGCATAATAAGACATACATGATTATGATTCAAGATCAGGCATGTGCACAAATAATAAACTGGTTCAAACATGATAAGAAGATCAAGACTTAATACGCCCGATAGTAAATTTGTTTAGTTGGTGTTTTGTCTTTCAGAAGTGCGGTTGTGTAATAATGATTGCTATTTATGCAAAATGTTTTGAAGCGGTATTTTTATGTACACACCCAAAAGGGCCAAAGATGTCCTTTTCAAGTGCAGCAAAATATATGCACAAGTCGTACTTTGTGAAGTATTGGGTGAAACGTTATAAAATTAATAAAAATGTTGAAGATTTACCTAATCGTGGATTAAAAAAAGTGATCACAAAAAACAATATAAAGTGATTTTTAACGTTTTTAAAGATAATCCTATGTTAGTTTTACGGAAATATAAGGCAATTTTGTTAAAAAAGAACATTAAGTTAAGTCTGGTGACCCTGAGAAGTCGTTTAATTAAAAATGCTATTAAATTCAGGAGCACCAAACTAAAACCATTGTTATCGGTGAAACATGTCGAAAAACGATTCGCTTGGGCCCAGGAAAATTTAGACCGTGATTAGAATGATGTGGTTTTCTCTGATGAATCTAGTTTTTATGGCTAGATGAATAAGAGGGTACATGAAATATAAGCTTCGCACAATAAACGTTCAAAATTTGGATCAGCTAACTCGTCAAATATGGCAGATATGGACATCAATACCAAAATCGTATGCCGAAAAGCTGGTAGAAAGTGTACCGAAAAGATGCCAAGCAATAATTGATAATAATGGAGATTGGACCAATTATTAGGTAGTAGCGTAATAATATTTACAGTAAATTTTTAATTATTTCTAGTTTTTGATTTTCTATCTTATAGTTCGCCAAAAATCAACAAGGACGTCTTATTATACAGACTGTAAATAAAAAATGCCAGTGTGCGAGTTTTTAAATGATTTTGTATTTGGACTGATATGATGTTGACTATTCGGACATGCATCAGTAACTAAATGTTGCTAACTAGAGAGATCGTTTCTCGTAGCAGCCAGATGGTTTATGAACTCTTCGGGGTAAAAAAATGTCTTCTCTCTTTCTTAAAGTTTATAATCCTAAGATTAGTTGGCTCAGCCTTTCTCTTTAGATAAACATATTTCGGACAGTTAAGCTGCTCCTTTAACCGACTCATATAGTTAGGGGTCTTTCTTTAGGATTTGTTCCTTCGACCATACCTTTCACAATTATAACTTCTTAAGTGAAGGATAAGTACATGACTATTTGTAAAATAATGGTAACTTAGGTTGTAAAATAAATGGAATTGACGTAAGAGCGCTATTTTTGTTGTTTACAGTAACTTGAAAAAATTCATCTTGGGTAAAAATGGAATTAAATCGTGAACATCTTCGAGCGATTATTTTTTACAACTTTCGACGTAGATTAACCCAACAACAGTGCATCGATGAACGTAATTCGACTTTTGGCGATGAAGCACCATCAAGGTCTAGTGTTTATCGATGGTTTGCCGACTTCAATCGTGGGCGTAGTTCGCTTAAGGACGAATTTCGTGAAGGTTGTCCAAAATCGGCTATTGTTCCAGAAAACATTGATGATGTGCGTGAACTGTTACTGCAAGATCGTCATGTGACTTATCGTGAGTTTGAAGTATCCTTGGGCATTATTGGGACCAGCATACATTCACTATTGCATGAATATTTGGCCGTCAAAAAGATTTTTTCGCGTTGGATCTCACATAATTTGACAATCGCAGTGGAGAAAGCCTCAATCGGAGTGGAAAAAGTGCTTCAAAAATTGGTTCAAACGCATGCAAAACTGTATTGATCTTTTGAGAATATTAAAATAAAGCCACTTTTGTTGATAAATAATTGTTCTTGATCTCAAATCCCGAAAAATAAAAGGCAACTCTCGTATATATATAACGGCTTCTGCATTTTAGATAATTTTAAGATTTTGATCCAGTTCTATAATACAAATTAGCACTGTTAATGAGCATCATTAGTATGGACTCAAACTCGAGCCCCCCCCAAATCTAGGCAGCGCTACTGAAAATTATCTTAAAATTTTTATTTGAAGGTAACATATATTTACAAAATATGTGTTAAAATATACGAAAAAGCTTTGATACATCTGTCAAACTGGAGTGTATTGAAAAAAATATCTTTATAAATGCGAATCTGGGGGACAGGTAAATCTCGTCTCGAGTTAAAAGGATATGATACGTGCTCGTTGAAAACATAAAAAAAAACATCTGCAGTACTTTTTAAATTCGATGTATTGAAAATTCAATGTATTAGTATTCCTAAAATATTTCAGATATTTTTGAATATAACTATATAACATTTTTTTGGACAAAATATGTACAATCAATAACTAATGTTACGTATTTATATATAAAATACCTTTTTTTTTATTAAATTATTTCTTTCTTTTGACAATATTATTTTTTGCTTACAAAAATAATATAAACCAACCAATAGTGTCAACCAACTTTACCTTTTTAGGGTTTTGTAGGTATGACCAAAAAACCCTTATACCGTCATTTTGTCGTCTGTCTGTCTGTCTGTCTGTCTGTCTGTTCGGTAAAAATTGTAGCCAAACGGCTAAAGCTAGAGAGTTGAAATTTGGCATGCTTATACAACTCTTTGACCCGCACATAGGAAAAATACTAAAACATCTGAAAAACATATCCCCCTAAAAATATAAACAAATATGTGCTCATCGAAAAAAAAAATATTTTTTTAAAATTCTGAGTAGGGTATCAAATGAAATCCCTTGGTACGTGGATTAACGATCAAATTTTTATTTTTGCAAAATAAATTATTTTGAAGCGATTTTTGCCAAAATTGTGCAAAAAAAATTTTGTCCCACACCTTGTAGCCCAGATGGTTTAAACTAAAAATCTGAAAAAATTCTAAGTAATGTACATTGGTGTGAACCGGAATAGTTCAACAGGAATTTTTGATCAGATTAGGTTTTTGGAAAAAAACGCATTTTTTGTGATTTTTGGCTAATAATGTACACAAGTTATAGCTTTGTAACAAGCAACACTCTAACGTGTGTGCTGGTCTAGTGGTATTTGACGCTGACTCAGTAATGTACATTGGTGAGAACCGGAATAGTACAACCGGAATTTTTGATCAGATTATGTTTTCGGAAAATAACGCATTTTTTGTGTTTTTAACTAAAATATGTAATATATTTAATTCGCTATTTAACATAGTAAACGAGTGATCCTGTATAGCACAGTGGTAGTGTTCTCGCTTAGTGAGCTGAAACTACTGTAAGAAACTGTGTTCGAATCCCGTCAATGTTTATTTTTTCAATTTTTTTTTGCATTTTTATTTTGTTTAAATTATTTTGTCAAAATTCTAGTTATATTTTGGTAAATGTTGCATTTAATTTTTAAAAGCGTAAATTTAATAACCAGTGGTAAGTGTTGAATTTATAATTTAATTCTATATTTGAAGGTATCAGAGGGCGAGGCTTATAATTTAAGCAACCAATGGAAGCCATAGGCGCAATTTTCAAAATCTTAATAAACCTTGCTTTATAAAAAAAATTACTGCACATATTTAGAAACTTAAATAATGGTATTAGGCATTCGAATTAAAATTCATAAAAATATATTTTGACAAAATTTGTTTTGGCATCCCCAAATAATCATCACAGAGTATATATAATAAATCGCAGGTAGTGAAAATTCACACTTCACATCAATTTTTTTATTAAATTATTTCTTTCTTTTGACAAAATAATTTTTTGCTTACAAAAATAATATAAACCAACCAATAGTGTCAACCAAATTTGCCTTTTTTTTCTACAATATCATCCTTGACGACCTTATGACTATACTCTACGTAGGTTGAAAATAAAATCTGTATTTGTAATGTGTGACGAATTTATAAATAAGTTTACTATTTGCATCCCACGCGAATTTTATTTAAATAAATAATTCCATCTTGAGAATTATCAAAACTTTTCATGCTGGTACTTAAGAAATATTTAGTAAAATATTTCCAAGTGAAAATCTATTGTTGTATTTGTTTTATAAGACATAAACAAAAGAGAAATAGAAATGCTGGTAGGATGAAATAAAACTTCACTTTACAAAGTACGCATCTTTAGAAATCGTTCAAAAGTCGATTTGAAATATCTTTTAACACAAATTGAATAGGAAGTTGATTTTTTTATTAAAGTACTCTATTTATAAAGAAGGTTGAATGTTCTCTCAAGAAATATTTTACATATATTGAAGTATTTTCGTAATGCTAGATATTCCTTTTATGTATAAGATCTTCAATATAGAATGTTACATCGAACTGCATTTTATTTTACAAAATAATAAAAAATCTTTCACTCATTTAACGGCAATATATTCCACGCGGTCTTATACAAGGTATCTCAAAAGAAATTTTATATTTATTTAGCTTACTGCGTGAACGCAACGTATCCGAGAGGCGCGGGGGTTATGTCAATCAGTAGCCTAGCTCTTGGGAATTTAGTCGCTATGGAGCGTTTCTCGGGAGCAGACCGCGCGTTATGCGTGCGAGAGTTTTACAAAAACGGTGATTCGGCGACTGTAGCGCGTAGAAAATTCTGCAGTATTCGAGGTTTTCGCCACTTAAATGATGCGCCAAGCATTCCTCTCATTCGACATTGGGTTAAAAAGTTTGAAGAGACTGGTACAACGCTGGATAAATCAAAAACCGGGCGACCTAGGTCATCAAGAACGGTAGAAAACGTGGAGAATGTTAATCAGTCTGTTCGTGACGACCCGAACCTTTCAATTCGGAAGCGCGCAAGTGCTTTAAATGTGCATAGATCATCATTACATCGCATTATGCACAAAGACCTAAAGCTGCACCCCTACAAAATTCAATTGGTGCAAGAAGTAAAGCCCCAAGATGCTAGTCAGAGGCTTAATTTCGTAAATCAGGTGATTGAGCGATTTTCAACGTTTACCAACATTTTGTTTTCGGATGAAGCTCATTTTTGTCTTAATGGCCACGTAACTTAGCAGAACTGCCGCTACTGGAGTGCAACGAATCCGAAACGCAAACATCAGAAACCCCTACATTCGCCTAAAGTGACCGTATGGGCTGCGATGTCGGCGCGAGGAATTATCGGCCCTTACTTTTTTGAAGACGAAAGGGGGCGTGAAGTTACAGTGAATTCAGAGCAATATGTGGAGATGTTAGACAACTTCTTGGTACCTGAACTGCAAAATTTTCCTGGCTATAACCAAAGAACATGGTTCCAACAGGACGGAGCAACTTCACACACGTCCAATATGTCTCTGCCACTTGTTCGTGAAATTTTTTCAGGCAAATTGATCTCCCGGAGAGGTGACATAAATTGGCCTCCACGCAGTCCAGATTTAACCCCTATGGACTTTTTCCTATGGGGTTATCTTAAATCTAAAGTTTACGCCAATAAACCGACTTCACTGGCGCATTTCAAAGAAAATATCCGTCACGAAATGGCAGCCATCCCTGAGTCCACCTGTCGAGACGTCATAAGTAATTTTACTGTTCGATTAAATGAGTGCCGAGAACGCGAGGGTCTACATTTAGACGATACTATTTTTAAGAAATAAATCCCCAAAAAGTGTATTTTAATAATTAATAAACATTTTTTCTATATACGGCTTACTTTTTTTTTAATCTATCCACTAAATATAACATTTCTTTTGAGACACCTTGTATATTAGAGGAGTAAATCATTTATAATAGTGAAATATTTATAAATCAAATAATATATTGTTAATAGTGAGAAATACGTTTCAGAAATGGAAAACCTCAAACTATTCATCAATTTATTTATTATTAATTTAATAAAGAATTGAATATCAAGCAAATGCAGAAAAGTCGCTGGGATCTTTTTATTTAAATATTGTTTAAATATTTAAATGGAAGCTCTTAGTACTGAAATAACGAATAAAAATAATTATCAAAAAATGATTTTCTTATTTATTTATTTATTTATTTCCAACATGGGAAACCAACAAATCACTTTTTCGAGTGACTTAATAATAGGTTTCCACGATTTGTACGAAGTGCCTAACACAAAACAAAACAAATTTTAATACAATAATCTATACGAAAAAATTAAATAAAAATAACAATATATTCCAAGTGCCGAATTAAAAGTCTAGAGTTGTCCACCGAACTCACATTCTCGTTTCTTAAGTCTGCTGGTTTGAGATCAGAAACAGAAGGTTTTGTGTTTGCGTATCAGGATGGTGTTATAAATACTTTGGCGTACAGGGCCCGCATATTCCAAATAGCGGAGTCCACACTCTGTAGGTTGTGCCACCACCATCCTGAAACGATTATGCACATTCTGTCTGCTTGTCCATCTCTTGCAGCGTC